>JANRMT010062807.1:43819222-43875840 GCA_026402145.1 Polypterus bichir lapradei
CTATCTATCTATCTATCTATCTATCTATCTATCTATCTATCTATCTATCTATCTATCTATCTATCTATCCAAGACTTTGCATATGTGAACTTCATAAAACACGCTAAGCTTATAGGAAAAAACACATAGGCCCTCTGAAATTATATATTTGGTTAAATAATTAAATCTGTTTTATTACATATAGGCAAAAGATGTCACTTTTACCATATAATTATTAAGTGGCCTGCTGTGCCCTTTTTCCTTTAGATAGCCTCAAGCCACAACCTGCTTTAATAAAGGACATTTTTGAGGAAAACATATAACAAGTTTCAATTCAGTGCCTACAGTTTTGGAGGACAATATTTTTGAATAATTTTAGAGAAAATGCACAATCACCTTGATACACTTTTTTCATGAATGCTAAACTGTAGCCACTTTTCGCTGTTTGTCCTTTGAAATTAAGGAAACCAAAAATTATATACTTACTTTCCAGAATGTCATAAATAGTTATAAGTGCAATTAAAATATTCCAGCAAATATTTAGGTTAACCTAAACCAAAACTGATTATATTTTCCACCTTGTAATGTATCATTTTATTCTTTGAATATCTCAAAGAACATCAGAAGCATTAGCTGCAGATCACATATGTGAATTTTATTCTTAGGTAAATGTTTGAATTTCATAAAGGGTAGCTTGATAATTCCAAAAAGGCTAACGATTTGTGTGACACAGAAATTTATATTGTGGCCTATATTATCTGTGTCTCAAAAATCAAAATGATCAATTACTTTTCAAAACTAGTAAAATTATTTATTATGAGTATTTAGGGCCCTATGGTGCCCAGCTAACGACCAAAAAGAGGCTAAAGCAAGCACAGCAGTGCTTTAAATATTAATCCATAATTCAGAAAGAATGTCAGAGGAGAGGAAAAAAGGTCATTATTTAGCTCACTATAGGAAATTAGGCCTAAAGCCTCTGAAACATTTTGGAGATAGCTCAAAATCTGCAGTCAATTAATTTTATCAGCCCCTGTTTGCAATTAACTGATTTTGGTTTCACAGTAATTGTCTGTAGCTACTGATAAGTAGGTGCCAAAATAAAATCATTCCTAGCTATAAACATTGGAAAATACCAAATGAACAACATTTCTATCATACTTAATATTCAAATCAGATGTAAATTACATGTTTTCATTTAGGTTTAATAATAGAACACATTTTATATACCTAAATTAATTTCAACAGCAAAGAGAAATATGCAAGTCTCTAAAGAGGACAGACATAGGTCATGTTATGCATACAGATATTTAGAGATGCCACAATGACGCTTTTAAGACAATTTCTTTTTGCGTTTTAACCCAGTTCCTCATAGAATTCGTGACAAAGACAGTGGCAATTACATCACACTCTGTTACTTCTCTAGAGAATTGAAAATTATAAACAGCTACATCCTCACAATTTAATAAGATATGTTATATAAACTTCTATAAATCTCTTTTAAATAAAGCAACTAAAGTGTAGGATTTAAAAGTACAATGGCTGGGATTTAAAAAAAAATCTACATTTTAAAATCAATAAACAGCCGAAATTTTTAATTGAAATTGATTTTATTGTTGGCCTATACTTTTTATTTAGCTGTGAATCTGTTTCTGGAATCACAAACACCACTGGTAGGTCCAACTCCTCAGCTCCAAACCACTTTTTTTTTTTTTTTTTGCCTGAAAACAATGAATCTTAGAAATGAAAATGCTTCTTAAGCAGTCACTTTACAAGCAAGCATAAAGTTCTGTTCAGTTAATCCTGCAGCTGAAGTCGCCTACAGAAAAGCATCAAGTCGACTGAAAAGCATTCGATTGGCAACAGTTTCATTTTAGGGTGAAACTTTATATCTTCTTCTAGAAAGAAAAAAAATAATATGAAGAAAACATCATAATTTTAATATAGCATAATATGACAAAAAGAAGAAATAACCAAAAGGATCAAGCAAGTTTTGTGTCTTAAAGAAACATAAAAAATGACAGAAGCTGTAGAAAATCATACTTTTCAAAAAAATAAATAAATAAAAATATGAAAAATAAAAAAATCATGTTCTTTTAGATCACAGCAGAGTCCCTTTCCAACAGCAAGAATAAACAGTGAATGAGATGATACAAGGATATTGGGGTTGTCATACATAAGTGCATGGGAGGCAGTCGAAGGGCTTAATTGGGGATAAGACGGGGTAAGAGTCGGGGGTTGACGAACTGCACTAATGCTTTTCTACCTCTCCCACAGTCCAGCAGAAGGGAAGCCAACCTAGAACTCCAATCACCCACCTACCTTGCCAGACCACACCCTCCTATAGACCTCACTTCCACCTAAGAACCCACCTCTTCCTGCTCAGCTCCTATAAGACCCATCCCTCCACCCTTCACTTGAGTCTTATGTTTGACTCAGTCCATGTTGACTGCTTTAAATTCGATTCTGGATTCTGTATGTTCTCATCACCCGAGTTTCCTCTGGTTGCTTCACCAGTTCAAAGACTTGCAGGTTAGGAGAACTGGTGCTGTTAAATTAATTTTAAAGTGTGTTTGTGTGTGTGTGTAGCCTGTAAAGGATTTGGCACCCTATCTAGGTGTTATTCTTGTCTTGCACCCGATGTTTGCTGGGATAAGCTTCAGCTTCTCTAAGACCCTTTTCATGACAAGGATGGACAGATGAATGAAAATTAAATAATGATGACAATGAGCCTGCACATTATAAGCTATTTTTCCTCTCTCTTGGGCACACAGAATTTCTCCGGACAGCCTGGTGTAAATTTGTATGTATTAAAAATTCCCACACTCCTTCAGACAGTTGTGTTTATTTCTAAAATGTATTCAGAATTAATTTAGTACAATGCAATGCAAAAAAAAAGCACTTCTTACTAAGACATTTTCCACATTCAGTCGCTAGGCCTATTCCTTGTGTTCCACAATGCTGTTATTTTGGCTGATGTGGTGTATTGTATTGTCTTATTCTTTGGCCACTGCCTGATGGTTATTTTTGAATGTCAACAAGCAGTCATGAAGGGGTTACCCATTAACACTCAGTAGCCATCCGTCAACAAACTGTCCATTTCTACTATTTTCTCACTGTTGAATTGAAGATACTCTAGGCACCCCCAGGGCATTTTGACACAATATCCATAAAACCCATAGTTACTGCAAATCACCTGTATGTTCAAAGCAGAGAACCTTTACTGCAGATGTAATGCGGCTTCAAAAGAGGTATAAATGGGTACCAAGTACATCCTACTGGTTTAATTTTAATAATGTGTAGGTGCTGGGTTCATGATGGTCAAAGATGTGTTTTTCTGGTTTGGTTTTTTTTACTGACAGCCATGCTATCTCTATAAAATATATCAACCTCCAGTTCCTGTCCTTCCTTTTTCTTTCTTCACACTTCTCCACATAATGAACGGCGACACATAAAAAATTCCTGTGAGAGTAAAGTGAGCGGCAACTTTAGAACACTGAGTTTTCAACCCTTTTAAAAACACAGAAATATTATCAGCTTATAAATGAGTAATTATTAACTGCATACTTTATTTAAATGCACTTAACAATTTATCTGTGTAGTACAATAAATCTTTTAGTGCAGTTCATCATGAACATGATATAATCTCAACATAAATCTGATTATTCTAAATGTTCAGAAAATTTATTGTATTATGTGTGGTGATTGCTGCCTTTGGCTATAAACTCAGTGCAAGAGGAAGCCTGTTTACAATGCATGAAGCAATTAATGACTGCGACAGGGACAAGGAGCACATACTGTATATTACGGAGGAGTTAACAGGTCAGGGTCAGGTTGGGGAGCATGCACTGGTACAGCGTGTTTCCGCACCCACCATACAATGAAACAGCTCGAAAACCTAGATGGCAACCCCCCAGGCAGACAAGCAGTCATGTCCCACCCACCAGAAATGATTATCTATCTGCCACAGCCTGGCATTATGCGGCCATCCCCTTGCCCTGGTCCAGACACTTGGATTGTCAACAATGAGGATCCTGTGAGCCAGGTCACACTCGGGGAATCGCTCCACATGGCCGTAGTGCCATGACTGACACTCCCTCAAAGCACAGGTAATGTGCCTCATTTGGGACTCTGTGAGCACCACTCATTTGACACAAAGTCCAAACAGTGGTACCCAAGGATTCTCCAAAGACACACGGTACTGAAGGAGTCCAGTCTTCACCTCAGGTCACTGGATAGCATCCATGTCTATAAACCATATAGCAAAACAGAACTCTAAAGACTTGGACCTTCATCCCTTTGCAAAGATATTGGAAGCACCAAAGATCCCTTTCTAGAGACCTGATCACCCCCATTGCTCTGCCAATCCATCTACTGATATCATAGGCACTGACGAGGTAAGTAAACCTCTCAATGAGGTCAACATTCTCTCCACAGACAAAACACACCGCCAATGGCTGTGCCCAAGAGGTCAATAAAGGCCTGGATCTTGGATTTTGTCCAGGACACTTGCAAGCCCAGACACTCAGACTCCTCCTTCAGTCTCTTGAGAGCCCTGATCAGAGCCTCCATTGACTCTTGCTACGTCAATTTTGATGGCATTTGAGAAACATTCTCAAATTTATAACAGATCTTACAATGGAGTTTACGATGTTTTTTGTGTTATGATGTTTTTGGAAATTCATTCAAGTTCAGTTTACTCTTATATAACACTGTCCAATAAAAGCAGACTCATAACAGAAGCATATGTACAAAAAGAGTATTGCAAAAGAAAATCACATAATATATGGTAAGTCAAATTAAATACAAAATGTTAAGATATACTGAAATTCATTTTAAGATATTTTAAAATTAACTTTAGATATCCGTTAATACATCTTTTTTGGGGAATCTTAAATGCACCACAAGCATGTAAAGATATCAACAAATTCACTTTCATTTAGACACATCTTAAGTATATTTCAAGATATTTATTTATCTATTCATTCCTATTTAGGTATTGTCACTTATGCATGCTACGGCAGTGTGTTGGAGGCTCTGCAGATTTGGTAAAACGGACGAGAGGTTTGCAGTAATTAGCCTATTTCAAAACACACTGACTTAATTAACACACTGTATTACAGGTATAGCTAAGAAGATTCTATCTTATAATAACTTCCAGGGAGTAAAAGGCTATACAGTAATCCCTCCTCGATCGTGGGGGTTGCGTTCCAGAACCCCCCGCGATAGATGAAAATCCGCGAAGTAGAAACCATATGTTTGTATGGTTATTTTTATATATTTTAAGCCCTTATAAACTCTCCCACACTGTTAACATTATTAGAGCCCTCTAGACATGAAATAACGCCCTTTAGTCAAAAGTTTAAACTGTGCTCCATGACAAGACAGAGATGACAGTTCTTTCTCACAATTAAAAGAATGCAAATATATCTTCTCTTCAAAGGAGTGCCCGCATCAGGAGCAGAGAATTTCAGAGAGAGAGAGAGAGAGCGCTCGCAAAGAAAAGCAAACAATCAAAAAATCAATACGTGTGCTTTTAAGTATGCCGAAGCACCGCAATAAAGCGGCATTTTTTAGAGGAGCGTCAGTATCTTCTAAGCAAACAGCCTCGGTGCAAACAGCCCCTCTGCTCACACCCCCTCCGTCAGGCACAGAGAACGTCAGAGAGAGAGAGAGTGAGATTAAAGCAAACAATCAAAAAATTAATACGTGTGCTTTTGTGCTTTTAAGTATGCCGAAGCACCGCGATAAAGCGGCATTTTGTAGAGGAGCGTCCGTATCCTCTGTGCAAATAGCCCCTCTGCTCACACCCCCTCCGTCAGGCGCAGAGAATGTCAGAGAGGGTGAGATAGAGGCAGAGACAAGCAAACAATCAAGCACCGCGTGGGATGCATATCTTATATCATTGAGGAGTTTTAGTTAATATGTAATACATGCTCTGATTGGGTAGCTTCTAAGCAATCCGCCAATAGCGTCCCTTGTATGAAATCAACTGGGCAAACAAACTGAGGAAGCATGTACCATAAATTAAAAGACCCATTGTCCGCAGAAATCCGCGAACCAGCGAAAAATCCGTGATATATATTTAGATATGCTTACATTTAAAATCCGCGATAGAGTGAATCCGCGAAAGTCGAAGCGCGATATAGCGAGGGATTACTGTACCATTATCTATAGCTATTAAAGAAAATTGTTTTCTATTTCACTTAAACAAACACTAATAAAAGTTTAACTTAAAGCTTTAACTTTCTAAGATTGGCTCTTACACTCAATACACACAGGAATGATGAAAAAGGAACAAAATTAAAAAGAAAGAAAATTTTTTTGTCTGAAAGTCCTCAGTGTTGATGTGTCAGAAAGAGGATGTTTGGTTAGGTTAGGTTAGGTAGACTTTATATAACACAGGGAAATTTTTCTGCAGCAGGAAAGTACAAAAGCAGAACACATTGTTACAGAGAGCCAATAGATAAATAAATACACAACTGTTGACACCCAATGTTATTGCATAAACACACACTCAAGATCAACACAAAGTAGTATAATTACTTTCAAGAGTACACAAAATAATAATGCAGAATTTAACATTTAGCAGCATCCCTTCAAGTAACAGAATTTCAAATGCTTATAGCTATAAGAATAAAAGAGTTCTTAAACCTGTTGCTCTCTACCTTTGGGAACCTAAATCTGCAGCCTGATGGCAACATCTGGAATTCAGAGAGAAGAGGATGGCTACTGTCTGAACTGAATTGAGTTGGCTTTTATTCTAACCTGTCTGTAATACATTTCAATGATAGAGGTCTGCTGTGGACAAATATTTTTACTGCAAATGTTTATAATGTTGTTAAGATGATTTATATTTTTATTACTGAGGTTGCCAAACCAACAGATAAATGCAAATGTTACAATGGATTCAGTAAAGGACTTATAAAAGAAGTGTCATTATGGCTTTGTCCATTTTGAGTTTCCTAAGAAAGAAAAGTCATGACTGTCCTTTTTTACAGATTTGCTCTGTGTTCAGATTAAAGTTAAGTTGGTTATCAATGATTGCTCCCAGGTATGTGTATTTCTATACCATCGCCACTCTCTCCCCTTTAATTAAAGTTGAGACAGTGGATGATGGACCTGAAATCTACAACTATCTACAACCATATCTTTTATCTTAGAAATATTAAGTCATAAATTACATTTATAAATTATCATAAATTATTGTACCATGTTACAAACTCATTGACAATAGATCCATGGCTGTCTTCCATATCTTGTAGAAGACTTACAATGACAGAGTCTTCTGCAAATTTCGGGATATGTCTATCCTTGTGTAAACTCCTGAATTCATTTGTATACAGGATAAACAAAAGAGAAGAACAACGACCTTGTGGAGTGCCCACAGATGAATTTAAGCTATCAGAGAAACAGCCATTGATACTCACTCTTTGTGTTCTGTTTTTTACGTAAAAAGTCCAAAATCCACCCCACCAAGTTAGGGGCCAAACAGAATCGGTCAATCAGTTTCTTAACTAAAATGTGGGACTGGATCATGTTAAAATCTGACGAAAGTCTATTAACAGCAATCTTGCATGTTTTTTAAACCATCCAAGTGTTCATACAATAAATTTAAAAGTATTGCTGTGGCAACCTTCACACCCCTCTTTGCTCTCTGTATGCAAACTGCTAAACGTCCTGAAGCACCTCAGTTCTTCATTAACTTCTCAATGGATTTCTTGACATGAGATGTTAATGCCACTGCTCTAGAGTCACTTAATGCTTTGGGATGTGCAGGTTTTGCCAATGGAATTACAGTTGCCTGTTTCTATAGGCTGGGCACTTGCTGAAAATCCAAGAACATTTCAAGTACATAGTGGAATATTGGAGAGAGCTCCTCTGCACAGTATTGAAGCAGACGGCCACTTATTCTGTCTGGACCAGAGCTTTTTTTGATTTTTGTTTAAGGACCTTTCTGACATCATTCTGGTCAAAGATGGGCTCACTCTTGGCTCCAGTCCACAGTCTGTTCTTCTGCTAACTTGCTTCTAAAGTAAAATCCTGTGTTTCAAATCTTAAGTAGAACTTATTCACATTTTGTGCCAACTGATGCTCAGTTTTGACCCCTGGCATTTCAACTCCATTATTGGTTTTGTATGAATGTCGGCCAACATCTTCATACCATTCCAATATGTGCAGAATTGTTCATAATTGCACTCAGTTCTGTTTTAATTCCCTCCTTTGCTACAACCTCCAGGAGGTCCAGAGTGTGCCTCGTAACTGAGCCTGCCCTTTTAATTAGCTTGTTGATTCAATGGGCCTCTCTTGAAACGTTACCTGCCCAGCACACCACATTGTGGAAAGTCTCATTGGACATCACAGAGCTGATAACATCTGAAGGATGTCACTACCTACATTCTTATATAGTTCCTCTGGGTTCCAAGACCAGTCCAACCTGTCATTGATATCTCTGAAATTAAATCTGAGATATTTTAAAATGCATTTAGATATCTTAAAATAGTGAGAACTTGTTTTAAAATATATTACACAAATTTATAGGGATCTCTTAATGTTAGTTTCACTTGCAATACATATTTAGTTGAATAAAAAGTAACACAGAGATTTATACCTTCACATTAAATTAAGTCATGATACCAAAAAATCCAGCTAATAAAAATACAGACAGATTGCAGATGAGATGAAAACATAAAGACTTGAGGTAACAGCATTCTTTGAAAATAAACCTGTGGGGTTTTGTGATGCCTTGGTGCTCGCAGTCTTGGGCATTATCTTCTTTTCTGGGACATCTTGTAGTTCATAACTGACAATGGACTGGGGCAAAGGATGCCACAACAAGTTAAAGGTGCGGAGTGCACAAGTGTATATTTATCAAAAAGCAACAAGCAGTGTGAAAGTGTTGTTCATTATTATTATTCCAATAAATAGTCATCAATAAATAATCCATAAAACTGAAGTGAACATAAACATTTTCAAAACCAAAAGAACCCAATGAATGGATAAAACTGAGAGATATAATTAGATCCAGGATCGTCCTCTACACAGATTTGTTCTGCAGTGTTCCCTTCTCTGTTTCTCCAACTTTGCATCCCACGCTCTCCTCTTAAGGCTCATTCTATAGGCCCAAGATATCAGTGAACCCAGTCCACTTTGGATCTCTTTTCCAGTCACCTCAATTGGTCATTGTTGGGTTCCTTTGATGTCGGCTGTCTCTACCTGCCACCATCATTGGTTACCGCTGGAAGATCATGAAGCCCTTGATCACCAGAGCTCCCACTCACTCGACAGTTTTGATCATCCCTGGAATGACACTCCTTGCTTGCTCCACTATGGGGCTTCTCCTGACCAGTTCACTCTCCTTTTGTCACACTGCATTAACCCGCCGATCCTTCTCTTTGTCTTTCCTTCTTTCATCCCTTTTCATCTTTCATTATTTTTTTCATCTTCTTCATTGGATCACCCAGACCTTTTGAAACTCTGAAACTGTAGGAGCTTCTCTAAAAAAAACACAGAGCTGCTAATAATAGAAAACCATTTTCTCTGATCATTCTTGTACATGTCAATTATTAACCAGCCCATTCCCCTATTTATTGTTCCATGGCTGGAAGACTTTCCTTACTCACCATCGCCTTTATTCATGAGGCTAAGTTGCACTAACCTGCACCACGCTGATATGCAATTGACCATGCCGTGCCACACAGTAGGGATGAACTTTCAGCCTGATTCATGTGGAAGCTCGGGTCAATGACTTTGACCCTTGCACACATGCACTTGTTAAAACAAGATACACCTAATCTATTCCTAAATAACAGGAAATTAAAAGGACACTACCTTTTAAAAACAATTTAAAACAATCAATAAATAAATAAATATAATACAGTATTAAATGTTTGTAATTTTTAGTCCTTCCAGGCTTGAGTATGTAGTTATCATTATGGCACCAAAACTTTTTGCTGTTGTCCTCTGCCTTTGTCTCTCACTGTCACTAGTAAATGACACTGCTTCCACCATCTGTGATTGCCTGCTGCCCAGTTAAGTTTACTGTGGCCACATGACTGACTTACTCACTCTTACCCACACTCGCAAGTTTGAGTTACATTATTTTAGAAAAATCTGCACTTTGCCGATACATCATAGGTCCATGACGTGTCATGTCACAGGTCCACAGTCATGTGCAACAAGCCAAGTCAAACAGTTCAGATAACTTTGGCTCACTGGCCAACCATCATTGTAATATTATGATATTATGCCATTAGTTCATTGCAATATGATGCTTCTTCTTCTTCCGGCTGCTCCCGTTAGGGGTTACCACAGTGGATCATCTTTTTCCATATCTTTCTGTCCTCTGCATCTTGTTCTGTTACACCCATCACCTGCATGTCCTCTCTCACCACATCCATAAACCTCTTGCCTGGCAGCTCTATCCTTAACGTCCTTCTCCCAATATACCCAGCATCTCTCCTCTGCACATGTCCAAACCAATGCAATCTTACCTCTCTGACTGTCTCCTTACAGTCCAACATGAGCTGACCCTCTAATGTACTCATTTCTAATCCTATCCATCCTTGTCACACCAAGTGCAAATCTTAGCATCTGCTACCTGCTTTCTGGTCAGTGCTACCGTTTCCAACTCATATAGCAGAGCTGGTCTCACCACCGTCCTGTAGACCTTCCCTTTCACTCTTGCTGATACCTGTCTGTCACAAATTACTTCTGACACTCTTCTCTACCCAATCCACTCTGCCTGCACTCTCTTTTTCACCTCTCTTCCTTAATCCCCATTACTCTGTACTGTTGATCCCAAATATTTAAACTTATGCACCTTCGTCAACTCTACTATTTGTATCTTCACCATTCCACTCACCTCCCTCTCATTTGCACACCTGTATTCAATCTTTTTCCTACTCAAATTCATTCATCTCTTCTCTAGAGCATATCTCCACCTCTTCAGGGTCTCCTCAACCTGCTCCCTACTATCACTACAGATTACAATGTCATTAGCAAACATCATAGTCCACAGGAACTCCTGTCTAATTTCGTCTGTCAACCTGTCCATCATCATTGTAAATAAGAAAGGGCTCAGAGCCGATCCCTGATGTAATTCCACCGCCACCTTGAATGCATCTGCCACTCCTACCGCAGATCTCACCACTGTCACACTTCCATTGTACATATCCTTTACATCTCTCATGTACTTCTCTGCCACTCCCGACTTCCTCATACAATACCACAGCTCCTCTCAAGGCACCCTGTCATATGCTTTCTCCAGGTCCACAAAGACGCACTGCAACTCCTTCTGGACTTCTCTATACTTTTCCATCAACATCCTCAGAGCATACATTGCATCTGTGCTGCTCTTTCTTGGCATGAAACCATACTGCTGCTCACTAATCATCACCTCACTTCTTAACCTAGCTTCCACTTCATAAATTCATGCTGTGGCTAATCAATTTTATACCCCTGTAGTTACTTCAGTCCTTCATATCCCCCTTATTTTTAAATATTGGCACCAGTACACTTCTTCTCCACTCTTTGTGCATCCTCTCACTTTCCATTAAACAATCTGGTTAAAAACTTCACTGTCATCTCTCCTAAACACCTCCATGCTTCCACAGGTATGTCATCTGGACCAACGGCCTTTCCATTTTTCATCCTCTTTATAGCTGTCCTTATCTCTTCCTTGCTAATCCATTGCTCTTCCTGATTCACTATCTCCACATCATCCAACCTTCTCTCTCTCTCTGCAATCCGATGCTATTGTGCCATATTAACAACAATTAATGTTTTAGTTTCCCAGCTACTTGCAAGTATTATTGCATGGACTGAAGGAGCAAATTACTTACCTAGGGTTATACAGCAGGATACCGAGGAGAATGGTTCTCAAAGACACATATTTATTTTAGAAAAATAACTTTAAAAAATGTTCATTGCAACATGAACATAAAAATATCCCCTACTGTGACACTTTCACTTATTTTAATTCATTGCTAATTTTTCTTCTGCTATTTACACTATACACCCAGGTTATTTTTTTATCTTGGAATATTTTTGGTGTTGTATAATGAATGCTGCTGCTCAATCTCACTTCTTTCTATTTTTGTTCAAAGTGAATTTTTTTATCTGTTACATGAATATCACAATTGTAATTTTTTCTCTGCAATCCCACGTTAGAGCTTCCTTTGCTTTGTTTCCTTTGAACATTAATTTTTCTCTGTAATCTCCCTCTTTAATTGCATAATATTTTTTGATCATTACATATGTTACAGTGTTCTGATTTTTTTCAATATAAATTATTAACATATTGTTTGGTCTTTATGCATGTATGATTTATATTTATGCCTTTTGTGACTATTTTTGATTTTTTCTTTTGATTTGTCAGTTCCTACTAACACATCTTATATATTACAACTATCTTCTGTATTCTCGACAACATTGAGCTTTAGGGCAGAGGTAGAAAAAGGGAAAACTTTTCTCACAAATACATATAAATAAATTAAATGTAAATGGAAACACATTCAATCATGCAAACGGCACAAAGACAATTCACAAGATGCAAATTCAGGAAGCTAGATTCATGAGGTGGTCCATGGACTGCTTTATACTGTATTTGTCTACCTTCTACTTTGTTTGGACAATAGTTCCTAAATTGTATAAAGACAAAATTAAAGCTAAAGCTAATTAAAGCTAATTAATCTCTAATAGCTGAGTTTCATGATTATTTCCCGTTTTGTGTTTCCAAATTTGAAATGTTTATTGGAGTGTGATTATTACAGATATTTTAATTTCTTTTAGTACTACAAGTAAAAATCTCATTCTCCCCTAAGATTTTGTTTGCTATTAATGTATGTTTTCATGAAGTAAAAATGAATTTTATGTTTAATGGAAAGCTTTACTTTAAAGTCTGTTGTGTTTATTCCATACTTTTTTTCAGTTGTATAAGTGTGATTGACATATTTATTTAATTATTTTAGAACATTAGAACAATCTGGATAAGAACAGGCCATTCAGTCTAACAAAGCTTGCCAGTCCTATCCACAATAGCATCAAGTCTATTTTTGAAAGTCCTTGAAATCTTACTGTCTACCACACTATGTGGTAGCTTATTCGAAGTGTCTATGGTTCTCTAGGTAAAGAAAAACTTCCTAACGTTTGTGCAAAATTTATCCTTAACAGGTTTCCAACTCTGTCCCCGTGTTCTTGATATATTCATTTTAAAATAACAGTCTCCATCCACTTATAAACACTTTAATCATGTATTTCTTAATCTTCTCTTTTGTTTTAACTGAATAGGCTCTGTGGATTTTTATTTCTACACCGTTGTTTGTTCCTCCATGTAAAGCTCTAAACCTGGCCTGTCCTAAACTCCCTGACCATTCCCTAGTTTAAACAATCCACGACTAGCCAACTCATATGCCTCCCGAACACATGGGTACCCCTCTGGTTCAGCTGTAAACTGTCACTGTGGAACAGGTCCCATCTGTTCCAAAAGGGTTTCCAGTGCCTCCATAAATCCATGTCCTTCTACCCTGCACCAAGATTTGAACAAAACATTAAGCTTTCTAATCTCCTCAGTCTTACCAGGACTGGTGTGTGACACATTTTGAACTTCAGAGGAATCTGCCTTGTCAGTTCTGCTCCTCAACCTGGCACCTAACTCTTTAAATTTTAAATGCAGAGCTGACAAACTACGCACTAGCTTACCCACTCTTCCAGAGAGTTCTCCTAACTGTGCAAATGGAGGGCAACACTCCATGCAAGATTCTCTGTCTCTGGAGCAAACCTGTACTTCAGCTCCCCTAATGACTGAGTCACTAACTATCACTATCTCTCTTTTTCTGGGAACTGGTTTTAAGGTGGTCTGTCGGGGCTCCTCACCCCTGCCTACCACCTCAGAATTTTCAGAGACACCATAAAACTCTGCAAAGACCTGAGTATGGTTTGATACTTCCAATTCTGGGGTTGATGCCTCTGGACAATGTGCACCCTTTACCTTACGTCTTTTGTGACCATGACCTACCTATCTCCTCTCATGTCAATTCATAACTGCAACGCAGGCCAGCCAACTTCTCCTCCAGTTCAGTGACCCTGAGCTCTATGTACTGGATCACCTGGCATCTCCTGCAGAAGTAGCCCTCATAGAAGAAAGACTCCTTCAAGTAGTCATCTAAAAAGTACAACATCCAACAGGACTTCCATTGCACTGGCATCATTATAAAAATTTGAGTTAGGATTACTAAAACCGCCTTAACTTTTTTTTAATTAGAAGTAAATGATTTAACTAAAATGGTAAAACTAAAAAAATTATGCCAAAGAAATTAGATTAAAAAGCTGCTGGAGTTATTTGAACCTTCTGGCCCCTTAAACTCCTATAATCTTCTCCCTCTTGACTGCCTGGTGTTTCTTCTTCTATGAGGTTTACTTTTGTCTGGCTTCCTAACTTTGCGCTCCTCTTATTCCTTACTTAAAAACTCTCTACTCACAATATTTGTACTTCTTTCAATGAACCCTTATGCTGTCTCCCTCTTAACTGCTCTTTCCTGATCTCTAAGAACTGTTCAATCTAAAAAAAACTCACTTCCTGAATATCCACTGCTAGTTCATTTCTTACTATCTCGTCTGCTCCTACAGTCACTTGTGCCTGATCGGTGTCTTAATGCTGGCTGCCTGCCTACTTGTTGTGAAGCTTTCCCCTTTACTACTTTGAAGTCAACCGCTGCATTTTTTCCCACTAAGAAATCACTGTTTCTAATACTAATTAACTATTCATTTCTATGACATCAGTTATTTACTTACAGATGCCAGTGTCAATTCGAATATAAATAACAAGAACAAATACAAGTAACACATGAAGAGTAACTTTTCAAAGACGCCCCAAAACACTCAGCTGCTTTTGCTCCTGTGCAGGTGAAAAGAAGAGCAAAAAGCCCTCCTAAGGGGGAAAAAGCTTTTAAAATTCCTGCATGGTTCCTTAGGGGTTTAAGTTAAGCTCCAAATATATTTTTTAATTAATACTCACACCACATAATACAACTTTCAGCAACTCTCAGCTGCTTCTCTCTCATTTGCAAAGATGACATCAGCATTTCAATACATCAGCATGTCCACAGTACCATTTTGTATTTTTTATTCATTTTCAATTATTTTTATGCAAATCTCCAAGGATTCATATATTTTTATTGACTTATTATTTTGATGGCGTAGGATTACAGTAGTTTTCCTTCCATTAATATTATTTTTTAAACCTAACAATTTAAATTCTTTTTACTGGCTACCATCAATAAACACATTTAATGCTCTTTTTAAAATTTCCTGTGCAGAAACTTTTTGAGTTTAATGTTTTTATAATGAGCTTATTCATTCATGTGTCCCATTTTTATGTTTTTTATTGTACTTTGCTCTGAAATCTATATTTTAGCATGAATTGAAATATCCCTCATATGTCAATAAATAAATAATTGTAGCTAGTAATCCACAAAAGAAGAAAATGAATCACATACTGTATCTTAAAGTAGTTTTTTATTCATAAGCTATCAACAACCTACCAGGTGTCATCATCTAAGGAAAACAATTAGACATACAGGAATCAAAGGCGATATATAGTAAGTGAGGGGTTAAGGGTGCAAGGGAGAGGGGGATCAATAAGGTGGGGTTCAGGGGTTGTTGGTCATAAAGTCTTTTTTATTATTTAGGTGTCCTTTTTTTAAGCCTGCATATGCTGGGTTCATGTCCAAGTGTCTGTTAATGCCAGCTCAGTGGCACTTTTACTATTAGACCTGAATTTTACTTGGATTGTTGCCTCGTTGGTTTCAGATTTGTACGTGGTTAGTTTGTGGTGTGTTTCAGTAGTAAGTTCATATAGCAATGGGTTACTTTCATAATCATGGTGTTGTCAGATTTGCCAAGAGGTTCATGGAAGAAATGCTGAAATGCCCATTTAATATTGGTATAAAAATGATCCAATGTTCTGCCCTCACAAGTGGGGCAGTTGATCAATTACTGGTATATGGGCAGATCATATTTCATGTTGCTCTGGTTAAAATCCCCATAATGGAAACAACAGTACTGAGAAATTTATTTTCAAAATGATGAATGTTATCAGCTAGCAACTGTTGTGTCAACTGAGCATTCACATCAGGAGGAATGTAAATAACAACCAGTATAACAGATTGAAATTCCCTGGGTAGGTAGAATGGCAATGAATGACAAGAACTTCTAAATCAGCAGAAGAAAAAGAAGCAATTTTGGGCACATCCCTGCACCAGCTGTTGTTTATAAACATGCGCACGCCCCTATCTCATGATTTGCCACATAGTTCAATGTTACCATCCACTCTGAATAACTGATATCCTGCCATTTGGACAATGTTGTCTGCTAATCCAAATTAAGCCATGTTTCATTAAAACAGAAGTCACACATATGTGAAAAATCTTTTCGTTAATTCTAATCAGTAACGTCAACCCATCCATTTTTTTGACAGGCGAACAAATATTTGAAAATTTGAAAAACAGATTGCCGGGAGTGAAGCACCAAACTGCCAACCCGCTTACATCTGTATCTCCCGGTAAAGCATGATTGACAGGCAGCAGTCCTGCAGGCAGACGGAGAAAACAATTTTACAATTTTAATCTCCTGCATTGTAAATTGGTGATAGTTTATCAAATAATTAATGGAATATATTGTTGATTTCCATTTATGTTTAACCAGTTTGTACCTTGTTATTTGTGTGTTTTAACAAATCTGTATTTATTTGTGTTCTAATTCTGCATTTTGTAATTAGTATAATCTATACTTGCATTGTAATCATTAGAGCATTAGAACAATCTAGACGAGAACAGGCCATTCATCCCAACAAAACTTGCCAGTCCTATCCACTTACTTCTTGTGAAAAAACAGCATGTCTAGTTTTGCAAGTCCCTTAAGACTTACTATCTAACACGCTACTTGGAAAAACTTTATAACGTTTGTGCGAAATAATTACAGTACGTGATGATTACAGGGTTAGCTCAGGTTGGTTTGGACATGTGCAGAGGAGAGATGCTGAGTATATTGGGAGAAGGATGCTAAGGATAGAGCTGCCAGGGAAGAGGAAAAGAGGAAGACCTAAGAGAAGGTTTATGGATGTGGTGAGAGAGGATATGCATGTGATGGATGTAACAGAGCAAGATGCAGAGGAAAAAGATGATCCACTGTGGCGACCACTAATGGGAGCAGCCGAAAGAAGAAGAAGAAGATGTTTGCAATACAGAAGAGAAAAGAGCCACACAAAGGAAGGTAGATATCCAGGAAGAATCAGTGGTGGACTGATAAACAGTATTTTTGAAGTTTGTATATCTGATCAGCAAAGCTAGTCAAGTTATGGGTGATACTGGAAATATAATTGTGGTCCACAGCAGGAGAAATATGTTATGGTTTGTCATGGGTGGTTTTCTTTTCCTTTTACATTGTATTTTTTCTTGTTTGTTATAGCAGCTGTGTTTCAAGTCCATTTATGTTAATTGTTTTATAAACAGTTATTGTCTTCTATTTGGCCTCCTTGTGCCTGATTAAACATATCATTGTCTTTGATGGTGAAGGATTGTTTGCCAAAACTTTGTCAAGGTTCTTTATTCAACCTCTGTATAACACCTGAAGACTCTTTAAGCCCTTCTTAGCCAGTGCAACTTTGCAGTGGCATTAACCCTAAGTTTGTATTCTTCTGCTGCCCTTTGCGTTTGAAGTTTTGACTTATTTTATGCATGCTGTCCTTGTGATTTTTATACCCAAGGAATTCATTGTTGATGTTAGCTTCATACTGTAATTTATATTTACCAAGTTGATTTTTGTCCATGATTTTTCTTTGTTTACACAATGACTTTTTGGTTCCATCATTTTACCATGATTGTCCGTAATGATGACAGGATGTAATGTTATATATATGATGGCCATTACAGACTTCCTCATCCCTCTGTGAACATTAACATTAGGAGTGTGTTATAGACCACCCAATTCAGACAGTAATTTCAACATACATCTTTTTAGTAATATCAAAAAAGACAGGTTTACAGGGGGATATTATAGTCATGGGGGACTTTAATTATCCAAATATTAACTGGGATAACCTTGCAGATGGAGGAGCACAAGAGCAGGAGTTTTTACAAGTAATCAGCGACTGTTTTTTAACACAGCATGTTAGAGCACCAACACGGGGTGAAGCCTGTCTGGGTTTAGTATTCTGTAATAATCAGGATAGAATTGAGGGTGTAGAGGTGATTGAACCACTAGGGTCCAGTGACCATAATATAATACAATTCTCAGTATTTTGTAAGAGTGCAGATGCAAAGACTAAAATTGTTAAGTTGAACTTTGGTAGGGCTAATTTTGAGCAGATGCGACAAAGTCTAAGTAGGATAGACTGGGATAAGCTTTTAAATGTGGAGACAGACGAAGAGCAGTGGAACAGGTTTAAAAATGTTTTACATGTAATGCAGGACAGATACATACCTAAATTTGGAATTAATAGGAAAGTAAAAAAAACTCCACAGTGGATTAATAAAGATTTTAAAAAGAAGTTGCAAAGGAAAAAACTGCTGTATAAGGCATATAAGACTAATGACTGCAAAGTGAATCGTAGCGTATATGAGAACATGAGGGCAACCATTAAGAAGGATATCAGGGAGGCTAAAAGACAGTTGGAGAGGAATATAGCAGATAAGGCGAAAGAAGACCCCAAGAGATTCTTTCAGTATTTTAGTAGTAAAAGAACAGTCAAGGAGGAGGTCAAGTACATCAGGAATAGTAAAGGGGAATTAAAAGATACAGACAATGAAATAGCAGATGCCCTAAACATACATTTTTCTGAGGTGTTTACAAGTGAGCAAGTGGATAACCTCCCAGAGGTAAACGCGACTACTAAGGAGGTACTGAGGGATTTAGAAATTGTAGAGGAAGAAGTGCTGCTCAGATTAAATAAGATGAAATCAAACAAATCACCAGGACCAGATAATATTTATCCTCGTCTTCTTAAGGAGGCTAGTGAGTTCATATATAAACCCTTGACACATATTTTTAGGAAGTCACTGAGCACTGGAGAGATTCTGAAGGACTGGAAAAAGGCAAATATCATCCCATTATATAAAAAGGGTGACAGGGCAGATCCAAGCAACTATAAGCCAGTAAGCTTAACATGCATCACAGGAAAATTAATGGAAGGAATTATTAAGGATAGGATTGAGCAACACATGGCAAGGACAGGAGTTATTCTGAACAGTCATCATGGGTTCAGAAGAGGGAGGTTGTGTTTTACTAACATGTTGGAATTCTATGAGGTTGCAACAAAAGCATATGATCAAAGTGGAGCTTATGATATTATTTATCTGGACTTTCAGAAAACATTTGATAAGGTGCCACATGAGAGGTTGGGCATCAAGTTAAAAGAAGTGGGAGTTCAGGGTGATGTTTTTAGATGGGTGCAGAATTGGCTCAGACACAGGAAGCAGAGGGTGATGGTGCGAGGAACCTCATCAGAACTGGCCGATGTTAAGAATGGTGTTCCACAGGGGTCAGTGCTAGAGCCGCTGCTATTTTTAATATATATAAATGATTTAGATAGGAATATAAGTAACAAGCTGGTTAAGTTTGCAGATGATACCAAGATAGGTGGATTAGCAGATAATTTGGAATCCGTTATATCATTACAGAAGGACTTGGATAGCATACAGTCTTGGGCAGATTTGTGGCAGATGAAATTTAATGTCAGTAAATGTAAAGTATTACACATAGGAAGTAAAAATATTAGGTTTGAATACACAATGGGCGGATGAAGGATTTAGGAGTCATAGTGGACTCTAAGCTATCAACTTCCCAACAGTGTTCAGAAGCCATTAAGAAGGCTAACAGAATGTCAGGTTATATAGCACGGTGTGTGTAGTACAAGTCCAAGGAGGTTTTGCTCAACCTTTATAATGCACTGGTGAGGCCTCATCTTGAGTCCTGTGTACAGTTTTGGTCTCCAAGCTACAAAAAGGACATAGCAGCGCTAGAAAAGGTCCAGAGAAGAGCGACTAGGCTGATTCCAGGGCTACAGGGGTTGAATTATGAGGAAAGATTAAAAGATGTGAGCCTTTACAGTTTAAGCAAAAGAAGATTAAGAGGTGACATGATTGAAGTGTTTAAAATTATGAAGGGAATTAGTCCAGTGGATCGAGACTTGTATTTTAAAATGAGTTCATCAAGAACACGGGGACACAGTTGGAAACTTGTTAAGCGTAAATTTCGAGCAAACATTAGGAAGTTTTTCTTTACATAAAGAATGATAGACACTTGGAATAAGCTACCAAGTAGTGTGGTAGACAGTAGGACGTTAGGGACTTTCAAAACTCAACTTGATGTTTTCTTGGAGGAAACAAGTGGATAGGACTGGTGAGCTTTGTTGGGCTGAATGGCCTGTTCTCGTCTAGAGTGTTCTAATGTTCTAATGTTTATTAATTCTGGGTGATTTTCCAATAGGGCTAAAGTTTAAGATTCTGTATTATGGCGTTGATTTTGTTTTTGACTTTTGCACTTCTTATCTCCTTTTGGCTGTGGTTACTTGGCTCACTTTGCTCTGAGGCTGTCAATTTAGCCAGAAGAGAAAGTTCAAATATTCAAATTATAAGTAAATAAATATTCAAACTTAGGTTAACTATTCTGTAAGTTCTATGTACATATGTACATGCTTTTTTACACTTTATTATTATGGTAACGGCCATTCTGTTGGTCACAGCAAGAACAAACAGAAACAGCAAAAAAAAAAAAAAAACTTATTTAAACATAAGAGCTATCAAAATCCCAAACATCTGTATTGCTATCTTTTTAGTGTAGTACTGATTGCTGGGTGTGAAAGTCCAACTTGGCACAGCAAGCCAATAAAGCAGTCACAAAAAGGAGCTGAAGTCCGTACAAGCTACCTAACTGGCTACATTATTATTTGTACTTTTTTTTTTTATTCATGCATCTACAAATCATGAACCACTTATGACATGATTTTTTTTTTGTTTTGCATTTAGGATTCTTCTTTTTTGTTTAACTTAATAAATTAAATAATTAAAACTTTAGTTTTTGAACAGGGTTTTGTATGGTTTCTTTCTCCACTTGTAGCTATATTATATCACAACCTTGGGCAGGCATCAGTAAGTCTGGGATCATCTTGTTTTATGGGAATTCCATGCATCCACTAGTTTAGCTTTTTTGTCCCTATTTCTGTTTGATGTCAACTTGGACATTTTCTCAAATGCCACATACAAGCTTCTTTTAGTCAGAGTTTAGAATTCAGCTTCATAAGCAGGAAAATCAATAAAAAAGAAATGATTAGCAGAGTGTGATTATGGAGTGTAAGTGTAGTGGGGATGTCATTAGCAAGAAAGCAAAACCCTGACAAAATCATTCTAAAGCTTTATTTTGTCACACCTTACATGAATAAAACTAAAACATTTTGCATCTTTTTTAGTTTCCTAAAGAAATTCACGTCATGTAATAATCATCTACTTTCAGTGCCTTAATTCATATTATCTCAATTAGAGTTAATATAGCCACAATGTGATGCTTCCTAAAATACTGCATTTTCTCCTAAAATGCTAACAAGCATTATGTTCATTAAATATGTCTGCAAAGACTGGTTGGTTGTCATCATGTGTGAGCTCATATTTTATACCTAGATGCTGCTTTATTTTATTGCTAATACATTTTATGCACAGATGTATCTTGATAGGTTGGATACTGCCTTGTCAAAGCTCTTACAAAAAAATCTGTGGTATCATGACACCTGAAGAGAGAAATTAATTTTCATTCAATCATTTTCATGCCCACTTAGCCTTTACTGTTGGTAAAGCAAACTCACTTGTATATCAGTCTGAGTGCCACTGTTTTACATATTTTGAATAGAGCATTAAATTGCTTCTACTGTCTTGATATGTATACAAAATACTTTGTTACATTCTCTTGATTTCTTACACTTTACAACTGTTTGCTTCAGTATAAACCTTCTCAAAATACACATTTCTTCCTTACATAAGCATAAGTAATTATGATAAATAACATTTTTAAAGTGTTTATTGTAAAACCTGCAATGTTTTGTTCATATTCTTTGAAACTAACATAAACAATTGGTTCTGAATAGTTTGATTTGACTGTTTAGCGATATACTATATTACTTTAGAAAGGATCGGAGTCTGCTGCTTAGAAGAACCTGAAAAACTGTTTTCCAGCTAGTAAAATCAATAGCTGTCTTTAGTCTACATTCATTCATTCATCCGTTCATTCATTCAATCATTCTCCAAAGCTATTTATTCCAACACAGTATCACATTGGGCAAATCTACTGGGAAAACATCAGGCTAAAGGCAGGAACCAGCACTGTAAAGTGTGCCTATTTGTCATAGACAATGGTTACTCATACACAATTTAAGCAAATCAGCCTAACTACTTCCTACGAAAATAAAAGATTGCAATATTCCCCAAGAATATGCAAAAATGCCTTTCAATATAATGTAACATACTTTATATATAGTTCAAATATATATATTTAAAGCTAAGATGTAATCATCAAAACTCAAAATTGGAAATCATGGTTTTAAAATCAAATATAAAAGAAGAATTTAAAAAGCCATTACAATGTGGAGCATAGCTTTCAGTAGCAACATCAACAGTAATATTCAAATTCAACATTAGAGAAAAATGATCAGTAAAAGGAACATCACATATTTCAGTGTTATTAATTGAAATACCACATGTAAGAACGAGATCAATGATGAGACCAAGAGAATGAGTTGGGGCATTAATATGCTGGATAAAATCAAATGACTGCAATTGATAAAAAGTCATTAACCAAAAGTTTAGATTGACAACAATAAGTATTGTGGTGCAAATAAATAAATGAATAATCAAAATAAATAAATTTAAAAATTTCCAAAGCATTAGAGAGCCATTACTTCCTTTCCTGTTCTTTCCATCCTTCTCAGTAGATTTACAAGAGGTTTTAAAGGTTGCAGCCTATAGCATCCTCAATCCATCCCACATGGGTCAGAGCTGCATTGTTAACAGTCTCCTGGGTTCCTTGGGCTTCTAGACCCTTTTCCAGATGCTACTGCATCTGTTTCCTTCCTCACTGCGGCTCAATGCATCCCAGATCCTTCCCTTGGATATGAACAACCACCAGTAGCGACTTCCTCACAGCTCGCAGGGTTTCTTGCCCATCTAACGTATACCACTGCACTTTAAGCTTCCTTCTTTTTTCCAAGTCCCAGCACTCACTTCCTCCCTTCAACTCCATTGCTCAGCTGACGCAAGCTCAACCATTCCACAGAGTCCTCACAATATTTGGTTTAAGTATGATCAGCCTGACCAGAATAATTTTTGCCTGCATCCTGTTATCTCACCTCATCAACAATTGCTCCTTCTTTGTTCCCTTTTAAAAGCAAATAGAGCCCCCTAGCACTAACCCGTTCCCCTTTTATTTTAGTCAGACTGCAGCCAGTGCCTGCAGATTAGTTAAACTTAAAGTACACAATTTATCACATAATCCAAGCTACTCCGTGAGGCTAAATGAAATCCTTTGTCCCAATAGTAATATATAAGACTATGCATATGTTTAAAAGTAGTTATATAAAGATACAGAAAAATAAATAGAGAAAATGCATGAAAATGAATTTCCTTTCACAGTGCTCTTTCACAAACATACAATTCTTTATTTTTCTGCCTCATCAAATGCGGCTAAAGTGATGTTGAATAACAGTTAGTTGATTAAACTATTATTACATGCCTTACTGATTCTGTACTATATGAGGCAAAGCAGTCTATTTTAGACTGCAAAAAATATTCATGATTGTCTTCGATTCAAATCAGGCTTAGAACATTGATACAGCAACTTCAGTTTTTTACTTATTGAATGAGTTATACTCTTTTAAAAACCAAATCAGAATTTTCACGATATAATATGTTTATAACACTATAGAGAACAGAGATGTCTGGGAACTCATAAAGAACATGAAGGAGGCCAAATTAATACAAATGAAGCATAAAGAGGATGGATGAACAAAAGGAGAAAAAAATATAACTTAACGGAATAAAAACCAAAACCTTAGTGTCTCTCTAGGTTCTCCTACCCAAGTTTTGCCTCCTAATAGGTGGTGTGGTTGCCACAACTGCTATCCCAATAATTCCTCCCTGTTTCTATTGTCCTGTTCTTCTTTTCTTAAATGGTGGCCTTTCTTACATTTACCAGATGAACTTTTGCCCAAGTCCTTTAAGTTCACATATATTGTGGGCGGAAGAAACCTTTAAGCCCTATACAGGAACTTATTCCAAGGGCATTATGTTCAATAAACTGTTCTGGGGTCAGGGAAACACTCTGGAATTCTTTAAACTTATTATCAGCCTTGTTTCTGTTGTCCTCAGCTGTCAGCACACACTTAAAGGTTTGGGCAACCCTAAAGTAGGCTTGTCAACGCATATAACATAAAGGACTACTGATATACTAGTTCTGTGTTCCAGAGTTATCGCCTTCGCAGACTCCCTTATGCACCCCCCATTGGTATTTCTGCCAGTCCATACCTGGGACCCATTCACAACAGTAGTTAAGCTTAAGCTGTGTTTTATTATAACAGAGACTCCAATTCAATAGTGTTTTCTCTTAAATAATGAAAGAGTATTATTTTATTGTCTACTTAATGGGGTGGCACGGTGCCACAGTGGTAGTGCTGCTGCCTCGCAGTTAGGAGACCCGGGTTCGCTTCCCGGGTCCTCCCTGTGTTGAATTTGCATGTTCTCCCCGTGTCTGTGTGGGTTTCCTCTGGGTGCTCCAGTTTCCTCCCACAGTCCAAAGACATGCAGGTTAGGTGCTTTGGTGATTCTAAATTGTGCTTGGTGTGTGGGTGTGTGTATGTGTGTGGGTGTGCTGGTGCCCTGCCCAGGGTTTGTTTTGCCTTGCATCCTGTGCTGGTTGGGATTGGCTCCAGCAGACCCCCGTGACCCTGCAGTTAAGATATAGCGGGTTGGATAGATGGATGTACTTAATGAATGTTTGACTAAAAAATTAATAAAACATAAAAAAACTTTTTACAGCTCTTGTTTCAACTAACCAAATTAAAGAAAATCTTAAAACCTGCCTAGAACTGGTAATCTTGTGCTTGCTCATACACTTTTTGCTTTGTACCATTACATTAGTTAGTAAACTTTATCTTGGTGAAAAGTTTTCTCTTTATCTTAAGATATTTTTGATATATAAAGCATATTCTTTGTAAAGATGACACTGAATCATTATTTGCAGTGACATGGCACCTTCCCAAGTCTCACTGTATCCAACACCTATATGTTTGACTTTACAGCTCACCTGGGATGTGTTAAGTGAGGGTGTCGATTATTGTTCTTCTTTTCCCACAATCCAATGACACACTGATTTGCATATGATAAGCATTCTGATATTAGAAGTGTCCATAATCCTTGAAAACTGGTGCAATGAAAAGCTAAGGAGTACTTCTTACCTGTCATCCACCCTGAAGATGTCCTCTAAGCGCACATGCTTGACACTGTTTAGCATCAAACTCAGCTGTGAAGTTTCCTGCACACAATTTCAATAAGCACATTAAAGGCAGTACAGGGTTATCAATGAACACAGCTTTAGATTGGGGAAATTGTGCTTTACGTTTGGATTTGACGAGGAAACCATGGAAGCACTTGACCAGAGGGGTCCATATGACATAAAATAGCTTGGCTTTTAAAAATCTTTCAATGTGGTGCTACACAATATGTAAGTGATTTAAAAAAAAAAAGGTGCACGGTGAAAGTGCTTGATTGTATTCTTTGTTCTCCATTTAGATTTCTTTTTTATGTCTTCTTTGTGTAAATGAAAGTATGTTTCATATGTTTCTCAAGTGTATTTATTTATCTTAATAGTTTTATTTATACTATTTCATTATTATATAGTGTACTTTATATATGTGGTCACGAATTCTCTTATGTACATTTACTCCGTAAACACGTTTTGAAGTATGTCTTTAAATTTAATTAACTAAAAACACCTTATAGGTGTTAAGAACTGACTGTTTTCAGTAGCACATACAAAACTGCATTTGATCACAATTCAGTTGCTTTTATTATTGTGTATGGTTTTACCACTTTTGCCTCTTGGTCATAACATCATTCTGGAGCACAGCATGGCCACCCTGGCATCAGTGTGTTGACATTTGCATGCACATATACTAAAAGTAAGATATTACAGTTGGTGTAAGCAACTGTCTTGGGAACAACATGAGTAAAAATGTTATCATTCTCAGTTTCGTATACTTGATTTGAGCCAAATTTCTGACACAGTACTAGCTCAGTAAACAATGTGCTTATTATTCCTCGTTTTGACTTCTCCTTTGCTTACTGACGTTTGGCTTAAGTGGTGTGAGTGCAGACTAATGGGCTTATTAAGTACATGAACTGAAAATAAAAGTTCACTAAAAGAGTGAAGGTTAAATGTAAAACATCACTTGTAAATAGTAATGAGTCAAGCGATTCGTGCAAAATTCAATTTGCAGTGAAATTCAGTGTTTCGATTTTTCCAAAAAATTAATGGAAGTAAATTGTGCTTCACTTCCAGCGACATTTGTGCTATTGACACAAGAAAAATGGTGCTTAGTTCCTGTCTATAAGCATTTCCATAAATTAACTCTGCATGTATCTGCCTGTCAGTATTTAATAAAAATACCTTGGGGAAAAAAAAAATCACTGGAAGCGTGCATATGTTCAGCTAGCATCAGGTAGAAACTTACTGAGTTGTCTGTTGGAGATGGTGCATTTTAGTGTGTGTTCATGTGGAAATTATTCAGCATATGAAATTAAAGAAAGAAGGGGAAAAAAAAACAGTACAGCAGTCCTTAACCGTGATGTGGAAGATAGGCAAAAATAGAATTGATTTTACTGTTGTGCCATAGATTACGTAATACACACAGTTGCAGAAAAGAACACAGGTAAACCTAGGAGTGTGAAAGAGTTGTTAGGGAGCAATTATTCTTTGTTTTCCAACTTTGCCATTTTTTTAGGCAAAATCACCTGCGAAAAAGATTTTAGTGTCAGATTCGCACAACTCTATGTGAATT
Organism: Polypterus bichir lapradei; assembly: GCA_026402145.1. Lineage (NCBI taxonomy): Eukaryota > Metazoa > Chordata > Cladistia > Polypteriformes > Polypteridae > Polypterus > Polypterus bichir. Next base: position 43,846,293 of record JANRMT010062807.1, read on the forward strand.
GAAACTTGCCTTTTGTACTTATCACTACTTGTAAGCAATAAATCAAGCAATCACATACAGAAAACAAGCAGAAAGAAAATAGGCAGCCGTCTGGGAAGCAGTTCTACAGAGCTGAGACCCCTATTGGCAAGTCACTTTAGAAGATGTATGGAAGTGTATTATTTCTTCACCAATTGTCAGTTTCACTTTAGGAAACGCCTATCACAGGTCAGGTTTATGCTTTAATTTTCATTACCTTTCTCAGTGTGTTGTTTTTTTCCTTGGAATTCGGCCATTCTTCAATTTTCAAATGTGTTTCTGTGTTCCTGACAATTAGATTTAATTCAATGACCAGATGTACGGCTGGGCAAATTACTCCCCCATTCAAACAAGCAATACATTATTGGGTGGCCTTTTCACGAACCTTCATAATTCAGTCTTGTGATGAACTGAGCCTCTAAAATGTTGGGAGCTTGGACACAACAGTAGATTGGTTATACATCTCTGTGCAGTGTAGCAAAGTGACATGATGGTAAAACAACTTGTTAATATGAAGGATTCACAGGTCTTATACTAAATATGTAACATCAAGAGAAATGTGTCTCAGTTAAGAAACCTCAGACCATGCAAGGTGAAGTTTCTGTTTAGGTCACATTGCAGAGATGTGGAGAGTCTGAAAGCCTGGGTGAAAAAAGCTATCACACAACCAGACAGATGTGGCTCTAATTCTGTAATATCTTTTTCCAGATGGCAAAAGAAAAAATAATCCAAGTGAGTGGTGAGAGGGGGTCCCATACTATGCAGCATATCAGTAGGACACAGCTTTTTGGAGACTGTGTCTTCCAGAGAAGGGAGAGACTCTCCGATATTCTCCACTGACCTCACTATTCTCTACAAAAAGTAGATAAAAAAAAATTTAGTAGTAATCTTTCAGATAAGGACAAAGTTTAAAAGAAGTCCAACTACACACTAGTGCAGTAAAGTAAAGTAAAACCTTTAAGAATTTAGAACATTAGAACAATTTAGACAACAACAGGTCATTCAGCCCAACAAGCTCGCCAGTCCTATCCACTTAATTCTTAAGTAAAATTTTGAAAGTCCCTAAAGTCCTACTTTCTACCATGATTGTTAACTGTGTGTATTCAGCATGTTTGTAAAGGAAAATTTTAAAGTCTATATGGAATTTACCAGGCCAACATCACCTTCAGTTTTGTGACACATTTTAAGGAGAGTTGTTACTTTAACATGCAAAAGCACATATTGCGTCTATTTCAGTTATACCTGAGAAGGTGACATTTCACTGCATATATTTATTTACTGTTATTTGAATAAAGAAGAGCCTTTATCTATCCAAGTGTGCTCTAGTTTTAATGAAACTAAAAAAATATTTGGTTAGATTTCTTTTGATTTTTTTATTCCTGAAAGACAAAAGTATTTAACTTTCATATAAGCATGTGCAAGATACATTTTTATTCAAAGAAAATATAACAATAATTAGTGAAGAATTCACTGCAAAAGCAGGCATAAAGAGACAAAACAGCTTCATTTCATTGACTACAAATTATCATGAATTACTTACTGTATGACTCAGTTGTCCTTCATTTAATTCAGCAATTTTTTGCCCATCTACCATTTCCAACGATTTGTTGTATGCTGGAAAGGTAAATCAAATAAGTAAAATGATATTTAAATTACCTATGCGATTGAACAAAGTTGCCCTTTACTTCTGTCGGGGTGTTTGTGAAGGACTGGAAAATGGCAACTATCCTGTTATACAAAAATGGTGACCAGGCAGGTCCAAGAAACTATAGGCCAGTAAGCTTAACATGCATCACAGGAAAATTAATGGAAGGAATTATTAAGGATAAGATTGAGCAAGACCTGGCAAGAGGAGTTTTTCTAAACAGTTAGCATGGGTTCAGAAGAGGAAGCTCATGTTTTCTTACTATGAGGAAGCAGCAAAAGGATACGATCAAAGTGGAGCATATGATATTATTTATCTGGATTTGCAGAAAGCATTTGATAAGGTGCCACATGAAAGGTTGGGCATCAAGCTAAAAAAATGGGAATTCAGGGTGATGTTTGTAGATGGGTGCAGAATTGGCTCAGACACAGGAAGCAGAGGGTTATGGGGTGAGGAACATTGTCAGAATCGTCAGATGTTAAGAGTGGTGTTCAACAGGGGTCAGTGCTAAAGCAGCTGTTTTTTTAATATATATAAATGATTTGGATTTGAATATAAGTAATAAGTTGGTTAAGTTTCCAAATGATACCAAAATTGGTGGATTATCAGATAATCTGGAATCTGTTGAATCATTCCAGTGGGACTGGGACAGCAGACAGGCTTGGGCAGATTTGTGGCAGATGAAATTTAATGTCAGTAAATGTAAAGCAAGACACATAGGAAGTAAACATGTTAGGTTTGAATACACAATGTGAGGTTTATAATTCGAGAGTACACCTTATGAGAAAGATTTTGGACTAGTCGTATTGGACTCTGAGCTATCGACTTCCCGACAGTGTTCAGAAGCCATTAAGAAGGCAAACAGAATGTTAGATTATATAGCACGGTGTGTGCAGTACAAGTCCAAGGAGGTTATGCTCAACCTTTACAATGCACTGGTGAGGCCTCATCTCAAGTACTGTGTGCAGTTTTGGTCTCCAGGCAACAAAAAGGACATAGCAGTGCTGGAAAAGGTCAAGAGAACAGCGGCTAGGCTAATTCCAGGGCTACAGGGGATGAATTATGAAGAAAGATTAAAAGATCTGAACCTATTATAAAACGAGTTCATCAAAAACATGGGGACACAGTTTAAAACTTGTTAAGGGTAAAATTTGCACCAACATTAGGAAGTTTTTCTTCACACAGAGTTCCACAGACAGATTGAATAAGCTACTAAGTAGCATGATAAACAGTAAAACTTTAGGGACTTTCAAAACTGGACTTGATGTTTTTTTAGAAATAATTGGATAAAACTGATGAGCTTTGTTGGGCTGAGTGGCATGTTCTTGTCAAGATTGTTCTAATGTTCTGTCAAGTTCTGCTGGTGTTTAGGATCACTGTAGTGTATTTTTGATATTATCTTGACCTTTACATAAGAACTTTGACAAATTAGAGGAGACCATTCAGTCCACCAAGCCTGTTTGTTTAGAAAATAGTTAAGCTGTTCCAGTATCTCATCAATATTGTTCATAAAGGTTGTCAAGATTTCTGCTTCAACTACATGTCTCAGCAGTTGAGTCTCACAGCTCTTTGCATAAAGAAGTGCTTCCTGACTTCAGTTTTAAATGCACTAGCCTTTTTTTCTATTAATGTCCTTGAGTATGTGATTCACCCTTAGGCTGAAAGAATGTTGCTGGATCTATTTATTAATGGCTTTGCTGATTTTAAATACCTGGATTAGGTCCCCATGTAGTACCTACCGCTCAAGTTTAATTCTCTGAGTCTGTGAGAGTAGGACATGTACTTTAGTCCTGAGATACACTTGGTTGCTGTCCTCTGCACAGCTTCAAGTGCTGCTATGTCTTTCTTGTGTCGTGGTGACCAGAACTGCACACAGTACTCCAGATATGGTCCCAATAGTGCATTATATAGTTTTGAAAATTGCATCCCTTAACTTATATTCAACAGTTTTATGATATAACCAAAAATTTTTTTTGACATTTTAATCGCTTCTGCACATTGATTTGATGATGAAAACTTTGTGTCAACATAAACCCCTAAATCCTTTTCAGAGGTTGCTTCCTGCAGGTCTATGTCTCCCATCTGATATTTATAATTGATGTTTATTTTGCTCACATTTTGCATTTTTCTTCTATGTTTCCATGTATTTATTTTAGTTTTTAATACTTTAATTCTAAGTAGTATAATTCACTTTGGCCATTGCACTCTCTAATGACACTCTACTATTGCTTGGCTGCTGTGGTACATGTGCAGTCTGGGCATCTAACAATGAGGGCTAATGTAACCCCTCACCTGATATATAAACAACAAATAAAGAAAATACTCTTCTCAATAAGCAAGCAATCATTAGAGGAATATTCCTTTTGTCCCTAGAATTTTGAGCTTTGATCTACTACAGTTTGTAAATATTGCTCAGTCATTTAAAGTTTCCAATTTGTGGTTTTGTAACAATAACCTTTGCAACTTAGCCAGCAATTCCAGACATTTTTATTCAACGATTTGTGGCAGTCTATGAAAAGTGAATCTACTAAAGGATTGCACTCACAGAAATGATCTAAATCAAATGAAAGTACTATGTAAAGAGTAGCAAATAGCCAGTTAAAAGTAATTAGTGAAATAATTTGTTAATCCTCAGTTTAAATCCTTGAACTGGGTATTGTCTATAGGGTTTGCATATCCTCTCCTTGTGTTTTTGGGTTTTCCTTTTCGGTACTCATCTGTTACTTCCACATCCAAAAGTCATGCATTAGTTTAATTGGTAGCTCTTAATATGACAAAATGTGGGTGTAACTGTCCTACATAGGTTCACCTTGTGCCCAGTACTGCTGGGATTAGCACCAGCTTCTTTGCTACGCGAAACTGTATAAGAAGATTTAAAAATGTAGGGCTGGAAGTATGACAAACATAGCCCCTAGTACTCTTAAACTTATTCAATAAATCTATCAATCCAAATAAAGTACAGTATTATGGCACAACTGCAGTGTTGCTTCCTCATATTAAGGAGACTGGAGTTTGTACAGAGGGTGCTCCCTGCGTGGAGTCTAAATATTCTTCATTTGTCTATATGGGTTACCTCCATCTGCTAATGTTTCCTTCCACAGTCCAAAGACAGACAGGTTACGTGGATTGGCATTGCTAAATTGGCCTTAGTGTTTGTATGTGAGTGTTCATCCAGTGATGGGCTGGCACCCTATGCAGGGATTGTTCCTGCCTTATGCCCAATGACTGTTGAGATAGGCTCCAGCTGGCCTTCAACCCTGCCCTGGATAAGTGGTTTAGGAAAATAGATGGGCAGATGCATACATATGTATCATTTTTGCATGCTGAAGAAAATATATACATACCTGTATTGATAAAGGGCTTTATATAATTTAAGGAAACGTTTTACTTTTTGGATGTGTCCATGTTAAGTGGCCAGAAAGACACCAGTCTTAAGCCTGGAGTTTTGCATGAACAAAGTATTATTATAATATGAATCCCTGTTTTCTGTTATCGGGCCCTGTAGAGCCAGCCAGATCCCCAGATGTCTATCCAGTCCATGCCAATACACACACAAACACTCAGGCTAATTTAGATTTACAAATCATAAAATGGCAGATTTTAAAATGTGAGAGGAACCTGTGCTAATGAAAATAAAAATACCACAGAGGGTCATTGTGTAAAGCACAACTCACAGTGACAGGTCCAGGAGTACAACCGAGGTCACTGGAGCTCTGAGGAAGGAGCTGACTTATATTCCTTAATAAGGAAAATAATTGAATCCTAAAATCACAAATGAATCTGTTTAAAAAACAAACAAACAAAAAAAAACTGTTGGGTTCCTTATAACAGCAGCCAGTAAGTGCCACTTTATAACCTAAGCATTCTGCAGGCTTCAGTGTTATTGATCAGAAGACTGCAACCTGTATGAATAATAAAAAAAAAATTTAGCTTGTCATATTTATAGCCATTTGTACATCAATCATTGTGGTTTACATCGCAAATAATGTGCTTACGAAATGGCATACAGATTCATTATATTTACAGGCAAAATATTACTATGCTTTGTAAATGTTACAAACAGAAGAAAACCAAAGGTACAATAATACAAGAAAAAATTACAAAATGAAAATGTTAAGCACAAATGATGTGAGCAACCTACACAAGATTCTACAAGTAAACCAAATTAACATTTTTTTAATGTTAAAGCAACACCAAAAACGTTACTTTCAGTGATTTCCAAAATATTTTTTTTTGTAATTTTAATGGATGTTTTCTAAGACACATTTGTATATACAAAAATATTTTAGATATATGTAATACGTAATCTACACTTAAATTACCAACAGAAAATGGCCTGCAACAAATATTATTTGTTTAAAATAATGACCTTCTATGGAGCAAACCACTGAAAGGTACACTTCAAGCACACAGCTCTAATTCACTTTACATTTACTTTTATTTGCAGATGCTTTAATCCAAAGTGACTTACAAAAGAGATAAAAAATCGAGTGACATTAGGCTAGGGCCTGTTTGTTCTGCAAGTGTAATCGGGCGGGTAACAAAAATTGATTGCCACAAGTGAAAAGATGTAATAACTCAAACATTTACAATCATAGATTACAATTAATAAAACAATTCAAGTTCAAAGAATTAATGAAGAATATAAAGTATCGCTGAGCAGAGTTTATATTTTCTTCATCAGTTCAACAGATAATGACAGAACAGATGGGTCTTCAATCACTTCTTAAATACATTTAGGGAGTCTGTAGTACAGATGGAGGTGGGCAGCCTGCTCCAGCAACTATGAACTACACAGGAAAAGAGTCTGCATTGAGACTCGATGCCACGTGGCATCACCAGATGCTGTTCCCGAGCAGACCTGAGTGGGCGCACAGGTGTATAGCACTTTACCAGTGTCTCCATATACACAGGTGCTAACCTGTTGACTACTCTGTAGGCAAACATAAGGGATTGAATGTAATGTGTGCTGCTATAGGGAGAAAAATGTAGCAATATAGAGACATAGCTGGTTAAATACAAGACTGGCTGCTGCATTCTGGATCTTCTGTAGTGGCTTGATAGCACATGCAGGTACGCCTACCAGAAGTGAGCTGCAGTAGTCCAGATGTGACAAGACCAAGGCATGGACCACAATTTGTGCTGCATACTCTGTCAGGTAAGGTCTGATCTTGCATATGTTGTACAGCGTAAACCTGCATGTACAAGAAACAGTAGAATTGTGGTCAGAAAAAGATAACTGTTCATCAATTACCACCCCAAAGTTGCGTGCTGACTCGGCAGGTGTTAGAGGCAGTGAGCCAAGATGTACAGAGATGAGGGTGTAAGCAGACTAGAATTAGCACACACAAGAGCTTAGCACACACAAAAACCCCATACATACCATAGCTCAGTGCCTCTCCATCACTGGTTTGCGACTGGGTTGAGTCCTGGGCTGCGGTGGGTCACAATTTACTATTGTTAATATTGTTAGTTGGCTATGATGGGCCACAAGTGGGTTGTGGCAGGTCGCCACTTTGATGTGCTCTAGCAATATGTTCTTGATTCATCAAAGAGGACCTCATTGCATTACATTTGCCAGGGGGGAACTGAAGACACTTGTATGGAAAAAGATGGGTTGCAACACAGAAAAAGTTCAGAAACACTGTTACAGACAAAACGGCTACTTTTAGCCTATAACAAGTGATGAGCCAGCGATTCAGGTGAAATTGAATCTGTTTCACTTCACAAAATGAATTACAATCTGAGCCATAAAGTATTGTGTTTATCATATTGTGACCAATCGTGTTGTGTTTTCATTCCCTGGAGCTGAAACAGACAGTAATCAGATACAAAAGAAACACAATTTCAAACAACCTAAAAGTTTACCCATGCAGGATCAGCTGCAGACAATTGTCCATAACACTAAAACTAGTTCACATACTGTACATATAATTTTTGTTCTCTGTTCCATGCAAACTGTCTGTGGCTCCACTCCTTCCTTTCCTCAGTTGAAAACTTCAAAGGAATATACTGTATATTCAAGCTCTTCTAATCTGAAGGAACCGCTGCTGGAGCAAAACAGCTCAGACGTCAACCTTGTTGTGTGTTTGAATAACATTCTTATTAGTGTTACTTCAACTGCCACAACAAAAGTCTCTTTGTCCAGTTCTCTCCTGGCTGTCTTTTTGTGCAAATCAGAAGCCCAAACATGACAATACTGTATATAAAAACATTTCTCCTGCCCTATATTTTCATCTCTTCTGCAACCGTGCCTACTGTTTAGTAGTGCCTACTAGGGGACTGTACTTCCCATGAGGTAGCAGGAGTGCACTGTGGCAGATTAGAGGCCACTCGATCTGTGCTCTGTGCACAAAGGAAGATTTCCGCTATAGAGTTTTTCTTTCTCATCTACTTCATATAACCATTTCATTGCCACACTGGATTGCATCTTATGTTTAGGAGTATTCTATGTCTGTCTCAGCACAGGTTTTAGCCATATTGCATTTCCATAAAACACTATTTTCCCATTTATTTTCACATCTAAAAATGTGCACAGCATTGTTAAACTCATAAGGAACCATGTTTCTCTCCATCACCAAAAAGCCTTTACAAACTCAGCAAATCAATTTTGTCAATTTCATGAGACTCTATTAGAGGTGAAGCTGTTTTTCTCATCACTACCTATTATATTTTATCATTTTGTTTTGTTCATGGTCATTTTTTTATGAAACAATAAAATGTAATTACGAAAGTTAGATCTAGTAAAAACATTGTATGGAGTAATTAAAACAAAGTAACACCCACCCTAAAAACCCCACACAGGGCTGTAAGGAAAAAAAGAAAAGAGACTACCTGAATCCACCAGAGAGCCAGAAGCTACATGAGAGACAAGGAAGGAAAACATAAAGGAGTCACATATCAAGAGCTAAGTCTATACCTCCCTACCATTCCTGGACCCTGGACCAGCTTCACCACGGACTTCGACCTTTCAATACTGGAGCCAGATGCCCTGTTGATATATCCTGCAGAAAATTCAATTGAAAGCAAATTGTAAAAAGATTTCCCTAAAGTAAAAGAAAGGGAGCTAAGGGATTTCCAGGAAGAGGCTAATGCAGTTTTTGCAGCGATTGCACTTATACAGAAAAAAACAAGTGCTGGGTAAGAGTAAAATGGAGAGAAGAGAGGTCTAACAAAAGGAATTTTTTCTGCAGTAAAGTTATATTAGAAATAGGATAGAAGACAAAAAATTAGAGAGACAGTAGAAGACCACAAAGCCGATAGTGGTTGGCATTCTCTGAACATGAGCAAAAATGTGCAATTATGACAGTTTGGAGCCACAGCCAGGTCCATGGCATAACACTTTCAGGAAGTAAAATTTAAACAGTGAATTTATTTGAACTTAGTTTAGGTGAATTGGTGATGCTAAAATGGCTGTGGTGTGTGTCTGTGTGTGTATTTTGTATGATTGTATTGTATTTCTAAGGTGGCAATGATAGATTGGTCACCTGGCTCTGTAAAAAGGATTACTTGTGCTCTGTTTTGTGTGTTATCTACCCCATGTTTTGATGCCCATTGCATGCCCAACCTACAGTACCTGGAAGGTTTCCTACATGGCTTTTTGGTGATTTTTTTCTTGTCTTTTTAGAGAGTGAAGACTGAGGGCTGTCAAAAAATAGGGTCTGTTAAAGCCCATTGAGGCATTTCTTGTGTGATTTTGGACTATACAATAAATAAATTATGGTTATGTGTTCATCTTGCGATGGATGGGCTCCCTGTCCAGGATTTGTTCATGCCTTGCAATCTATGCTAGCTCATATAAGATCCTGCCATAAGTGACCTTGGTTTGGATTAAACAAGTAGGAAAATGACATGACTTATTTGAACTTGGTGTGTTGATGATTTGGATTCCAAGAGAAAAAACTAATGTATTTAAAAAATGAGAAGAAACACAAGAAAGATCACATTGCCAGATTATTGATAGGGGCCAGTAGGGTATCTTATACAGTGCTGCCACTCGCTTCAAGGAAGGGAATAGAGAACAGCAAAATGTAAAGAGAGGGTGGGAAGGAAGTGGATATACCTCTCAGTTAAAGAACAGACCTAAGTTGTCAGTAAATGACAACATTTATTTACATAGCACATTTTCATGCACAGAATGTGTCTGAAAGTGCTTTACAAGATGTCAAAGAAACAGTTGCAAGAAAACTCAAGTTAAATCAGACAAGAATAATAATGAATAAGTAATAAAAAGTAAATGAATACAAGCTTATATAACATAGACGAATAATTAGTTGAAAAGTAGAGTCTAAAATATAATATTGTAAGCTCTAAAGAGAGGAGTTTGATGATACAGTAAGATGGCCGGGGGACAGGAAAAAAACAATAAAACTCCTGTTAAGCTGGAGAAACAAAAAAATCTGCAGGGGCTTCCAAGACCTAAAGATTACAGATCACCATTGGGCATTCTATTGAATATAGATGTTCTTAAGTCATTCCTCTTGAGAAAAGGTTTGATGTTATAAAAGAACAATATGAGGTTTAGATGTTATATTTTACATAACCTACACAGTTAGATTTGGGTGTCAGACAAGGACAGTGGTTGAATTGTTCTTATTGGTCTAGCGGGCAAATAGGAATTTCATTGTTCTGTGCAGACTTGACAATAAATCTAAAAATGGACTGATGATACTACTTTTTTTATCAAAGCAAAACTTAAACTTTTTTTATAAAGTCAAACAATTGTCCATCTGCACATCGTTACTAAGTTTTGCAATATCAGTTGTCATGCATTCACATCTAGGGACCATCATCCTGGTTCTGACGAGGGATGCAATACCACCCCAGAATGATCTTCTCCTTACTCCTCACCAACCAAGAAAGAGTGTCTAAGAGGGATGGCTGATCTCGCAAGAAATCTCATACCTATTGACACATTCCCAGAAAATGGTGTCAGATGCCAAAGTGACTTATCCAAAGCTCCCACTATCTATATTTTGATGATTAACAATTTTTGTTTGGGCCATTATTGACTGCTTTTCAGATTTGCAATTAAATAGGGTTACCAGGGTAGTACCCCAACTTTGTTTCTCTGAGTTTTCCACCAGTCTGGTGTCTTCTTATCCAATCAACACTCAACATTACACACTGAAAAGAAAAATACTGAGGAAATTAACAAAATACACACAAATGCAAAATATGCAATATACCCAGGCCAAGATGGAACAGAATAAGGTGCAATTTTTAGTTTAAAGAGAACAACTGATAATGCCGTGTTTGAGTTAGTAAAAAAAATTTAAATATTTACGGTTCATGGTTGGTAATCCATTTTGCAATGAGGCATATCTAATTTTAGATTATGGTGCCAATATGGCATTGTAATTTTAACAATTTTAATTCAACTTTAAATGAATCACCTTGAATCACCTTATTAAGATTATCACATCCTGTTAATAGTGCTGCTCAGTGGCCACTGTCCTATGATCGTGATTCTTTACTTAACATATTTTCTTGCTTGCTTTCCTCTCAGTTTTTATCTCCTGATGGGATATTATGTGAACTTCCACATTTTTTTTTATCCATCTCCTGACTTTTTCACCTGGATGCCGGTGTTCACCTGTATCAGTGAGCAGAATGCCTCTCAGAGATGCAAACGCACCTGCCATGGAAGAAGAGACGGTTTTGCTGTTAAACAGTGCTGACTCAAGTCCCAGAGCTTGGATTCCCGATGCCTGCCAATCGTCTATGACCCATCTTCTCCTGCACAGGACTCCATCCCTGGTCCATGGGCACTGGATACCGGATTTAATTTCTTCATCTCAAGGCAGCATCACTCTTCCTCGGTGTGCTCTCGGGGAGTAAACGCTGCTAATCTTCGCACGCTCACCCGTGCTTATCCCGCAGCAAGCTCTTCTGCTTCTATGAAGGCTGCTCTCTTGAACATGAGATCAGTGTCTAATAAAACTTTTATTCTACAAGACTTTACTATCTCAAATATTCTGGATTTCTTTTTCATCACTGAAACCTGGATTGTAAATGGTGACTCTTCATGTTTTACTGACTTGGTACCATCAGGTTACTCATTTTTAAACTCTCCTCGGCTGACTCGTCGTGGTAGGGGCATTGCCACTGTTTTTAATAGTATGTTCTTGTGTCAGAGCCTTACAAGGGGGCCGTTTAATAGCTTCGAACTGCAACTTTTCAAAGTGTGCAGCTCCCCTTCTTTATTATTTGCTGTGGTTTATATCCCTCCTGTAATTAATGATATCTTCATTTCTGAATTCTCTGATCTGCTCTCTGATATTACCCTCTCCCACGACAAAGTATTTATTGTAATTGATTTTAACATACAAGTTTGTTGTCAATCGAAACCTTTGGTTAATGACTTTTTATCACTATTGGACTCATTTGATTTTATCCAGCATATTAATACGCCAACTCACTCTCTCGGTCACACCCTTGATCTTGTTCTTACATGTGATATTTCAGTTAATAATATTAATTTATGTGATGTTTCTTTTACTGATCACTTTAATATAATGATGGATTTGAATAGTACTGTTGATGTTCCTACTACTAGTTGTGATCCACGCTGTTCTCACTTCTTAAATTCTTCAATTATATCCGATTTTAAAACCATATTCTCTAGTCTTGATGTGCATGTCCAATATGATGGTATCGATGATTCTGTTTTAGAATTTAATTCTTCTTGTAAAACGGTTTTAGACTCAATTGCTCCGCTCAAGATACACTGTAATATGGGAAGACCTGCTGCCTGGCTAAATGAAACTACACGATCGCTGCGCCGCGCCTGTCGAACTGCGGAACGGCGTTGGAAAAAAGATGGACTGATTGTTTCTAAACAGATTTTTAGGACTTCTCTATTCAACTTCCAGGTTGCAGTTAAGAAAGCTAAACCTGATTTCTTAGCTAATTTAGTATCCCATCATTCTAAGAATCCTAGGGTCTTATTTAATCCAATTACTGTGGCCATTCACCCTCATTCTGTGATGGGATTAAATAGTACTGTTCTTTCATGTGAGCAGTTTCTTTTGTTCTTTGTCAGTAAAACTGATACAATCCGTTGTGGTATTGTTCCAACTGGCTATGAACTTCCTACTGTTAATCATGGCATTGTCTTGGAATCCTTTGATCTTGTCTCACTTTCACAGTTAAAAAGTACCATTGACACCCTTAAACCAGCTCTCTGTCCTCTTGATATTGTACCACCACGCTTCTTAGTGGAAGCCTTTGATGTTTTGGGTCCACCTTTACTAGCCATTATCAATGGTTCTATTAGTGAGGGTTTTATGTCCTCATTTTTTAAACATGCTGCGTTGTGTCCCTGTCTAAAAAAGGCAGAATTAGATCCTGGAGTTTTAGCCAATTTTTGTCCGATTTCCCAATTGCTATTTCTGGCTAAAATATTAGAAAGAATTATTTATAATCAATTGGTTTATCACCTTAACTCCAATAATTTATCTGAGATCTACCAATCTGTCTTTAGGAGTTATCATGGTGTTGAGACGTCCCTCCTTAAAGTATTCAATGACGTCTCTATTATTACAGGTGGCGCTGCAGTCCTTGTCCTCCTTGACCTGTCCGCTGCCTTTGACACTGTTGACCATGAGATATTGCTGTTGCGGCTTCAACATCTTGTTGGTCTTAAAGGGGCTGCTCTGACATGGTTCAGGTCATATCTAACTGGTAGACACTTTTCAGTGACTTTAAATTCCTCTTTTTCTTCTACTGCTCCTCTTAAATGTGGTGTTCCTCAGGGATCCATTTTGGGTCCTATTTTATTCTCTTTATACCTTCACCCTATTGGAGCTATTTTTAGGAAATTTAACATTTCTTTTCACTGCTATGCTGATGATACTCAGGTTTATACTCCTGTCTGCAACTCTGCAATGAATCAACTGCACAAGTGTCTTTATGAACTAAGATCCGGGATGGCTAATAATGTTCTTGATCTAAATCAAAATAAAATGGAGGTGTTTATAGTGGGTCCATCAGCTAAAGCCGAAATTGGTCTTGGACTTCTCGGCTCTTTCTCTGTCTTTTGCAAACCTCAAGTCCGCAATCTTGGTGTTATTTTTGATAACCTCTCTTTTGAGAAACAGATTAATTCTGTAGTCAAGAGTTGCTTTTTCCAGCTTTGTCTATTAGGTAAGATCAAGCCTTTTTTATCTTCTAGGGATCTTGAGAAAGCTACTCATGCTTTTATCTTCTCTTGCCTTGATTACTGCAACTCGCTGTATTCTGGGATTAGCAAATCCCTGATACGCAGGTTACAGTTGGTCCAGAATGCTACCGCTCACTTTCTGGTTGAGACAAAAAAGTCTGATTCTGTTTCTCCTATTTTAGCTTCTTTACACTGGCTGTCTGTCAGCTTTCGAATTGATTTTAAAATCTTATTGCTAGTTTTTAAATCTTTACATGGGCTTGCTCCTGCCTATTTATCTGAATTGTGTGTTTTACATCAGCCATCTAGAGTGCTTAGATCTTCTGGTCAGTTGTCTCTTGTTGTCCCTCATACTAAGTGTAAAACTAAGGGGGAGAGGGCTTTTACAGCTGCAGCTCCTCGCCTGTGGAACTCTTTACCTCATCACATAAAGGAGTCGTCTACAATTGAACTGTTCAAAACAAGATTAAAGACTCATTTCTATTCACTTGCATTCCGTGACCTTCAGTAATACTGATGGTTTCCTCACTGTGATTATATAATCTTACTTCTATTTATTAATTACAGTATTTTATTTTTGTTCTTTTATTTTATTTCTATTTGTTATTTATGTTAATTGTATGTTTTTTTCTTCTTTTATTGTAAAGCACTTTGGCCATAGCATTCCTATGTTGTTTTAAAAGTGCTATATACAGTAAATAAATTGACATTGACACTCACTCAAATGTTTAACTGCTCTGTAATTAAACTCCATGATACAATGATACAATGTAATGACGCAGTGTAAGTATACACTTATTGTGCAAAACACAAGCATCTAATATAAGAAAATAAAATTGTGACAGCCTCTAAGAGCTCAGAGTATTTGACTGTGACTGTTTTGTTAATTGACTGTTTGAAACGATCATTACTGTAGTCCTTGTGCTGTGTGTTTGGACTGAGCTTTACCCAAACAAATTCCAGCTGTTGTTACTGCAATACGGTAAGGTGTGCTCAATTACTTGGTTTAAAACATAATATTCATAAGAATTACAAGCTAATATTTTTTATATAAAAAGCATGAACTGAAAATGTTTATCCAGTTCACAAAAAATGAATAAAAAAATCAATCCAGCATTGCAGGTTGACATTGCAACCTACTACATTATGGCATTCTAATATCTCCTCTTATAATGTATGTGAAAGTACTGTGCTGGCTAATTGCATGCTTTGCAATGATTGCTCCTTTTAGTGAATACAGGAAAACTACTCATCTATGGAAAAAGCTACTTTATATCTTTCTTTCAATTTTTATATTTTTTATGTAGAGTTGCTAATGGTAACAGAGCCTGAATGCCTGACACCAAACTTTAATGAGAAGAGATGTGTGAGGCTGTTACACACATCTCAAGTTGATTTGAGTCTCTTGTGAGAGGATAGTCAGAGCAAATCCTATAGGGAATTTTTGGGTTCAAACTTAAGGAGATGAATGTAATCAACCCAGGAGCAAAGGAGCAGAGCAAAGCAAAAGAGGGGAACTTTGACTGCTGTTGATTACATGTGGGCTAAAAGTGTGTTTAATGCATAAATCAGGGATAACTGGCACCCAAAGCTTAATGAGCAAAACATGGACACATTTATGAATCACAAATTGCCAGAAGGGAGACTTCAGATGTACTGAAGGCTAAACCTGACTTTCCATCCCATGAATATTTCACCAATCACTCCAAAATGCAGAATGTAAAGAGTATCATCAATCAACATTCCTCGGCAACATTTTTATAAAATACATGTCATAATACACCCAGAAAGTTCAAATTGCTACTGTAGGTTTTTTGAATTTGATGCCATCAAACCACATCAAGGGCGTAATCATTCAATTAAGCAGACAAGGACTAAACCAATGAAAACACTGGAAAGGGTTTTTAAAGAGACCAGCGAAATTATAAGACTCATGGCTTAACTCACAACTCGAATGTTGATCTCATGATGTCTGACAGACTCCACTGTGCATACTGCCATTCCTACCACTATTGGGTAGGTTCTCTAAAAAGGGATCCCAATTTCAATTTTAATCTCTCTACTTCCCTATGAGCCTCTGAGGAATGATGGTGTTGAATGCTAAATTGAAGTCTATGACCAGCAATCCACCATAAGTGTCTCTTTTTTCCAGATGGGACTGGGCCACATGAAGAACAGATGATATAGATATAGATGACACATAAGTCTGAAGTCAATCCAAAACCTGAACAAAGGGATAATCTATTGGATCTCAATGGGAATATGCATTAGGTAAAACTCTCAAGGTTGGTGATTCAAAAAACTATTCATTGTGACATGAAGTCATGCTGCTGGTGCCCTGTGGCACACTTAACCAGTCTTTGCTTAATTCCTCCTTCTGGGATTCAGTGATCGAGAAGCACTGTACACTGGTCTGCGTTTAGTGTACTATTGTATTTCACACATGCTTCATGAGCATAAGTCTAAGGATATTATTGGCCAGTGGGGATGTTGGTTTAGCCTAAACATTTTTGGAAGAGAACAGACTTAAATAATACTGGATAATTATAACTGTTGCTTACTGAACACTTTTGGGTATATCATATATATTTAGTGCACTGATAACAAAAATCACTTTTAAATTTTCCTATTACATACTGTTTTATTGCCATCACCAATTTTTATGATGTCCTCTTATATTTAAGTATACATATATAGTTTAACAACTACAACTAGAACATTTGTGATGATCTAAATGTAGTGGCACTGCTACTAGGAATGCAGCTCAGATATACCAAGTACTGCAAATTTAATAGCTGTGCTAAAGGGTCTCATTACATTAAAAAGAACTGAAAAGAACTGGACTCTCTTTGAGCATTTGAGACAAGGGCAGAAAAGTGTGCCACATAAACCTTATTGTTGACACAACAAAGATAATTTTGCCTCCTCTTCAAATAAAACCTAGACCAATGAAACATGTTTTGAAATCAGTGAACAAGGAAGAAAAAAGGCTTTTAATATCTGAGTCAGATGTTTCCATGAATAACTGATGTCAGGATTTGGGGAGGCATTTTTGTTGGTCCACAAAACAGACATTACACCAGTGAAGATCTGCTAGTAGGGATAGGGGAAATTGAATTTAAGACATTCAAGGATGTTGGTGAGAATATTCTTGACAACTACAGAGAACCAAACTACAGTATATGCAGCCAGTTGACAACATGCTTTAAGTAAACAAAACTATGAAGTGCAACATGTCGCTAAACATTTTCTGCAGTCACACTTGGAGTTTTTCCCATCTTCCTTAGTGCAGTCAGTGATTAATATGGTGAAAGGTTTCACCACGACATTACAATGATATAAGAACAGTATCAGGGTAAGTGCAATCAATACTGGTGGATTATTTGAACTGTGAAAGGTGAGACATGAGATCATGAGAACTAGTGAAAGTCAGCAGCAACATTTTTTTAGCTCAAATGAACTAATGCAATGTATCAGCACCATTAAGTGACCAAACACACTAAGTTCAAAAGTTATTCTCATGTTTTTCCAAATTCCTACATGGTACACTTTCTGTTTCTGGACAACACTATCCAGCTCATTCCCAAGTGTAAATCCATTGGTCCTCAGTTCCAAAGAAGTACTGAATGTGCATTCAGGCCCCCAGAGCAATTTGATTGGTCAGTTTGGCTCTGGTGACGCAATCAAAAGACAATGTGCAAGTGTGAGACACACAAGAAGAAGTATAGGTGTAGGAGTGTGCTGAGAGTAGTCTTCAAAGACGGGAAGTTTAAAAGCAGGAGGTGACCAAGGCACCCCCGAAATGACGGAGTCTGAAAAGCAGGCTTTACAGGAATGCCAATTAACACTAGAATTACCAAAGCCTACAAAAAACTTGTAAACCTGGCCCACCTTAAGTCTGTTCACACCTCTCCATCAGCGTCTTTTGTTTTGTAAATGTGTCTATAAGCACAGGAAACAAGCAGCCTACTATCCCATCCTCCTACCTCCACAGAAACGGCATAAAGCTCTCCCAGTTCAAGCCTTGATTATCTGGGAGTGAGGTACCTAGAGCTGTATAGTGTAAATAATATGTCGTTATTTAGAACACATACATTTCATGTGTGTTCCCTGTCTACAAAGATCTATGTACGTGTAGCATGACAGAAATGATGAACACCTATCTAAAAGACCAAATGTTTTCATGTTATAGTACTAACGACAAAATTTTGACATGAAGTGTATAATGTGTGAAAACTGAATTCCAAATATCAAATAAGCACTTTCACAAAAGGTACAAGTATTCAGGAAAAGATCCCATTCGCCCCATGGGAGAAAGACTTTCTGAGACTAAGGTCATAAAGTTTATGAAACTGTTTCTGGACAAAGGGAAAACTATAGCAACAGTTGTGTGGAGCTTCCACCTCACTTCAGTACACATGTATTTTGTGAGCATGCCAGTGTCAGAGCTTTGCCGTTTACTTGTGACTTTACACTGTAAGAAGATACGTAAATAAATCAAGTTAAATAATATTCAATCTGGCCTTTAATATAAGTAACATATAAATGTTTTTTTTTATATAGACCATCACAAAACATAACTACAAACTGAACTTTGCACGATACCTTGGCGAGCTCTGTAAGCCATGCTGTTTAGTCGAAGGACACGTGTGGGGCAGACTGACTGGCAAGTCGTCTTGACACCGAAGTACACTAACCCGATTTCTTTTTCTACGGTTATAGTCTTGAATAAAAGCGCATTTGTATGTGTTCAACATTTCCGTCATGCTACACTTACATAGATCTTTGTAGACACGGAACACACATAAAATGCATGTGTTCCAAATAACAATATATAATTTACCCTATACAGCTACTGGTACCTCACTCCCAGATTAACATGGCTTGAGCTGGGAGAGCTTTTTTTTATCGTTTCTGCAGCGGTGGGAGGAGGGGGGTGGTATAGCAGGCTGTTTGCTGCTTGTGCTTATCGACACATTTACAGAAGAAAAGATGCTGACGGAGAGATGCGAATGGATTTAATGTTGGCTGGGTTTTCGTAGGCTTTGGTAATTCTAGTGTTAAGAGTGGTTCAGACACATGAGAATACAGTGGAAAGATGCTGAAGGTCACACATAGGGAAAAGAGATATCAAATACTTAAAAATGTATTCTATTACCTGTTTTCGACAGGTAATATGAATAGTACCTCATAATAGCAATAACTTAAAAGATAAGGAAGAAATGTATCTAATGTCAGACAAAAAGAATTAGATTAGGTATTTAAGAAGGGGGTGCGGAACTGATGACATTTTTATTTTCTATGTTGAGTTTGATAGTGAATACTATTTTAACACATTCTATGAAAAGAAAATTAAATGGTTAACATTTCATAATAGAAGAAAATTAAAAGGTAAGGAAGAGATTATTGACAGGCACACAGAATTAGGTTAAGTATTTAGGAGATATGTGTGGAATTTCTGACATTTTCATTTTCTATGTTGACTATGGTATTGAATTAAAAGATAAACTATGAAAAGAGAATTAAATTTACATAAATATTTAACAAATTAGCCTCTGGTAGGTTAAATAACCTATGAAGGGTGTAATAATTAATTGCCAGACTTATGATTTTCAAAAGCTTCTGATATGTTGCATATGTAATGAAGAGCATTTTTTTCCTTTTACTTCCTGATGACAAATTCTGTTTGATATCTTAATTTTGCGATAGATTCAGTGGTGTTTGTAGGAGGTGTGAAATGCTAGCAGAGCTAACGCCAACTGTGTCACTATTCGTATTCATGCATTGTTTGTTAGAACCTTATCAAAGTGTTTAAGAGGGATTTCTTTGGGATATGTGATTTTTATTTTGCCAACATTACAGACTAAATATACTTTAAATTTCACTGACTGAGGTGGGGGCAGCATATTACCAGCTGTCATTACCGGTCAGATCAGCCATACCGTTGGAGGCACCAGGTACAAGGAAACAAGTTAGTCCGAGCGCCTCTCATCATAAGTATAGTGGGGCGTCAATCTTCTAATTAACAAAGTAAAACCAAATAAAAAACAGGTCAAGTAAAAATACCTAAAGGCTTTATAATACCTTAGTAAAAGAATAAGTGCCTGTGTTTCCATCCAGTTGCTGTGTCTCTGTTATTCTAAAATATAGTGCATCACAAAAATTTTTAGTAATAAAATGCATTGCATTTGTCATTCCAAAAGATGGTGCATTAAAAACATTAACACTGCTTTTATGAATCCATATCAAATGGCCTATAACAGAGAAAATTTGCATAGTATGTTGCACTGCTAACATTAACACTGAGGTCTACGCTGATTACTTAGATTTCAGCCTGTCTTAGATGGGTAGCACAGCTAGTTATTTTATAAATAAATTAATGAATAATTTAAAACCTGATTAATATTAAATAATATATTTTAAAATATGATGGGTTAAAAGTATTATTGTACATGATAATCTCAAAAGTATTATAGTTTTAAATTGTACAGCTATTTGAAACATTTTTGTTTTAAAATTGATGTCTTCCTGTTACTTTAAATTTCTTAATATGTGAACTATCTAGCTGTGTACAATATAAATGTAGAAAGCAACAGATTTGGTAATTTGAACTATGATTTACCTACACCCTTGTGAATGATTTGACGCTAGACAAAAACAAAGGTTTGGGGATTTGCCCCATATATTGTCTGGAGTAATCACTTTTGACTGATACCTGTCTTTCTCTCTAAAATAGCAAAAAGAGAAATGAGTAGGGTATATGAGTTGACTTCATATAAAAATGGCAGGAAATGAAGTGATGTCATTGGTACAGGAAGGAAGTGAGGTCATCAGGACTGAAAGGAAGTGAGGTCATCTGTAAGGGAACAGAAGTGACAAGATTTTGGCTTATTCTTCCATACGAGTGTAAGAGGAAAGAGAAAAAGCATTAATGCTTGTTACCAACCCTTTTTCTGATGTCTTTATGCCCTGTGTTGCACCCTTTGGCACATGTGTGTGACACTGTTCTCTCCAAAACATAGAAGCAGCCAAATAATTGACTTCACAGTGCAGTCCCGGTCAACACTGTTTTGGTTAATGATATATTCAGGAATCTTAAGAAATATGTGCACTAACTGTTCAGTACTACTTAAAAACCAGATGAGTACACCCCTGGTGTCTCGTTTATAAAACTTTGTGTAGATTCAAATATGAAAATATGCATATGCCAAAGTAAAAAAGTATATAAATTAAAAAAAAATCTAATTTGCAGAACCTAATGTAAATTAGTATCATCTTGTAAATATATGTATTTAAATGCATCTCAAACTCTACCCAGTTGCTGCCCTGAAACAACCATGTATGGGCTATACTAATGCTAAAAGCAAAACTTTTGAGGGCAGACGTTCTCATCACTAAAGTAGAGACATGCAAAAAAACTTTATTTGGTGGCGTAAGCGCAGACGCTACCAACAAGCTCATGTACATTGAGTGGGAACATGTCACTGCTGCTGCTGTGAATGCGATGAGCTTTGCCAGCTGCACCATAACTGAAATAAAAAAAAAGAAAAATGTCCAATCTCAACTAAAGAAGCAGATGGCTTGTCATCGGAAGAGTATGAGTGCAACGGGAGGGAGAAAAAGCACATTTATGCTCTCTAAATTCAATTTGTGGTATATCTCTGGGAGTTACCTTGTTATGTGGCATTAATCCACTGCAGTCCTGATGTTTGTCAGCCTCATCTTGGCTACACAGATGATTTGTGTGTTAATGGAATGTAACTGCTTACAGTTAACAAAAGCAGCTTTGTTCTCACTAGATGCCCTTACTGCAATTGGAGTGCACACAGTTGCCCCTATTACATAAGGAAAGCCGGATAATGCTGCAAGATTTCATTTTTATGTTGACCTGTATACCCACTCTACTGTATATGGAAACTGAATACAGCACTTTATCAGATGGCTTCCAGAACTGAAGCTTGACTGAGATATTCCTGACTTGTCAGCCAGTTCTCTCCAGTAGGTGCTTGTTAGCTAGAAAGCCAACCATTATTAAAATCTGCATATGAAGAGATAGAACCTGATTTCAGACAATCTATCTTTCTAATGGCAGGCACATTACAGTACATACTGTAGTGCCAATAAAATGGTTCTTGGAAGCCTTGTAATACCTGTGAAAAAGGCGCTTTATAGCGCCCTACCCGGCACAGACCACGCAGAGGCACGTGTTCACACTCAATGGTCTTTTATTATTTCTTCAGCCGTGGGCACACGTCTTCCCCGTGTCCCACAGGCCCAACACAGTCCCAGCACAAAACCCACACCAAACCAACACTTTCCTGCTCCACCACTCCTCCCAGGCAACCTCGTCCTCTTCCTCCCGATTCTGGCCTTGATTGCTGGGAGGCAGGCCCTTTTATACCCCACCCGGAAGTGTTCCAGGTGCCTGACCAGCTGGTCTTAATTGCACCTCCGGGTGGGGCTGATAAACCGTCCAGTGTGGTGGCTGGTTCTCTGCAGCACCCCCTAGCGGCCACCCCATCTCCCAACCGGGCTGCTGTGGTGGACTCCATGTCCCATGGAGCCACGGGGGAGATTGAGGAGGGATCCACGGCCAGGGAGACTGCCCCCAAGCGCCCCGGGGGAGGTACTGCCATGTCCATGATGGCTCCCCCGGGACGTATGCAGCAGAGGCGTCCCGGCCGGGCATGGGACCCGGCTGTCCGTCACATACCATATAATAACAGCATGGTGATATGATCTTTTAGGTGCATGAGTCATTATTTAGCTGGTTTGGCTTCATTTCCCTACTTTATCAAGGGTGTCATCATTTCCCACTTTCTCTGAAATGCTGTGTACAGATGAGTCACAGTTGATATAAATATATGAAAGTTTTCCCATTAAGTTTTCTTTTATAAATATCACCTTTTGAATGAAAGTTGCATATGCAAAAATGGACCTCTTTTTGTGTGCTCTCAAGTTTTTAAATCTGTCCCCCATCCAGAATCCAAGAGCAGATCTCTCCTCTAACCTTCTAGTCCTAAATTCAAAAGGTATGCTTTGCTCTATAAACATAAAACACAGGGTAAGGCTTTTAAAAATCAGAAATCTTAACAAATATTGAAACAGTCCTTTCAGAATAGAGAAGAAATCCAAATCTCTGTTCTTCAAAATATATATACATGGCAATGGAGTTTTAACCAGGTAGTTTAATGGAATCTTGGAAAGTGAGAGGATGCCTGAGGAGTGGAGAAAAAGTGTATTGGTACCGATTTTTAAGTATAAGTGGAATGTGCAGAGCTGTAGTAATTACAGGGGGATAAAACTGATGAGCCACAGCATGAAGTTATGGGAAAGAGTAGTGGAAGCTAGGTTAAGAAGTGAGGTGATGATTAATAAGCAGTAGTATGGTTTCATGCCAGGAAAGAGCACCATAGTTGAAATGTTTGCTCTGAGGGTGTTGATGGATAAGTATAGAGAAGCCCAGAAGGAGTTGCATTGCATCTTTGTGGACCTGGAGAAAGCACATGACAGGGTGTCTCGAGAGAAGTTGTGGTATTGTTTGAGAAAGTCGGGAGTGGCAGAGAAGTATGTAAGAGTTGTACAGGATATGTATGAGGGAAGTTTGACAGTGGTGAGAACTGCAGTAGGGGTGACAAATGCATTCAATGTGGAGGTGGGATTACATCAGAGATCGGCTCTGATCCCTTTCTTATTTGCAATGGCGATGGATAGGTTGACAGATGAGATTAGGTAGGAGTCCCCGTGGACTATGATGTTTGCTGATGACATTTTGATCTGTAACGAGAGTAGGGAGCAGGTCGAGGAGACCCTAGAGAGTTGGAGGTTTGCTCTGGACAGGAGAGGAATGAAGGTCAGTAGGAACAAGACAGAATACATGTGTGTGAATGAGAGGGAGGTTAGAGGAATGGTGAGGATGCAGGGAGTAGAGCTGGTGAAGGTGGATGAGTTCAAATACTTGGGATCAACAATTCAGAGTAATGGGGATTGTGGAAGAGAGGTGAAAAAGAGTGTGCAGGCAGGGTGGAATGGGTGGAGAAGAATGTCAGGAGTGATTTGTGACAGACGGGTATCAGCAAGAGTGAAAGGGAAGGTCTACAGGATGGTAGTGAGACCAGCTATGTTATATGGGTTGGAGATGGTGGCACTGACCAGAAAGCAGGAGACAGAGCTGGAGGTGGCAGAGTTAAAGATGCTAGGATTTGCATTGGGTGTGACAAGGATGGACAGGATTAGAAATGAGTACATTAGAGGTTCAGCTCAGATTGAAAGGTTGGGAGACAAAGTCAGGGAGGTAAGATTGCGTTGGTTTGGATGTGTGCAGAGGAGAGATGCTGAGTATATTGGGAAAAGGATGTTAACAATAAAGCTGCCAGGAAAGAGGAAAAGAGGAAGGCCTTAGAGAAGGTTTGTGGATGTAGTGAGAGAAGACATGCAGGTGGTGGGAGTAACAGAGCAAGATGCAGAAGACAGGACGATATGGAAGAAGATGATCTGCTGTGGCAACCCCTAACGGAAGTAGCTGAAAGAAGAAGAAGAAGAACCTGATTGTACTTTCAGAGAGCAAAACAATACTCTGTCCATCTATGCCCATTCAGGTTTTCAGTTGATAGTTAAGCACTTCTCTTTACCCAAATGTTGTTGTAAAAACTAGAAACACATCAGTTAAGTGTTGCGGTCTGTATCAGATACCCCATTGTAGGCTGCATGCCAAAGGAAAAAACAATAACAAAAATACAAGGTCCAGTTGAGCCAAGGGAATAATCAGTCTGTCAAGATGGGAGAAAGACTTTTAATGTGGTAGCTCCAAATTTATCAAGGTCTTGTTCTACAATGAATGATGACTTTTGGTTTGGTGTTCATTTAAAACAGAGGTTCCCAAACTTTTTTGCCCCGTAGACCACTTACCAATTTTTTTGTTTTTCATAGACCCCCTGCCTGCCTAATATTGAATTTTCCTAAACTTATTAACTTCAAATGTTTTTTTGACAACTGGCACAGTGCTGCTTTCTTTGATAGGGTTTTTTGTAGAGTGGACAATTGTAAAAAAAGAAAAACATGTACAATTTTTATTCATACCTTTATTGAAAAGACACAAAATGCAAGTAAATATTTGGATTTGGAACAAAACAAATCAGAATCAAGTACAATTCTTACATAAAATTAATGCACAAATAATGCTGTTAATGAGAGGGATGAACCTGATGCTCTGATAGCAATTGTTCAATATTAGACTTCACATTAGTGAGGTATAGTCTTAAATCTCCACGTCCATTGATTTGCAATCGATTTCTTTTTTTCATAAGAAGATTGGCAACCTTGCTAAAACCCCTTTCCTCAAGGTATGAAGATGGAAAAGCTATCCAAAACTTTCTTGCGATAGTCCATAATACAGGATAAGCAACAGGTATATCTTTCTGAAGCCAGAACTGCTGATATCCCTTTCTGAACTGCACCTTAAGTTCCTCGTTAGTGCTTATTCCGATCAGTTCTTCTTGTAATATGACATCCGATTCTTCAATGTTACCGTATGGATTGATAATCCACTGTGGTATTTCCATAGTCAAAACATCCTCAAACCTGGTTTTAAAGTCTGTGTGAAGGACATTTAAATGTTGAACGTAGACCAAAACATCATCGTCCTGGATGTTTATCATTGACAAGTTGGGGAACTCGGAAAATTCGCGCCTTCCAATGTTTTGCTTCATTAGATTCATTCTGGCAAGAAAAGCTGCTATGATGGACTTTAAATTCAGACTGTCATCCTGTAACTGCAAGTTAACCTCATTAAATTTAATAAACAAATCTGTTAAATAAGCAATGTCTGGTTTCCATTTGATTACATTTTCTTTCAAAATGGGATCTGTAGCATCCAAAAACTCTAAAACAGTCTCAAAATGTGAAAAACATCTTGTCAAACATAAGCCTTTCGAGAGCCAGCGCACTTCAGTGCGAAGAAGTAATTGATGAAAGTCCTCGTCATTTTCTTCACACAACTGTGCAAATAACCTAGAATTCAAAGCGTTGCTACTAATCTTATTTACTGCATTTATGACGAATTGAAGAGATTGATGCACTTTGGCACTCAGAATTTTAGCTACTAAATGTTGTCGATCAATGACGCAGTGAATTGCAAACACCCCGTGTACATTTTGTTTTAAATGGCTTATAAAACCGCGATAGCGCCCCAAACATGGCTGGTGCTCCATCTGCGGCTGCTGATATTATATTTGATAAAGGGATCGCTTTTTCAATGAAATAATCTTTCAAAACATTGAATATTGATTTACCTTTAGTGTTTGCTGTCAAAGTTCTGGCAAAGAGCAGTTCTTCATGTATTTCTTGGTCCATAACTAAACAAACATATGGCAATAATAGTGCTTCATTACCAGGCAACGTTGACTCGTCTAGTTGAATTGAGAAATGGTTCGTTTGCAGCAAATTACACAAGAAGCTTTCAACATCATGACTCATTTCATCAGTACGTCTTTGAACTGTATTGTTGCTCAAAGGAATTCTTTTGAGTATATCATATTCAGGATTGTGTAGAACAGTTTTTAAAACCTCTTCAACGGCTGGCAAAATCAGCTGTTCCCCAATAGTATGAGGCTTTCCTGATTTTGCTATGAGTAGCGAGATATTGTAAGACGCCCGCAAACCATCATCGTCTCTTTTCGAAATTGAAGCGAACATACTGTTCACCGTGGTTCTCTTCTGAAGTTTTTCTTTCAGTGTTTCAAAGTATGTCAAATCTTTACTTGTTTTATCAGGGTGACATCTTCTCAGATGATCCTCCAGCTTGGATGGCTTCATAGCATCATTGCTTAAAACTCTGTTGCAAAAAAGGCACATGGGCAGATGTTGGTCCGACAGGGATGGAATGAAGCCGAACTTCAAATAATCAACGCTATACTGTCTACATTTCTTTTTATCCTGGGACATGTTGAGTAGAAGTTATCTGTCAATATAAAATATAAATATATAAAAAAAGCTATTTAAACATGATAAGACAGATCAATTCAAAATTTATTCCTGCCCAGACAGCACACAAATATTTTAAAAATATTTTTAAAATGTTGAAATGTCCACGAAAATAGCTTACAGAAATATTTCTGGAAAATATTTTTTAGGAACTTAGGAAAAATCAACTTTATCTAAAGTCGTGATCAGCGTCTACGGCTCTATGCAATCGGAGCGATTACAAAAATATGTATAAAATTTTGTACTTACTTTTCTTGGGCACTCCTAAAGAAGATGATTTTGATTCACTTTGACTTGTAGCTATTTATATTTTCGAACGTATTTTCAAAGCACTTTTCTTCTCAAAACTCAGAAAACTAATGAACAGTGTTTGTCTCTAATACTCTTATTTATAATAGATGAATCAAACAAGTCTGAGCAAGTCCGTGCAAAGTTTTGGTACATGTCTGGACAAGTGTTATTCACTGCACGTACGCGTGCAATGCGTTGCTGCTGGTATGAAAACTTGTGTCCGCTCATGTGGACCACCATTTACATCTCGTGCACCCCCAATTTTTTTTCTTGCTGATATAGACCCCCTGCAAGTCAAAATCGACCCCTGGGGGTCCATATAGACCACTTTGGGAATCAGTGATTTAAAAGCAAATGAGGCAGAAGACACAATACTGTACTTCCATTGCCAGACTGGTGACATCAGAGGTTGTCTGAGGTGTTCTCCAAATCTCTAGGTTAAAAGCAGAAATAGCAGTTAATGATTGTTCATTCCTTTCTTGTTTTATGTACCTTTGCATTGCCCTTGAAACACTTTCTGATCATGCAAGGCTGACAGCATATAAATGTATGGCCTCAGATTAGATGGCGTGACTTCACAGATAATCATTGATCTTTGAGTCAAGACATTTGAACATCACAGACATTTATTTGCTGAAACACAGTATTTGTTATGGATAAGCCAATGAAAATTGAAGACTTGAACATCATAACAAGTGGGGTGATCCGGTCATTCACTCCTCACATGCACAGTGGAGTTTCCTAGCACAATTGAATAGTCCGCAGGGGAAACCCTTTCGAGCACCGAATCTGCTTTCTTTCTTAACAGAAAACTCTAGATGGTTATTAGAACATTAGAACATTCTAGACGAGAACAGGCCATTCAGCCCAACAAAGCTCGCCAGTCCTATCCACTTGTTTCCTCCAAGAAAACATCAAGTCGAGTTTTGAAAGTCCCTAACGTCTTACTGTCTACCACACTACTTGGTAGCTTATTCCAAGTGTCTATCGTTCTTTGTGTAAAGAAAAACTTCCTAATGTTTGTGCGAAATTTACCCTTAACAAGTTTCCAACTGTGTCCCCGTGTTCTTGATGAACTCATTTTAAAATACAAGTCTCGATCCACTGTACTAATTCCCTTAATAATTTTAAACACTTCAATCATGTCCCCTCTTAATCTTCTTTTGCTTAAACTGTAAAGGCTCAGCTCTTTTAATCTTTCCTCATAATTCAACCCCTGTAGTCCTGGAATCAGCCTAGTCGCTCTTCTCTGGACCTTTTCTAGTGCTGCTATGTCCTTTTTGTAGCCTGGAGACCAAAACTGCACACAGTACTCAAGATGAGGCCTAACCAGTGCATTATAAAGGTTGAGCATAACCTCCTTGGACTTGTACTCCACACATCGTGCTATATATCCTAACATTCTGTTAGCCTTCTTAATGGCTTCTGAACACTGTCGGGAAGTTGATAGCTTAGAATCCACTATGACTCCTAAATCCTTCTCATAAGGTGTACTCTCGATTTTCCGACCGCCCATTGTGTATTCAAACCCAATATTTTTACTTCCTATGTGTAATACTTTACATTTACTGACATTAAATTTCATCTGCCACAAATCTGCCCAAGCCTGTATGCTATCCAAGTCCTTCTGTAATGATATAACAGATTCCAAATTATCTGCTAATCCACCTATCTTGGTATCATCTGCAAACTTAACCAGCTTGTTACTTGTATTCCTATCTAAATCATTTATATATATTAAAAATAGCAGCGGCCCTAGCACTGACCCCTGTGGAACACCACTCTTAACATCGGCCAGTTCTGATGAGGTTCCTCGCACCATCCCCCTCTGCTTCCTGTGTCTGAGCCAATTCTGTACCCATCTAAAAACATCACCCTGAACACCCACTTCTTTTAACTTGATGCCCAACCTCTCATGTGGCACCTTATCAAATGCTTTCTGAAAGTCCAGATAAATAACATCATATGCTCCACTTTGATCGTATGCTTTTGTTGCAACCTCATAGAATTCCAACATGTTAGTAAAGCACGACCTCCCTCTTCTGACCCCATGCTGACTGGTCAGAATAACTCCTGTCCTTGCCATGTGTTGCTCAATCTTATCCTTAATAATTCCTTCCATTAATTTTCCTGTGATGCACGTTAAGCTTACTGGCCTATAGTTGCTTGGATCTGCCCTGTCACCCTTTTTATATAATGGAATGATATTTGCCATTTTCCAGTCCTTCGGAATCTCTCCAGTGCTCAGTGACTTCCTAAAAATATGTGTCAAGGGTTTATATATGTACTCACTAGCCTCCTTAAGAACACGAGGATAAATATTATCTGGGCCTGGTGATTTGTTTGATTTCAGCCTATTTAATCTGAGCAGCACTTCTCCCTCTTCAATTTCCAAATCCCTCTGTACCTCCTTAGTAGTTGCGTTTACCTCTGGGAGGTTATCCACTTGC
>JANRMT010062807.1:43876240-43910410 GCA_026402145.1 Polypterus bichir lapradei
AATAGATACCGAAACTTCTGTGGCAGGAATTGTTAAATTAGAATAAATTTAATTCTTCATGGTGCGGGATTGTGGCACAGTGGGTTGCACTTCCACCATGGATTTAGTGTCCACTAGGGCCATCTTAACACATGGGCACACTGGGCAGTTGCCTGGGGGCCCCACAAGCATAGGGGCCCCATGCTAATCTATGTATGTTGTGACTTGCTGTCAATAAATAAATACTATACTATACTAAACTATACATATTTTTTATTGTGTTACAAGTGGGCATTGGCATTCACCTCTGATTTGGTATCACAGTCACCTCTGCAACCTCACGTGCATGTATGTGTACAGATCTCACGCATATAAAAGCATATATATTAACGTCACTTCAACTCAATTCTCTGCAAAGAAATTTTGCAAATGTTTGTGTTGAACACTTGAATAATAATAAATAATTCATAGTAACTGCATACTGTGCCATCTCCGTCTGTATGGTTTACCAATTGAGTATCATTTATATGTTGAAATGTTTGTGTTTTTCAAGGCTCATGTTAAATTGTTCAAACATTTGTGTTGATTAATCTTTTCTGTACAGCATGTTTTAAAATGTTTAAACACTGCTTCTGTGGGAAGCACCAATACAATAAATATATGTTTAATTTTATCCACCAATTTCATTTTTATTCCTGTGAGTGGTTGTGTAGGTAAGGGCCCCAGTGCACTGCTTTGCCCGGGGGCCTATAATGCTGTTAAGACTGCCCTGGTGTCCACTAGTGTCCTGTGTTTTTGAAGTCTACACACAGCCATTACCAGAGTGGGGTTCGCATGTTGTCTGCATGTGTTTTATTATGCTAGTTATGTTAGTTAGTAATTTCATGTGTATTAGTGGGAGTTATTGTGTGAGTGGCACCTTCACAGACTGGCACCTTATCCACAACTGTCTCCTGGCCAGAACTACCTGGAGAGATTCTGAGTCACCAGGAGTCTTAATTGGATTAAACAGATTTGAAAGTGTGTAATTCATTGTACTGCTGTTGCTTTTGTCTCTTTCAGGGTGTCTTTCAAAGATTATTCAAGATATGTTGGTCCTGATTGTCCCAAAAGCTCAGTAAACTGCATTTGTTGAAAAGCTGACCACTTAATGATATTTCATTACTTTAATGAAAGAATTGTATTTTTATGACTAGGTTTCATCATACAATTAAGATCTGAAACATGGAAACCAGAGTCAATATTGTATCTCACTAGAGATTAAAAGAACTAGTTTGACCCTAAACACAGCACACATAAATATGTTTTGCAGAATTGCCATAAAAGTTCATCCTGAAAGTATCACGTATAGTAATTTGCTAATGACTCCAAGAAAACAGTACATCAAGAAAATAAAAAGCAACAGGTGCTAAAAAGACATGTGTTTTGAGATTTCAGTCATATAGTACAAGCTTGAAAGCATGCTTTATTTGGCACCATTTGCAGTTCAGCGTGACAAGAGTAATAAAACTGTAATTAACACAAATTACTGTTTTTGATTTCATATCATTCTTCAAAGGTGTTCTTTTAAAATCCTAACTAACTAAATAAGCTTATATAAAAACAGTTTAAAAGAAAGGCTCCATGCTATTACTCAAAGGTAATTTTTACAAAAGTAAAAATAATGCTATATATTGATGGTTTTAAAAGCAGACTGCTTTACATATGATATGTTTTATGGTTTGTGGTGAATGCTAAGCATGCAGGGATGAGTCAAGGTTCCTTACCTGGCTGAGAGGTCAACCAATTGGTTAAACAAGAAGAAAGGCAACAAATTCCCAACCTTGATCATCCATGATCCTTGATCATCCATGTAAACATAAGCTGGCAAAAGTGGGGTTCGGGCCACACAATATACAAAAAGGTCAAACCAAGACAGCAGTAGTCTTTGTGAAAATAGGCCTCACCTCAGGCAGACTGACTCCAAATTCAACAGGCAGGCTACAGGTCCCACACTACCCAAAAATGGGGCTCTGGCATTAAAAATGCTTTAAATATTCAATAATGCACACAAAAGGGGTCTGCCTAAAATTGAAACTAAGCTAAAAAGTCTGAATTAAAATCCAACTATTAGTATCCACAAAATAGAAGTAAATATTCATTAACCAATATAAACTCCAAATAATATGGCAAAGTGCACTCTAAAACTTCAGTGAACCTCTGCTGAATATAAAGGCAAAGGGAGTTCCCAGCAGCAGTGACATCAGGGTGGACCCGCTTCTTGGGGTTCCACACTCAGAATACAAGGGACATAAGAAAACAACCTGAATATACGTTACATAAATATGTAAACATAATCTTATTACAAGAATAACATAAAAACAAAAATATGATGAAAAATAATTCAAATACAACAAAAAATGAAAATATACTTCAGATAGGGAATAAGCTCTAGCTGAAATGCAGCAACACTTAAAGGTTACAGTGCGTCACCAATATTTAATACTAGAATTACCAGAGCCTACAAGAAAACTTGTAAATCTGGCCCACCTTAAATCCGTTCGCACCTCTCCGTCAGCATCTTTTGTCCTATAAATGTGCCGATTAAGACAAGCAGCAAGCAGCCTGCTATTCCATCCCCCCACCGTCGCAGAACGTTCACAAACTTCGCCCAGCTCGTGCCTTGTTTGATTATCTGGGAGTGAAGTGCTGGAGTTTTAGAGTGGAAATAATAGATCGTTATTTGGAACACATGCATTTCATATGTGTTTCGTTTCTACAATAATCTGAGTAAACACATTGTTAAAACTGAAACTTTTTCATATTTTAGTAATAAATGTTACAAAATGTAGGCATAAATTATAGAATGTGTAAAGCCTGAAGTCCAAAGATCAAATAAACACTTTCACAAAAGGTTCATGGATGATACAACAGCTTCCATGGCATAGCAGTAAGATTTGCTGACTTGTAATCAAGAGTCCCCGGTTCGATCCCCACTGCCTCCTATATTTGCCGTTTTAAGTAGTGAGCTGCTCTTATTCTTAATATTATACAGTACACACATACATTTGGTTTGCGTCTGTAACAGACCTGTAAATTTATAGTACTGTACTTGTAAAAGTTACCTTTTTTTTCACTTCACTTCACGATCACGATACATACTGCCGCCCTTAGGGATCTGACACTGTTAGTTTTTATTTGAATCTGGGAATAACTGTAGAGTGGTGTTTTGAGGCAATGGAACTGGACATTCTCTGACCTGAAGGGATAAAAGCTGACACACAAATGCTGGTGAATCTGCCTTCTTCGTATCTCACCGTCACTTTATTTTTTTTTATTCAGTTTTATTGAGTGTTCCTGCTCATGCAGAATTAGTATGCACCTTATGGTATGTCAAAAAAAAAACGAGACGTAGGTATATATGATATTTGGAATTATTCATTTTATGACCTTTTATGAGGTCAGTTCAGCACTATATGCAATCATCAAATTCAAATGTTAACAGTTCACGCACACGCAAGGACCATCTTTCCTACATTTACGTCATGTGTACCTGTTGCAATGCGCACACTAGTCAAGGGTTAAGCAGCAAAGAAGGAACAAATCTCTTTGCATGTATATCAAAATGCTTGGCATTTTCTTTATTTGCTGTGACAGATTTGGAAATGTTTAATGTAGCCAGTAATAATGTATGATGATTTAGTAACCCTTTTGAAGTTTTTCTTTTCCAAGAGTGTACATCTAAAAGTCTGTGTTTCTAAATGTGCAGAAGGCAATTCATCCTGAAAGCAGTCCCAGTTTGGTGAGTGTCCAACATTTTTGGCTGGGTTCTGCTGCTCCTGTTCGTAGTTTGTAGTCCAAATGTTATTTATTGCATTATTAATAGTGCTGTTTTTATTGTGTTTCTTATACAGCATAAAGTATCATTCATACCCTTGGCTGAAACCTTTGCACTGCTGCTTTTATTTAAGTTTGCTTTCAGAATAACAGAATGTCAATTAGATCATAATACAATTCTACAAATAAAATAATTATAAATAGTCCTATCATTACAAATAAAGCTGCCTATAACTGTGATGCTAACACAGACAGAACTACAAGTGCTTTTTTATATTTTGTTTGCACAAACAGGAAAAGAATCACATTGACCTTAACTTGACATTTTGCAAAAATTAATGATGAACATACTGTAGCTGATGGGGCAGCCCTGGTCTGACATGGATGCAGGCCTTTCATATGAAAACACAATACAAATGAGTTGCAAAAAAGGGCATTGTATCTGAAACAATTGATCAAAGCCATTAAGTTTTAATTAAATCCCCTCCTTTTTCATGCAAAATCATATTTGTTTGTAGTATAGTATAGTATAGCATAGTATGATGTTGTGTAGGATAGTATAGTATAGTAAAGTATAGAATATCATATAGTATAGTTTGGTGTAGAAATGATTATTTCTATGTAAAAAACACTTTTATATTTATTTATATATTATGAATAAATATATATACTTGTGAATTCAAAAAGAATTATTTTTTTTCTTTTTTGATTGATAAGAGCCCTTCTAGCAACCATAACTACATTTCATTCTCAGACTGGTTATTTGGCGCTGGCAGTAACTCAGTATTACGTTAGGCAGGAGCTCACGTGCAAGTTAATGTAGATAATTACACGTCAGAGATCATAATTTTTAAAAATCGCAGTAGGAATATTTGAACATGCACCCCTCCCCAGCTACTTTTATTACAGGCAAGACTGGAAAGGACTCTGCTACTCAATTGCAGCAAAGACCACATTGATGGTGACAGAATGCAGCTAACAAGTTTAAGGATCAGGGCTTCTGCTAGAACTAGCTATAAAGAAGGTGCTGAGCAGAGTCAGTTTGCCAAGTTTGTTCAGTGGCCACAGACAGTCCTAGACAGATAATCCAAATACTGAAGGAGGTCCACACAAAGTGAGTTGCGATTTTTGTGTCCCAGCTTTGCAGCATCTTTTACCAGCAGGAGTGTTCATGTTGCTTATAGTGTACATACATGTTTTGTCCTTATTTGTGATGCTCTGTTCTGGTATTGAATGTGTAATTATTATAGTCTGTAGCATTTGGTTCATATAATATTTGATTTTTATTGTAACAGTCTGCAGAGAGAAGTACCTATGAGTCAGGTGAAACCAGCTACTGACTGCAGAGTACTGATGCACGTAAGGACAGAGTGGAATTAGCTGACATCAAAGTCTCTAGATGGATGTGCTCTATTACACACCATACTAGAGAGAGCTGTCCAGGAACTGGACATACACTGGGGTAGGTGCTATGATCTGATGATGAATATGAAGAGAACCCTGTGGGATGAGGTCTCCCAGGTGGGTGACAGGAGCTGGATGGATGAACCGAAATACTGTGTGTAGTGGAGTCAGAAGCCCTGAGTGTTCACATGCAGGAGAGAGGATCGTGAGAAGATGGCTACAGGTTGGTTGGCGCACAATGGAGTACTGCTACAATCCTGAGTGCTCTTAGAAAAGGGATAAAGCAAGGCGAAATGCAACTTGTCCTAATTCTTGTGTTCATATTTGCCCTGTAACATCGAGTAGGTTTGTATTGGCTGTCACACATGTGCACTTGGGAGGAAGCATAAGGGCTCTGGTAATAGTAGAGGCCCAATGAACCAGAGGTTGGCACCCTGGGCCAATGCTTTACCTCTTCCTCCCACTGCAGAACAAAGAGTGAAGGCAATCTCAACACTATCCGCCCTTCCTGCCTGGAACCTATATGACTGGAAGTTCAGCCATCTTTAAGTCAGTTCTATATCGGACACCCATCTGAAAAGAAGTTAACGTTATCTGTGTAAAAAGATAATTTTCTTTTTGATTTGTTTTCATTATCCAGGTACAGAAATGTGCCCCAATCCCATTTCTGCTTCTAGTCTTACAAGACATACTAAGGATCAAGTAAAACAATAAATACACAATACAGTCTGAAGGCTTAAGCTGCTCACCCTACATGGTGTCTGTGTATGTCTGTGTGTCTCTGTCCTCTCTGCCCTCTTTATAATATATTCTTATATTATGCTTACATCATTAGCTGTTACGTTTAAAATCTTTAATGTGTTTGTTTTCTGGCTGTAGTTTTGGAAGGTCTTTTCTGCTAATGTTAGTTTGACTGCTGGATCTCTGCTCACAGTGGCACTGATCTCTTGTTATGGACCACCTCTTTCATGCTCAATTAAGTAGCATGTTAGCATGGCTACAGTTCGTTGAATTTAAATTCTCCTGACAATAATGCTTTTTCGAAATAGTTCTCAAATCAAGGATTTATTTGATTTTATATTGAAAATTCACATTGCTAACTGCCCACCCACAAAAATGCAAATAACCTCACTAAAATATGGTGTTTTAGGAATAGTATAGTGCTAAAGTAAGTGGCTAACCTTTAAATCACATAACAATTTACCATGGTGAGATGAGCCTCACAGTGGTTCATAAGCCAGACATAGTATCATTGTTAAAATACACACTATACTCTAAAGTCACTGATTCTTTTAGTGTACAGTGATCCCTCGCTATATCGCGCTTCGACTTTCGCAGCTTCACTCCATCACAGATTTTAAATGTAAGCATATCTAAATATATATCACAGATTTTTCGCTGGTTCGCGGATTTCTGCGGACAATGGGTCTTTTAATTTATGGTACATGCTTCCTCAGTTTGTTTGCCCAGTTGATTTCATACGAGGGACGCTATTGGCGGATGGCTTAGAAGCTACCCAATCAGAGCATGTATTACATATTAAATAAAACTCCTCAATGATATACACTATGCTTCCCGCGCGGTGCTTGATTGTTTGCTTTTCTCTGTCTCTCTCTCTCTCTCTGACATTCTCTGTGCCTGATGGAGGGGGTGTGAGCAGAGGGGCTGTTTGCACAGAGGCTGTTTGCTTAGAGGATACGGACTTCACATGGCTCCCTTCTTTGCGGCCAGCCGCTTTATCGCAGTGCTTCGGCATACTTAAAAGCCTAACAGCACGTATTGATGTTTTGATTGTTTGCTTTTCTCTCGTGCGGGCTCTCTCTCTCTGACATTCTCTGCTCCTGACACGCATTCCTTTGAAAAGGAAGATATGTTTGCAACCCCCGCGATCGAGGAGGGATTACTGTACTTACATTTTCACATATGGCATTAGTGTCTTTGATTTTGTTGATCAAATAATGACAAAATGAAATTGTTTATGTGTTGTGTGTCACCTGAGGTTAAATGCGTTTCATTGTAGAACTTGGTATGGCAGAGCCACACCCTTCTATGTACACATCATGCACTGCCTGTAGGGCTCATGATTGAAGGACCAATTTTAGGTGGAGATTTACGCAACTCTGCAATTCAGGAGTCCATTACGTTGCACATTGATTTAATTAATTCTCTTGATTTAATTAACTTGAGCCAGATAACTCCTCTCACAACCCTAAAGTGTAACTGAGTGTATCATGAAGTATATTGCAAATCGACAACTTCCTCTATGGAACAGAGTGCTGGAGGTCCACAGCTTGACTTAGCTGCAGTTATTGCTGCTTCATGAATCATCAACTTAATTGTTAATTGTCAACTTAATAATTCATTGTTGTCTGTCACCTGTTGTATTAAATTTCCATTAACAAGAAGAGAGATGGCTTCACATCAATACCAGGAGTGCAGAAAAGAAAAACAAAGCACGAAAGCACAAAGAAGCAGCTCATGCTGCACTTACAGTGTATGTACATGTTTTGTCCTCATTTGTGATGCTCTGTTCTGGTATTGAGTGTGTAATTACTAGTAGCAGGTGTTTAGATTCTAAATTTGTCCAACTTCCTGTAAGCTAGCTAACGTTACAGCAATTGCCACTACACTAAAGCTGGCAGTTTATGGAAGTAACAAAGGGTTAGCATTATATGTAACTGTTTTGATATTGTGTGTTTAACAGATATTACCTGATGTTACAGTTCCCAGTTGACACATGGTTGTGGATTATTTATTACCGCTATATAGACCTCAGGACCTATACACACTGTTAAAGGCTACCCTATTTGCTGTTGTTGAACTGAGGACAGAACTGTAAAATTTCTCCAACACACTGGCGTCTCTCCTGCTTACTAGTCATTATTGGCTGAACTCTGAGAAAGCACAAGGCACATAACTTTGACATACAAAAAAAACAATTAGTTCACATTAACCTCAATTGTTGTTTAATTTTATTGGAAGCTAACATTACTGGTTTAGTTAATGCCTTATTGTTGTCTGCTGTCGTTGGAAGGAGTTTAGATAAATTCATAGATGTAGGTTATATATTCAGATGTACATTTAAATATCTAAATATTTGGCTTTATTTTGATGCTGTATTTACTGAATTAATTAAGTTGTTTAATCACATTCAGTAGTAGTAGTAGTAGAAGTTTTTATTTTATTATTATTATTAGTAGAAGTAGTATTTTTTATATTATTAGTAGTAGTAGTAGTATTTATTATTATTATTAGTAGTAGTAGTATTTAATAGTATTCAATATTATTATTATTATTATTAGTAGTAGTAGTAGTAGTAGTAGTAGTAGTAGTAGTATTAGAATTGTGCTTTTGTTGTTGTTGTTGTATCACATGTTGTTATATCACATGTCACAAATGATACTGTTGGCTTTATCAAGTAACTAAGACTAACAGCACATTGGTACCCTGGACCATTATTATTATTATTATTATTATTATTATTAGTAGTAGTAGTATTATTAGTATTATTAATAACAATTAATAATTAGTCATTCATCTACAAAGGAAACAAATTAATTAGTATATCATTAACATCAACTACCACTGAAGTCCAAATCTATGGGCTACCTTCCACGTTGCAGCAACCCTTCCAGTTACCAGTTTTTCAAAAGTTTAGCTCATCAAGACATACTTGAGGACATCCATGGGACAAAAAATGTATAAGCAGCTTTGCTATCATCAGCATCAACTCAGACTTTGCACAGAAGGTGTTGTGTGATGACTTTATAGATAACTTTGCCTTCAGAAAATGTACATGTGTGCTGTTGTGATAAGCAACAAAGAGACTGAAAAAACCCCTAAATATTCACTTTCAGTTTTTGATTTTTTTTAAACAGCTTTTTACATTTGATGTTAAAAGTTATATTTAAGCTGGTGATGTGTGCTTCTTTGTTTATTTATAATTTTTAATATATTTATTGTTCAACTTAAAGAAAGAAATGCTAATGTAGTGGATTCAGGAAGGGGAGGGACCTTAGAAAACTCCGCCTAAGGCCCTAGTTTGATTAGGAGTGCCACAGTGGTATGGACTTTTTTGATTGTTAGTTATGCTGTGATATATAAAATAACAGAACAGCAAAAGGGCATACTTTCTTTTTCACAACTATAACTTGACACATTCAGACCAATAGTGCAAACCCAACCTGAGTTTTAGAAAATCATATTATGGTGCAATCAAAAAATGTACCTCATATTATCACCTGATTACCTTTAAATCCTGTCCTGGATACTGGTCGTATGAATTTTGCACAATCCTCCGTTGTCTGTGAGGTGTGTCTCTTGTTAATTTGGTTTGCATCCCACATGCTAAGGATGTTCAGGTTATCTTGCCATTACCATTCTAAATTGGCAGTGTACAACGGAATGTGCAAGCACACCCAGCTTTCCTTGTAGATGAATTTGACATCACAAGTTTTCTGTTGTTCCTGGAGCAGCAACATGGTCAATCCAGGACAGTCATTCACTTTCAGCTAATCAAATTTTAAGTCTGATGTCACAAAACTGGAAGTGCACAAAAAGCATGGAAAAGGGTAAATAAAATAGTCTCCTTTTGTCATTCTCACTTCGCTCGCCAACCCCTGGGCAGGCACTATGCGCTAGTCACTTCGCAGCTCTGCCGCTCGCGTATGGGGAAGCGGATGTACAATTTAAACAGATTGTTATTTTCATGGGAATTGTTACATATGCATAATCTAACTAACTATTTTATATTACAGCGAGTAATTAACCATAGTAAAACATAATAAATTGAAAGAAAATTATGTTTCATGTTGCTTTAGTGGTATTCGTTGCGTTATACATTTTCGTTTTGTTTGGCTTTGAAATTAACATGCCAATACTTTTGAAACTTACACTTTTACTGTAAAACTTCAGTAAAAACTATTTTTTGAATTAACTTTTTGTCAATATCGCATTGAATTTTGATTCCGTGTTTGGACTTACATCGAGACAACGCAATGTATAACTTCCTGTGAGTGAATATCATTTCTTTCTCTATAGATAAATAAACCGACCTTTTTGAATGTTTGTCTCTGTGATTTGTTAATTGTTCTAGCAAAAGCTATTCAAACAGGAAACTGTTAATGTTTTAATACGAATGGCATATCAAGTTCTCCTTTGGTGTCTAATGTTATCTGCAGAAGAAGTACTACATTACCTTTCTTTTCACCTGTTAAAATTTTACGTCAGAATTGTTTGACCAATTTTGAATACAACTAACTTGTCCTATTGCATAGTCCATCACTCATACGTAAATTACGCAATGACATTACAATACATCCTTCTTTCAACAGTAATTCGGCCAGTGGAAGACCGGATGGTGTTAACAGTTGTAGATATTCTACGGGATATGGTAAGCTGATGTTTTCATCTTGTGCACCATTGCCACCAACTGTTTCAGCATAGTCTATAGATGGGCATTTAACCAATTTGCTGTGTAACCAATCATCAATTTTCACGTTAATTCATTTGACTTCATCGTTTCTTGGTGCTAGGATTGCCCGTGTACTCATTTGTTCTGTTGATAACTCTTCTGGATGAAATTCTTCAATAAGATTTGGACATAGTAAGTCTTCTTTTATGGGAACTTAAGGTGAGGAAAATGTAAAAATTTAAAAGAGGTGAGAGAGCAGTAACTGTGCCTGACAAAAGCATTCACACGAATGAGAGGTGTGTGGCCCATGGGCGTGTTTGGAAATGGTTGTGAGGAGGGTGGGACTTAAAAAAAAATCTCTTGGCAATAGTGTCGTCTCTCAGGACTTGAAAAAATCTCTTAGAAATAGCCTTGTCTCTTCTCGTCTCAAGATTTTCTTTTATAATAGAGAGATGTATGAAACACCTTTCAAGTGAAGAGGAAAAACTGTCAAGGTATGCAGACTTTTTTGACCATTATTAAAGAATGTGAAAAGGGATGGCTTCTAGCAAAGAGTCCCAGCTTTAATAACCTCAGTGGTTGAATTTAAAGCTAATTGATTGACAGTGAATGATAATCTCTATATTTTTGTAGAACCATAAAGAAACATGACACTATCAGATTGACTGCACTGCATTGGTCTTTGGATGAACACAAAGTCAACCCATACCAGTATAAACTCCTTAACAGCACAAAGCTTATGCAGGCTTCAAGCTTTTTAGGCTGAAGATCTCACCTGCCTTTGTGGTTGTACATTACCAGGATAAACAACATTGATGATACATCTATAACAACTTAGACATTGACGGAATCTGAGCCTTAAATGTTATCTGGGTTATAAAAAATAGTCAAGAGGTTAGGTGGCTCATGTTTATAATTTTGTATGTAATATAATTCTACCAGCAGCAGCTTGACACAGCTGCATTTAGTCAGGTAATGCTTCTTAAGCAAAAACATGGGAGAAGACAGAGAATCAATAGTGTGAGGTTGAAGGATTGACTTGTGATAAATGTTGGAAGTGCCATTTAATGAAAGATACGAATGGTTTTAAACTTTGCTACAATCACTCTTTATGAAAATTCTATCCCCATTTTGAATCCTTTACAAGCGCCACAGACTAATAATATTATTTCAGATCATTTTCAGGAAATAAATGGTTGAAGATTATATCCACATAAAAGAATTAGTAGAATGTCAAAATACAGACGTAGACAAATTTGTTGGTAACTCTAAATGCAAAAACATGAAAACACAATTATCTCTGAAATAACTTGAAACTGACAAAAGTAATTGCCACTCATCATTGTTTATTTTGTATTTAACAAAAAATCAGACTTTGCTATAGAGTTTTGATTCAAGAGAATATTTCAAATAAAAACACAAATGAAAATGGCATGGACAAAAATGATGGGACGCTTAACCTAATATTTTGTTGCACAACCTTTAGTGTCAAACGCTGCAAGCAAGCAATTCCTAAAGCTCTCAATGAGACTTCTGCACCTGTCAACAGGTAGTTTGGCCCACTCGTTCTGAGGAAACTTCTCCAGCTGTGTCAGGTTATTAAGGATGCCTTCTCCAGACTGCCTGTTTCCGTTCTTTCAACAGATATTCAATAGGATTCAGATCAGGGCTCATAGAAAACCACTTCACAATAGTCCAATGTTTTGTTCTTAGCCATTTTTTGGTGATTTTAGATGTATGTTGTGGGAGTTTTCTGAAAATGGGAAGTACATTTTACTTCAGAATGTCTTGCTAGTCTTGAAATTTCTTTGTTCTCTGCACAGACTCAAGATACCCCTTGTCAGATGCAGCAAAGAAGCCCAAAACATAACCGAGCCTCCTTCATCTTTCACAGTTTCATCTGTGTCTTTTTTGGTCTGTGGAGATAGAGATGATGTGACCTGCAAAAAAGGCTCCAGTTTTGTCTCATCTGTCCAAAGGGCATTCTCCCAAAAGCATTGTGACTTGTCAATATGCATTTTAGCCAATTCCAATCTCCTTTGTTTATGTGTTTCTTTTAACAGTGAAGTCCTCCTTGGCCTTCTTCCATTGAACCCACTGTCACTCAAAAAGTGATGGAGGGTGCGATCAGACACTGATGGACCTTGACCTTGGAGTTGAGTTTGCATCTCATTGGAAGTTATCTTTGGCTTTTTGTCTATCATTCCCATTATTCTTCTGGCCATTCCTCTTGCTGTTGTATCCAGTAAGGCTGGCTACAGTCCAATGGACCTTAAACCTCTTAATAATATTTGCAACTGTTGTCACATGAACATCAAGCTGCCTGAAGATGATCTTATATCTTTTGCTTTTAACATGCTTGTCTATAATTTCAGACAACTATCTTCTTTGCTTTCTGTGGTCCATGTGCAGTGTGGGACACATGATGATGCCAAACATCATTACTTTTATAAATCTGAATAGGCTGTATGAGTCATTTATTAGTTATTTAGGTTATGTTAAGATGATAAAAGTATTTCCTTAGTTATGATAAATGTTTACCTATATATTAGTGCATATTCTGTTGGACGTTCTTATAACCCCCCCCCACAGGCTGAATTGAATTTGTATATTCTAACTGTTTGTCGTCCCTCTGACTCAGATTAGTCTCAGTTAGTGGCCTGCCTTGCCATGAGTATGGCATGGAGGGCACATGGTTTCAAACCATACCTTAATGTGCTCAGTTGTATGTAACATAATGTGCTCTATTAACGTGCAGCGCAGTACATTTAGAACGTACTGAAGGTGAAGTAAAGCATAGAAAAATAACTCATCTTTAAGTATAGAAAACAATTAAAGTTTAACAAGAAAAAGTTACGTTTAAGAAGAAACATTTTTACTTGTTTTTGCCTTTTATTCTGTATGTGTGACAACCTTTCTCTATTCTTTTGTGGACTGTTTGCCTCGAATTTTCACTAAACCTTTTATT
Organism: Polypterus bichir lapradei; assembly: GCA_026402145.1. NCBI lineage: Eukaryota > Metazoa > Chordata > Cladistia > Polypteriformes > Polypteridae > Polypterus > Polypterus bichir. Next base: position 43,889,821 of record JANRMT010062807.1, read on the forward strand.
AAAACAAATCTTTCTGGACTGATTAATTTTTTTTGGTATGCGTTTGACTCATGCTTGATCCTGCCTTACCTACCAGCAGCTACATAGGCTAAATGACAGGTTGCATGATTGGAGACATGTTATACAAATTAAAAAAAAAAACAGCTACTTTAAAAAATCGCTCTAATTCAATTATTTATGATCTTTTCTAGAGATACCACCAAATGTGTCCAGGCCATTATAGAATATCTTTGTAGAATAAGCAATTCTTTTCACACTTGCTTTGCTTTACTCGATGATATATCAAAGGATTGCACTGCAAAAATGAAATCTAAGTAAGTGAAAAGTATTTATATCATGACATTAAATCTTATTTTCCTTATTGAAAGAATTATTGACTTATCAAAATGTTTGAATTTATGATCTTTTAGCTTACTATAAAAATCTTGTCAAGTAAATTTTGCTTACCCCATTGGCAGATATTTTTGCAAAGTGAAAGCAAAACAACTCCCATTTAAAGTTTTATCGTCTAGTTTTAGTAGGATAATCACTTTTCATTTAATCACTTCTCATTTGGTATACACCACTTTTTCAAAGAGCCTTAAGGGTACCAACAAATGTGTCCATGTCTGTATCATAGTTTAGTAAACGCTGAACTAATCTGTTGCATGGAAATGAAGCAGAAAGATACACATTTTTTTCAATATCTCAATTAGTCTCGATTAGTACCTTATGGAGTAATGTCCTATTTCTCTTGATGTCCTGTGAACAAATCGATATATACCTGCTGCAGATGAAACAAGTTATTTTTCTCTTGTAAATGGTTTAAGTCATAGATTTTTCTCAGCATAGATCAGTGTTTTTCATTCCCTCACATGAAGATTTTTTGATTTCTAAGCCATTACACACAAGACAAAGTCCTCCAGCAGTCTACTGCAATCTGTCTCATCTCCATTATAAATACAACCTTTGATGGAGGAGTCATCTGAGACCTTCTTTTTTAAGGGCAAGAGCTGGAATTACAGTAGAAGTGTGTTGAGCAGAGGATAAAAAGGAGGGGAGACAGAACAGTTTCCTGAAGTGGCCCAATGTTACACACCGCCATCTCTGACACACAGCCCGAGTGTAAATATTAGTACTCTAAATTTTTGAAGAAACTGTAATAAAATGAACTTTATTTGCTCTGTCTGGTGAACCTTGTCTGTCATTAAAGTTATTTCAAGAGTTAGACAGCTTAAGAAGCTCTTAGCGTTTAACGAGTGGGTCAGGGAGCATGTCGATTACAAAGGACTTAACATGCGACTTTAGTTATGATGGACTTTGGTAAACACTTGTAAATGAACAATTGCTCGTAAGAACATAAAAAATTTAGACCATTCAGTCCATCAAGCTAAGCTATCCTAAAAAATCATAAGGTATATTTTGCAATGTTATTAGCACTAGGATTTTTTTGTGAAACTCACCAGAATAGTCAAACAGGATCAACTAAACACAGATGGTTTCAGACACACAGCATAACTCTAAATACGATGGATTGTTATTCTCTACACATGTTTATCTGAAACTTTGCCTCCTAGCTAGCATTTATGTCTTACTTTGTTAGTTAAGTTTGTTCAACCCAATATTCTTAAAGGCAGTTTAGTAAAGTTCAAGACACAGTGTGCCATCAGTTCTTTCTCATTAAGCCTCAGTAAAGATACTGTATGCCTATAAGTCTCATTTAAATAATTATTTTATAAATGCTTGCCAAGGTATTCATGATGGCACTGATTTAAATATAATTGTGTTTTTTTGATTATTTTCTATGAGCTTTGTATTGAGAACACCCTTTGTATTGTGTTTTGTAGTTTTACCACCAAGAATGACAGAGCGGTTTGCTGGAGAAACAGGCTTGCTCTCTGTCTAGCTTTACACAGACACGCAATTGCGAGGGCAGCATACGGATTCCAAGACTTCATATTTGTGCTGCATGGATGGCATGTTCCCTAGCAGCTAACAATGTCATAACAACCATTCAACAAAAAATACTAAAACTCCAAACAGCTTTAAAAAGCATTACAATAAAAATAAATAAATAATAATATTAATAAAGACAGATGTTATATTTCCTCTGAAATCCCAGCAAGACTGATCAGGATTCAGCTTCGAAACTTGTCACTATGTGGTTATTTACATGGTCCTGGACTAAATGACTCCTCCTGTAGTAGACCAAAGATTGGAGTGAATGATGTGGTTATCTACAGTACAGTATCTGCTCCACAAGACTTATTCTCACCAGGACAAAGCTGGCTGCACTGTAAGGATTATGTTTTGGATTTCTCCAACACATTAAAGACCATCCAGCCATCCCTATAAAGGGTTAAACTCAAAGATAATAAGGTGGATGAGCCTATGGTGTCCTGGATAATGGACTGTCTGTTAGGCAGACTGCAGCTGGTGGGAATTAAGGACTGTGTGAGTAACACTGGAGCACCACAAGGAACAGTCCTGTCTGCGTTTATCTTCACTCTGTACATCTCCGACTACAAATATAACACCAGGTGATGTTTGCAATTATGGGGTGTATTGATAACGGGGGTGAGACAGTGAAGAGGAGTCAGGTAGTGATGTTTATTTCTTAATATCAGGAAAACAAAGGAACTGGTTATTGACCCCTATATCTGGACACAATTCAGGGAGTGGCTGTAGAGGTGGTCCATTCCTACAAGTACTTGGAGGTCCAAGTTAATGACATGTTGGCATGATCTTTGAACACAGAGGAACTATATAAGAAAGGGCAGTGCCGGCTTTCTTTCTTTAGCAGACTGTGTTTCTTTAATGTGTGAAGTGACATCCTTCAAATCTTCTACAACTCTGTGATGACCAGTGTGATTTCCTACACTGTGTTCTGCTGGGCTGGTAACATCACTTCGAATGAACAAGCTGATTAAAAGGGCAGGCTCGGTTACGGGATGCAGTCTGGACTCCCTGGAGGTAGTAAAGGAAGAACGAATTAAAACAAAACTGAGTGCCATTATAAGTAAGACTGCACATCCTCTCTTTGGGACATTAACACTGAGGAATTTCAGCCAACGAATCATTCATCAAAAGTGTGAGGAAAAGCTATGGGTGCTCCTTTATAACAACAGCTATACATCTGCTTAAAGCCTCAATGGGGCTGGCACTGCCAAGTCAAAGGTAATCTCCCTCTTTAACTTTTTTCCTGTTTAGTCATTCTGTTGTGTTTTCAGACCATAGTGTATATATACTGTATATTGTCACACGCATGCACTCTGGAAACAGCTTAAGGGCTTACGTGATTGAAGTTGTCTACCGAGACATGAGGAGGAGCTGTGCAATAATGATTTTTCTTCTCCTTTCCCCTTCTGTAGAAAGAAAGACTGATATATTTCCACCCATTATATCATTACCTGGATCAGACCACTTGACCCCACCTCTTCCTCCCAGAATCCATCAAAATAGGCAACGCGGCCATAGTGGGCAGTCCAATTGATTCTTCTATCTATCTATCTATCTATCTATCTATCTATCTATCTATCTATCTATCTATCTATCTATCTATCTATCTATCTATCTATATAAAGTGTGGTAACATGAAACTAGCGAGAGGTCTGCAATGCGCACTGAAGAATGTGAAGAGCCACGTGAAAGTTATGAGAAGCATGAAGTTAAACTCAAAGTCGTTAGCAGCAGTCTCTAAGATCAAGTAGGACCTGATTATACTTTTACAGGCAGTCTGTTTAATATCCCATAACAACATGGTTATCTGCAAATGACTTTAGTAGTAAAACACTGTGAAAGAAAAATGTAAAGTTAATAAGTGGTCCTTAAAAATGCCAAACGTTTATTCCACCCTGATTTTCTACCTTTGCTGCCTTGTAATTAAACATCTTGACTATTCAAGCTTCTTTAGTGGAAATTGATGTTAGTAAGCAGTGTTATTGATTAAAGGTTAAAACTTTCAGGATTTCTTTATAGTCAATTGAGGACTGAAGTCTAAGAGCACATTGTTTCAATATGCTGATGTCTTCATTGGGGGCAAATTATTTCAGAAGCTTAGAAACTTTGTCTCTACACCACATCTTCTCTTTATTCTGAAGGGTATTTGTGTTTTACTTGCTTTATCATTAGCTATTGTATTTGTATAGCAAGACTTCTGGGACCTTTCTATCTTAAACACATGGCTAATAAAGAATGTCAGGCCTTTGACTGCAAGCCTTTAATTTACCGGTAAACTTTAAATGGACTTCATAACTATTTTTATTACATTCAAGCACTGTTTTGTGAAAGCATGTACACAGTTTGATAGAGGTTAAAATGGAAAAACAGAACATCATTAATCAACATTAACTTTTTCTAAATTGAACACCCCAATTAAGAAGACGAATACATTCCATGATAATTATGTCATTAGACATCAGAATGCAATAATGTCAGCAACTTGCAATACCAAAGACATAATGTACCTCTATGAAAAGTTCTTGTTCATGCCTGGTGTACACGCATGCTTTCTATTTAATTTTGAATCCTTTTAAACAATTTTATTTAACTTGACTCCTCTGTCTGTTTGTTTGTCTGGGTCAAATCTTGCAACTGATTTTAAATCCACTTTTCGTGAAGCGAATTTCTTCAAATTGTGCATATGTGTTCAGAATCGATGACAATACAATAATCCATCAAAACCGATGCAATTACATAACCTGGAGCCTGGAACAGGGGAGAGTCCTGAGGCTTTGGAAAACATCTTGTATCACCCCAGTCCCAAAGGTATTACGTCCTAGTGAGCTGAATGACTTCCGGCCTGTCGCTCTGACATCACATGTTATGAAGACCATGGAGCGGCTGCTGCTTCATTACCTTAGGCCACAGGTCCGCCGTGCCCTCGACCCTCTGCAGTTTGCATACAAGAAGAAGGTGGTAGCGGAGGATGCCATCATCTATGTGCTACACCGATCCCTCTCCCACTTGGACAGAGGCAGTGGTGCTGTAAGAATTATGTTTTTGGACTTCTCTAGTGCCTTCAACACCATCCAACCTCTGCTCCTTAGGGACAAGCTGACAGAGATGGGAGTAGATTCATACCTGGTGGCATGGATCGTGGACATCAATTGCCAATTTCTCTTTGTCTTGTAGTAACCCAACATTCACAATTTCTCAAAGGTACTACATTTCATGTTATTAAGCTGTCTGACATCCATAGTTAAATTATCAATTTATTTATCATTTGTAAAATAAAACTGGTTTTGGGCCCAAGCACAGCACATTCTCCTTATGCACTAAACCTTGCATATATAATTGGGCTGGTACTAATTTTCTAGATGAACTTCTTATAGACAGACCTCAGTATGTGCGTCTCAGAAACTGCAGGTCTGACATTGTGGTTAGCAACACAGAAGCGCCGCAGGGGACTGTACTTTCTCCGGTCCTGTTCAGCCTATATACATCAGACTTCCAATACAACTTGGAGTCCTGTCACGTGCAAAAGTTCGCTGACGACACTGCTATTGTGGGCTGCATCAGGAGTGGGCAGGAGGAAGAGTATAGGAAGCTAATCAAGGACTTTGTTAAATGGTGCGACTCAAACCACTTACACCTGAACACCAGCAAGACCAAGGAACCGGTGGTGGATTTTAGGAGGCCCAGGCCCCTCATGGATCCTGTGATCATCAGAGGAGACTGTGTGCAGAGGGTACAGACCTATAAATACCTGGGAGTGCAGCTGGATGATAAATTGGACTGGACTGCCAATACTGATGCTCTGTGTAAGAAAGGTCAGAGCTGACTATACTTCCTTAGAAGGTTGGCGTCCTTCAACATCTGCAATAAGATGCTGTAGATGTTCTACCAGACGGTTGTGGTGAGTGCCCTCTTCTACACAGTGGTGTGCAGCATCAAGAAGAAGGACGCACCTGGACAAACTTGTGAGGAAGGCAATTGTAGGAATGAAGCTGGACAGTTTAACATCCGTGGCAGAGCGACGGGCACTGAGCAGGCTCCTGTCAATCATGGAGAATCCACTGCATCCACTGAACAGTATCATCTCCAGACAGAGGAGCAGCTTCAGCGACAGACTGCTGTCACTGTCCTGCTCCACTGACAGACTGAGGAGATTGTTCCTCCCCCACACTATGCGACTCTTCAATTCTACCCCCGCCGAGGTAAACGTTAACATTATTCAAAGTTATTGTCTGTTTTTACTTGCATTTTTATTACTCTTTAATTTAATATTGTTTTTTGTATCAGTATGCTGCTGCTGGATTATGTGAATTTCTCCTTGGGATTAATAAGGTTTCTATCTATCTACAGTGGGTACGGAAAGTATTCAGACCCCTTTCAATTTTTCACTCTTTGTTATATTGCAGCCATTTGCTAAAATCATTTAAATTAATTTTTTCCCTCATTAATGTACACACAGCACCCCATATTGACAGACAAAAAAAAAGAATTTTTGAAATTGTTGCAGATTTATTAAAAAAGAAAGAACATTATTTTGTTATTTGAAGCTGTGGGTTTACTGGCTTCTCTACCGCTATGTGTTTTTTTGTAGTTTGATGGAGATTCCCTCAAAATCACTAACTCACTTGAGACAAGTAGCGCCTAGTGTATAAATGGTATGTACGCACAAAAATGTTGTGTACACTTGTTTCTACGCTCACTTCGAGCAACATTTTTGTACGTACGCACTGTTTATACATGAGGCCCCAGTTATTTGGTATCTATGGGGTCTCATGCTGAGCCGCACACATGCTTCTTGCTGCTGGGCCTTTGGCATCTGTGGGAGACAACATTGGGCCACTCCCAAATGAGCACTATTTATACACTCTACTTTATCTCTGGGGCTCACTCCAAACCACCTGCCTCCATTCATTACATCATGGGTCACCCAGTCTTCCCTCTTGCCCTCTCTTTTTTTAACCTCCATTTTCTTTTTCTCTGCTTTCATGTCCCAGACTCCATTTTAAACTGGCAGAGCACATTGCTGTAATCACAAGGTCCGAGACCCAAATGTAGCACTTGACTGACTGCTCGTGTCTACACTTGAATGTGCGATCAGCCAAGCATGGCAATCAACCTTTGGAGCGGACCATGCACTTTTTCACATGAACCTGTGCACACATGGAGTTTTGAATTAATTCATGCATTACAGTGCCACAAACTTCTTTCATCATGCTGTGCCTTTGAGAAATTAAAGAGTAGCGAAACTTGATCAAAAGTCATTCAAATGAGTTGCCACAAGCAGCCAAGCAGAACTGGTATTTATTCCACTTGCCCTATCTTCATTATATCAGAAGACTTATGGATTGAAACAGAAACAGAGGAGACAAATTATAAAAAAAGAAAGAAGGATCCATACTCTTATCAAAGAAATGTAAAAATGACTTTTTGCAGGAATATATTTGGAGGTTTAGCAACCATCCAGATTGCCTGTGAATCTAATTTTGAACACAAAGGAGTTGCTTATAGTCAAGCTCACTTGGTCACATTGAGGGAATCCATTCCCGGGAATTTGGGAATCCTGCATGTCATTCCCAGGAATCCCGGGCATGACACAGTGCACGGGCATCTCACATGTGAACGGTTTTAGAATGACCGACACTTATTTTTATTAAAACTACTGCAAAACTATTAAAACTACTATGTTGACACCAATAAAAGACTAACCTTATCTGCAAGCAGTTCATGCTGTCATATAAGTATATGTATCTAGTTAGTTGCGGTAATAAGAGTGTAGAAAGCACATGTCCAGTGTGCGGTTGTCCAGGCGAGAGCGCACTTTCGTGCAGAGTATGCCAGCCACTGAGAAAGCATGCTCTGCCTCCACTGAAGTAGGCGGCACAGTCATGAGATACTGATACACTTGTTCTAAACAACGCCTGTGCTTGCCGTTGCTCCGAAACATTGCCTTTTCAACTTTTACTGATGCATCCAGTTTCTTGTCATCATTCTGTGATGGCAAGTTTCTTGGTACAGATAATGTGGATGCAAAAGACTGACGCATTGCAATTTCAAGTTGCTGTACAAAGCTATTGTCTGACAGACGTCAATGAAGTCTGCCCCGTCCCGGCATTCGTGAGCTGCAGAGTGCAGACTCCTCCCAGTCCACTGTTCTCAGTCTTAGTCAGAGCCGGGAGACTGACTGCTTCTGGTCTGTTGTTGACTGAATTAATCTGCAACACACTACACCGTGGGCCAAAAAACTGTGGCACTTAATTATTTTCAACTGTAACTCTGTTATTTCTTGATCGATTTTTACACTTTTCCACACTATATATGCGAGCTTGGCCGTACTCGGTTTCCTGGGAAATACAGCAGTTCCCGGGAATAAAAAATGTCCGGGAATCCCAGGCTCCCGATTAATGGATTCCCTAGTCACATTTGTATAATATATATTTTTTTATTTTGTTGGTTTTATAATAAAATAACCATACATAATTTATTTCACTAGTAAGGAAATACATTATATATTAAAAAAAGTGCAGAAATTCTAAATTTTTAAATGTTTTCCTTAACAAATTGCATTACATTAAATATTGGTATAAGCTTTATGGGATTCTAGCTATACATTGAAGCAGCAGGCGATCTATTTATAGTTCTGGAGGTGTGGCAGATGATCTGAGGGTGCATTTTCTTGTTAAGAAAGAAAATAATTTTTCTTAAACTGCATTTTTATTTATCTGTCAATGTACAAAATATACCTTTCTAAATAATTATAGTCTGCAAATCTTATTGTGGAAGATACAAGATAAGTAATTCACTAGCTCATAAAATTAGTTGCTAAGATGTAGCATTTGAATGTGAACTGAACATATCAATTATTTCTATATGCAGAATATTCAGAGCTGTCAGCTAAACAGTAAGAACAGTTACGTCAGGAGTTAATGCTCTCTTGCATTCCTCAAGTCCTTTCCCTGTCACCCTGCTGTCAACTATCATCATCTCTCTAATCTCACTGATCAGTGGTAAACTGCACTACTTTTCACATTTGTAGTGTTAAAGAGACTCCCTAAAGCTTAAAGTAACTGAAAGCAAATTAAAATAGATTCTTTAGAATGCATTGCTGTTTTTTCTCAGGGTGCTTATTTATATTTTCAGCACATCCAACATGAATGATTTGACTTAACTGCTGTTGCAGAGTATGATATTTATAAAAAATGCACAGGCTTTAACACACTCCAGAAAATGACATTTAGTTTGAGTGGAAACTGCTGGAAGTTATAAGAAAGACATTGATAATGTTAAAAGAATGTGGCACAATGAATGTGTGCCACCCTCACCAAAGTCAGCAAATGGTTCTTTGTATTCCTTCAGCACTTTTCATTTCTCACTGATGATGAGATGTCAAGCTTGGTGCATCCAAGGGGCAACTCCTACACTGTCAGGGCATTTTGCATCATGCACCTTTTTAATTTGTCTCTCTGTCATTATTACATTTCCTGGCAACTCAGCAACAGCTTTCATTAATATTAATATACTGTATTGTCACACGTACGCTTTGGGGACAGCTTAATGGCTCTGGTGGTGGTAATTCCTCGCTGATTTTCTGGGTGGTGCTCTATGCTAACACCTCATCCCTCTACAGACTGGATGATTGACAACCTCACCACCTCTGACTTCACTTTCAGTGTCCATCCACCTGGACCCATCTCTTCCTTGCTGGCCTGTATTTAACTAGAAAAGTTGCCATCTTGTGCAGTCAATTTGCAGACACGTATCTTCAGAAACGTTATTTTTCTGCAAAGCACTTTATTATTTTCCATTTTTAAAATATATGAGGATGCAGTGTTGCCCCAAACCTTTATCGGTCTTTGTCCTCTTTATATATATTGTGATAGACGGCCGGGGACTTTTCCCCAACAGGACGCCTGGAGAAGGGAAGGACCCAGAGAGGGGCAGTATTTTCCCCAGGATGCAAGAGGGCAGCCCCCCTGGACTGCATGGGGGCCACAGAGCTTGGAAGCTCAACCCTGTGGGGGGCTGTGGCCACCGCCAGGACGTGCCTGGATGGTTCCAGCACCATGTGGCGGAAGTGCTTCAGGTTATCAGGGAGCACCTGGAGCACATCCGGGTGCGTTATAAAAGGGGCCGCCTCAGTTCATTCAGGGAGCCGGAGTCAGGAGGTAGAAAACAGAGCTTGTGGGAGAGGAGTAGAGAAGGAGGAAGAAAAGAAAAATTTAAGTAAAAGGAACTGAGCTATTGTGGCTGTTTGGTGCACTGTGTGCTGTCGAAGAAACACAAAATAAAAGAGTGTGCTTTTGGATATTGTGTGTCTCAGTGTCTTTCTGTAGCTGGCCTGATCTTCTACAATATATACAATCATGATTCGGTTAGTACAATAAATTAAATATGAATAGCATCAAAATGTCATTGTAAGTGGTCGTTTTACAGTATCAATATTGTTATAAATGTATTATTATTACTGTATTTCAATAATAATTATTAATTTATGTGATGTATATATTATGCTAATATTAGGTTAGGTTAGTAATCATTGGGTTTGTAATCACCTACTTTGCCCTGTCCCTTCTCCCCAGATTGCTTAGTTTTTCCAGGCAGCCAGGTCTAGGATGAATCCTGGTTGTTCCAAACTTCTTCTGTTTAAGAATTATAGAGGCCGCTGTGCTCCTGAGAACCTTCAATGCTGTAGAATTTCTAGTTCTGTGCCTTGACACAGTAGCATCTCGAATCTCTGCAGGCAATTCCTTCTACCATATGGCTAGGTTTTTAGCTCTGATACAAATTGTCAACTATAGGGTCTTCTATAAACAGGTATATGCCTTTCCTAAGTATATACAACCAATTCAATTTACTACAGGTGGACTCCATACAAGGTGTAAAAAGATCTCAGAGATGATCGATTCAAGTGTCACAGCAAAGAGTCTGAATACTTATGTTAATGTGATATTTCAGTTTTTTACTTTCTCATATATGAAGTATAGGGAAATTATTGTAATCATCCAAAGATCTGATGATGAAATTTTGATGAGTCTTGACGTTTTAAACCTCCCTGACTTTCTGGTATACAAAGTATAGGGAAAGTATTGAAATCCTCCAAAAATTCTATTTCAAGATTTTGATGAATCTAGACGATTTAGACCTCCATAAGTCTGAAACTACAATTTTTGGAATTACATCTGTGTGTCTGTCTGTTTGTGTGTGTGTATGTAAACATGATGACTTGAGTACGCTTTCACTAAGGTCAACCACATTTTGCATACAAGTATTAGGTACAAAACATAGATTTCTATCAATTTTTGAATTTTTTGAGTCCAATTTATTTATTCAACTTTACTTTTATAATAATTGTTCAATATATTAGTAATTTGATTTGATTTATTGTTGATGGTTCTTTAATGTACATAATACAAAAATATAATCATTGTCATTCAGTTTACTCCTCAAATAGCCATCCCCATATCTGAATATACGAAAAAGTCTAGGGGAGACCAGTCCCGATTTTTATTTTTAATTAAATGCGAAAAAAAACCTAAAATCCTGTTTTTACTTTGTCATTCTGGGGTGCTGAGTGTTGTTTGATGAGGGGAAAAATTAATTTAAATGATTTTAGCATAAAGCTGCACCAAAATACAATGTGAAGGGGTCTGAATACTTCTGAAAACACTGTATTTGTGGAAAAATATATCAAAGTCAATATGCCCTTTAGATATATGTGCCACTTCTTTAATATATTTTAGGAGAAAAATGTTTTATAACTTCAGAGTCTGCAGCTTGCTGTGTCAGTTTAAAAGACTCATCACTAAGCTGAGGTTCTTTCCCTGAAGTATTTATCTGTTTCTTATCTTTGCAATTCAAGCAGAACCAAAACATACAAGTGAATATGAACTAATCTTTCAAGATGCATTCTACCATTTTTGTGGATTTTTGTTCTGGTTTGCTTTCTGCTAACATGCCACTCGGTCCTGCAGCTGCTCTTCTCTATATGCATGCAGTATGCCGTACATTTTTCTCTTCGCCCAGGTGCAATTCACCAACTATTGAAATCTTATGGTTAGTGATTCTAATTGGTAAATGAAATGCAGCCAGTTATCTTAAACTGGTTCGAGCTTAGGAGTAAGCTAATAGGTTGTATTATACCTGAGCTGACCTCTCCTTTCAAAGATGCCTGCCAGTTACTTTCGTACATTTTTCTAGTCATGAAAGTTTTGGGGCTGGAATCATACCGGCTAAATGTATTTTCCTTCTCAAGGGCAGTGCAGTCTTTAATATGGGTAATCTCCAGATTATCAAGTTCATTGACAAATATTTTTCCTAGCTCCATTTGGCGATGCAGGGAATCAAACTAGACTACATTTATGAATTACTTGAACTTATGAAGAGTGATATTTTCATGCCCTTGAATAAGACTACTTTTGTTATTTGGCACAAGCCCTGATTTATGCATCTGTTAATAATAGGCTTGGGGCACTTGGCTTCCCCAAAACTCTTTGCTAAGGCATTGATCAATCTAAGAAATTTAACATCTCAGAAACCGACACACCCAACATATCCTGTCTGTGCTGTGGATCACCTATAATGATTGCCTTCTCTGGGTTATAGTCCAATAGCAAAACAGACCAAAACAGTGCTATTGAAACAGGCAGGAGTTAAAATCAAAAGATCTACAGTATTTAAATAAGTCATCAAAAGAAAAGGGAAAACTGTAACTCTAAATCTTAGTGAATATATAAATGTAGGTCCTGTGTAATGAGGTAAACCAAACCTTCATTCAAGCCTGCCCATGGTTATTAAAGCCTTGCTATTAAATTAAGTAGAGCAAAGTGGGAAAATTCTATCCTTAAAGAATCTCATATTTCAATCATGCATTTACAAGTAATTGTCATTGTGTAATTGTCCACAGAAGCACTCTGCTTGGTTTTGTTAAGCTCCAATTGTTAATCTAGCAAATTTAAATAGTGCACTTGCCTGCTGAATCCCTGATTTCCCTAGGTATTGGTATGAACATCAGAATGACATGGTGTTCACTAACTGTATTTTAAAGGCAAAGAAAACAGGAAGTGGAAGATTCAAAGAGAGCAAGCACGTCATAGTTAAGAAGTAGTCTACAATCAGATACCAGAGAAAGCAGACAAACATCCATCCATTTTCCAACCCGCTGAATCCTAACACAGGGTCATGGGGGTCTGCTGGAGCCAATCCCAGGGCACGAACCAATACTGGGCAGGGTGCCAACCCACCACAGGACACACACAAACACACCAAGCCCAATTTAGAATCTCCAATCCACCTAACCTGTATGTCTTTGGACTGTGGGAGGAAACCGGAGCGCCCGGAGGAAACCCACACAAACACAGGGAGAACATGCAAACTCCATGCAGGGAAGCGAACGCAGGTCTCCTTACTGCAAGGCAGCAGCGCTACCACTGCGCCACCGTGCCGCCAAGCAGACAAACAGAAATGACAAATTCAAAAGATTCAAAATGAAAATAAACATTGGAAAGACCCTTAATCTACCACCTATTGCTAATGATTGCATTTGTTTAAAAAGATAATCTGATACTTTGATAAATTAATTCAATAAATTACCTTTTTATATATGTGGGGAAAAGTGACTCACTTTCTTATATGTCACATGGCCATCAATGAGCAAGGAATACATAAACTGTATTATAAAAAGCAATGGCAGATGCAAGATCACATTGTGTGGCATATGGTGCTTAATATCTGAGTCTCGATTTTTGAAGGTCATCTTCTTAAATACTGTATTTGTGTACTGAACAATGACTGAATAACTATGATTGAGTCTTAAGATGTATATGTAATCTCAGAGTCCAATACAGAGAATCTCCCACTAAAGAGAGTGGTAAACACATACATCGTTCACAAATGATCTCTAGATGGTGAAATGAGTCCATAGTTGGAAAATATCAGGCATGTAATGGCCTATCCCACCAACTCTGTTTTGTCTCTTGAAGCAAGCGTCAGAATAGGAAAATCAGCACTGTTGAACTGAAGGAAGATACACTGCCCTACTTGGCAGTAGATAAGTGTCACCAAGTGCCACAGCAGGATACCGAGAAGAGAAACAAAACAGATGGAAGTTAGTAACGGTGCATAATTATAGTAATTCTTATATTTTTGTACAAATGACTAGAAAGCAGAAATAGAATAACAAATTAGCAGCTCTAGATAGGATATGCTACAGTCAAGTAATTAGTTTTCAGCCTGCTCTCAAAGGCTTTAAACTAAGGGTTTCTTTAAAGTCGTTGTTCGGGTTATTCCACAGTTTTGGGGTCCTCTAGTCAAAGAGTCAACCATTCACTGTTATTTTACTAATCCTTTGGAATTTTTAGCATAATGGAATTCTGAGGTCTTAATATGCACTCTGGTTTGCATGTAATTATAAGTTTAGGTAGGTAAGTAAAGTCGAGGCCAGATCAGCTGGGCCAGATTTTCAAACCAAGACATTTTCAGTGCCCGGTAAGCAGCAGGTAATGTCAAATGTTAAACTAACACAAATGAATGTATTGAAAAACAAGTAACATTTATTCATTGTTTCCCTTTTAAATTTGGTTACATCTGGCACAGTCACATCAAAAAAGTATTAAAAAGAGCTATAACTAAACAGAATCTGAGGTAGTAGCAATACTATTTTTTCCACTTTTAAAATAAAAAATATAAATTTTGGTCATATCTGTCGTAGGCACATCTTAAAGTGCATTAAAACAAAATATTACACAGTTTTAGCAATAACATTGGTTTCTCTTTTGAAATAAAATAATAATGTTGCTCACATCTGACCCAGTCACACTCAAAGTGCATAACATCAAAAAAAGTGCACAGTTTTAGCAATAACATTTGTTTCCTTTTTGAAATAAAATAAATATTTTGGTAACAATTGACCCAGGTACATCACAAAGTGCACCTAACAGAATAAAAAAGAACGATCAATGCCATCAAAGCCATCAGTGCACAAACCCATAACAAGTGATAACAGTAACTACTCACATGAATACAACGTGTACTGCACACCGAAGAAACAGAGGGTCATTTTAAATCACGACGTGTGGGATTATGCATGGCTTTGTTACACATCCCACATTATGTTGATATTGTGACCTGTCTCGTTATTGCATTGGCTTGGGGGTTTGGGGCAAAGCACTTTGTGAGGGTTCAGGGTACCTCCCTAAGGACAGCAGAGTGACAGGGGCAAAGATAATTAATAGTGCTTCCTGGCAAATAAAAGGGGGAGGGTGTGGTTGGTGAGAAAAATCATTGCCGCTAGGTAGGAAGATAATATCAGGGTGAGAAGGTAGTGAATGGTTTAAGGGAAGGCAAAAGGCAGACAGGCCATAGTTGATCTATTTTTATTATTTTGGAGGTGAGATTGTGACCCAGACAAAGGGCAGTGGTAAGGCATCGCTTACATTGTAGAACACCAAATAACAAGTCATTCAGCATCTTGAAGCCTTCCCTGGAAAAACTGCAACTTTCTTAATATTAGGGAACTGATGTACGTTGACATCAGTCCAAAACTTTTCCGGCCCATTAGCGCCAGTGCCGTGTTTTTGGATGACTGCATTTTAATAAGTCAATGGAAGGGACCATTTCCTTTGCTCTGGCGGATAAGTCTCTTTTTGTTGCAACAGTGAGTGGGTCTCTGACAAAACCCATCATCTCTGTGGGCAGAGCAAGTCTATCCAATTGACCAGCAAAGCTCTTTTTCAACCTAGTAATGAAATCTGTCATCAAATCCATGACTTGTGCCACAGATAAGATGCATTTGTGGAGCAGCGGAAAGTGTAGCATTCAGCCTGTGGTCAAGTCAGTCACGAAAAGGACCAGTTTGACTTGGAATTCATGCATCTGTTCCACAAGTTCAATGACAGTTTTGTCTCTGCCTTTAATTCCCACATTTATGCTATTCAGGTGTTTGAATATGTCACTCAGACATCGGCCATGCAATTGTCATCCAATATGTGATTCAAGTGTGTTTCTGCCTTGTTTTGCTTGCTGCTGCAGAGGAAAGTTGTGATCTCCTCTCTCACGTCACAGAAAATCTCCAGGCTTTGCCTTTGGACAGCCACCTGACATCATTGTGCAAAAGCAGGTCAAGGTGATCAGCAGCATGTGGAAAAAGTGTTGTTGGAGGCTTGATGTGGAGCAAATGAAATTAACTGTAGCCATCACGCTGTCCATTGTCATTTTCCCCATTCAGTTTTGTACACAACATTGTCTGATGAACAATACAGTGTAAGGATTTCATCTGAGGTGTGACAGCGGACCAATGTGCTGCTAAACCACTTACTTTTACTGCCATGGAAGGAGCCCCATCCATCACAAGCATGCACACACGCCCCATATACAAACCATTGTCTTTGAAGACATTCTCACCATTTGTGTGTTCTCCTCTTTGAAGCACAATTATGCGGTATCAATTTTGTTTGTGCACTCATCTACTGCTATAGACATGACATTGTTTTTTTTCAGATCTTCTAACAGCATTTCAAACACATCTGTAGCAAGAATTTCAACCCTGCAAATGTTTGAAGTGTCCCATAGGAGTACGTTTTTAATAGCAGATGTCAGATGTTGTCATCATTTATCACCTCTTCCACGACAGACACTATAAAGTCTTTCATGGATTCAGAGTCTGTGAATTGTCTTTTCTTCTTTGCCAAGATCCAAGAAACACAAAGGGAAGCTGCTGTAGATGACCGCACCATGGTTGTAAGATGCAATCAAACTCGGCACTTTTGCAGCCCTCCCTTGAGATCCCTTGGGAAAGATTGTGCAGAAAGTGTAAACTTGTATTACTGCCACACACTTATTGCAAATTAAACATATCAGTTTTTTGTTTGGATATTGGGGTAAAATAAATAAGTACATGTATTTGTCAATCTAGGCAGGGTTAGACTGATGATTTTCAATGTCAATTTTACATTCCTGGGTTGAAATAGAAATATTGTTAGATTGCATTGTAACCTCTCTCACTTTTTTTTTCTGAAGTGTCCCTATGACGAGGAATGGTGTGACACCGTTTATAGCATTTCTAGTAGGACCACGAGCTGGGCTACTCAGAAGTTGCTTCTGGGCCAAATGTGGCTCACAGGCCTCCATTTGAATAGTCTGGCCCATTAAAAGCTGTATAATACTAATAATAATAACAGCAACAACAACAATCATCATCATCATCATTATTATTATTATTATTAAAAACTGTATATGTAAGAAAACAGATTTTGATTTCAGAACTTAACTGGTACCCAGTGTAAGGATTTAAGAACTGGCATAATGTAGTTTTCCTTTTTAGTTCTAGCAATGACTCCTGCATCAGCATTTTCAATTAACTGATAGCTGTATAAGAATGATTTGAACAGCCATTCAATAACACATTACAGTAGTCTATTCTACTTAAAATAAACACACAAACAATAGCTTTTCAATATTTTCAAGCAGAAAAAAACAGATTTTAGATAGTGTTGTAAAGTGTGTTTTAAAATATGGGCTGTTTAGTAAAACTAATTGTTAGACCTGCTAACTTAAAAAGTGACAAGACATTGTTGCTGTCTGTATCATTAATCCAATCTCTATATATAATCTTTATTTGGATCTTGATCTTTGTTTGTCCGCGAATGAATTAGAAGAAGAAGCACTAGATGTCAGTAGAGAGACAGCTAAAACATAGGCATTGCATTAAGAATCTCCTCCAGGCTTATACTACTAAAGACTGTAGTGCGCCAGTCACACCTCAAAACACAGACATTCAAACTAAACAAATTGTTGTGCTTTAAATTAACTAAAGAGATCTTCATTTAGATCTTGATCTTTGTTTGTCCGCGAATTCCACGCATGCGTAGACCACCTTTCAGTTTAGTACGTTGTTGTTACTCACGGATGTCAACAATCTGCCGGAATAACGAAAGGGGTGGTGGACAGTGTTACGCTGGTTAGCTCCTGAGGCCTGGTTAGAGAATGAGATTGCTGAAGATAAAAGGTACGTGCCTACGTAACATATGAATGAAAGAAAGACAGTGGGTAAAATGAATGACAACGTAACAGCATGTTCCGGAAATTATTATTGTTACGTTGTAGCCGGCGAGTGCTGCGCGTCTCACAGTTGTACCGTGGCTTGCTCACATGTCAGTGAAGTGATCCCTATTTATGCTTTAAAGAGCCTGGATACCTATGTGTCCCCCTTTTATAACCATTGCTCCGTGTATATTGCCTTACTCTTTGGATTGCCACAAAGCAACCTGCGAGATTGGAGAAAGGTTGAGAAGAGATCGTAAGAGGAAACGACAGCATCGTGAAAACAAGACGGACTGTGAACGGACAGAAGCAGAAATGCTCCTACACCACCACATAATTACTGTTCGGACAGTGATTCCGAGTAGGCCGTTCCTATCGAATCAATATCTAAGGGTTTTCTTTTGTAATTTTGTTTCCCTTATAAAAAATGCTGTGCGACGAAGGGCTCAGTTCACAACTGGCAGCCGCGTTTAAACAGGGAGCCCTTCACAGACAACTTTAACATGCGCAACATAGTTGGGCGCACATGGCTAGTTGATAATATTTCTGTTAATTATAATCCAGTCTGTCCACTGGATGTAATGATGTGACTTCATTAATGGCTTAAATAAACGAAGAATGGTTTTGCTTATATATTTTTCTGATTATTCTTTCATGGATTTGGGTGTTTTGCTACATCCAAGAATTAACCAGAATTATTATATACTCTCAAACAAAATTAAGCAGTGTTCTGGTGTAGTTACAAAAAAATGCAATTCTGTTTTTGACTACAAGTTAGATTTATGTGTTGGGCTTTAGGTATTTAGTATTACTGGAACTTTTGGTTTTGACTACACCCATGTTATTTTGTTACAATTTCTCTATCAACCCCCTCCTGCTTTTTAAGCACTTCTTCCTGCCTGCTCCTGTTCTGTTTTGGACACTTTAAAAGAAACATCACCTGGTCTAAAAGAAAAATATAAAGTGGTATCGTCTGCAAATGAGTGAAAATGATGATTGTTTTCTAATCATATCTCCCAGTGAAAACGTATAAAGTGAAAACAGTAAAGGTCAGAGTACTGAGCATTGTGGGACACCATATCTAAGTTTTGAAAATAATGGTGGAGTACTTTTATTTAATTTTTGTATATATTGAAATCGATTTGATAAATTTGAACTATACCATGTAGGAACAACACCTGAAAGCTCAATACAATCTTCAGGCCCATGTAACAGAACAGAACGCTCAATGATGTTGAAGGTTAAATCTAACAATATAACTGGATATTGAGGTTGTGTACTCCTACAAGTATTTGGGGGTCCATATCAATGACAGTTTGAACTGGTCTCGTAATACAGAAGAACTATAACAGAAAGAGCACAGTAGGCTCTTTCTCCTCAGGAGACTGCATCGTGCACATCTATGATGGCCAGTGCGGTTTCCTACAATGTGGTTTGCTGGGCTAGTAAACTCACTTCAAAAACTGACCACAGAATCCACAAACTAATAAAAAGGGCAGGCTCAGTTATGGGATCTATTCTGAATCCCCTGGACGTAGTAGATACAGTAGATAGACAGAACTTTATTTTTCAGCAGGGGGAAATTTGGCTTTTTACAGAAGCTCTTTGAATAAATAAATACATAAACAGGTAGATACAGAAATAAATACACACACGCACTGTGGTCTGAACACACACCAGAATGGCTATAAAGCAAGAAAATTAAAAAAGAAAGAAAACTTCTGATTTGACAGTCCCAGGCACATTGAGGCATTATTCAGATGTATTACTGTTGGTATAAAGGAGCCTCCTGTAGCATTTTTTGACATACTTCTGCTGAATAATTAGATGGCTATAAGTTCTCAGTGTTAGTGTGTCATGGAGAGAATATGCAGTATTGTTTATAATAACACTCTTTTGCTACTACCTTGAGGGGGTCCAGACTGCATCCTATAACATTCAATTAGCATGTTATTTTGGTGCGCCCCTCTTGAAATGGTATTACCAGCCCAGCACATCACAGTGTAAAAAATTGAACTGGCCATTACAGAATTATAAAAGATGTGAAGGATGTCACAACCCATATTAAAGTAACTCAGTCTCCTAAGGAAAAAGAACCTGCTCTGCCCTTTCTTATATACTGCAGTTCCTCTGTGTTCCGAGACCAGTCCAGCCTGTTATTAATGTGGATCTCCGAGTACTTGTATGAGTGGACCACCAAGGAGGGAACCAAAACAAAGCTGAATGTCGTTATGAACAATGCTGTACATCCTCTCTCTGACACACTAACGCTGAGGACTGCAACAGAAGTGTGTTTAGAAACTCAACTTGGGGCTCTTTATACCTTTTCTGTTCTTTTTAAATTTTCTTCCTTTTTAGATATTCTGGTGTGTGTTCACCAGAACACACATATATATAAAACTTCTGTAAAAGGCCAAATTTCTTCCTGGGGGGCAAATTAAGTTCTATCTATAATTAGTTTTGTACTTCTTTATCCAAAGATATTAAAATGTTGTTTACGACTCAAGATAATGCCGATGTTTTTATCAGTATGCTGCTGCTGGAGTATGTGAATTTCCCCTTGGGGATTAATAAAGTATCTATCTATCTATCTATCTATCTATCTATCTATCTATCTATCTAT
>JANRMT010062807.1:43921143-44006245 GCA_026402145.1 Polypterus bichir lapradei
TGAACATGCTGCATAACAAAACCTGGAAATATAAATAAAATGTGTTCTTTTCAGCAATAACAAATCAAATCATTCAGTTGTCTTTGCTCATATGTCATTTTATCAAAGCTGGACGCCTGGTATCTTTTTTTGGCAACAAGTTCGTTTATGTTTGGTGTGAGGTTCTGTGTTGTGGAGATTCTCAGGATGGACTGCAGGTGCTCATCAGTGAGGTGACTCCTGTGTGCTGTTTTGTTAGTCTTCATCACTGAGAAGAGCTTCTCACACAGATATGTGCTGCCAAACATGCACAAGGTTCGAGCCGCATGTAGATGGAGCTGGAGCATTTCTGCGGTAATGGAGTGAATAAACTGTGCAGGCCCTGCAGTATCGTACTTTGCCTTCAGTGTGCCATTACACTGCAGCTCAATCACCTCCATCTGAATCTGCACAAGTGCAGTTTCCACATCGACGGCAAATGGGTTGCGAAACAAGTCAAAATTCTTTTTTTGTTCTTCAAAGTCACCAAAGCTAAGTGCGAACTCAGTGCGCAGTGCACTCAGTTTATCAGCAAAGTGCGTATTTGGGAACACCGTTGTGCCGAATTGGTTCAACATTACTTGGCAACAGGGAAAGCGGGGCAAGTTGCACTGGTGCATTTGTGTCTCCCATAAAAGCAGCTTCACTTGAAATCACTTTGTGATTGTGCACGGGTAAAAACGTCTGCTGAAGTGTCAGATTCTTCTTTAACTCTTCTGCTTTCTGTATCTTCTGCATTGCATTCAGGTCTTTCAGGTTATCCTGATGTTTTGTCTCATAGTGCCGTCTTAGATTAAATTCTGTAATTACAGCCACATTAGCTCCACAAATGAGAGACACGGGTTTACCGGCAATGTCAGTAAACATATACAAAGCCTCCCATCAGTTTTTAAAGGCTCTATTTTCAGAATCAACTTTTCTCTTCAGCATCGTGTGGGCTAGCTTCGCAATAACTTGCAGCATCATAAGCTAGACTTGATTAACGCGGTAAGTGTTCGGCAAGGCAGCTGAAGCGCTGCATTATGGGATCTGTAGTTTATTGTGTTACCAGCGCTTCATATACCCGGGCCATTAATAACAATAATACAGTATATAAAATGATCTCGCGGGCCGGATATAATTACACGCCGGGCCGGATGTGGCCCGCGGCCCTTGAGTTTGACACATATGGACTAAATAGAACTTGAAAAGATATATTTTTTCGTACATCGAGCCCACGTGCTATTGTGGTTTTGCCTGCATGCCTCAATAAGTCACCCTCCCCTCGCTCTTACTTTTTTACCTTTCATCTAATGAATACACCGAGTATGGCTTTACCAAAACAATCATTGATGGTGAATAAAGTATCCATTATTCGAGTATGTAGATCGGGGTATATATACATATATATATACCCGCATATCGCAGCGGAGAAGTAGTGTGTTATAGAAGCTATGAAAAAGAAAAGGGAACATTTTAAAAATAACGTAACATGACTGTCAATATACAGTAATTGTTTTGTGAGTGTTATTGAGTGTTGCTGTCATCAAGGACTTGATTATCATTATTTCTTTCAATCAGGTTCGTATTTGTAGGATGTGTTGTGTTCAAGTTACATTCCGTGTTTGTCAATCGTTGTAAAGATAACAGGTTTCATTCATCGATTTGTTTCTTACTGCATCAATAAACAGCTCGTCTTCTTCTTTATCTGAGACCTGACACACTGCATGCACGGGTTTTTTTTTTTACACTGTCTTCCTTTAGCGGGACATTGACTTTTTCCACCGTGTGCTTTGTTTCCGCAGTAGCTGCACTTATGAATATACTTGTATGTATCAGACGCTTCATATTTTTTGCTGCCTTTTCAATTGTGTAATTCGGTTTTTGTTCAGCGCTCTTTGGAACTGTTGCTTTTTGTCTGTGCACTGCGTCAGTTCACGTGAGCCGCTCGGTGTACATGCATCGAAGTTTCCTAGCTGTGCTGGTGCCATGTCGTGCTATGTCCATGGCTGTATTTAATGTTACAGAAGTCCCGGCACTTAAAACTTTCTCTCGCAGTTTCGCTGAGTTTATGCCAAACACCACCCTGACCATCTCATCTTCCTCTGCATAAGCACAGTCCTTCACCCGTGAATATTTAGTGGCAGTGTTTCTATTGGATTGCCGCTGACGGACGGCCTTATATGGGCAGGCACTAAATTACAAATGCCAGCGGCAGCCTGTCTATGAACTTAATTTAAAGTTTAGGTTTACACCGTGCTTTGTTTCCGTAGTAGCATCACTCATGAATATGGTTGTATGTCACTCGCTCGCTTCTTATTGTTTCGCTGCCTTCTCAATTATATAATGCATGTTTTCTTCAGTGCTTTTTGGAGGTCTTCCTGGTTTTCTACGTACTGCGTGATTATGTGGGAGGCGTGATGATGTCACACGAAACTCCGCCCCCACGGCTTTCGCGCTCATCTCCATTACAGTAAATGGAGAAAAACAGCTTCCAGTTATGACCATTACGCATAGAATTTCGAAATGAAACCTGCTTAACTTTTGTAAGTGAGTTGTAAGGAATGAGCCTGCCAAATTTCAGCCTTCTACCTACACGGGAAGTTGGAGAATTAGTGATGAGTGAGTGAGTGAGTCAGTGAGTGAGTCAGTCAGTCAGTGAGGGCTTTGCCTTTTATTAGTATAGATTCTCAAGATGGAGGCACATTCATTAACAGCACTGACTCAGTCCAACGATTCTGCGACTCAAACTGTGTAGGGGTGAACTCTGTGTGGGGAGGTTCTATAGGCAGACTATGTCTTCATGAAGGCTGACAACCAATTGTACAATGCAATAATGGAATAAGGAATGCAGGTGTTTTGTACCTTGCAATAAAAAGAAGTTTGTTTGACTGATATCTCATGTTTTATTTACCACGATAGAATGGAAAAACATAAAAAATAAATGGACTAGATTATTGTAGAGTTAATTTGTAAACCCTTTTCATGTCCACCATCACTTTTAGGCACCATGTTACTTGCTATCAGAAACAGGAGTGAGCGTGCAAAACTTTGGAAATGTAAAACTGCGCTGGAAAGTCATCTTGCAAGTAATTTGACACTCCTTGTGATTTAATGCTGTGTAAATTGAAACATTCAGACAAGTTTGACATCTCCCCCAATTTTAAGTCATGTAATTTGGCATCAGTTTTAGCTAGAAATTTAAATAACTGATTAATTTATCGCTGAAGCTTTCTGCATCAAGATTATAAATACAGTAGTAGCACAAGTAGGAACTTTAACCAAGCACTAAAATAAAAAGAAACCAAATAACATATTTTTGACACTGGTGAAATGTGCCAGAGTTTGGGCAGTGGTTGGGTGTTGCACCGTGTTAGCCATTTTGGATGCAACGAAAAGTCCAGCAAAATGACACCTTTTATTGGCTAACTGAAAAGATTACAATATGCAAGCTTTCGGGGCAAAAGAGGACATTTTTATAAGGTTCCTTATATTAAAACCATATTTAATTTGTAGGAACGACTGCCCAGCCATGAAGAAGTTGCCAGGGGAAGAAATGTTGCTAGACTGGCACAGAATGGAGAAAAGGCTCATCAAATGTGCACAACACCATAGTAGGAAGAACTTTGTATGCTCATGTAGGGGATGCCACTGGGACTGTATATCCTGCCAATATGAGTAGCTTTCTGAAGCATAGTATCCTCCAAAATGCACCAAAGCAAAGACATAGAAGAGGGTGCGTTACATGCTGGAAATCTGCAAAATTCCCTCAGAACCCCACAGGACAAGCAGCCCTGCTAATGACAAAGGTGCTTAACTCTTAACACTATTCCTGAGAGCTGATTTCTCAGCTTAAGCTCAAGTACATTCTTCTGAAAGGCAGAATCCTTATACAGTATTATGGTTGCATACATTAGACTGTGCCATATCTGAGTGTGCCTTTATCCATGCAATACTAACAGCAAAATGTTACACCCCTTCAGAGGAAAACATTCCAGAGTGAGTGTTGCCAGGCAACGAAGAAAACAAAGCATCAGCACCTGTCAAATCTGCCATACACTTAACTTACCTGTTATCAATCACAGGGCTGCAGTCTAAGACCAGTACATTTCCAAAACTACCTCTGTACATTTTTTTGCATGTTTTGAGTTTAATATTATATTGCTATTCATGATATATGTACAAAAATACAACATAAAACTATAAACTGTAAAAACAAGATTGAAGTACATCTTTTAATGCAGTATTCAATACGTAGAATTTAGAAGAACTGGTCATTTTTTTTGGTTAACACCATTTGTATACCTACTTAATCCAATTTTGGGTTGCAAGAGGTGGCTAAAGAGTATCTTCAAGCAAGATGTGTACCTGAATGTGACACCAGTTCATTGTAGGGTATGCTGAGTAAAGCACCTACAGAGCCAGCTTAGAAGTGACTATCACTTAACAATTGTCTCTTTTTGGCTGTGGGAGGATAACCAGTGAACCAAGAGAAAAACATATATACACACAATGACACAAGATGCTGGATCTGTGAGGCAGCAGAACTAACCAACTGTGAACTTTAGAACATTTGAACAATCTGGACAATTTACCCTTAACAAGTTTCCAACTGTGTCCCCGTGTTGTTGATTTTTTAAAAAATAACAGTCTTGATCCACTGTAATAATTCCCTTCATAATTTCGAACACTTCAATCATGTCTCCTTTTAAGCTCCTTTTGGTTAAACTGAAAAGGCTCACCTGTGCTACTAGGATAAATGTATACAATATTAATTAGATATAATAAAAACCAGCACCTAAATTCATGAAAAGTTAAGACCAGAATTCGCTATTTCCTTCTGTTAAATTTTTTATTAACTAGAGGGCTTCGCCCCTGTTCTCATCACTTGCCAACACCCGTGTTTGGTTTTCCGGATACACACTTTTAAGATTTCTTTTTCTTTGAATAGTTGTTATTTCATTAGTTTCACTTTTATTTCAAAACTTCGTTAAAACAATATTTGGAATCTTTCAAGTCCCAACATGCTGAATCTTTTTAATGAGGTCAGTGAGACATGTGTTTAATGACTTTGTACCATAATTCAGGATAGGTTTCTCTGTTTGGAGTTTCTGCACAGACAAAGCGATCTACATCATCAGCAGTTAATCTTTTTTTTTTTGCTAAGTAACCAATAAATGTATGTGAGGTAAACCACGTTTTTGAAATTCTCTGACTTAAACTTCAAAGCCTTACAATATTTACATACTTCTGACATATCACCTTTGTCCATATATTCGATCTCTATTTTCCTTTTCGTTATATCTCCGAGTAATAATTTCTCTTTCTTTGCGCTGTGATGTTTACTTTCTTGTTTTGACAGTCATTTTTTTCTGCTTTCATATTCTGTATCTTGCTCTGCGTGTGTTTCGCGCCTACATTTTTTTTTTTGAGTCTTTTGAATTCCAGTGTTCATTATCTCTAACCTGCTCTGCATGTGTTTGGCCCCCTTGTTTTTTAACCTCTTTATGATGTTTTACTTTGTTTTCTACTCTCTCTTTTATTTCTGACCTTACTTTGTCCTGCTATTTTTTCAATGACACCTGGTCCGTGGTGATTACTTTCCCTTTTTCCGAGTAATAATTTCCGCTTGCTCTAATGTGATCTTTACTTTCTTTTTTTTGATACTTTCTAATTTTCCTGCTTTCATATTCTTTAACTTTCTCTGCATTTGTACCGCGCCAACTTTTTTTTGTGCCTTTCGAATTCCACTGCTTTCATAATCTCTTACCTGCTCTGCATGTGTATAGCACCAACGTTTTTGAACATCTTTATGAAGTTCTACTTTGTCTTTTAATTCTGAGTCCGATTCGACATACTTTTTTTTAATTCCACTTGTTCCGGGCTGATTATTACTTTCCTTATTTTCTGAATTTGCACCTAGATTATTCGTTTTCTTTTTTGCATTTTTTATCTCTCCAACGCTTTTGAGTCTCTTTTCTTCGCACTGCTCTTTCTTCTTCGCTTAGTCGTCGACGTCAATGTATTGTCCTTATGCACTTTATATGCGCTGAGAGCCCTGGATCTGTGAGTGCTCAAATCCTTTACACAACTGAGTGTTTTGCTATTGGTTGTAAGTAGGGCATGTCTTGCAAGAATCTCATGTTCTACGTCCCCGCAAGACGGTCCTGGTTCAATCTCTTCCGTCTCGTGGGTCTTTTAAGTGTCTTTCGTGATCTTGACGTGAAGATCTCATCTCATCTCCCTAGACTTTCTCTCCCAGGATTTTTTTTTTATAATAGAGAGATGTTAAGGCATTTTCAGAACTCAGTGAAATTTTGGCAAATTTTGGGTTGATACAGTATTTCTATATTTGTAATACATTTCTAAATTACAAATAATATACCACAATTTGCCTATTCCATATGTTCCATTCCATACACTGCCTATGTTAATATCCTGGAATGGTAGATCCAGAGTCCAATGACCATATTTATCAAGCATCTCAGATTAATTCCTAGGACAAGTACTAGAAGTCTGAAAAGGATAAAAATTTGTCCTTCCCCACAGTAAGACATGAAAAGCAGTTATGAAGTATCTTATACCTACGCTCAGCCAGTAGTCAAAGTCCTTGTCGAAGAATGAATGACATCACAATTTTACAGCACCCTCTTTACATATGTGTGAACATCCACACTTTCATATTGTCTGACAGCGCAGGGCTTCTTAGTGTAGATCACATAATATGCAATATGCAATATGTTAAGGATATTATTCCATCTCTGACTAATTAATATCTTTTTATCAGTTTATTGTTGTTCATTGTTTCCAAAATATTCCATGTTTCCCAGAACGTGCATGCTGTACTTTGCCTGAACACCATCTTTGGGCAGGTCCCCACAAGCTCTCCTAATTCCTAGTGAGGTTAGGAGTAGTTTCCTAAATTGGGAAAATTGATACATTGTTTTTACTCCTGCTCTTAAGAAAATGACCAAATTTTGCATAACTGAATTTCAAGTCCATTAGGACTGTTTTCCTTCTCTGAGGTGCTTGATTAATATAGGCACAGTCTTCAATCCAATTGACAATATGTGGCTGGACCTGCAGAATGGTTGATCACTCACAACCCCTTGCAACCTGCCAGAGCTTGATTAGTTTTGCAAAAAAGAATAGAGAAAAACTGCATTGTCCAGATGTGCAAAGATGATAGAGCCCTGTGCGCACAGACTCATGGCTGTAAAAGGGGCATCTACTAAATACTGACTTGGAGGGGCTGAATACTTATCTGCTCAGTTATTTTATGTTTTATATTTGTAATTAATTTAGATCTCTTTTCGAATATATGATGTCAGGGATGCCAGGGGCAACGACCCGGCCGGGACGCCGTGAGGGACCGGATGTGGGTCTGCGCCCACCCTGGATCACGTGGGGGCCGCCTTCCTGGTTGCTTTGTGGGCCACGGGTTGAGGGCATGGAAGCCCTACCCCGTAGGGGCCCGTGGTCACCGCCAGGAGGTGCCCCAATGCCTTGGGGACCTGTTACCTCAGCACTTCCGCCACACCAGGAAGTACTGGGGGGGAGAATTAAAAGGGTGCCCGGAGAGCTGCCGGGAGAACAGCCGGCACTTCCGCCACACTGGGGCGTGGCCAACGGGGGAGTGTCAGAAACCACCTGGAGCTCATCCGGGAGCATATAAAAGGGGCCATCTCCCTTCATTCAGGGCTAGAGTCGGGTGGAAGAGGGCGAGGCAAGAGAGGAGAGTGGAGGCGGCCCGAAGAAAGGCATTTGAGTGGCAAGGACTGAGAGTTTGGGTTTGTGCACTGTTTTCTGGGTCTGAGTGACCATTATTATTGTATATATTTGTAAAATAAAACGTGTGGTGGTATTGAACAACATGTCCGCCTGTCTGTGTCCGGGTCGGCTCCACAATGTTTTAACTTTGATATTAAAAAGAGCTTTTCATGTTGATCAATGTCTAAAAAGCCAGATTAAATCCACTGTGATTCAATGTTGTATAACAATAACATGTGAAAACATCAAAGTGGTGAATACTTTTCATAGGAACTGTAAATTCCATTCCATCAACACTGTACTTAATAAATGGAAATTTTCAAAATTCATGTTTGGTCGGTTTTGGGTTAATACTAAATATCTGTTTTTGAAATGTGTTTACACAATAAAAAAAATGACACAATGTAACTGCTGTGATTATGGCACACAATAGTAAAAGGCTATCAAAAAGATACACAAAAACGGTCAGCATCCTCCATGACCTTCCCCAATATACAGCGGATTCAAAAAGTACTCAGACCTCTTCACTTTCTACACACTTTATTGTGTTGTAGGTTTATTTTAATGGATCAATTGGCCATTTATGCCCATCAATCTATACTTAATTACCATAAATGACAAAGTGAAAACATGTTTTTAGGAAGATTTGCAAATTTATTAAAAATCAAAAACTGAAACCTCTTATTTATACTGTATAAGTATTCATACCATTTGCGGGGCCACTCTAAATTGTTGTCTGGTACATTTTGTTTGCTTTAATTATCCTTAAGATGAGTGTAGGACTTGATTGGAGTCCAGCTATGATAAACTGAATTTATTTGACATTTTCTAGAAAGGCACACACCTGTTAAAAGATGGTCCTACAATTCACACTGAGTGTCAGGACAAATACCAAGCAATGAAGATCAAAGAACTCTCTGCCGACCCCTGGAATCAAATTGTGGTGAATCATAGATCAGGGCATGTGTATAAAGTAATTTCTAAAGCTTTGAGTGTGCTCAGGAGCACAGTAACCTGAATAACTGTGAAAGACGAATCTGGGAAACACCAGGACTCGTAGAGTTGGCTATCCAGCCCAACTGAGTAACCAGGCAAGAAGAGTCTTAGTCAGGGAGTTGACCAAAAACCAACTGGTCACTCTAACAGAGGTTTAGAAGTCATCTGCTGATATGGGGGAACCTGTCAGAAAGTTGACCATCTCAGCAGTACTATAGTAGAGTGGCCAGATGGAAGCCAGTATTGAGTAAAATTCGTATTTGCTTGGAGGTTTCCAAATGTCATTTAAAAGACTCTGAAAGCATGAGGAATAGGATTTTTTGGTCTGATGAAACAAATGCTGAATTTATGGGCAGAACTCCAACTATTGAGTTTGCAAAGACCAGGCACTGCTCATCACCTTCTTAATACCATCTCCACAGTGCAGCATGATAGTGTCAGCATCATGCTATGAGGTTACTATTCAGTGTCAGGGATTGAGGGAAAGATAATTGCAGTTCAATACAAAGAGGTCTTTGTTGAAAACCTACTTCAGAGCCCAAACAACCTCAGGCTTGGGTGACAGTTCAAGACAACGCTGGAGTGGCTTCGGGACAAGTCTCTGACTGTTCTTAAGTGGTCCAGTCATAGTCCAGACTTAAACCCCACAGAGAATCTTTTGTGGAACTTGAAGATGGCAGTTGAAAGACATTTCCCATGCCTTCAAATGAAGATTGAGGGGATCTGCTGGGAAGAATGAGTTTACCTGGCCAAATCCAGGTGTGGAAAGTTTGTAGGGACTTATGCAAGAAGACTTGAAATAGTAATTGCTGCCACTTTTATTAAAAAAAAAGTTCAAAAAGTGTTTACTTTTGTTCACCACATTGGCATAATTTGTGAGAGCTTGACTAAAGTGCTTATAGTGAAGTGCAGATCCTGGCATGTTACACTGTAATAAAAAAGACACAATTTTCACTAGGCTCCTGATTTAATACCATGCTTAATCATCAAAATCCAGTCCATACAGAAGCCTTTGTTCACTTCGAGTATGTGAGTTTTGGAATGTAGCCCTAGCTATTGGTCTGTGCAGTTTTTTACACTTGTTGTTTGTCCTGAAGATGCTAGATAAAATAACCATCAAAAGGTTATAGTCCCAGTGACCCAGGTGAATGCAGCTGGTGACTGCTTAACAGCGCTACTCTAGCTCTTAGGTCTGTGTCGCAGTGCAGGAGTACAAGTGGCCTATTGGTTGCTAATCATGTCTGTAACCTTCCAACAGGCTTGCCCAAAGTCATCCAGAACAATGAAAGTAACTGCCCACAGGCAGAATACAAATGGCTTTGGAGAATGAAGAGGATAAGACAAAGAAAGGAAGCTGAGATATATTTAACATGATATGAATAATTATAGATCAGCCCCTGTTGGTCTTATCAAAAGATTCTCACTGTCACTTTGCCCTTTTGTGTAAAGCCACTCTGAATTTCATTACTTCTCTGATAATATAAGGGAGTGATAACATCACTTGTGCCGATAGAATCAGAACCAGGCGCCCTTTGATTTCTAGTTTGACCTTACTCTTCCAGCTTGAGCACCCTGCTTAGTCATGATAATATTCTGTGGAGTTTTTATTTTGCTTGCATTCCTCTGGGGGACACTGGAATCACAGTCACATTGCGGGACTGTTCTTAATGAAACTGAGAAAATATAAAGCTGTATGGATTGAGAGGAATGTCTGCTCAAACACTGCAGAATAGTAAGCAGGCAGCTGAATGTAGATTCTGTCACATCAACGTGAAAAGAACTTAAAACGTACCATGTTGGACATAACCGGACCCTGGCAACCTGCTTATGCATCCGTCTCAAGTTCAAGATTGGGTTAACAAAAATCATTTTCACAAAATCCTACAGGCTTTATTTTACTCTATGGAAGAAGTTCAGTAGCATGCATTCATCTTTGTTGACGTTCAGATACAAAGCAGCCTGTTCCTTCTGGATTTTTATTTCTTGTCCCTTTTGATTTCTAACACCCCTTTCAATTCACTGTGACATTTGTGTCAACACCATATAGAGTACTAACTTGGTCTCTTCCCATAATGTATCAATTTATCTCTTCTGGCTTGTTTTAACTGTTAATGTTGTAAGAGAAAGACAAGATCACTTTAAAGATTTGGGGTACCACCCTGCTAACCCCATTTAATTCAGCGATTGAAAAACAAAAGCAAACATGCTATACTTGTGAAAACACCTTCACAGGTGTGAGTTCATGACAGACCTGATTCAATATGGCTGATCTTCTCGTTTTAAGTCCTTCCAGCAATAAGAGGTGGGTTAAGATGGACGGACACTGGAAATGACGTCGGTGGTGTTCCAGCCATCAATCTTTCCATCTGCAGAGGGTAGCAGGCATGAGGACATGGCACCAACCCTGGAACAACATGAAATTACAATCACCAGAGCCCTTGAGCTGTCCCCTATGTGTGACAACAACTTATGTAATTTTACACCATGGCTGAGTTTGATTAATATAGCTCCTTTTGATATTTGTTGTTCAAAGTGTAATAACATATCAAACACACCAAATCCAATTAAAGGACATTATTCCGGCAGCACTGGGCACAAGACAGGTAACAGCCCTTCTATGTGGGAATTACTTCATGTTTTCACTTGACAGATTTCAGGTGAGCAGCTGAGGCCTAAAAGACTTGTCATGCTGGACAGAAGTGAAGTGTATTCTAAGGAAGCTGAAAGGCTTTTATATAAGCAGCCTGTTTTGGTTTGCAACTTAGGGCAGCTTTTAACTGCCATGGGAATCAACAGCGAGCTTGTGTGATATCTTTCCTGTGTTGTGAGAAACTGTAAAAGGATTAACTGCTTTGCTAGCAAACAGTAGGTGCTTTTTATTAGAACCTTTCTCAGTCAGAGTCTCGGTTCAGTTTTTAGTTTAGTTTTAGTTGAGCTGGTGCTTCGTTGCAAGAATGAAGTGTTTGTTGATGCCTTTGTGACACTTTGCGAGAGGCCACATGCTTTTAAATGCAGCTCTTAGCTGAATACTTACTTCCCAGATCTTTAGAAAATGATTTGATGATGCGATGGTTCAAAGCAAGCCCCCTGATCCAGTTGATGATCTTCACACAAGTATCAAGGACTTTCTTGAAGTTTGGAGGCAATGTTTGTAATGCCAAAAGCACTGAGTAACTTGCTGGTATGGAATCTTCTTGCCCATCAATGCAGAAAAGCCAGATTGATTTCCAAGCATTGCAAGTGCTCCTTCAGTGTAAACAGAACCAATGACTTTAATGTCTAACTCATGTTTGGCAAAGAAGTCTTGTTTCAGGTGCATCACATCCTTTTGCAGTGTGAAAGAAAATTTAACTGCTTGCAAGCTATTAAGTGTTAAAAGTTGTTTTATTATAATGGCAGGTTATTCATACAGGCGTCTGTCATAAGGCAGGGTGCAGTAAGCTGACCAAGGACAAGTTCCTTCTTTAGGAACGCGTTTGTTAGACACAGGAAAGATGACCTTTCCTTTTTCCTCTTGACCCGTACAAAAAAAAGAAACGTTTGGCTGATCTGATGAAATGCTTAGATGCTGTTGAATAAGTAAGGGAAGTGAGGGAAATGAATATTAAAAGCAAACTGAAACTGGGATATTTTGCTCTTCTGCTTTGCAAAGCATAAATCCATGTACTCATCTGGGACTGAATAAAGACTGATTGATTGAACTATTCCTGTCTTCCTCGGGGGTTACTTCCACAGCAGTTGTGTTTGTTTTCTGATCCTCACAAAAGAGGAAATCTTCCTTCACAGAGCCATCATTGACATACCTTACTAATGTGATAAGTTGACTACAACTGGAAACATCAGTTGATTCATCCACCTGATTGATCATGCCTGAAGAAGGGGCCTGAGTTGCCTTGAAAGGTTGCATATTGTAATCTTTTCAGTTAGCCAATAAAAGGTGTCATTTTGCTTGAGTTCTCACTACATTCATAATGGCTAACACAGTACAACACCCTAGTACTTCATCCACCTGAAAAGAGGTTATTAGAGGACATGCTCTTGGTCCAAAATATCTTCACTTAAATCATTCATTCGGTTGTGAATTACATTATTTGATAGGGGCACTAGTTCAAATTTTTCATGCTTCTTTGCCCAAGATAGTTGTTACCATTTCCAGTGCACATGGCCACTTTATATGATACTTGGTATAAAGCATGAAATAATGGTTTTTCAAAAAAAAAAAAAAATGAAACCCAACTTTGAAAGAGTTCCTCTGAATCAAAATCAGTTTTAAATAACCTAACATCAACGCCGCCATGCTTGTTCTTGAAGTGCTCTTGAAACCTGGATGGCTTCAGATTTGAGCTATAAAAATGTACTGCAAGTTTTGCAAGCCATCATTTCCTGTTTTGCAAGTGAAACCAAAGAACACATAGTCATCATTCCATTTCCTTCTTTTTGACATGAAGGAGGTTTCAGCTAAGAAAAAGAAAGAGAAAATTATGAGCTAATTTTCCTGATCATAAAGCCCATTTTGAAAAATTGCATGCCCAAACAATGCAAACAAAATAATAATAATAAATACAAATATGTATTGTGATATTGGACAGATGTAATAGAAGCAAGAAAAAAAAAAAACTAGTTTTGCCTGAGAAGATATACAGTAAACCCTCGTTTATCACGGTTAATCCGTTCCAGACTCTACCACGATAAATGAATTTCCGCAAAGTAGGATTCTTTATTTATAAATCTAATATTTTTCGCAGTTAGAGCATAGAAAACCTGTTTACTACCTTCTATATACGTTTTTTAACATTATTAGAGCCCTCTAGACATAAAATAACATCTTTTAGTCAAAAGTTTAAACTGTGCTCCATGACAAGACAGAGATGACAGTTCTTTCTCACAATTAAAAGAATGCAAACATATCTTCCTCTTCAAAGAAGTGCGCATCAGGAGCAGAGAATGTCAGAGAGAGAGAGAAAAGTAAACAATCAAAAATCAATAGGGCTGTTGGGCTTTTAAGTGGAAACACCGCGATAAAGCGGCCGCAAGGAAGGGATCAATGTGAAGGTAGTCTTTCAGTATTTTTTAGAGGAGCGTCCGTATCCTCTAGGCCAGTGTGCAAACAGCCCCTCTGCTCACACCCCCTCATCAGGAGCAGAGAATGTCAGAGAGAGCGAGAGAGGCAGAAAAAAGCAAACAATCAAAAATCAATACGTGCTGTTAGAGCTTTTAAGTGTGCGAAACACCGCGAGGGAATCATATCGTATATCATTGAGGAGTTTTATTTAATACGTAATACGTGCCCTGATTGGGTAGCTTCTCAGCCATCTGCCAATAAGGTCCCTTGTATGAAATCAACTGGGCAAACAAACTGAGGAAGCATGTATCATAAATTAAAAGATCCATTGTCTGCAGAAATCCGCGAACCAGTAAAAAATCCGTGATATATATTTAGATAGGCTTACATTTAAAATCCGTGATGGAGTGAAGCCGCGAAAGCGCAATATAGCGAGGGATCACTGTAATAACATTTTTTTGAGAATTTGCCACTTGTAGCCCCATCTTGCTCAGTAGAGGTCAAATTATACATATATATTATTTTAATGATTATGCTAACTTGCTGGATGATACTGGACTGGTTTTTATATGCTGTAAAATCTCTTTTCTACATTATACTACTATATTATGCAATATTAATTAAAAATCACTCTTATTCTGTATTTGGATGAAGGTAAAAATCTGATATATCTAAAGCTGATGCAGCTCAAACTATTATCCTTAGCTGGAGAGCACATCAAACACATAGTGAAACAGCTGAAAATATAAATATCTTCCAAAGTAAAGTCACTAAAATTATCTATAAAATATAATGTCAAAATGACATAGTACTCAGAGCATGATCTGGATGTCCTAAAGCAGTACAGTTTGAGTAAACCTTATCTAAAATCCCAAAATCCAAAATGCGCCAAGACCTGAAACTTTTGAGTGCTCACATGATGTCAAACAAGTGGAAATTTCCACACTAGGGGTCTCATTTATAAAACTTTACTTGATTTCGAGCGTGTACGGCACAAACATGAAAACGCATATGCCAAAGAAATCCTCTTTATAAAACCCACCGTGTCCACATTTTTATGTAATTTACCTTTGTAAATATCAATAATCTTGTAAATGGGTCCTTTGTGAAGCATGGACACTCAAGTGATGATTCAGAGATTGGTGTGTCCCATGAAGTATTAAATGTCATAAGGAAATTACAAACAATCAACAATATTATTTTTCGTTCTGGGTGGCGCCTCCTGACTTACTTACTGGTATGAGACCCCACATGTATGAAATACATTTCAATATGTCTTGATGTAAGATGTTGAGCTTATTGGGGTTTCCCCTCTAATCTTGGTCCTTTAGGCCCGAATAACCCACATGTTAGGCAATAATTGGGCCATATTTTGTGCAAGAATTCACTCCCTTATAATACAAAATAAACCTATAGTTATCTTAAGCAAAACTGATTACAGGGACTTGAAGCTGTGCATGTCACATTGACCAACCCCAGGGGTTCACCCCCTAATGACATATGAGGGGTTAAATTTACTCCTTTCAAAAAATTGTAAAAAAAAAGTTAAAAATGACAAATTTCAAATATATGCATGCTTAGTTCAGACAATCACAAGGTCAGTGATTACAAATATGATGTTAATTTTGATTTTTAATTCTTTACTAAGGATCTGTGCCTGTACGAACCTCTGTCAGCAAAATGACAAATTTCTAATACAATCAAGAGTATTTAAACTCTAAACATTTAAATTGAAGATCATGTGTTCATATTTCAAATATATGACACAACTATTTTTGTTTATATTCTCTTTCTACATCATGAAGTAGATCATTCCATTTCTTATGAACACCCTAAATGAGGGTGGCTTATTCTAATTCAGACTTTTTAGATAAGGTGTAGATTTTAAGTAAATAAGCTTTGTGAGCAAAACTATAATTAATTCAATGTGCTCATAAGGAAAAATTAGCATTACATTTAATTGTGTGTATTTAAAACAGGAATTTAGCAAATCAAGGTGAGAGGCAGGTAATGACATCATGTTGGGAAATGGATGAGAGAAGTGAGAAAGGTAAAAATTTCAGAAGATATTGCAGCCTAACTTTGAAACCACTCTAGAAAAGAGCCATCACATAAACAAATTGCGTGTTTTAGCACAGTATTGAATTCTGGGAAATGCAAATGATTAAAACATCTAGGCTAGGATTTGTAAAATGAACATTAGGAAGATGTGTTATTGTCCATGCTTAAGCACACATAAACTAACCAGTGTGTAAATGCTTGAATCTCATAATTAGCTTAAAATAACTGATAGTGAGTAAGAGTAAATTCTCAATCATCTGATATTTACTAATGTTACTTACTAAATATACTCATCAAGCCACAGTATAAAATAAGAAAAGTTAGACACTCTGCATGTTTTTTAAAATGGAGCGATGATGGTATGCTTCTAATATAAAAAAATGAGAACACAATGCTATGGTATGAGAGAGATGATGTAGGTAGTTCTAAAGATGCACCAAACCAACATGCTGCCCAAGGAAGAAATGTCCAGTACCATCTAAAGTATGGCTAATGAAAAAGCAGGAAAAGGCTGAAGGTGCCTTTGAATAGAATAGTCTCTTTACATTACATGGGCATCTCTCTTTCCTGGTTTTATTGAAGCCAAGTTTGCTTTTACAGTCATTGATTTAAATTTTTCAGGTTGTATGCTTTTTCGTACCTTTGACTTCTAGTATTTAATGCCAGCTTTTTCTGCAAACAAACATAAGTAATGATTAAATTAAAATTTGAATTTTTTTCCTCACTGACCCTGCCTTGTTTACTGATATCATCTGCCCCAGTGTGTTTGTCCAGGTGATTCATTATTTGTTTATCTCTTTTAAAGGTATGGATCTCTCCTTGTTGCAGTATGTCTCTTGCATGTTTGTTCAGGTGTGAACTGTGCTCATTCTGTTAGAATTGAGCAGTCCTTTCAGGGGCAACTGTGATGGGAATGGCACTATGCTACATGGTGAAAAAAAGTAGTGTTCTTTATTTACTGGTGCCCTAAACAAAAAAAAAAAGCAATAATGAAATCCCCAAAACCAAAAATGCGTATAATATTCGACAATATATATTTACTGGAGAATACAGCACTCCTCCCTTTCTCCTGTTCCATACAAAAATCAGAAAGGGTGAAAAGCACCTGTACAAAAAAAACTATTTATAAAATTAAATGTCCTTTCTTCTCCCTTCTTAAAAGCAAAATTGTAAAGAAAAAAAGCATTAAAGAGGCTGTTTACAAAAACTATTCACCAAAATCAATTCTTCCTTTCTCTTACTTTTCCAAAGAAAAATAATCAAAGAAGAAGAAAAACATATTTACAAAATATATGCAACAGGAAAAACCCACTGCTAAAATTGCCTTTTCAATACTCATGGGCTTTTAACTTTTGCTCATCATACTACTAATTCTCTATATTTCCTGTTCAAAAGGTTTTTCAGACACTTAATTTGGTTCAAAAGACATCCCCTTATGATTTTCTGATGGTTTTATATTATGGTTGAGATTGTGATGCCCAGTCCCTGCCAACCCACCCTAATTCCTTCTATCAGGAGCAGGTAGCGACACAGCAAATCTCCTCAACTGGAACTTGCTCACGTGCCTGTCCTAAGGCAACTCAACTTCCTCACTCCTTCTCTTTTGGTTAGGATTTTTCTTACTCTTACGCTTGCCTTCTAATCAGCAACCGCAAGATAGTGACATGCAGCTGGCTTCACCAGTCCGAGCAGTCAGCCAATCCACATAGCACCCCCATGAATTAAACATGCATACCATGGACACATGTAACCTAAGATGCTGTAAAGCCACATCGACACCTTAGACTTCTCGCACATCCTTGTGTCTACAAGTAATTGTGCCCATTGTAACCTGATTGCAGTTTAAAAAATGAAAGTAAGGGTATAAATAGCTACACTCCTGACAAGGCTGTTATATCGTGGTGCACGTAACAATAAATTAGCCAAAGTTTTGAAGCCGGCAACGTCCATATTGCTCTGTTTGAACTGTAGCCCTTTCAGGGGAAGTGACCCAGGGATAACAACATGTTTTTGGTTTCTGCTGAGATATCCTTGCTTTGTTATTGATGACACAAGTAGGTAAGTACTGTGGTGTGTACTGTACATGTAAATTAAGGCTAATAATTTAAACATTTCCAACATCAAGTTGTCCACTAATACAAAAAGAACCTTAGTGGTTAAAGTACCTTTCATGAACACTTCTACATGAGAACCACACCATTAAGAAAAGAGGTTAGTTGGTATATTTCATGATAGGTGCACACCACAGGAGAGCCGATAGCATAATAAAATGGCCCTTGACAGGACACCAGTCCATCAAAGAAAATGTTCACTCACAGTTATACACACAAGGGGCTGTTTAGAGTTACCAGTTGTCTTACCTGCATATTCCAGGGTATGTGGGCGGAAAGCTGAGTAATCAAAGGACAGGAAATGCAGACATGGGAGTGCATGCAAGCACCACATAGACAATACAGAAGCATGTTTACAATGTGGCAGGTATATTTTCATGCTGTTCTTGGCACATTGCTGATATTAAGTGTGTTGTTTTGACTGTACTGATCGATGTGCATATTTGAAATTGCATCATAAACTTGTTTGATCTATAAAGCATCTTATGATTATATAAGCTTCTAATTGCATTATAGAGAAAAGCCCCTTCTTCAGGCAAGATGTACTGTAACATTTTGCCTGAAGAAGGGGCCTGAGTTGCCTCGAAAGCTTGCATATTGTAATCTTTTTAGTTAACCAATAAAAGGGGTCATTTTGCTTGGCTTTTCTCTACTTTCATAATGGCTAACATGGTACAACACCCTAGTACTAATTGCATTATAAAAATGAAATGACTGGGGTACCTGGAGAAATAAGTGAATTAGGCAAGTTTCAATTATCATTCAGTTTCTAAAAACAGGCACTAAAATTTGTATCACTGGCAATTTTTCAATTACAAAACACAAAACTCAATCAAGAGTATTTTGGGGGGTTGAAAACAAGGAATATTGCTACCTAGAGCCTCATTTATACTTTTATGCTTACCTGTGTTCTTTTCTGCAGCTGCGTAACTAATCTGATCCACACCTATAAAATCAATCCGATTTAATCCTTTTTTGTTTCACATTACCACGTAGCTGTGCTTTACGTTTTTAAAAAATTAAACTAACCCACTTATTAAATCAAATCAATTTTTTTTTGTTCAATACAGTTATACACACAGTAAAATATAGAGAAATGCTTTGTTGCTAAATTTTAAGAATGTACATTAGGAGAAGAATATTAAAGACAGTAAACAATAAATACTCTATAAATATTACTAAAAATCAATACTACAATGACAGCAGAATTGTACATTAAATTAATATTAAAAAATATATAAATAATAGGGCATTATGTAGCTCTATACAGTCTTCATTTAGAATGCGGATGCACTGTGGAAAGAAGCTCCTCCTCAGTCTCAGCAGTTGCGTTTCCCTGACCGCAGCACAGGGAAGAAACAGCTGTTGGGATGTTTTTTTTTGCCCTGGTCTCACATCTGTTGTTATAGATATCCTAGAAGTTTGACAGTACCCCCAGTGATGCATTCTGTTGATAACTCCCCTCTTTATAAAGCCTTGTGGTCCTGCTGTGTATTATTTCCCGATGGTAATATTCCATGTCAGGGTACTTTTGATGGTGTATATTTAGAGGTTCTTCAGCAACTGAAAGGGCAGCCTAAAATTTCTGGAGCATTGGAGGTGGTAAAGACATTATCCTGTCTTCAAGGTGTCGACCATGTCAGGTCCTCTTGATGAGAACACCAAGAAATCTAAAACTGTCCACACTCTAAGCTTTAGCGCGGTTAATACTTACTTAGCAACTGCTTTATCCCTAGCTGAGGATATGCACACTTCTACCATAGTAATTTTTTTTCAGACAAATGCAGAATTAATTAATGAAAATGCTACCATAAAGAAACTAAATGCCTTTCTTCTCATGCAAATGGCACAAATTTTGCATTTTCGCAAAAATACAATTTTTTTGCAAAGCAAAACACTGAGTTTTGCTGTGAATTCAAGGTTTTTGTGCTCATCGTTTTGGTAATTACTACTTATCTCTATGTTAACTGGTGACCAGAGGAGAACAACCAAGTGCATTTCAGTACTTAAGAACATGTCATAATTTGACAGACCTAGTGAATTAAACCTGCTTAGTCCTGAGCAGTTGAGACTGTGTTGAGACTGTTTCCTGGTTTCAAAATCTTCAAAGACATTGATGAAGTAGATCCATTGCAGTTCTTTCAGTCTAAGGGTGAATCACATACTCAAGGACACCAGTGGAAATCAAGGTGAAGTGTGTTTAAGACGGAAGGCAGGGAGCACTTCTTTATACAAAGAGTTGTTGGAATCAGCAGTAAAGTACATGTAGTTGAAGGAGAAACCCTAAAAAACTTTAAGAAGTAGCTGGATGAGTTATAGCTTAGCTTAAGCTTAGCTATCAGCTAAACAATTGATGGACTGAATGCTCTCCTCTTGTTTGTCAAATGTCTCATTTTCATTTGAGTGTGTGTGTCATATCATGAACTGTTGTCACACCTAGGGTTGGTTTCTGTCATTTGTGAATATAGAGTATAAACGGACAAGATCTGGGTGGCATAGCTCTCTTTATATTTTCATGACTTGTAGTAATGCATCAAGAAATGCATAACACTGGGATGGATCTACCATCAGGGTGTTCTGGGTGTGCTCCCAGGGGCCCATGATGGCAAGGAGCCTTTAACCAAGATTCACTTGATAAAGTGATGGAGTAACACCGAGTTGAAATGATCATGGGGGACCATTGAAGTGATTGAGTGTCATCCCGAAATCAAAAAAGAGAAATATCTCACTAAATGAAATGACCCTGTATCAGTGTTCTCGTTTTTTCAAAGAATGATCAACTCTGTTAAGTAGCTAAGTCATCTAGGAGCCTGTGGGGATCTTAATCCAGCCTTGAATTTACATTAGTTTGATGCATATGCGTTTTTACAAAATCCAACTACTCACATCAGAGTACACAGACTGCAGAATTTCTGACAACATACTGTATAAATACAGGATTACAGACAGAATAATTTCCTAAAATTAATATAATTGCATGGTAAGGTTTCAGGTTGGGTTTACAGTAAAAAGTGCCACTATATCAGCCTCTCATTATACATGAGAATTGGTTTTCAACTAACTGGTTAAATAAATGTTA
Source organism: Polypterus bichir lapradei (assembly GCA_026402145.1). Lineage (NCBI taxonomy): Eukaryota > Metazoa > Chordata > Cladistia > Polypteriformes > Polypteridae > Polypterus > Polypterus bichir. Next base: position 43,942,220 of record JANRMT010062807.1, read on the forward strand.
AAAGAGTGCTTGTGAACGTAAAGGTACTGGAGCTCTAGGGCTGCTTCTAGTTTTTGCTCAAAGCCTTAACTCTCTGCAACTGTAAGCTTGGATTAAGTGGATTTTGGAAATGGAAAATGTATGGTTGGTAATGCTAGAAAAAGGATTCAAACGAGTCTCACACTTTCATTTTTATCCTTGTGCACAATTTTCAGGATTCAAACAAGTCTCACACTTTCATTTTTAGCCCTGCATACAACTTTTAGGAAAATGACTAAGATCTCACATTAACAAACATACAAGGGAGTTTAAGAATAATAATAATTATAATAATACAATAGTAATATCTGCCTTTTTCATGCTCAAAGCTGGAACTTCAGTAGTTAATCTAGAAGCTCTCCTGAAGACCACATGCGCTTTGCAACAGAAGCACGAAAAGACAATGCTCAGATGTGAAAGTGAAAGGCTTTAAAACAAAAGCACTTAACCTTTGTAACATCCTGCCAAGTCCATTAATTTGTGGAATAAGTGAATTTTCTTCTTGTCTGGTGGGAATATAATTCTCTCTCTTTTTTTTTCTTTCTAAAACATTTCCCAAGTGGTTAAGTTCAAGTTCAAGGAAAGTGCTACTTATATAGTATATCTGATCAGCATGCATCATGTTGCCACTTTTTAGTGCCTTGAACATGTACTTCTAGACATTTGTATTCAGTCATTGTTTCAAGCTGCTGTCATAGAACTATGAGAGGTCAGACTTTGATTAGTCCAATAAGTGTAGGTTGTCTTCTAATTTTAAGAGTTGGTGTGAAATACATGATACAGTAGTTGATGCTGCTTCCTCACAGCATCAGAGCATGGAGATCCTGGCTGGCTCCATGCTACCTGTTCCATCCGTGAGTCTCTTGAACCTGGATCATCAATAACATAACCGAGATGAGCCTGGCAGATGAGGATACATACATTCCAAACAAGGGGTTGGTGCAAAAGTGCTAAAGTGTTTTTATTAAAATCCAAACACAAAACAGTTTTCAAAATAAATAGTGCAATATATCAAAAAGTTCTCATATAAAGGAATAATCCAATTAAAAGAGCATTCGTGGAGGATAAAATCCAGAATAAATAAGCATCCATAAAAACCAAGGTTAAAACACCTCATGAATCTTCTCTAAAAATCTCAGACCCCAGTGCTCCCCTTTAAAACTGATGTCTCTCTGGCCTACCATCCTCAGGTCTCACAGCATGGAGAGACATTATCTAACAGGCACAGATAACCTTCTGATCTGCTAGTGTTACTGCAGCCCATCCCATGGTGATCCACAGGGTACCACCAAGCTGCCACCCCTTCAACTCCTGCTGCCATCCCTGGCTATGCAGGGGAGACCTTTAAAATATTAGTGGTTTCTTCTGCTCCTTGGATGCTAAGCATTAGAGACCTTCAGTCCCCTCGAGTGCTAGCCACACACTCCTCTCTTTAGTACTCCTTCATTAGTTATGTTATCGGTCCATTAAATTTTTAGCATTCCTCTAAAAAGGTACATCTCACAGCTGTCTGGTCTCCATTTCATTGTTTTGCTCACAGTTCATGTTTCACAACTGTACAGTCAGAGGAACCAAACATAACATCTTAGAACATTCATCTTTGATTTCATTGTTATGTGATGGCTTATATGTTTTAGATGCATAAAAGGTATTTTTTTCAAAATGCAAACAAAAGTCTTAATAAAAAATAATATTCTTTTAACAGTTTGGCAGTGATGATGCTATTTCAGACCTTCTCCTCTGTCTTCAAGATGATCTGCAGTCTTTCAATTCTGATTGTGCTTATATCAGAAACTCTTGTCCAAAAAGTTTGGTAACTTCCATTTTCTAGCTTCTGTGCCTCCCTGGCCTTTCCCTTCTAATGTGGTGTAATACGTCTTATTAACTGACATGTTTCTTTTTGGGTCTAACTATCCATAACACATAATTAATATATACATTTATCTGCATACTTATTTCTAATTACATCCATTATAAGCTTCACACTTACTATTATATAAATAGTATTATTTTGTTTTAACAATCTATTCACTATTTTAAAGCATAATACTTGTGCAATAAAATGGTTCAAATCTTTGAGCAAATGAAAAACCGCTTAGTCCAGTGATTCAAATTTTTAAGCAGAACAAACCGTTTTTCTTGAAACATTTGGATCTTCAAACAGATATTGTCAGAAACATTAAAATGTTCTGTATTTTACTATATTCTTGTTAATTAGAGTGACATTGAGTAGCACTGTGTTACATGCAACAATACTTACAACTACTATTACTACTACTGTACTGATCTAGTATACTTACCCGTGTTCTTTAACAAAGGTTTTGAAATGATTTTAAAACAGAAAACCTAAACGCACAAGACCAGTTTTCTCTTTCCCTCCACCAATTGCTCTTTCAGATGGCCAGCTTTCTTACTTAATAACGGCCCTCAATCCATTTATTCTTTCTTCTCTGCCTTCTGTCCTCCAGTTTCTCCCTCTCTTTTCCACTTCCTTTGTAAGTTCCCAATTAAAAAAATCCTGGTCTCGTCCGATGCGAGAGATGGACGTCTGAAGTGAAGCTCCGCTAGCAGTGGTGTTATTTTTCATATTATTTGCTTATTATCCTGAGATATCCTGTATTTATTCAACCCGAGAGGGACTGCTACAGTATATGTAAGCACATATAAACATGGCCAACAAGAAGGGGGGTTTGAAAGAATCGAAAACTAAAGCTACACCCAAGCTGTGATCAGCAAGCCCCAGTTCTAGATACGGCCTTTCAGAGACAGACCTGGATCAGATGGGCGAAAGCACAGACTCCTCGGGACCACGGTCCGCTACATCGTCGCCGGCTGAGAGCGAAAAGGGGAGCGAAGGTGCGATCGTGAGTGCAGATCTGGATAGCTCGCCGATTGGAGAAGATCACATGAAACTGGAAAGGGCCTTGAAGTCCGCGGCTTCAATTACGCAATTACACGAGCCTAGAGCAGCGGGGACACCGGCTACAGCAAAGTCTGCTGCTTCATCTACAGTACAAGAAAGCACAATTGAACTATCTGAACTGAAGGTGTTGCTCGTTGAGCTCACGCAAGATATAAAGAAAAGCGAGAAGGCTAATGAGATAGCAAGGGCAAAGGCACATGAGAGACTGAAACAGGAATTGAAACAGGAAATCCAACAGGCAAATGAAAGGTTGCGACAGGAATTCCAACAGGCAAATGAAAGGCTGCGTCAAGAGGTGCAACTTGAGCTTCGACAGGTGCTGGGTGAAATTGAAGAGCGCATTCAGGAAAACTCGGTTAAACTGAGCACGTTTACTGATCAATTGGAGCATCTCAAGGAGACATTCACGAATCGGATTGAAATGGTCGAACATTCAGCTGCCAGTGCCGAAGAAAGAGCAATAAATGTCAGTTCCGAATGCAAAAAACTTGGAGAAAAACTTGGAGACAGACTGGCTGCTTTAGAAGATGGCATTAGAAGGTATAATGTCAGAATTGAAGGTCTGCCGGAGAATCGAGAAAGTTCAAACCCTGTGAAATTCGCAGCTGAACTTTTTTCTAAAATAATCGGGGACGACTTTAAAGCAGAATCTGAGATAGCAGCGGCTTACCGCGTACGTGGATCAAACACCGTCAAACCCCGACCAAGATCTTTTATAGTACATTTTGAATGATTATCATTTAAGCTAGAGGTGATGGCACTCCTCAGAAACAAGGAAGATATTATATATGAAAATAACCACATTCTTATCTTCCCTGACTTCTCTCCAGCAACAGCTACTAAACGCGCGGCCTTCTATAATATTAAACAGCGGCTACGGCAAGCCAGTGTGAAATACAGCCTCCTGTATCCGGCAAAACTGAAAGTGGAAAGGCAGGGTCAATTCTATGTCTTCGCTAGCAAGGAAGAAGCAGAAAAAGAATTAAGAAAGCTGATCCCGGGACTATTCTGATACATAATAGTGAGTCATGGCGGTTAAAATGATAAAGCAAAGATTAATAATCTTTTGTCTGATCTATTCATTTTAAAATACGGGTTTTTATCAGCATATATTCTCATTATTACTTAGTATTACTAGGGCGCTATCTGTTTATGTTTTATTGTGCTTAATTATTTATTTATTTTTAATTTTTTTTCTCTTTTTCTTTTCTAATTATCTCATCTCTACCCTAAACGAGACTGTTCAATATCATACCCTAGGTTTACTGTTATTGCTATTACTGCATTAAGACTGGTTATGCTTCTTCTGGACACATTTTTAATACCATCCCCCGGGTTTATTATCTGGGTGTATCATCTTAATGCACTAAAATTGCTGAAGACTATATATATATTTTAAGTGCAAAACTCCTTTTTTTTTTTTTCTTTTTTTTTTTAGAGATATCTCTATCTTTTAACTCTAAAGCGCCGCTGCATTGGAGCTTGTTTTGCTTTGGACGTACTCTGTCTCTGGGTATGTCAGAGGACTGGGACTGTGTGAAGTGGGTTTTAGCCTCACTTGGGGAGGCAAAAAGGGAGGGTGGGGGGTTAAGGGGGGGAGAGAAATAGAGCAGGCCTGATCTATACCTAATCTATCCTCTCAGTCTTTATAATTATAATAAAATGACATTAAAAACTCAGAATCAGTGTCTCCATGATGGGACAGTTAACTTCGTAAGCTGGAATGTTAAAGGCCTGAATCACGAATTAAAGAGAAAGAAAGTACTCTCTCACCTAACAGGTCTAAATGCTAAAATAGTATTTTTTACAGGAAACTCACTTAATAAGCAAGGATAAGTTCCGGCTGCAAAAAGACTGGACTGGCCAAATGTTCCATTCTAGCTTTACGAAGAAAACTAGAGGTGTGGGAATTCTCATACATAGAACTGTTCCATTTGTAGCATCAGATGTAATATTGCATCCTGAAGGGAGATATGTAATGGTTATGGGAGACTTATCTAACTGTAAAATGATCTTGATAAATGTTTATGCACCTAATGTTGATGATAAGGAATTTATACAAAATTTATTGGCATCCATTCCCAATCTGAACACTCATAAAGTTATACTGGCTGGGGACTTTAATTGTGTTCTAAATCCTCTTTTAGATAGGACTTCCTCCACAGGGGGAACGGCATCTAACATCGCAAAAATAATTACAAAGTTTATAACTGATCACAACTTATCAGACCCCTGGAGGTTTTTAAACCCAAATTCAAGAACATATTCTTTCTACTCACCAGTACATCATTGTTACTCAAGGATCGATTACTTCTTTATAGACAATAACTTCTTGCCTAAGATTAAATCTTGCAAATACGATGCTACTGTTATTTCTGACCATGCACCTATGATCTTGGAGCTAAAATTACTAAGCCCCATGCACTCACCCCGCAGATGGCGCCTCAACCCGCTTCTATTAGCTGATGAGAATTGTACTGAATTTATATCCAAACAAATCAAATTCTTTCTAGAGACAAATACATCCCCCGAGATATCTGCAGGGATACTCTGGGAAACTCTTAAGGCCTTCTTAAGAGGATAGATTATCTCATATGTTTCCCACAGAAATAAATCCGAGGCCAAGAAAATAGCAGAGATAAAAAGCGAAATTACTAAAATAGATGAAGAACATGCCAGACTACCAAGCGAGACTCTACATAGGAGAAGGCAGGCTCTACATTCGGAATTAAACCTCTTGACAACTAAAGAAACTGAACAACTAATTTACAAATCCAGACATCATTACTATGAACATGGGGAGGAAGCTAATAAGCTTTTAGCTCAACAAATTCACAAGCAAGAAGTGCGCAACGCAATCTCGGTAATCACTAGTACGAACGGAGATAAAATCGTTGAACACCAAAATATAATGCACACTTTCAGAGACTACTATAAATCCCTATATACTACTGAGTTTAAGGAAGACAATACACAATCTAATGCATTTCTGGATACATTACAGATACCACAAATAGACGCTTTTAGTGCGGAGGAACTTGATAAACCTCTGACGTTATCAGAATTACTAGATGCTATAAAATCACTCCAAGGCGGGAAAGCAGCAGGCCCTGATGGTTACCCTGCAGAATTTTACAAGAAATTCTCCGCTCAGCTAGCTCCCCTCTTATTAGCAACATTTACAGAAGCCAGAGATAACCAATCTCTTCCACAAACCTTTCGCCAAGCACTAATCACCGTCTTTCCAAAACAAAATAAGGACTTATTACAATGTGCATCATACAGACCAATTTCACTTCTGAATAACGACGTTAAAATACTCTCTAAAATCTTAGCCAGAAGGATGGAGAAAGTGCTCCCCTCGGTAATATCACAAGACCAAACTGGATTTATTAGGGGCCGGCACTTATCTTCCAATCTTCGACGCCTGTTTAATGTAATATACTCACCAACTAAATCAAACACCCCAGAAATATTATTATCATTGGATGCAGAAAAAGCATTCGACATGATTGAATGGAAATACCTTTTCACTATATTGGAGAAGTTTGGGTTTGGCCCAAACATCTGTGCATGGATTAAATTACTGTATACTAACCCAGAAGCTTCAGTTTGCATCAACAACATTTGCTCAGACTACTTTAAACTAGAACGTGGCACTAGACAAGGATGCCCCTTGTCACCGCTGCTGTTTGCGATTGCCATTGAACCACTGGCAATACATTGTCGAAATACTGATCAGATAAAGGGGATTAGCAGAGAAGGACTGGAACAGAAAATCTCATTATATGCAGATGACATGGTACTGTATATATCAGACCCAGAAAATTCTGTACCTGCAGTCTTAGCAGCACTCACAGAATTTCAAAAGATCTCTGGTCTCAGAATTAATCTGAATAAAAGTGTACTCTTTCCAGTGAACTCTCAAGCTTATAATATTAGATTAGATACCCTACCTTTTATCATTGCAGAACAGTTTAAATACCTAGGGGTAAACATCACAAGTAAACATAAAGCTCTATATCAACAAAATTTCGCCGTTTGAATGGAAAAAATTAAACAAGACTTGCATAGATGGTCAACCCTTCATCTCACACTAGCTGGAAGAATTAACACTGTTAAGATGAATATTCTTCCTAAACTCCTTTTTTATTTCAAAACATCCCAATATACATTAATAAATCATTTTTTAGGCAATTAGATTCGACAATAACCTCATTTATTTGGAATTCAAAACATCCACGCATCAAAAGAACGACCTTACAAAGACAAAAGGCAGAAGGCGGCATGGCTCTTCCTAACTTCCAGTTTTATTACTGGGCAGCAAATATACAGGCGATAAGAACCTGGACACAAATAGAAGAACATACACAGGCTTGGTCCACAATAGAAGTAAAATCCTGCAGTACTTCTTTGTATTCCTTGCTCTGTGCTCCAATAAACACACGTTATCGGCAATACACTAATAACCCAATTGTGCTCCACTCACTTAGAATCTGGAACCAATGTAGAAAGCATTTTAAGACGGAGAAGCTTCTATCTGTGGCACCCCTGCAAGAGAACCACCTCTTTCAACCTTCACAAACATATGCAGTTTTTAATATTTGGAAAAAATTTGGAATTAACTTGCTTAGAAATCTTTATATAGACAACGTCTTTGCATCCTATGAGCAATTACATTCCAAATTTAACATTCCAGCTACACATTTCTTTCACTATCTTCAAATTAGAAACTTTGTTAAACAAAACCTTCCAGATTTTCCTCATCTTGCACCCTCATCCATGCTGGAAAAAATATTGCTCAATCTCAAGGACTTAGACTCCATCTCTACAATATATAAAATCATTTTACAATCCCTCCCTTTCAAAGATCCAAGAAGACACTGGGAAAAAGATCTTTCAATTAATATATCAGAAAAGGAGTGGAAAGTAGCAATGCAGAGAATTCACTCGAGCTCCATATGCGCAAAGCATACAATTATACAACTCAAAATTATATATCGAGCACATCTGTCTTGACTAAAACTCTCCAAAATGTTCCCAGGGCATGATCCAACCTGTGAACGTTGCAACCAAGTCCCAGCCTCACTAGGTCACATGTTCTGGTCCTGCACCAAATTAACATTATTCTGGACAAAAATATTTAATTACCTTTCAGATAGCCTTGGACTCACAATCCCTCCAAACCCATTAACAGCTGTGTTTGGTGTTCTTCCAGATGGGTTTAAAGCGGAGGAAGACAAACAAATTGTGATTGCATTCACTACACTTTTGGCACGTAGACTTATTCTCATAAACTGGAAGAACCCAAACTCTCCTCTTTTAAGTCAGTGGGAAACCGATGTGTTATATTATTTGAAATGGAAAAAATCAAATACTCAGTTAGAGGATCCGTACAGACTTTTTTCAAAACATGGCAGGATCTAATCAGTAATATTTTAAAATAAGTTCATAAGGCACAGAGAATTTATTAATTTAGGTATGTTTACAAGCCTTAAATTTAACGCCGTTTGGCTTGCTCTCTCTCTCAGGGGTGGGGATCGATCTGTTCTTAATTTTTCTCTTTGTAAAAACTTGATTGCTTTGCATGGATTGTAATAAAATTAATAAAAATAAATAAATAATAAAAAAAAAATCCTCACTGAAGAAATCACTTAGTGTTTCTAACCGTATTTTTAATTTTCAATCAGAATAACTTTACTTTTGTTAACATATGCTAGTGCAGCCTTATTGCAACTCCAAATAAAATTCAGATTGTGTAATATAGTGAAGCTCCCTAGCTCCCTTGTTATATTCACTCAAAGAGACTTTACTGGTTTTCATGGAAGTTCATTTTTATCCCAACATCACAAAAAATATGTAGTGTAGGGTATTTGGTGACTCTAAATTGGCCCCATCTAAGTGTGGGTGTATGAATGAATGGGACTTCCAATGGACTGGTGGCTTCCCCGCAGTTGCTTCCTACCTTGTGTCTGATTCTGAGCAGATTTCTTTGTATTCTTCACCACCTGTGTTTGACTACTAATTGTCATGCAATACACCTGGGGGTTATCTTTCTGGCTCTGTCAAGGTAAGAAGTACAATCCCACGATGACAGGGGTGCAGTTGCTAACATTGTCTCCTTTCCCTCTTGGGGTTCTGACAGGCAGCCCCAGGATGACGCCTACTGCCCGCCTCCAGCCCTGAGATGACCCCACCTGTGAAAGATTAATTTAGAGGTAACATAATTTAAAGGTAACTATAGCAAAGTATTTTTGTTTGCAATGTGTACATTGAAATATATAAAAATTAGTTTTGGAAAACTACTGAGATTGTCAAGTAAATAAAGAACATACCAGAAGAGAAATTGACACAAAATGTACTGAAAGATGACTAAGAGAGGACTAAGAAATCAGCAGATATCCTGTAAACAACCAGAATGGACATATTACATTACTATATGCACAGAAATTTAAAAGGTGGTGGCTCAACTCAAAGGTAGAAGAAAAACCAGAAAATAATAAAGTACTTTATTTTAAATATGTCATTTGGGTTTAAGCAGATGAACCCACCAGAGTAAATGTACTGTATGCATTGATTGACACTATTATGTAAATTCAGTTGTTTATTAGATAGACCTATACCCTTAATCTTTTAACCATTCTGACCATGCAATAACAGACTGCTTATGATGAATGTTTTCTCTTCATGAGGAGATATTAAAGACACATAGAACAATTCTTCTTCTGCCTGGTTTCTAATAAAAGGTTCTAATTTTAAGTCAACATTTCTTTATTTAATATATCTCCAAATTTAATTTCTTCCACAAGTATCTTCCGATGTGGACAAAATAAAAACAGGTCGTACCTTGATGACGGCTCATTCTGGAACCAAACAGCAAAGGAGACAGAGTTCCCTTTAACACAACAACATTTGTTTTCTTATGTTGTAAGCGCAAGGTACTGAACATACTTTTTGTTTATGTTCCTGTGATTCAAATGCCAACAATTAAACAGGGTAACCCAACTGATGCCCCAACTATTTTTGCTGGCTCTTTCACAGTCCACCAGTCACATAATACAAATGGAGAAACTCCATGTCACTTGTAATTAACAAGAAGTTAAAATCCGCCTGTAAATTAGTCTTCACAGATGGGGAAATATTAAAGTGAAATCAGTTATGGACAGAATAAAAAGGGTATTTTTGCTTTAGCAACTCATATCAGACTGTATATCATACCAGACTGTAGTTGGACAAAACCAGTATACACCTTCATTCTTGTTTTTCGTCACTTGCTAAGCTCATAAGAATTCTCATTTTAGGGTGATTGTTACTTAACCTTGTCTCAGTTGTTACAGTAACAGTCTTGCTTTTAAGCAACTGTGCCAATATTAAATACAATTGTAACCACCCACTCATGTGCATTAATGTCACTTTTGAAACACAGAAGTCACTGAGTACTGCTAAAGTTTTTTTTTTTTTTTGCAATAGATATTAATTACAAGCCTTTGTTTTATAGTTGACAGAACATCATTTCTTTTTAACTCTCCTAGAATTTGAATGAGTGTCCATTGCTCATCTGAAATAACTCGGTTCTCAGTGGTTTTGTTGAAATTTATTCTTCAAAGAAATTTGTTGGGACGGTTAAATTTTCATTGAGATTCTTGAATAGAGTGGGCTGTCCAAAATTTTGAAATGTTACAATATTTTATTGATAAGCATTGGTGATTTTGTGAGCTTATGTATCTTAAAATAAAGAAAATCTCTGTGCAACTTCAATTATGGACTAGTTTACTATTTCACATTTAATGTGAGAGAGGTCACTTCAAGTTGTATATTTCTCTATTATAAAAAAAATCTTGGGGAGGGAGACAGGGAGACGAGACATGATGTTCTCGGAAGACAATTTGAAGTCCCGCGTGAGACACTTTAACTTGCTCCCAGCTCTTAAAACAACGACAAGCAACAAGCAGCTCGCCAGCAGTAGAAAGCCAGCAGATGATCCGACTGCTTCTCCTTGCGTGCGTTCAGCCACCCTAACCACCCCCATAACGCGACCGCCAGAGACACGAAGTGGTAAAAAGACACTGATCGGGCAGCGCGACAAGCAGAACAAGCAGCTCGGCAGCAGATGATCTGACCGCTTTTCCTTAGCATGCGTTCAAACACCCACACCCCCTTTCACAACGCAAGCAGCATTATACGTCCTGCGAGAAATAGATTAAACCACACCCGGAGCAATAAATGAAGGACAAGTATTGTTTTTATAACGTCACATGAGACAAGGCAGTGAGACATCATTTAAAACTAGTTCATGGACATCTTAGCAGTTGTAGGATTGCTTTTGGCAGACATGCTTCATGTGCTCCCAGCTCTTAAAACAACAACAAGCAACAAGCAAAACACGCAGTTTTCCAGCAGATGATCCGACCGCTTATCCTTAGCGTGTGTTCAGCCATCCTAGCCCCTACCTCAGAACCCAATCGGCAGAGACACGAAGTGGCAAAAGGACAGCTGCTGTACAGGCTTTGAAATGATCTGGCAGCGAGACAAGCAGAACACGCAGCAGAAAGACAGCAGATGATCCGATGGCATCTCCTTTGCTGTGTTCAGTATTGTTTAAATATAGTAAAATTTTAATTAGCGACACCAAGCTTGATTTTTTCATAGATTTTTTATTAATGTCCTCTGTGATAATCAAATATTATATAGTTGTTCTCTTCTTTCATCACACAAGATAATAAAATTGTCATTTAGATCGCCAGATTCCACGGTGAAGCCCTGTCTTATTGGCTCCTTGTTCACCATCTTTCCAAATACAACACACTGATGTTTGGAATGCCTCCTTCTACAACTGTTGAAACTCCTTACCGCACATTGTGATGCTGATTGAATATTTGATTATGTACATTTAATTTTGGCACGATTAAAGCGGGGTGTCCAATCAAAATGCAGTACACAAAGAGCTGCTGCTAAGCAAAACTCAGTACATTTGCTTGGCTTTAAGTTATGACCTGTGATTGATGGACATGAATTAAAATGCAATTTTGTATTGCATTTTAAACTGACAAGAAAACTGGAAGCCATACTGACAATCGATCGATCATTTGGCTGATATGTTTTGTCACAAACTTGAGACAGAATCATATAATGGTTTGGGGCAGCCACCCGTGTAATCTTTTTTCCAGACTGCAAAAGCAATTTTCAATAAAAACAGCACTGATGGGCATAAAACCGAGTCCAAAACAGAACTGAGGAAATAGGGAAAAGGTGGAGGCTTTTAAAGGAGAAAACAGGAAGTGAAGTCAAAGGGGTCAGGCTCATGTAGGTCTTCTGTCATTGGTGCGAGCCCGGACGTGACATCACAGGGGCCGGAGCCGGCAAGGTCTCCTTCCATTGGCTCGGTCCCAGAAGTGACGTCAAGAGGACCAGGTGGAATCTCCCGTGAATGGTCTGCAAGCAAGGGAGAAAAAGAGTCAGTGCACTCTGCCACATCCCGGTATGTCTCGGAACTGTCCTTACTCAAGCCCTTTAGCTGCCTCCCATGCGCACGTGTGTGACAGTTTTTAATTATGATATGATAAAACCATGCAAAAAATGAAATGTCCCACTTGCATATGTATTGCATTTCAACATAGTTAACATTTTGGATTGTGTTTAATTTTGGCACAAATCATTTTCAATTTCCAATTGAAAGTAGTTTGCCTTATAGCAAACATAAAAAAGTTAGAAAATGTTTGCCTGGCATAAAATTCATGTATGTTTAGGGACTTATTTAAAATGCTTGAAATTTCAAATCTGTTAGCTATTTTTAATTACATTTAAAATGCTTAAAATTTCAAATCAGTGAACTATTTTTAGTTGCTTCATCAAGGAAGGATGGCTTCCCCACTTTAATCCCAGGTACCAAAGTGCACGTGTATTTTTACTTTCTCTCTTAATTCCTGTCTCCCTCCAACTTGTGTGACTTTCCCCCTAGTTCATTTCTTGCAAGGGGTTAGGCAGTTGAATAATTTTTATTTTAGAAGCATAAGAGAAAGTACTTAAAAAATAGCCAGGGCTGTAACCAGGAAGTCAAATATCTTTGAAACCAAGGTAAGGATTTGTGACAGAAAAGGACAGAAAGTGAGGGTCAAAAGCCAGAGAATTTCAAATAACCAGGATCCAAATATAAGACGTTAAAAGTAGTCAATGAATGAAAGATTTGTGTTCTTTCAAACAAACAATAATAACATGAGGTTTTTTGGGTTGAATCTACAATCTGGATAGCCAAGAAGTGCAGAACACTGACCATTCAATGGATGTTATGCTCAAAGTATATAATGCTCTAGACAGTCCACCCCTGGAGTATTGTCTGGTCTTCACGCTACAAGAAAGACTTAGCAGCACTTGTAGTTGTGCATCCCAGAACTTAAGGACATACTGTTCTCTGACAGCCTCAGAAAATTAAACCTATCTACCTAACCTACCTATATACAGTAGGTCTTCAAAATTTTCAAATGTACTGATCAAGTAGATCCACCACAATTATTTAACTTAGCAGTGCATCACATATTCAAAGACACTAGCTGAAATTAAGGTTAAGTACATTTAGAACATTAAATGCTTATATACACAAAAATATGTGGGATGAACCATCAAGACATTTATCCATCCATTATCCAACCCGCTATATCCTAACTACAGTGTCATGTGGGTCTGCTGGAGCCAGTCCTAGCCAACACAGGGCACAAGGCAGGAAACAAAGCCTGGATAGGGCACCAGCCCACCACAGATCAAGACATTTATTTGAAGCTGAAAGCTTGACAACCTTTAAGAAGTATCTGGATGAGATATTGAAACAGCTTAATTATGAGTTAAACAAACAAGCTTGATGGACTGAATGGTCTCTTCTCATTTGTCAAATTTGTTATGTTCTTTATGCCCTCCCAGTAATGACATCATGCATTACACAATCCCAGTCTTCCTACCTAACAACAGCTTGGCAACAGACAAGAAAACCAAAATGTCAGATCTCACGCTAGATTCTAAAAATGCAATGCTATTGCTAAATTGGTTTTCCCAACCTTGCTTGACTATGTCTGCTCATTCCATGTTACTTGCCATTCTGGTTGCTGGCATTTCTTTGATAACTGTCTAAGTATTGTATTAAATGCTTTACAATCTATCTATCTATCTATCTATGCATATACTGTATATGTTGTATGTATAGTTTGAAGTGGAAAAAAATGTATTACATTGAGCATGGTCTAATACACATAAAATGTTTAGGCACAGTGATCACTTTATCTCTCTCTGGTTTGATTACAAAGGTGCACTCTCTTATCTTGTAAAAACAATTTATCTTTTCATGGCTCAGTGCATAGACTGTAATGTGATGTCCCATATAATAAACGTGTCATTTGGAGAATACATTTCAAAGTTAAATAAGTAGGAGACTAGGTGTTAAAGGTGATTTTAAACTAAAGAAACATGTCTAGGGGTGCCATATAAAAGTAAACATGGTAATGTATGTGATGTAACAGAATTATAGCAGTTTTGCAGTCAATCTGGAACTGTTAATAACTTTTGCGGAAAGACTAATAATAATAATTTGCACAATGATATGAAAAGGTGTATTTGCTGTAACTCTTGCCAAAAGACTCTATGTTTAATATTCTGCATGGTATTTTTGTTTACTATTGCAATATGTAAAGAGCCATGTTTTTTGCCTGGCTCATGCTCTCACTACCCACCATTGCCATCGCTTCATGCATGTTGACCTTAATTCTGCTGAAACCTATGCCTGTGCTTTGCAGTTTCTCAGGCCTCCAGGCAGAAACAGACAGGAGCTCCAGGCAAACAAATAGCAGTTTTTCTGTATAATATGCCACAATGTAAGAAGACAGGGTTAAGCTTGAACACTAGGCCAATTTAATGCATGCAATCTGCTTTGCCTAGTAATGTGGTCTTACCAGCTGAAAGTTTTTTAACACAGTAATGGTAGATATGAATACTTTCTGTAAACTACAAGTGCCATTTTATAGATTTAAATCATTTTTTTTTTCTCGTGAAGCCCAGGCTATTTAATTTTTGGGCTAATCACTGACACGTTCAATAGTATAACTCACTGGGATTAATGTCAGGGGATGTTTTTCATTTTCTTCATTTTGAACTTTATACCCAAATTATGCTTATTTTCCTAATCTAAAATTTCTCCAACAAGCATCCTGTGCTTCAGTATCTATTCTGAGACTGAAAACCACCTAACATGCAGTTCTAGAATGTCTTAATGCAATATGATGAAAACCACAGAGAAGATGTGGCAATCATAAGATAAACAGAGAAATGGTCTGGACAATACATTTCCAAAAATTTGCACAGAATGAATAGGAGCTGGGACAGCCCTGCCATCTGTGTCACCGTCATCATGCACTCTTACCCCATCAAAACATAGGTTACTTTATAAAGAACGGAAGATCAGAGTTGCATAATTAATAATAATAATAATAATAATAATACATTTTATTTATTTGTAGGCGCCTTTCTAAACACTCAGGGACTTCGAACAATAGACAAAACACAGATTACAAACAAAAGTAAAATACAAAAGTTAAAATCAGACAGAGCAATTGTAATCAAAGAGAAAAATCAGTCTTAAACAAATGGGTTTTAAGTTTAGATTTGAAAAGTGAAAATGATTCAATATTTCTAAGCTCAGATGGTAGTGAGTTCCAAAGCTGGGGAGCAGAACAACTGAATGCTCTGCTCCCCATAGTGGTAACATAGACGAAGGGGACAGTCAAGTGGATGGAGGAAAAGGATCTAAGGGTGCGGGAGGGAATGGCAATATGGAGGAGGTCAGACAGATATGGAGGGGCAAGGTTGTTGATAACCTTAAAAGTTAGTAGGAGAATTTTGAATTGAATTCGGAACTGAACTGGGAGCCAATGAAGCTGCTGCAAAATGGGAGTGATATGGTGAATAGAGGGGGTTCTAGTAATGATGCGGGCTGCTGAATTTTGGACCAGTTGAAGCTTATAAAGAGATTTGTGAGAAAGACCAAAGAAAAGGGAATTGGAATAATCGAGACGAGAAGTGACAAGGCTATGAACAAGGATAGCAATGGTGTGGGGAATGAGGGAGGGGCGAATACGATTAATGTTACACAAGTGGAAATATGCAGACCGGGAGATGTTATTGATGTGTTACTGAAAGAATAAGGTACTGTGAAGGTTGACACCCAGACTCTTAACCTGTGGGGAAGGGGAGACAGAGGAATTATCAATAACAAATAAAAAATGATCAGTTTTGGATAATGTTGATTTTGTACCAATGAGGAGAACCTCAGTTTTGTCACTATTTAATTTAAGAAAATTTGAAGAAAACCAGGATTTGATTTCTGCCATGCAATCAGTAAGTGAGGAGGGTGGAAAGGAAGAAGTAGGTTTGCTAGTGAGATAGAGCTGGGTGTCATCAGCATAACAGTGGAAGCTAATGTTATATTTACAAAAGATATTGCCAAGGGGAAGGAGGTAAATAATGAAAAGGAGGGGCCCCAGGACAGAGCCCTGGGGCACACCTGAATTAACAGCGGTGGGTAGGGATGTAAAAGTTTTAAGCTGAACAAACTGAGTGCAGCCTGAGAGGTAGGATCTGAACCAATCTAGTGGAGTGTGGGTAATGCCAATCGAGATAATCTATTGTGAAGAGTAGTGTGACAAATAATGTCAAAGGCTGCACTCAGATCAAGGAGGATGAGAATAGTAATTAAACCAGAATCAGCTGCCATAAGGAGGTCATTAGTAATTTTTATAAGTGCCGTTTCTGTACTGTACTGTAACCAGACTGGAACTGTTCATACAGATTATTTTGAGATAAATGAGAATGAAGTTGAATAGCCACTATTTTTTTAAGAATTTTGGAAATGAAGAGTAAATTAGAAATAGGATGAAAATTACTGAAATTACTTGGATCAGCACCAGGTTTTTTCAGTATTGGGGTTATTGCAGCAGTTTTAAAAGAAGAAGGATGAAGTACCAGTAGTGAGAGAAGAGTGGATTATAGCAGAGATAAGAGGGACCAGAGAGTAGAGGCAGGCTTTGACCAGAACTGTAGGGAGGGGGTCCAGTTGACAGGTGGATGGCTTAGACTTACAGACAAGATCTGAGATTTCTAAGAAAGTAGGAAGCTGAAGAGGAAAATGAGTGAGTTGGTGGGTGAAATTCAAATGAATTTCAAATACTGGGGGAATCCGTACAGAGAGACTAATGAATCTTCTGGATTTTTTGATTAAAAAAGGACATAAGGGAATTGCAAAATTCAGTTGAGTAAAGGTGAGAAGGTAAAGAATTCGGGGGCTGTGTGATATTGTTAAGTAGTGAAAACATTGACTTGGTCAATGTCAGTATAATAGTTAGATTTATTTTGGGCAATACAGTCCTTGTAATAAAGTATATGGTTTTTGTACATCTCTTTGTGAGCTTCAAGTTGCTAGCCTTTGGCTTTGAAAAGCCAAAGTTCAGGCGTGAACCAGGGAGCAGAAAAGGAGAAAGAAACAGATCTAGTTTTTAATGGAGTGACAGAGTTAAGAATACCATTAAGTCCAGTGTTATAGTGTGAGACCATTTCTTCAGGAGCGGATAAATTATCAATGTCCATAAGGGAATCAATACTAGAGGAAAGAGAGTCTAAGTTAATATTCTTAATATTACGGAAAGACATTAGACGGGAAAGCATAGTGTTGGAAAGTGCAAGTTTAACATTTAATGAAATAAGAAAATGATCAGTTCACTGTGGGAGTGTTTTTGTTATGGGGATGCTTCTCTGCAGCAGGCCCTTTAATTCATGTGAGGTAGAGTGAGTGTGGGTATGTGCAGGTGTCCCTGAACCATGACATGGCTGTGCCCCTACGTCTGACCTTTGGTAAAACAATACAAGTCGGAAAAAATAACATAATGGTATAAAACAAATTATCAAGCGAGTAACAACGATATCACAAATGACCAGAGAAACACAAAAATTGTCAAGCCCATGCCTCAACTAAACTATACATATTCAGCTTTAAAAACTACATGTAGCCACATGATTTCAAGACACTCAAAGGAGGAAGAACAATGAGGAACTATATGAGCTCAAGGCTGTTCTTTGGTGCAATCAGGGACCACAGTGACCATGTTAGTCCTAAAGAAAAACAAGACGAACCGACTGATCAATGTTGAAACTTTACCAGTGTAATTACAGACACACCAAGCTTTCATATATACATCAGGAAAGCTAATAAAATAATAATTGTTAGCATTTATATGGCACTTTTCTCACTACTCAAATCGCTCAGCAATGGCATGTTAAAGACCTTGCTTAAGGGCCCAACAGAGCAGAGTCCCTTTTGGCATTTATGAGATTCGAACCAGCAACCTTCCGATTGCTAGTGCAGATCCCTAGCCTCAGAACAACCAACATCATATCCTATGGAGTTTTTCTGAGGCATGATTATTGCTAGTTGTACATCAAACCCGGGTCACAGCTGCTTGAAATGTCCAACTTGCATGTATTGTATGAAATATCTAATAAGATGGTTAGCTCAGTCAGTTATGTCACTTGTTTAATCCGTGTCAGAATATGGCTTTCTTCTGTGAAGGGGGACCAATCAGGAAATGAGACACTATGATACGCAGGATTAAATCAGGGAAGGGTCACATACTACAATAAGTGTCAGGTGTCACTTAAACTGACCTCCTACCCTTTAAGGTTACAGTTACATGAAATGTTGAACTTTCATATATTATATGAGACATCTATTAAGATATTAGCTCAGTCAGTTAGGCCACAAAGATGTGAGCTTCATTATTAAGAAATTGCAGAAAGAAGACAAGATAAATCACCAATAAAATATAATTTCAAGTATAAACACATATTACATCACTTGGCCTATTCCATGATCAATATAAGGATTCCAACATCTTTACCTGGATGGTCCAATACAAGACAGGATACATTTATAGAAATTTCTGGTCATGGCTAGTGAAGAAGGGGAGTGCAAGCAGGACTGGCAAGGTCCTACTGTTGTTTTCCCGAGCAATGGCAACCAAGCTGTCCCCTGTGTTGCCTGAACAGCCCACGGCTCCATGAGGAAATGTGTGAGACCACACTGTCTCTCATACAGTACTGTCAACTGCAGTGCCGCCATAGACACCTGTCCCTTATAGGCCAATAGTAGGGTTTTAGCAGGAACTTTAGCCTGATACCAATGGAGCAAAAAGAAAGCTTCCCCTACCATCTGGGCAAACCAAAAGTGGCCTTCAGATGGGGTTTAAAGCTGTGTCAGAGCGAGGTGCAGTTTAAGTGTAGTGTTGAATTGAATCTTGTGGAAAACACTTATCTGATAGGAGTGTGTGTCACACTCTTCCTAGTCCAGTAAAGAAAGAATAAAAACAGAAATCCTGACATGTGGTTCACTCTACAGAAATTTATTAGGAGTGAGCGTGCATGTCGAGGACTTCATCTTTCCTTGTTGCCAAGCATAAATAATCAATCCAGCAGGTGTTTCTGCTAAGTTCATGCCAATACAGAAAATAACAATTGGTCAAAAACATAAAAGTTACTCTTAAGCTGAAACACGTTTTCATTTTCATAAGCATGTACTGTAAGTTAATTAGAGCAGAGCATAAATGTACCTGATTAAAAATATTTGATAGAGCTGAACAAAACATATCTATCACATATAAGAAGCTGAGAGAGAGAAGAGAGACACAGGAGACAAAAATGGGAAGGGAGAATACAATGTGATGTTAGGCAACTGGGTAATCCAAACCACATGACAATTAGAGGACCAATAAATAGCTAGGAATGCCCAAAGAGCAGGCTTGCTTTATCCTACTCATTTGTACTTTATTTTGCTGTCTATGTTTATCCCTACTGTGTTTAGAGTTTATGTTTTTGTTTTTCATTTTTTTATGTTTTGCCATTGAGAATCATAGAATATTAGAGCCCCATATCTTCCATAGAATTCATTAAACAGCTGGCCAGCAAAGCAAATGACGTATCTTGTTCAGGAACATACACTGAACCAGGAATTTCTACATTACAAGTATATGATTTTCAAACCAGTTTCACAGCCTGCTTACTAACTGCATTTGTTGTATTTAAATTTCTAAGATGTCTGCAGAGTAAAGAACTTTTTCTATCAGGAATTGGTTTGCCATTACAGCTATTAACTGATGCTTGTCCTTATTCATAACTGCCAATTAGTGTTTACTTTAGGGTGCCAGCAAAATGCATCTAGCAACCTGTCCATTTTCATTACTGTCTGGTCAGCCAGCACAAATTTCCATAAGGTAGAAACCTTTCATGGAGCAGATACCAGTCTAATGTAGGGAACAATTAACCTAACCTAACAGAGGGAAGGTATTCCCACAAGGAATCAAAGAAGGGCCCATGTATTGTGAGAATGTAACACCTAAGGTGTCAATAAAATAATAAAAGACTTCAGAAATGTGCAAGAATATTCCATTTTGTAGAAGTCGAAAAATGTACACGAGAAGAAAAGATGCCATAAATACCCTCATGTCTTCTGTTTTTCGGAAAGTTTGAAGAAGAAGAAAAGACACCATAAGGGCCCTTCCATTTGTCTTGCTGAATTTGCTTTAGCCACTCTCTTTTATTTTGTCATGACCACTTTCTTAATGTCACCTCTATGCTCTCCCTTTTCAAACTGGCTATCTAGGCTGGTGGTACTTATAGGTTTGCACTTATATGTAAAATCTTGTCCTAGGTTATGTCCATACTGTATGACTACCTTTTCATTTAGAAAGTGTGTCATTAAACAAAAACAATCTCCATCCTCACTAGCATTTCTTAAAGTATCTCTGCCCACACTAAAATGCCAAAAATGCATATGATGTAGCTGGACTTGTGCGCATCTACGGAAACAGGAAGAGGAAGTGACCGTAATATGCAGATTGTGTTTACTCTTGGAGAACAGCAATGGTGAATACAGAAAAAAAAAACAACAATTAAGATGCATACAAGTAAACAACACTACAAGCACCAAGGAAAGAAACTTCTCTACATCCGCCATGTTGGAATATGGTTTTATTCTGTGAAGGGTGACTAATCAGGGAATGAAACATTGTAATGAGTAGGATCCAGTCAGGGAAGGATCGAGTAATAAGTGCCAAGAGTCACAGTCCAGTACACATTCCTGACACTAAACTGACCTCCTGATCCCTAGTAGCTCATAACCAAGGATTGAACAGTGGTGAGTGAGAGACAACAACAATGTTCAACAAGTTAATAAATACTCAATATATACACGTTT
The DNA here is from genome assembly GCA_026402145.1 of Polypterus bichir lapradei. NCBI lineage: Eukaryota > Metazoa > Chordata > Cladistia > Polypteriformes > Polypteridae > Polypterus > Polypterus bichir. The sequence continues at coordinate 43,963,438 of JANRMT010062807.1, forward strand.
ATAAAATACAGTGCATTAAAAGAAATGTCATACATAGTTGAAATGTGTTCAAGTATCTTTAAAAATGTTCCCTTTGTATCTCCAGCTTCCAAAGAAGCATACCCCCACATTCAGTCCATAAGCAGTGACTGCCTCACTTCACATCTGAATGCAGTGTCTTCAATAACCTTGCTGACGACAGTGCATCCCCTGTCTCTGCTGCTCTGACTCAGCAACCCTGATGCTCATCACCCCAAACTCGGCCACGCCTTCAGCTCCTTCACTTCAACGTCCAGAAGTTCTACAGGGTACCCACTATGTCACCTCAAATTGGCACCTACAGAGTGTAAACTGGATCAGATATCGCCTCAGCCTTTTCAATCCCTTTTCAGGTCTGTCACGTCACCACGACAAAGAAAACTATATACTGCCTCCAACTGACTTTGTAAGCAATGTCCCAAAAACTGATCTCTGAAAATTGATTCCCTGCTTTTGTTTGTACCACTCCCTGAGCCAGTACGATTATAACATGCGCCGCCATCTTAGCAAAGAGAAAGAAAAAAAATGAAGAAATGATCCAGAGCGTGAGTGACCAACACTATTTCCCTACTAGACCACCACAAATACAGAAGCAAACCAGCGAAAGCAAAGTTGATTTAGAAGAGAACTGTCATTATCCAGTAAAATAAAAAATTGAACACAACAAACAAACCCCCTGCATACACAATACCATGCTGCAGTGCTTCCAACCCCCACACGAATCACAAAACTAAAACAGTTAACAGCATACACAACTAATACACAAATGTGAAAAATAAATCAATGAAACCAGAGTTCTTTAAATATTCACCGTTAGTCATGATCAATTATAGTCAGTTATGGTGGAAGATGCGCCAAGCCATACATCCTGTTCTGGGAAATGTTATACTACACAGTTCTTTGTGCTGGCCCATCAGGTCCTCTCCCAATTGACTTCACCTCATTCATAAGAAAAGAAAAATGATTCTTACAAAAGTGAACCCGGGTTCACCTGACTTTTTCCAGTGAGTTGAGTAGCTTTCCCTCTTGTCATTTTGGTGGCATCCGCTTCTCCTTTGACTCTGGCACTCTCTTCTCTCCCTTCACCTTTATCTCGCCAGATTTACATATGGGTTGGCTCCTCCCGTTAAAGTTTGTTTGGTCCTCCATGTCAGCTGCTCCCTTCCCAATAAATCACTGGCCAGCCTTACACATTCAGCCTTTCCCTCATTATCAGGTCTAAGGGAGGGTGCCAGTGACACGCACACATACCCATGACAACCATTACATGTTTACCTGCTCTATTTATCCTTACGCGATGCAGTTGCTACCTCATTAGCTCTCAGTGCAACAAATAAGGACCAGCTACGCTGATTGTTCAATTATATGTGCCTTTTCACAAGTCTATCCCCTCTCAGCCGCATCCTATTGGCCCACATTTCCTCCTTCACTGCTTCTAATAGTAGGGCCACATCATTTTATAAGCTGCACTTACTGTTTTTAAAACAGTGCCTTAACATGAAGTGTCACAATAAGCACAAATCAATCAGAGTGCAATTAGAATCTGCATTTTTAGAAGTGTATTTTTTACCCATTCACAATGCAACACTGAACTGGTGTTTTCAGAAATATATGGATCTGGAGAACATTTTAAAAAGTCTCTATTTTCGAGGGTTAAAAAGGTCAGGATAGTGTGGATAAACGGAGAAAATGGAGATTAATGAAAACTTAGTAGTGTGGGCATAGCCTTAGCTTCTTCTCTTCTCTATTTTTCAGGTGAGACAGATCAAATGTTGGGGTGCCAACCGGGACACCCTGCTTTATCACAAACACACACACAAAAAAAAAACTAAAAGAATAGTGCTCTGTGCACTGAGAGTATAGTGGCTTTCAATAACAAAGGTACAGCACTTCAGCAAGATCTCCATCACTGTTGAAGTTAAGGTCCAAAATTGAACACCTTCTTCAAGGGACCACCCTTTTTTAATGGTGTCTCCAGATGATGTGGGCGGGGCTAGACATAGTGGAGAGCTAAGACATGATCAACGCCAGCGCCTTTCATCCCAAGATGGTATCGCTTACCTTGTCAGAGCCTAGAAGGTGGTCCCCAGACATGCATGCGTGACATCCCTACCCTTTCCTCTTTTTCTTCTTCCTCAGCTGCCTGAAGCTCAACATAAGGTTCTCTCTAAATTTTGCCTTCAGCAGTTTTCATTTCTTCACCCAGAAAAATGATGCGCATCCACTGATGTAACAATGTGATGGTGAAGATCTATTACAGGGAATTCTGGTTAGGTTAATGGGTGATTCTAAGTTGATTTTATATGATTAAGAGTGGTTGGATACTTGATTGTGCTCTCATATGGTTCTAATTTTGAGATTAATACTGTTGGGATAGGCCTCGGCCCCCACAGCCCTAAACTTGATTAAACAGGTTTGATAAAGGATGGACAACAACTATTTGAGTGGGTTAAAACAGAATGAAGAACCAGAAGTAGAGGAAAGATGGAGGAGGAGAAGACTATGATCATAGTCATTGTATTTCAGCCAGGTATCCTCCCCCTACTGGGGTTTAAACCCTTCTTTCAAGTCATTTTTGTTCATTTTTGACTTATTTAATTAGGTTAATGTTATTTTTGTAAATTATTACAAATAATTTACCACCCATAACAGTAGGTGCCTTGCTATGCCTTGTGCTTTATTGGGATTTTCTGGATTTTTGACCATTTTGTCCTGTTATTTGATTTTGCCTTGGATTTTGCATTCTTTGATCATAGGGGATGGCCTTTATTGTTACAGGCAATTCCTTTTGCCTTTTGTACTCCATGGAGCTTGCTTTTGTGCATCGGATCATTTCTGTGAAGATAAAGTTTTAATTTTATTTCTTGTGTTTGTCCTTGTATCTGTCTAAATTTTGATGGTAAATCCCCCACCATGGGCATTTCGGAAGAATTGTGGGACTCTCTTTGCACTTCAGAACTCCAAATTAATAGCGGTTGTGGTAGTAAAACGCAAGACATCAGACAGATGATCTCCTCTTTTATTTGTGAAATCTAATCTATTCCTCATTGCTACATTCTATGCATTGTTCTTTGAGATGAGCATTTAGTGATTGTCAGCTCTCATGGACACAGAGGGCACTCTTATGACTAAAGATTTTAGTCACAGACTAGTTGGAGTGAGTCACTGGGCATGTCACCTAACTGTCTAAGATTATATTATTGAAGGCTGTGACGGAAAAATTTAGAAAAAGTCATCTAGTGTGACATAGCCTTAATGCTAAATATTGAATTATGGAAAAAGAAATGGGATCTAACACATGGATGTCAAGAGAAGTATGCTGCCATCTTTTATAGATAAGTCAAGATGATGCAATATGTTATGTGACCTTTGTGTCATACCCAGCAAAGGGCATAGTTATCACAAACAATGTGAGGTGACCATCCAAAAAACAGCAAACAAAATGGTGCAGTCAGAATAGTGGTAAAATAATGCAGACATTAAAAAAAAAGTATAAATGTGCAAAAAATCAAAAATTCATAAGAAGAGATTGAAAAAAATGAAATTATTAATTATTAGGTGGTATAAAGATATAGGAGACTGTATATGCTAATATGTCATCTTTATAAAGATTAATGTTGTGACAGAGAAACACGCTCTCATCTTCAGGAACAATCCCATCTCTCCACAGAATTGCTTTAAGTTTCTTATAGCGGAAATGGTAAGATGAGCCTCCGCTCGAGTTGGAGACTTTAAGGCGCGCTCCGTGATTGTCTCAATTTTCATGTCAGATTATTCACCGCCCTGTAAGCTTTGTTACAAGCCATAAAGAATCATCTCCTAAATGTGATCATTTGTAGGCAAAGCAGTGCTATGTAAATTAACTCAGAGATCCATCTAGCGGAAGCGCGTTTCTATTAGAGAGCTAATCCTTTCCACCACTTCAACCTCTCAGAACCCGCTTTATTATCACATTTGCTCCCCTTGCATTTTGCTTTATGCTCTAAAGAAATGAAAAGCTATTTTATATCACCCTAATTATTTATGTGCAAGTGACTGCAGAGTATATTAAATTCCGTTTGCATTGTCTATTTGCTTCGACTAAAGCATGTTCTGGGACAGCAAGACCTCTGAAGAAAATTAGATTTTTATCATTGTATGACAATGCAACCAAAATATAAAAAAAAACATGGTGTCATGGTGTCAAAGTACATCTGTATAAATAAATGAATGAAATATTTTTATAATACTTTATTCAGGTATTTGACTAGTCTTCCTAAGACATATCATTTATCAAAATATTTAGCATTACCTTGAATACAGGATGCCAACAGCACTAGCCAAACTTCCTTTTTGTGTGTGGGAGGGCTGGGTTTATCCCATTAAAATAAATCCACCGAGGGTTGCTGAGCACCTTGCACTACCGAAAGGAATCGTTACATTTATTATAAGCCTCTTTGTTCAATTAATAAATGCTTAGTTGAATTTTCTGTGCTGTGAAATGATATTTCAAACTGTGTTAAAATATTGTTATGTGTTCCATTGAAGCTCATGACTGAAATTTTAATCTGACTTCTTTTGATGATATGCATTGAAGCCCCATTATTAATCTTTTGACGGCCTCTCAGGGAATCATTTGGCATTCTTTGTTAAGTGAATCCTATTGGAATTGCTCTTAATCCCTGTAGTATTTTCAAGTTGACTTTTCAATGGGTAATATTAGCATTTTAGAGAGTTTTCATAAAGCAATTCAGAACAAACCAAATTCAGGTTGAAATATTTTTACTTTTCATAGCACAAACCTAGTGTTGAACAGGCTGGCCATCTAAGGATTTTAAAAAATTACATTGTCCATTTAGACCTCTTCCTGTAGTGACTAGATGTCCCATTCAGGGTATCCCCTGGTGCTGCTTGGCCCCTCATGGTCTTGAAAACTACTTGGACAGTTTTGGCAACAGACTTCCATTCCAACCAGTTACTCAAAACATATTTGTTTGGCAGCATACCATTCAATTGCAAATTTTGCCCAGTTATGAAGCACAATAAGTTGAGTAGCTTATTTTATTTTGTAATTGCCAGACTAATTTTTGATGTAATATTTTTCCACTGCCCTTTAATTGCTCTTCAAAGTGGTTAATCCATTTTGTTTGTTTTTATTTAGCCTTCTAAGAAACCTGGGCCCTATAATTTCACATACACTGGAGGTATGACATAAGGCTGAGAAGCACTTAACCCAAGGGGCACTCCTATATATTGTAATCACACCTTGTGTATTGGTGGCCTTCCTGGGCAAGCTGGAACAATTGGACACTAGGGAATATTTATGATGATAATGGGCTCCAAACGTTCCAGGCATTGAGGTCTCCAACGTATATTACACTCATAACCAATACTGTTCTCCCATCCACTTCAATTTCACCATTCTATAGTTTGTTGTCCTCACTAACTCCTAATTCAAGATCTGCGGAAGCCCTCTGTGTATCTTTACCAATTCAAACTACAAGTTTGGCGAATTTTCTGTTCCATGTGACAATTACGATTTAACTCAAACTTTAGAGAAATGTACATTTTTATTGTGGGTTTTTCTCATTTAATTACCGTATGTATGTGCGTTTAAGTTCTACCGCGGATAAGTCAGGGCTTGATTTTACCGTATCATTTCCAGTACTTTATAATGTCGGTCGCATAAGTCGCATGCGAAAAACTCACGCTATTGGTCCAAGAGATTAAGATGTGCTAATACCATCCTGAGAGAATAACCACGGAGTACACTGTCACACGATAATACCCAAACTATTCTGAAGCGACGTTTGCACTGTTTTGTGTATTTTTCTATCTCAGACCCTCATACACCTATATCATAAGAGCATCCCTTATCTGTGATGAAGCGTTCTATCAGAAGAAAATAGGAAGCTGCTTTTAAATTAAAAGTCATTGAAGTGGCGAAAGAAATTGGTAATTGTGCTGCTGCAACAAAATTCGATGTGTCTGAGAAACTGCTGCAAGATTGGAGCAGACAAGAAGATGTAAAAAATAAAATAAAATTAATTATCGCAATTTTTGAATGGCCGTATAAGTATGGGTCTGATTTTATGATGGATTTTTCACATTTCAAGATCCAACTTATACGCGAGTATATACTGTAGTATGTTTAAATACCACCCCATATCACAATATTGTCAGGAATAAATTAACCAGTTGTCACTGTGGCAGTCAGGATTTTATTGATTTTTTTTTAATTGCTTACTGTAATAATAGGCCCATTATGGGCACGCCTATCTCACTTGTTTTGAGCATAAGGTAGGAAATCTGGACTTTGAAACAAATGTATGTGTTTATATCTGCTTAAAACCCCACCAAAATAGAGAGTGTAAAGCTGGTTGAATCGAAGACTCTAGAATTGTGAGGCAGGAGCACTAAGCACAACAGCACTTGCATCAGAATTGCCTATCAGTTAAAGGTCTTTTTATTCTTTTAGCTATGTTTTCACATGTGGTAATAAATTGAACTCGAACACTGGTGATGTATTAAATGTATGCAATGTTACATTTTTTTCTTTTTAATTTTTGATGTTCACAGCATCTTTTATCTATCTATTTCCCAAACTTTTATATTTTTTCAGCTAATTCTTATTTTGAAGATTTTTTGCAAAAACATGTTAATAACATAAATATGGAACAAAGTTTTACCATGTGTATCATGTATTTGTACAAGCACATTTGTATCATATACAGTACTGTACAGCTGCTATAGCAGCATCTTAACTCATTCACTTAATAAGCAATATGTTAAGATTTTAATAACTTTCTGTATGGAGCCACAGTGGCACAGTGATAGCGCTGCTGTCTTCCAGTAAGGAGATCAAAGTTCACATCCCAGTTCCTCCCTATGTCTGCATGGGTTTCCTCCAGGTGCTCTGGTTTCCTCACGCTATCCAAAGACTTGCATGTTAGGTGAACTGCTGATCCAAAATTGGCCCTTGTGAATGTGTGTGTGTTTGCCTTGAGTGGACTGGTGCCCTGTCCAGGGTGCACCCTTTGATAATTGGGATTGGCTCCAGCCCTTGAGGCTCTGGTCTGGATTAAGCATATTAGAAAATGACATGACAACCTTCTGTCTCAATTTCACAAGTGCCTTAATTGCAACATGTGCACGGAGTACCACTGGCTGGATGCATTCAAACAAGTTTGCTGTCCAAAAATGCCTATGTTTGTACCATGGAGTCCAAGTCTAGAAATCAGCCCATAAAGAATCCCCTGTAGTTCACTGGACTTATTCCTGAAAAGGAATTAACTCACACAAGCACAATGACTTTGACAAGGATAAGAATAAATCATAAGCTTCTGATGATGCTTTGACAAATTAGTGCTAGGCACTGTGTCACCAGGTTGTCCCTTTCAAAAATGATATACAGTAAACATCTAGTTTAAAGGTAAACGGAAGAGCCATATGGCATGGGGTTTCCATCTAACCCGGAAGTGTTTGCAGACCATGTGGGTGGAACAGCATAAGCACTTCTGGGTTAGCCAATATAAAAGGACTTACCACCCTCATCCAGGTGAGTGAGAGTCGGGTTGAAGTGGACAAAGCCTGTTGGGGATGTGTCGAACAGTAGAAGAGAAAGAGAGAAACTGAGGAGAGTTTTGGTAATTGTAATTTTGAACCTTTGTGGAAGGTAGCTGTTGTGAAGAAAATCACAGGAACACACTTTAAGGGTTGGGGATTCCGTCCCCATATACTGTAAGCCACAGTAAGAATGTGAGCGTTCTGTATAATGGTCAAGTTTGTAATACACAATTGTCAGAAAATTGCAGATACACAAAACAATTTATGTGATGGAGAACGAAAGTAGGAATGAAGGGAGGATGATGGGGAGGATCTTGGGATGGAGGTGACATCAGCTGTAAGCGACCGGAGGCGAAGACATCAGGGGGTTTAGGAATAACATGGAAGCTGCTCGGATGTCTGGAGGAGGCTTTTGACACAAATTCAAGGTGCCGTTGGTTTTTGTTGTTCGTCTTTCCTGGTGAAACAAAGAGAGAGATGTTAATACGTTGCCTTAATCCTCTGTCCTTTAGCTAATCGTTCATGTGTGACACTGTACAAATAGATCAGTTTTATTTAAAGGGGATGTGTGTTTATGAAGTTGTGTTGGTTTTTGGGCTCTCTGGTGCTCCTAGTGGTTCACAATATACATCCATCCATTATCCAACCCGCTGAATCCGAACACAGGGTCATGGGGGTCTGCTGGAGCCAATCCCAGCCAACACAGGGCAGGAACTAATCCCGGGCAGGGTGCCAACCCACCACAGGACACACATAAACACACCCACACACCAAGCACACACTAGGGCCAATTTAGAATCGCCAATCCACCTAACCTGCATGTCTTTGGACTGTGGGAGGAAACTGGAGTTATCCCGGGAAGTAGACCCGGGAAGCGAACCCGGGTCTCCTAACTGCGAGGCAGCAGTGCTACCACTGCGCCACCATGCCGGCCACAATATACATATATAACTATTACCTATAAACTCACAGAGACAAACAGGATAACATTAACATAAATGCTGATCATAAGAAGGCTTGGCGTAATGCTTATCTGTTTCTTTAGCCTTACCTCCAGGTTTTGGCATTTTCTTTTTAACTCCTGGTCCTGTTACCTTTGTGAAAACTAAAAAGTTTTCTAGTTAGAGTTTTAGTTTTGTTGAAAGATTTTCTGTCCTCACACGCTTCTTACCTCAAATGGCATTTTGACTTTTCTTTGCTATTCCATTTTATAAGAAGTTTGCTAATCTCTGCTGTGCTCAATAATATACTAATAGGTCTGAAAGGGCACTCCATTCGTCCTATTTAAACACAATACCTGGAGGCAGTTAGAGTTTAGAAATTGTTGTCGTTATTTTTAGTGGGAGATGTGGGAGTGCACATAGTGTTCCATGTGACCCTGACTATTTTACAGGCAAGAGCACACTGTTGGGGTGCTGCAGAAAGCACTGCAATGTAAAAAGTGCAGCCCTCTGCATGCACCCCAGGAAGAATTCACATCATGACCAGCCCACAATGAAACAGACATGATGATGCAAGTTACAATGATGAATTTAAAGACATGCAAATTTAGAAGCAAAATTCATGTCTATGAACATTTTACAAAAGGAAAAAACAAAGTCCACAAAACAGCCAAAAGGTCAAAAAGGGAATTAAGGTAAAAAATCAGAAACGCTATGCCAAAACTAGAAAATTCAAAACCAGACCAAGCGGTCAGAATACAAAAACATGGCAACATCAAAGAGACCTGCACGGAATTGCTGTCACAAGGGCAAGACTGCAAAATTACATGCAACACCATTATCCTGGATTCCATCATGTGACTGCTGCAAAGCACCTGTTGCTATGCAACATATACAGATAGGTGGGTGGAGGCAAAAGGTTGGTGAAAGGAAGGGCTAAGGGGTGGAGCCAAGAAAAGAAATAACAAAAGTTACATTAAAATGTTACCCTTTTCTAAGGAGGTTTTGAACTGCAAAACAGCAATTACAAAGAGGTTGAAGTGGCCATCAGGCCGTTCCTATCTATTTCAACTATAATTTGAGCACACACATGGCTATAAACTGTCTTGATAAAAGGAAATGGCAATACACAACAATTTATTTTTTATACTCTCAAAAATAATCATGTTTTTTTCAGTAGATTTTATAGATTGTGAAGATGTCATTACAATCAAGTAAAAAATACATTTAATTCAGATCAAATAGGGCAGAAAAATAAAAAAGGTATCATATTAAGTAAGCATCCAGTAATAATGGAATATCCAAAAGATTTGTAATGGTTCAAGTACCTCATCTCATCTCATTTTCTAAAACTGCTTTTGCTGATGAGGGTCGTGGCAGCAGCAAACCAAGCAGGTCAGCCCAGAAATTTTTGTCCCCAGCTACAGATTCCAGCTCTTGTTCAGGAATTCCCAGGCATTCCAAAGGCAGCAGAGAGATATAATCCATTCAGAATGTCCTGGGTTGCAAGTTTTCCACCCAGTGGGATGTGCCCTAAGTAGCTCTAGGGAGAGCCACCCTCCCAAAACCAGCTCAGCTTGCTAATCACCCGAAAAGCTGAATTTCTCACTCTAGCACTGAGTGTCAGCTTAGAAACCCTGTGAATAATCCTCATTTCTGCTGCTTGTAAATTCAATTTCATTCTTTTTGCCATTATCTATAGCTTATAACCATAGGTAAGGACAGGGATGTAAACTGACTGGTAAACTGAGAGCTTTGTTTTTAACAACAACAACAACATTTATTTATATGGCACATTTTTATACAAATAATGTAACTCAAAGTGCTTTACATGATGAAGATTGAGAAAAAAAGACAAAATAAATAAGAATTAAAATTAGGGACATAGAATAAAAGTAAGGTCCGATGACCAGGGAGAACAGAAAAAAAACTTCGGATGGCTGGAGAAAAAAATAAAATCTACAGGGGTTCTAAGGCCACGAGATCGCCCAGCCCCCTCTAGGCATTCTACCTAACATAAATGACCTCAATCAGTCCTCATGGTATTCAGGGTTCACATGGAAGAACATGACGATGACAGTCATGTGGACTTCTGGCCTTTAATCCATCAACGTAGGGACATCACGGTGCTTTGTTTAGGTGGTGGTGGCTCAGATCAGAAGAACAGAAGAGAAAGTAGGGGATAGTATGGATTTTGGAGCCACCATGAATAACAATGATAATTAATTGAATATACCGAGTATCAGGATTTAACTAAGATGAAGCTATGAGAAAACCATGTGCTAAGTAATGTGTTTTCAACAGTGTTTTAAAGTGCTCCACTGTGTTAGCCTGGCGAATTCCTATTGGCAAGCTATTCCAGATTTTAGGTGCATAATAGCAGAAGGCCGCCTCACCACTTCTTTTAAGTTTAGATCTTGGAATTATACGCAGACACTCATTTGAAGATCTAAGGTTACGATTTGCAGTGTAAGGTGTAAGACATTCAAAATATAAGATGGTGCAAAATTATTTAAGGCTTTGTAAATCATAAGCAGTATTTTAAAGTCAATTCTGAATGACACAGGTAACCAATGTAGTGACATCAAAACTGGAGAGATGTGCTCGGATTTTCTTTTTCTAGTTAAGATTCTAGCAGCTGCATTCTGCATGAGTTGCAATCGATTGATGGTTTTTTAGTAGTCCTGAGAGGAGTGCGTTACAGTAATCTGGCTGACTGAAAACAAAAGCGTGAACTAATTTTTCAGCATCTTGCAATGTTATATGAGGTCTAACTTTTGCTATATTTCTTAAGTTAAAAAATGCTGTCCTAGTAATCTGATTAATATATGATTTAAAAATCAGAGTCAATAGTTACCCCTAAATTCTCTACCTCCATCTTGACTTTTAATCCTAATGCATCAAGTTTATTTCTAATAACCTCATTATATCCATTATTGCCAATCACTAAAATTTCAGTTTTCTCTTTATTTAGTTTGAGAAAATTACTACTTATCCATTCAGAAACACAAGTAAGACATTTTATCAGTGAATCAAGAGAGTCGGGATCATCAGGTGCTATTGATATGTCATCAGCATAGCTGTGGTAGCTCATGTTATACCTCAAGATAATCTGACCTAATGGAAGCATATAAATCGAAAAGAGCAGCGGACCCAAGACAGAGCCTTGTAGAACACCATATAGAATATCATGTGTCTTTGAATTACCACAACTAACAAAGAATTTTCTACCTGTCAAGTAAAATTCAAACCAATTTAAGACACTGCCAGAGAGGCCCACCCATTGACTAAGGTGATTTCTAAGAATATTGTCCTCATTGGTATCAAATACGGCACTCAGATCTAAGAGGATGAGAACAGATAAATGGCCTCTGTCTGCATTTACCCGCAAGTCATTGACTACTTTAACGAGTGCAGTTTCTGTACTGTGATTTGTTGTGAAACTTATCAAGAATAGCATGTTTATTGAGGTGATCATTAAGCTGCATAATGACTGCCTTCTCTAGAATTTTACTTAAGAAAGGCAGGTTAGAAATAGGTCTAAAATTTTCGAAAACAGAGGAGTCAAGATTATTTTTCTTGAGCAGGGGTTTAACTACAGCAGTCTTAAGACAGTCTGGGAAGACTCTGTATCTAATGATGAGTTTACTATGTCAAGAATACTATCAATTAGAACACCAAATACTTCTTTGAAAAAACTTGTTGGTAATGAGTCAAGGACGCAGATGGGGGATCTAAGTTGAGAAATTATTTTATATAAATCAGGTGGATCTATTCTGGTGAAAGAATTTAATTTGTTTATAATGGAGTACCGGGGTTTAAGAGGATCAGTATTGGGGAGATGTGCTATATTATTTCTAATATCATTAATTTTTTATTAAAAAATATAGCAAAAGCCTCACAAATTTCACTAGAAGTATTTTGGAGGCATTCCATTGAGTGACCTGGGTTTAGCAGATGATCAATTGTAGAGAATAAGACTCTGGGATTACTAGCATTGTTATTTTTAATTCTAGAGAAATAACACTGCCTCTCAAGATGGACTATGCACTTGTATTCTGTTATTTTAACCTTTAATATCTCATTGTGGATAATCAGTTTAGTTTTTCTCCATTTATGCTCAGCTCTCCAGCATGTTTTCTTTAGATCAGACACTCTTTGGGTCTTCCATGGTAAAACAGTGCTAGAAGATTTTTTTATCTTTTCAGGTGCAACTATGTCACCAGCAGCTCTCACCTTCGTATTAAAATTTTCCACCTTACTATTTACGTTATTCTCACTATTGTAGTAAGCACTACAAATGGACTGGTTGCTTAGGATGTTTGCAAATTTGGAAGCTGCTGATGAATCAAAGAAGTGTTTTTTAACAATATGCTTCTTGTGAATATTTTTGTCATTATTTCTATATTAAATATTAAGAGAAAATGGTCTGATACACCGATATCAATGATCTACTTCACATCAACTTTTAATCCTTTAGTAATTACTAAGTCTAACGTATGACCTGCTTTGTGTGTAGGCTGACTAATGTGCTGGCTCAAATCAAAAGTGTCCAGGAGGTTCATGAATTCTTTTACTTTCGGGTCACACTGATTATCGATATGAAAGTTAGTCACCGACTATTAGGAACGTGTCATAGTTAGTAATTACAATTGACACCAAGTCTGAGAATTCCTCAAAGAAAGACGCATTGTATGTAGGAGGTGTATACACGGATAATACTAGAAACTGAGAAACTGCATGAATAACAACGGCAAGATATTCAAAGGACTTGAATTTACCAAAACTGACATCTTTACACTTTAACCGGCTCAAGTAAATGTTTGCTAAACCGCCGCCTTTCTTACCTTGCCGATCCACATCAGCAAAGCAGAGGCACAGATTCAATTAAAACAGCCGCACCATCAGAGCTAAGCCACGTTTCACTTAGTGCAATAAAATCACATTTCCTATCACTAATAAGATTGTTAATGGAAAACGTCTTGTTGGTTAATGCTCTAAAATTTAACATCATTCATATTATTCATATTCATTCACATAACATCTTGCGGTTTGTAATCAGTGACCAAGTATTTTTTTCCCCAATCTTGCCAGTCTCCACATTTTGGTGCATGGTGCTGTTTCTTTTGTACTCCAGGACATGCATGTGCCTCCGTCTGGACAGGAGTTTCTGGATCTGAATGTCGAGTGCCTGGAGTTCTTTGATGACACGGTTCATCTCACCATTGGTCATTGTCTGCTTCCGTTTTGTGCCCTAGGAAAGAATGAGAGAGAGAGAGAGAAGTTAGCCTGAAGAAGTTAACTAAGCTCCCATTTTACCACTACACACATAGTAGAGGAGTTCAAGTATGGTTCAACCATATGACTGAGGACAATAGTAAGTTTTGCGTTATTATAATTTTAAGTAAAATGGACATGTTTTACTAATTGTCTTATGGCAGAATTCTTCCATTTGAAAGAGATAACAAGGACAGTGTACATTATTATTATATATGGTGTGACTGAGTGAACAGACCGAGGATGCCAGAGAAATGCTGGGGTGCCAGTTGGGCAACTCTGTTTAATGAACTTTGAAAAAATAAAAAAGGTTTATGGCCTTCAGCACTCAACTAAGGAGTTTTTCCATCCTGTAATATGGTACTTCAGGGGGAGCTCTGTCTTAGCTGAGGACCTAGTCCAAACTGAACATCACCTCAGAAGAGGCAGGCCCTTTTCTGAGCATTGAGGGTGGAGCTAGTTTTTGTCCTGGGACATCCTCCTGGAACTGTGGTTGAAAGAGAATAAATGGTTGACGCTAGTGCCCCCTCTTGTCCCAAGGTGGTACTGCTTACCTTTCAGAGCCTGAAAAATGGTTCCCAGATGCACATGTGTGACTACAGTTAATTATACAGTGATATCCCAAAATATATTACCCCAAATAGAGCTGTTAAAGCATTAACAAAACTAATGACTTCAAAACTGTCTAACAAAAATGTAAAAATTTCATTGTAATGAGGTCTGAGTAGGGGACTTTTCCAAAATGAGTCACCATTAAATTGTAAGTCTGACTGCATTGCTTAAAATTAAGTTCTTGGCCCAGGTATATTTTAGAATTTCTGAGACCAAAAACACTTATGATGTATAGTTTGGAGCTGCATTTAATACAAATTAAAGAGTGTATATTTTATCAAAAGATGTCTTCAATAATTAAGTAAAAATGCCCTGTTTCCAGTGCTATCTAATAAATACCTAGAGGTATTTTGAAAGCACTAGTAGAGTCTAAGATACTACTTATTTCTTTATTGCAGCACGAAAGTGTAATTTCTACATTAGTTATTATAGCAAGGTTTCAATAAACTTCTACTATTTTAACAGTAGGAAATTGCAGGATTGCATATCTTCAGGCACAGATGAATCTTTGCAGGGTTTTATAAACACATAGTTGCACGCATTTAAAGCACTGGCACATTGTCAAAAACTCTGCACCTTGTATGGGCTGCTGGCAGCATGGGCTCTGTTATTCATTTGACTGTCAATGGAATTTTGGATTTGAATAAATTCATTCATATAGGTACCGAAGGGTACATTTTTGCTTTAGAAATTGTGCATTTAGTTTTACGTCTTGTTGTTTTATGCATTTTTATAACAGCTTATACTGTAGCATGACTTCTTAAATTGTAATAATATCCATTTCCTATGTTTTTTCATTCCATTGCCTGTATTCCATTTTTAAAATACTTTATGTTTATAATTGGTTCCTGGGCTCCATTTTTCAGTCTATCAATAAAGCCATGAACACTCACACAAAGGTGGCAGTGGTAGGAGAACGCTATTGCTGGGTGATAAATCTATAGAGAGCTCCCAAATGCCCACTTGCTCTGGCGAAAGACAAATTTACATACATCTACTGCATCACCATATAGCAGCCATTACAAAGTCCTGCAACATTAGGCTGCAAAGGAAACAAGGTTAATTGGAAAAAATGAAGATACATATATGAATGAATAATTAATCGTTTACCTCTAAACAGAGAGTTTTTGGAAAAACAATTCTCATTCTACATGACTAACCATTGTGATAATGGAAATTCCATTGCACTTACAACAGAGCTATGCAAATCAATAACAGTGCATTAAAAGAGACGTTAAGTAGCCAAGCAAACTGCTGTTAGTGACAGTGTCACAATTTGTAATAGGCTATTGTAGGAAAACCATTATGTACCAGGGAGACAAGTGAAAATGAAAATATAACGAAGGTCTGGAGTGAAATGCTTACTATCTAGAGAGCATTAAAGCCATAAAGAGAGCTCTAAAGCCCCCGAGTGCACAGTATTCTTGCTAGGAAAGGGAATCTAAATTATGAAAGAGAAAAAAAAGTCGATCTCTCTTATATAGGTTTATTGACCTTGTACACGACTTTCTCATCAATTAGCTGGACTGGTAGTAATTAGCATGACCGTCAATAATAGGCTATACATTTTGTTGATTTGTGCATTTCTCCTCATACTATTATCGCATAGGGTATCTGGATGTGGTCAGAGGCTACTAATGTAATGTGATGAGTTGCATATTAAATTTCAACTGAGTTAAAAGTAAAGAGAAAGGAAGAAAGTGTGTGGCAGAATTTGGAGGGACTGGGGTGTAATAATAACAATAATAATACAAATAAAAATAATAAGATATTTTACATTTTTCTTTGTTCAGGAACAAAAGCAAATATTTACTTGTTATGAAACTGCCTGTCATCTATGTGTTTCAGAGAGTTAAAAAGTAATAATCATCATCATAAGTAAATCACTGGCATAATATACATTTTCAGACTTCTGTCTTCTTGTATAGAGATGTCTAGTAAACCAGAGTTTACTCTGGTGGCAGACGACACAAGGGAGGAAAAGGATATGGCAGTGCATCTCTGAGAAGACACATCCACATCTTAAGTTGAAGAATTTTGCAATGTCGGCAGAGTACAATGAACTTTTTACTTGCATGTCTCCTCAGAAAAGTTATACTATTACCAGGAAAACCCACACACAACTCAAAAAGTGTATATGGAAAGCATACAAATACACACAGCATTTTTATGTTATAATCTTTGTTTTTCATTATCATTAAACTTCCGGTCTATGGAGGGAAACTGTCCCCGAATCCATAGGGGCTACTACTAACGGTCCTGTACCGTCTGTCAGAAGGAATAAGCAAAACAACAATGCTGGATGACGGAGGTCTGCAAAAATACTGTGCATCTTTCTAAAGCTGCACATGTTATACGCGTATGTATAACATAAAATGTATACTGTTTTGAAGTGAAGGCCATGGAGTGCCAGTAATACTGTGTGTAACCTTCACCATTCTTTGTAGAGCTTTACCTTCTTGAGCCGAACAAAAGCCTGTCACACACATGTGAATAGGAGGCAGCTGAAGGGCTTGGAGAATAATGGTAATACATCTGCACAGGGGGTGGCGGGGTGCACTAACGCTCTTTCTAAGTTCCCTGCAGAACTTTCACGGGAAATCCCACCAGGAGCCACTGCCTCGACTCGGGACATGCCACTTCTGAACCCGACCCCGAGGACGACATCATTTCCGTTCCTGGCCCTGAGGGCGACATCACTTCCGGTCCTGGCCCCGAGGACGACATCACTTCCCCCAGACTTCCTATAAAGCCTCACTCCTTTCCCCTGGAATTCAGTTCTGTTTTGGACTCTGTCTTGTAAACTTGACTTACAATTCAAACATTTACTTTGTGCAGCCAGTATACAGATTATATGGGTGGCTGCCCCAAACCTTTGCCATGTCTCATGTCTCTTCTTGTCACAAGCCATACCAGAATGTAATGCAACTAGTAAGGTTAGAGTGAGATAGTTTGAGCACCTGATGAAGCTTGCATGAACAGATTGGACTAATGCGAGGTGTCCTCAATTATCTGAAAAAACTGAGGAGCCAGTGAGCCTTCTTGACTAGAGTTAAAATGTAATGTGTCCACCTCAGTTCTTCAGTGATGGCCATTCCAAGAAATGTAAAACTGCTCATCTTCTGTACAGAATCCTCTAATGAAGATAGCAGTGTGGTGTGCTTTGTAAGGTCTATAAGCAGACACCTACATCTTATATCTTCTTATCCTAGCAATCCTGCTCCGGATTAGCAAGTTTGGGAGATGGCTGGATGGATGGATGGATGGGTGAATAATAAGAATAATCTGTCTACAGATCCACAAATTAACAAAAAAAGTACTAATCCAGTTTTGGACTACAAGGGCTTCATTCTATCCTGTTAGCAGACAAAAAGAGTAAGAATAATAACCATAATTACTCTCTAACACATTCTCCATGCATTGTTCAAGCCATGTAAATGGAAGGATAATAATGAAGTCTAATGAAGATTAAGTGGATTGGAAATGGAATCATATATAGTGAAATAAAGAACATTAAAAAGGTGGTTTGTGTCCCAGCCCACATTCCGTATTTAATGGCAAATAGTTTTTATTGAAAAAGATAAGGTACAGGGTAAAATGAACAGAAAGAGGTACTAGTAGTGTGTCCCTCATGCTCTCCTGTGGTCATTTGACACCTGCTTCCTGTTCTGATCTCCTTTTCTGTCATTTGGAGGAGGAGGGGAGTCGTGAGGAAATACTGTGCATGATTCGGTTGTCATTCGGTTGTCCTAAGAACTGGAATGGAAATTGATCTAAAGTATAGTGCAACCCCCTGTCCGGTTTCCTGGGGCCTCATGTATAAACGGTGCGTATGCACAGAAATGATGCGTACAAATGTTTCCACGTTCAAATCGCGATGTATAAAACCTAAACTTGGCGTAAAGCCACACACATTTCCACAGTACCTCATACCCTGTCGTACGCAAGTTCTCCGCTCGATTTTGCAGACTGGCAGCACCCAGCGTCAAAGCAATGCTACTGTTCCTGTGTGGTTTATCTTTCTTTTTTAGATCCATATCCCTGACACGGCTTTATAAATACACTGAAATTAACTGTATATAGTTTGTTAGTTTAATGCATGTGATTGTAATTAACCTGTAACAATATAATGGCCCACAGAATGGCCAAACTATTCTAAATACCATAGCTTTAGCGTTGTTACTCTCACTGCGCCTTCTTCTTCTTCTTTCAGCTGCTCCTGTTAGGGGTTGCCACAGCGGATCATCTTTTTCCATATTACTCTCACTGCGCCACTCGGAGCAGCTGATCGGAAAGAGAATTATCGGTATACACCATCAAGCATATGCTGCCTCAGCCATGCTTCCTATTTGAACTGCTTCTCACACGGCAAACGCTTCAAAACCTTTACTGTACGGACCTCGCGGTTCAGAAAGAGTTTCATCCCACGAGCTCTAAACGCACTCTATCACTTCATCAACTCTTCCTTGTAGAACTGTTTGTACTTATAAGTACAATTACCTCACTGTAAACTTGCGATACAGCGATAAAGCGCATATTTACATGTGATGACGATATCATTTTTAAGATGAAATGCAGCAAAATATGTTTATTATTTTATACAGATAAAACTTTAACTTTAAATAATCTATATTGTTGATAAGTTAAGGACACGGTGTTGCTACGCTAGCAAAGATCTGGGGCTCCGTTCACGGATTGTTCCTGCCTCTCACTGTATGCTTCACTGGGACTGGTGTGAAGGATAGAATAATTAAACATGTACTACGAAGATAGTTCAATGTTTCTTAAAAGTTTTGAAGAACCAGCATTATAAGCTTACAGATGGCTTAATGTCTATTACAGAGCTGATTGTGTGGCGATTGGGTATTTGGAGAAAGAAAAGGAAGGACAGGAATTGGAGGTTAGTACATTTGGAAGAGACAGCACTGCTGCAATAAATTATTTCATCCCATGTTTAATAACATGCATTAACACCTATCATCATGAAAATGATATCACGTATACAACTCAGCATTTTAATTATTCAGAGAGCTGTAATATCACGAATGTAATGGATTCTGTGTCCTGTCGGAGGAAGAGAAAGTCGGTTTAAGAAGCACGTAGTGATTTACACACAGACCACATAGAACAGCACATACAAATCAAAGCATTTAACATAGTACTTTAGTTACTATGGGATTTGAGAAACTAGTAAATTAAATGATTTTAAGATTAAGTTTATGATGTTCTACTTTAATGACAAAATAAACTATGTGGATTAAAGTGGAAATTTCAAGGTTAAAGTTGACAT
The DNA here is from genome assembly GCA_026402145.1 of Polypterus bichir lapradei. Taxonomy (NCBI): domain Eukaryota; kingdom Metazoa; phylum Chordata; class Cladistia; order Polypteriformes; family Polypteridae; genus Polypterus; species Polypterus bichir. Next base: position 43,983,121 of record JANRMT010062807.1, read on the forward strand.
TTCGTGCTTTTTCCCCACTGTGTGCCCATTTTTTTTCTCTGTTTTTTTTAACCCTAATAAGCTTTCATATGACACTCAGACGGTAGGCTACGACTTGCTTTTTCACGGCGACTTTGATATGCTACTTCTTTTTAATTTCGGGCACTGTGCGACTTTGTGAACTTGAGTTTTCGAGTTTCTCCGATACGCTATGTCACTCAATCAGCTTCCTTTTCTTGTTTATACCACTGTTTAAACTAACAAATAGTACGTTTTTCCTTAGCTCCACTTGGTATTCGTTAAAATTATTCTATTTTTCCTTGTGGTTTTGCCATTGTCTTTTCACAGAACGCTGATCTTAAGGGATATTTATATTGATTTGCATATTCAAAGAGGCGTAATTCTGGTAGGAGATGGGGTGGGGCAGCAGGCGTGTGCACGTGTGTTACTTTTCACGTTGATCAGGGTTTAAGTAGCGGAAGAAAATGGAAGTTTGTGTACGCACAGATTCTTGCATCTGGATTTTTCTGTGTGTACGCGTGTGTTCTGAGTTTTAGAGGTCATACGTACAATGCATAAAATAACTAAGGAACAACAAAAACAAAAGAATATATGCTCTGCAGACGTGGAAAAAATCAAACTACACGTAATTTTACTTTACACATTTCCCTCTATTGTTGCCAATGAACAAGCATCTACGTTGAGTTTGTAAATGAGTTCAGGTTAGGAAGGTGAAAGGTGAATGCAGTCTTAGTTCAACACTGAAAATTCCAGGGGTGCCAACATTTGAGGAAAAAAATAAAGATATGAAAGTATAATTAAGGTTTCATTCTGTTCTGCAACAATAATGAAATAAAAGCAGCAATACAATTGTGTCTTGGTGAGCAAAAGAAAGATTTAATAAAGAAAAATGAAAAGCTACCAGAGTTGTGAAAAAAATATCTGTTGACAGTCATCCATCCATCCATCCATCCATCTGTGTAGCTTCTAACCCAGTTACCCAATTCAGGAACATGAATGGCCAAAGCTTATATTGCCACTGTTTGACGTAACTCTGGAGCTGGGTACCTCTTCATTGCAGTCTTTTTTCAATAATAAACTCACATTATTTTTTAATTCTAGTTAAATACAAAAGCCAATATTTTCATGACAACCACAATTTATAAGCATTAATTTTATGGTAAAACTCATTGGTTAAATATGCCGAATTTGTGTTTTTAAGAGGTGAAGAAATTATAAATAATTAAGTAAGCATCTCCTTTGCGACTGAGGCCTGAGAATATTACAGAAGACTGTAATTAACCTCAACCATTGATAGAATTAAAGTCAGAGTAGCACTTGGGTTAGACAACATTTGGCATTGTACACCTGGAAATTAAATAAGGGACGTACCTGCTAAAAGTCAGGGTCAAGATCAATTTTGTAGTAAAGAAAGATATAAATATACTTGTTCTATTTGGTAAAATATGATTAGCGTTTCCTGGGTGGCACAGTGGTGTCGTGTAGTGCTGCTGCCTTGCATTAACAAGACTTGGGTTCATGTCCTGGGTCCACCCTGCATGGATGTTTACATGTTCTTCCTGTGTCTGTGTGGGTATCCTCCAGGTGCTCCGGTCTCCACCCACAGTCCAAAGACATGCAAGTTAGGTGGACTGGCATTTTCTAAATTGGCCCTAGTGTGTAGTTGGGAGGGTGCATCTGTGTGGATATGTGTGTGTGTGTTTGATCCGCGATGGACTGGCACACTGTCCAGGGTTTGTCCCTGCCTTGTGCCCTATGCTAGATGGGATAGGTTCCAGCAGACCCTGTAACCCTGTTCAGGTTAGAAAATGACTGACTGACTGATTAGCATTTTAAGAACAATTTTCCTACTGCTACAGTTCCTGTACCTTCTACAGTTGGGTGCTTTCAGATTGGCAATTACAGAGCCATTATGGATTAAATAAAGACAAAATGAGCAGACCCCACTTAACCATGGAGTAATCTAATTAGGTAAATTTTGCATCTGCCAATGCATTCCTTCAACACTGCAATCTTGAACTTGTCTTTTCTAATTCCTATGTTGCTGCTACAATGATTAATTCTGATTTTACCCAGTATAGTGGAATTAAATAATTGGATAGAATACTCAAGTTGTTAAGTTTTCCTTTTTTTTACTTTTCTGACAGATGTAACTAATTCCCAAGAATGTGCTATTTTATCCATATCTCTTGATCTGCAATAAGTTGCTGATGCCAGTGCCTTGCTTTTTATACCTTGTATAAATAGTACATTTTAGAATGCTAATGTGTACAAAGATCTAGTTATTTGGCAAAAACTAAGAGTCAGTTTCAGTGTTGCCTAAGCTGGGAATGATCCCATGCTGCTCTTTTCTTCATACATATTTATGGTAAAAAGACTAACTTTGGGGTTTAGTGCTGTAGTGTGCAATAGAGCTGCGGACTACTAGTGGATCAAGACCACAACAAAAAGTAGTTGGATTCTGGAAAATTATAAGGTAATGTTACAAAATAAATTCTGCACACACCAGATAAACTTTTGCAGACATGAAAAGAAAATATATGCCATTAAAAATGATTAAATCATATTTTATATTTATTTTTAGACTAAAGTACAGCATGATGCTGAATCAAATTTATTTAACTCAATGCCACAAAAAAAGTCAAAGGATGCATAGAAATCTTTATATTGCATAATATAAGAAGTAGAAAAATACAGGTCAATATATTTGATCTGTATTTAACCATTAATCTGCAGTAAAAAGGTGTAGAGTGGGTGTCTCTAATAAAGAAATCACTCAGGTGCTGGTTCGGACAGTACACATCAATAGATCTGCTTGTTTCCTCCATACTGTATTCCTTCAGAGAGTTATGCAGGTATCTTTGTGAGTGTTCTCCAGATCTAATATGAGATCTCTCACACTATGTATCATAAAGCACCTGTGGTCTACTCTGAAGTTTGCTCTGTGATGAGGAATTCTTTACTAATATTGTCCAGCATCAGGTATTTTATATGCTTTAGTGACTGTTATATTAATTCAGTAATTAATAACTCTTCTGTATTAATTGGGAAAATGAGTTATAGCATTACCAGATTTAGACTCCCACGGGCCCAAGGGTGTCACACAAATATATTTACACTCTATAAACATTGCATATAAAAATAATACTAGCAGTGAGTGTGGCCTCCCTAGGAGATTTAAGTCAGTGGTTATATGTACATTAGATCGATATAATGTATGAGTAACTGCATACATGAATCTAATGGAAGAACATGACGTACCACTGAAACAGAAAAACGCTGTTCCTACTGAGAAAGGCCGAGGTGTTAAGAGATTTTATCACTGTAGCTGCAACATAGCTGCTTTTAGGTAGGACTTCTAAGGCATAATCTACAGGTCAGTTGGTGACTGCAAATAACATCTGAAGTGATTCTGACCTACCTGTTGCAGTTACACTCGAACAATACTGCCTAACGCTCAATTCAGTAACATGTAAAATGTAAACAAATATGATTTTAAGATTGCTCTATGTTCTCCTAATAGTATGACAGAATTATTTTGTAGCACTTACATACTTACCTTAAGAAAGATAAAATAATACCTCTTGGCTGGGGTGAGAGTATATTTGGTATAACACCTGCATTACTTTTTTCTTGCATATGCCAGGGCCTACACCCAGGTCACCCTAATGGTGGATCATTAACCACCCAGGAGTTGCAGAAACATTTAGGTTTTATATACAATTCTACTAACATTTACCTTTTGTTGTCATTACTTTCTATATATCTTTTTCGGATGTTTGAAATGAATATTTAAAAAAAAAAATATTTACGTTCACAATAACGACCATGAAACTCATTTTGATCTAATGTAACTTAATGATTTCTATTATTTTTATTAATTTACATGTGGGCATAATTTTTTCCCCTTGTACTCTGTCCCTTTAAATCAAGAGGAACATGCAGCTACAAATTGTTAACTGAGAGAGGGTAAGATTTTAATTGCTAGCATGCCACCATTACCGGTAACCAGATGGACATTTGAGCAAACTGAGGAGGAAACAAGAAACAACAAAAACACTAGCTGCATATTAGTTAAAAATGTTGTTGATTTTGTTCTGATGTTCACTGCAGCAGCACTTAGACCTGAGGACCGTCTCTGATTAGTATCATAATATGTAGTCTGGTGTTGATCCACAGCTAGTATGGTAATATCTCAGGTACACTGCAAATAACTGTTTTATTGACTTGATAAAGAAAGACTGTTTATACCTCCAGAAATTGTGATGTATTCCAGTCACATAGGAGGAAATTTGTATTGCCAATCATGATATTTAAAATTGCAGAACTGACATTTAGAAAATCTACAAAATAGTTACCATAGCCAAAATTTATAAACAAAGATTTCAGGTAAAACACTTTGGTCAAATGTGATGAATTTATCTCTTTAAGTAGGCAGAAAATTGTAAAGTATCAGGTAGGCACCCACTTTTCATTTTCGTTACAGAAAACTGTAAGCTGAATTAACCTCAGCCACGATAAAACTAAGGTCAGAGCAGTACTTGGGTTAGGTGATACTTGGCATCAGATAACCAAAGATGAAATAAGAAGTATTTGCTAAAAGTCAGGGTAAAGCTCAATTTTGTAATAAAAATAAATAGGGAAATACAGTCGACCCCCGCGAAGTTGCGATTTAGAGTTTGTGGTCTCGTCGTTCGTGGATTTTTTCTTAGAACCTAGCTAATAATTGTTTGCGGAAACTGCAAATATCCTCTGCAATTTTTTATGGCTTTTTTTGTGGTAATATATAATTTTTCATGCATTTTAATGCTAAATTATTAAGAACAATATAATTTACTAATTTTGTAACATAAATTTTAACGTAAATTCAGCTAAATTTCCATATAAAATATAATACCATATACATTTTTTAGTATTGTAGAGAGAACACAAGCAACCATAGAGGAAAACACGGCATGGGATTGTGAAATCCTGTACCCCTGTACTCAGAGGCAGGAGGTTTGAAAGTACCCAATCCGAGAGCGTTATTCATTTCTCCTTGCTGCTGATTGGCTGCTGCCCTGTGACGCATCTCCGGCAGATGCAGCCCAGCATTCCTGCATCATAAAAGTTTAGTGCGTGTAGCTATCTTGGGTGTTTCACTGTGTTCTTGTGTTTTTCGTTTTGTTCTTCTTAAAGCCCTAAGATGCCGCCTAAATGCCCTGCACCTTCTAAGGCTTCTGGCACTGAACCTAAGCATGGGATCCCTATATGATTCAGGCTCTCAAAGTTAATAATGGCATCGATGCTGCCATTCAGACATATAAAACCCTCCTCGCCACCATTGAAGAAACAACAACAGCAACTTTCCATCACAATGTTCCTCAAACCTATCAAAAAAGCCAGCACGAAACCCCATCAGAAGAAGACCCGTCAGAAGATACGACTTCTCCTGAAGCGCCTGAAGAACTGGCACCACCCAAGGAGCTGTAAATCCTCTGCATTGCTGTGCAGTCATTATCTTCATTACATACCTTCATCGTACTACACAGCTAATTCATCATCATCATCTTCAATCAATATCATTCATTATTGGTGAGTACCAGTGCATTTTTTACTGTATTTTTATTAAATTAAATTATTACTGTATTTACCCTACTTATACCAAAGAAAATGACAGCACATGCAAAGAAAACACGCTTGCATGAATTACAGTACACATAGGGGTAACATCTGTATTTTACATTCTACCACTGCAGGAGACATAGCAGTGCAGTACTGTGCAGTATACGGGTTTACCTTTACATTCTTTTTTTAGGGTAATGTATTAGGCATTGATAGACATTTTTTAACCACATCTAAAATTTGTGGTTTTTCACAATTCGCAGGTGCTCTAGGAACGAATTTCGGGGGTTGACTGTGCTACCTGGTAAAATATGATTAGTGTTTAATAGTAAGGAATAATTTTCCTGCTTATATTATGTTAGAATTTTAGAACCTTTTAATGTTCACAAAGGGACACAAATGACTGAACCCTGCCTCAACAGAATTTGGCATAACACCAGCCTGTCTAAGGACTCATTCATGCACATATTCATACTCATTCATTTCAGGCCAGTTTAGAGTTTTCAATTATCCTAACAATCCCATTTATTATGCGGGACAAAAATTGACATAACCAAAGAAAAACCTTCACAATTATGGGGAGAATTCTCAAACATGACAATCAAGGTGCTTGAATCAAGACCAGGAGGCTGGATCTGCAAGACGGTATAACAAAAACTTATCATATTTATAGGATAATAAAGGAAGATACAATAACTATCATACTGTATTTCCTGGACAGTACAGGGCAACAGCAGAAGGTTGGTAAGAAACCTGTAAAAGCATTAACACATAGCTGACCATGTTTGTTATAGCAGGAGTGAGTGTAGAAAGACTATGAGCGAGAATGGATGCCTCACAGTTAGAAGCCAAATAGTCCACTGTACCAAAATGTGCTCTCTTTAGCTACACTGGCTGAAAGGAGTGTTCTATGCAAGTCCTGCCTCTGTTGTTTTAGAAGGGACAAGCAACTGAGAGTGGGGTGTCGCCTGAGTGAATTCCACAGGAAAGACAATGTTATATGGGGTATACTTTTAATACAATACATTAGCATTCTGTGAAAGAACTGTCAAGCTCCATAAATGATAAGGCTGGTAATATTGTAGAGAACATAATAAGAAGGCAATGAAATGATGTGCAAAAGAAAATACACATTTACAAATTACTGTAAAGCATATATCAATTTAAAATGCATTGATCTGTCATGCTTTGATACTTTTTCATGCACAGCACCTCAAGCAAAACAAGCAAGTTCAGGATCAAATGAATAAGTGCGAGCTGGGTCAGTAATTTCAGTTTAAAGTCATACTGTATCTTTTATAGTCAGGTGCTTTCAGATTGGTAATTACAGTGCCATTTTGGATTAAATAAACACAACCTGATCAGATCCCACTTAACCTTGGAGTAATCCAATTAGCTAAATGTTACATCTCCCAATGCATAACTCCAAAAATGCAATCTTGTAGTTGTCTTTTTTAATTCCTATGCTGCTGCTAGAATGATTAATTCTGACCTTACCTAATATAAGGGAATAAAATAATTGGATAGAATGCTCAAGTTGTTCATTTTTCTTTTTTGGTTTTCTGAGAGAAGTAATACAAGTAATTCCAAAGAATTTGATGCATATCTTTTCAGCTAAAATACATTGTTGAGACAGATGCCTTGTTTTAACACATACTGCAAATAATGTATTTTAAATTGCTAATTTATACATAGATCTATTTACTTAGCAAACACTAAGTGTGTTATTGGCTTGTTACTGAAAGGCTGTTTATTACCTTTAAAACTCGCCGTGTCCTCACATCACATAGGATGAAATTTGCATTGGCAAGTTATGCCAAGCATGATATTAAAATTGTAAAACCTGTTTTCACAAAGTCTGTAATATGTAAACTGAATATGTAAATTGTTGTATGGTACCATCGTGCTCAGGGTGCATATCAGGCCGTCTCTTTTATTGTCTGTCCATACGCTACACTGTCTGATTCACCGCTTTTAAAATGCATTTAGTTTTTAATCAGAAACCCTAAAATCCTTAATTGACAGTATTACTGCAATTATTAAACCATATCTGCAACTGTTGCTATAGAGGGAATATTGTAGATAAAGTTAAATAAATAAATAGTTGGAATTTTGCCCTGTTTATACATAAAAATGCTTTCACAGGGTTTACATCATAAATGCAGAAATAAAAATGTATTTACATATTATAAACATCAAACATCATCCAACAAGCTGTGCTTCTGTAAGCTGTAATACGGTATATAAAGTATTAAGATATCTAATAAATCATCAACTCAGATTAGAAGGCGCATCTGCTAGCTTCTTTAATCTTAATTGTGATGCATGGACACCTGAGGAATTGCATACATGTTTGATGCTTACTTTTTAGTTCAATCAGACTCCAAGTTTCGAAATTAATAGCTAGTTTAAGGATATATGTAATAATAAAGTTATAAAAGGGTGGAGTAATGAACACACTGCCTCATCGCAGCTCCAGAGAACTGTGTTCAATTCCTATCCTGGCTAATGGTCATGCAAAGCCTGTCCTAAATAACAGGTGAAGTGGTGTATATGTACTGTATTTGTGTCCTGTGATGGACTGGTGTTCCATTTCGAGGTATATTTTGACTTGCTCCTTGGATATTTTGTCGGTTAAGGGGTTGTAACTCTAAATGTCTGGGTGTAACTGCAAATTTTTTAAAATGAATAGATGAATGGATGGATGAAAAAATAAAAATACCCCAGTTTGCTCTATAGGTTCCCCCAGACTATAGAGATAAAAAAAATAACTTTGGAAAGAAATAACTTTAAATAAAAGTCATTATGACAATCACTCAAAATGTCCTTTGCACATTTTAATATCTGTGGTGGGCTGGCACCCTGCCCGGGGTTTGTTCCTGCCTTGCACCCTGTGCTGGCTGAGATTGGCTCCAGTAGACCCCCGTGACCCTGTGTTAGGATATAACGGGTTGGACAATAACTGACTGACTGACATTTTAATATTAATGTGCACCATGTGTACTTTTGGAGTGTTGACTATCTGCTACTGTAGGTCCAGGCATTTGGCTAATGGCGACTGGGTGTGTCTGTGTACACAGTGCATGCTAATGTCACTGTTTGTGACTGTTGAAGAAATGTTATTGTTGTTTTCATCTGTGTGCAAATTTAATTGTATTAATATCATTTGCTGGTAAAAGTTTGGTTGATACTGAAGCCTTGCAACATTGAGTGTATGATTTTGGATCAGTTGAATGAATTTTGTATTTACTTTACAGCATGTGCAGTAGCTTTTGGCTGCCAGGACTACACACGTAACACTTTGTTTAAATTTAATGTAATTTAATTATAAAACTTATTTTATTATTTTTGACAGTTAATTCAGTAAAGTCTGTTATTGCCATTATGTAAATAATATTTTCTTTGGAGGTGCTTTTGTGTGTATGTGCTTGTTTGGGTCCCACCATTTTGTGCTTCTGATTTTCAAGTGTGTCTGGTCACTATGATGCTATGTAGTTGCAAGGCAACATTTTCAAGAAGACACATTAGAAAAACCCCAGAATAAACACTGATTCAGGTCATAAATGACCTTGCAAAACCTAGGGTTTAAATAACTGTAAAAACGCATAGGAGCTGTCAGGATTTCAAATGATAAATTTAAGCAAAAATCCTTGCTAAGCCAGATCAGTAAGACATTTCTGACAGTAGGCCTTGATATAAACCTATAAACCTACAAAGTATGCAAAACTCCAAGGATAATATGCCTTTTTTGTGGCCTATATTCTATGCAAGACTGTTTTACTTAGAAATATCATGTCCCAATTTCTCTGCTCATGAAATTTCAATATTTAAATATAATAAAACTAAATAGTAATATTGCTGTTTTTGGTAGTAGATGTTTGCTAATGGTAACCAAATATAAGGAGAAGAGCAAGAAAAAATAATTTAAAAAATAAAGTGAAAATGTTATATTTACTATATCTCATTAAATTGAGAAGAAAACAGGAGCACTAAAGGTGATTGCTGAGTTACTACAAAATGGTTTTAACAAGGATTTTTGTTAAAGCCCAAATGTTGGTAAAAACAGAAAAAAAGGTTTAGAAGCGTGTTCTGAGTTTGATTATAAATTCTGGAGGATTATTGAATTAAAGCAGAGTCCTCCTTTGAAGACAAAAGACAAGGGCAGAATCTCTGTAACATTGCTACAGGACTGTAAGACCTATTTACTTCATTACTTATAATTTAACCATTGTAAGAGGGAAAATAAGGAGTTAAAAGTGTTGGAACAAAAAAAAAGAGTGAATGTGTTCTTTAATCAGGTCACACCAGAGTGCAATCTTCAGGTGTTCGTCTTAACAGTTGGCCACTTGATAGATCTTCTATGCTTTGTGTCCTGGAGAGTAGAAAGGAGGGAATCATCAAAAGATTGGAGGCTAGCTAGGAAAATTCTTCTTCATCAATGTTTTTCCAAATCTAGAAACAAAAGACAAATGTGTGAGCTGCAGTGTAACAACAAAATCCTTCCTCTGTGATTTTTAGATAACAGTTCTCTTAGGACTTGTGTCAGGCTCCCACATATGACACTGTTACAAAGGCTATATGCACTGTATTAAACATGAAAGAAGTTAGCCTATTGTATTTCATATACATACACATAATATTTTATCATAATTTGCTGTGTGCATAAACACATAAGAGGAAGTCTTTTAATCATTAATCTGGCCTAGACCTTAGGTTTTTCTGGTCTGAAAGGTTCAGGTGGGTGGGATTTCATTGACGTGTAAACGACAGTTACAAACAAGAACTACAGGACAACAAGGACTTATCACAGGGTAACCATCCATCCATCCATCCATCTTCCAACCCGTTGAATCCGAACACAGGGTCACAGGGGTCTGCTGGAGCCAATCCCAGCCAACACAGGGCGCAAGGCAGGAACCAATCCCAGGCAGGGTGCCAACCCAACAGGGTAACCAACCCTGCTAAAACTTCCATCACCAGGTTCTAGCCCCAAAGAACTGTTGGTTGAACTTTAGAGTTCCTGAAGTCACCATTGCCTATGATCTCTCATCATTATGCCTGGAAAAGGGAGATGGCTGCCTCTCTCAGATCAGGATGTGACTACGCTATAAAAGATGGCTACGTGCAATAAACAGCAACCTGTTGTGAAGAAGAATTCCATGCATGGTGAAAGAGATGTGTGAAACGTTCAAAATGAGCCATAAAGCATGCCAAGACCTACACTGCCCCGTGTTAATGTAGCCTCTCCCTTAGACAGCCAGTCACCAGCTACTACCTGCAGGCTTCTGCCTAAGCAGGCCTAGCCCAGAAATGGGGTATTGGATTTAAAAGTTCAAAAAATAAAGAAGCACATTTAAAATTTACTATATTATCTGAACTCTTCCTTGTGGAGACATCCTAAAATAAGAATCTTTATCAGTTATGGATTTATTAACATAAAGTACAACAATAAGAAAAAATACACAAAGGGCAAAAACTTTTGTCTAAAATGTAGTCCAATAGCAAACATGTCCCAATGCACCAAAAGAAAAAATCCAATAAACACAACAAAAGAATCAAGCAACCGGTAAATAAATTAAAGAGCAGCAAAACTCAGTCAGTGTGGGGTTCCACCCACAAAACAATTGGATTAGATGCATATTTAAAGACATAGTACATAAATGTTAAATTATAAACAAACATAACAGAAAATACATAAGATCATGAAATGAATCAATTCTGTTTGACTTGGTGTGGTGTTTCTAGACTTTGTAACTAACAGAACACAAGGAGTGAGTGTTAATAGCTGTTTTTCTTATACACTTAATTCATCCATGGAATCAACAACAACATTTATTTATATGGCACATTTTCATCCAAAAATGTAACTCAAAGTGCTTTACAAGATGACAAAAGAAAGTTACAAGAAGTGAAAAACAAGATTAGGCAATAAATATTAAAGAATAAGTAACAACAGAAAAAGGTAAGGTCAGATAATCAGGAAGACAGAAAAAAAAAAAACTTCACTTAAGCTGGAGAAAAAAAAAAAACAAAATCTGCAGGGGTTCCAAGGCAGAAAGACCACTCAGCCCCTACCTAAAGACTGTTGTCTGCCTCCACTTCTCCTCTGTCTTCTCCAGATGACTGCATAAGTTCACAAAAGGAGAAACATCCTGAAATCAGTAACCATCTTTGTCATTTTGAGTCTTCTACAAGGTAAAGAAGGCAGCCACGGACATCTAGTTGATGAGTTTGTTTAATGGTGTGATTGTTTCTTTTTACAGCTAAACATCTCTAAGACGCAATATATAACTGTAGATTTTAGGTGTTCCCCTCCTTCAATTCTCTCAACAATAATTCAAGGGGATAAAAGGCTAAACGTCGATCTTAACACAGAACAACTTTAGTGGCAGACACAGCTATTCATTCTTTCTTTGGAAACTGAGTTGTTTGAACATGAACAAAAACATAATGACACACTTTTATATAAGTCTTGCATTTGATCTGTTGTTATGTTTGCTCTTACATATTAGCTTATATTCTTAATGCTGAGGGTGACAAACCATTTTAACAACATTATAAAAATCAATAGTAAAATCATTGGTTTGCAGCAGACCTCTGTCACTGTGTTGTATTCCAAACAATTTGGAAAGAAAGCTGACTCAATTCTGTCAGATAATAGCCATCGTCTTTTTCCAAATTTTTCTTTGCTTCCATCAGCCTGAATGTTTAGGTTCCAGAGGGTAAACAGCAACAGATTTAAGAACTTTTATATTTCCAAAGCTATATTCATTTTAGATTCTGTTACTTACTGGGATGCTGCTAAATTCTGAGTTATTATTTTGCATACTGTTAAAGATAATTATTCTTCTTTGAGCAAATCTTAACTGTGTGTATATACGATAGCACTAATTCTCAGCTTGTGTGTCTTGGCTTATTTTTTTTGTATCTTTGCCACAGTGGTATAATAAAAGTCTGCTTAAGTACTTAAAAAATATGAAAAATAATAATCCAAACACAACAATAAAACAGAAAATACACATAAATCCTGGCTGTAACATAATACATCAAGACTTTGTAGAAATATAAAGGAAAGACTTTGCAACTTTTTTTTTGAGCACACTTTTAAATCAGAGAAATTATGACTTCAATTATGGTTCTGCCTCTGATTATGCATTTAGTGCATTCCCTTTAACATGACAATATCTGTCTTAATATATTTTACTTTAGCAAACTACAACTTACATTCAGTAATTATACTAAAATCTTTGACACTAAAATAAATAAAAGTGGCCAATCAGGATATAAATGGAAAATTCTAGTGGTAACAACAATGCCACAGGTAAGGTTGGAGGCACTCAGCATGACAATAATTTAAGTGATTTTTTGGCTTCCTTATCCTTTAGTCTAAACAAATAAGTATCAATCCATAGAAAGAAGAACATACAGTATAAATAGAATACCAGATAATACTAGAGTGCTAGTTATCTTGTTCTCATGCAATAGAAATAAAATAACAGCAAAGTTTATATTCTAACAGGGGATACACATTTAATCATACAGAGAAGGTAGTGGTGTTTGCACTAGAAAGTAAAGGAGAAAAAAGTAATAGAGAAAGCAAGGTGACACAGTCTTGTAGGAAAGTGAACGGAAGATACAACAAATGAATAAAAAGGCACAGAAGTGATTGAAAGCTAAGAAATATTTGAAAGCTAGCCATTGCAGTCAGAGACACATAGTGGGCTGTAAAAAGGAGTGATAGCATTATTAAGAATTAAAATACAGAATATTAACTGCTACTGACATTGTTTAATCGTAAAATTAAATTCTCAATTTAAGAGTGTTATATTAAAAATACCAGCAATATCTGATTTGTGTGGTTTTTGACTTTTCAGAGGATAGTGTAGTTTTCAAGAGTCCTACATTTTCAAGAGTGCCCCCTAATCCAGCTCTGTAAGTACAAGAATGCTGAATTTGAAAAGAAGATTGTTTTAATAGAAAACTGGATGAACTCATTATGGTGATTGTGTACATCTATACAGTGGTGTGGTTACTGCTCTTAACACTTCAATCCCTGAGGCCTATGAAAATATTTATAATGTCGGGCCGCCTTAAATTCCCTTGCCACCTTGTTGTCAGTATCTTTGTTTTGCAAATGTGTCAATCAGCACTGGCAGCAGGCAGCCTACTCACTCATCCCCCACTGAGGCAGCTGAAGTCAAGTCAAAAGCAAAATTCTCAGAGCTGAAGTCTGTTTATCTGGGAGTAAGGTGTCTATAATTGTACAGGGTAAATAATACATCGTTATTTCAAATACATACATTTCATGTGTGTTCCATATCTACAATGATCTGTGTAAATGTAGGATGACAGGAAATGCAAGGCAAGAAATGTTGAACACATAACTAAAACAGAAACTTTTTAAATGTTATAGGTATAATTGACAAAATATTGATGAAGTGTATAATGTGTGAAGACTGAAGTCTAAATATCAAATAAACACTTTCACAAAAGTTAAAACAAAACAAGTGTGCTTTTATTCAAGAGTATAACCGAAGAAAAATAAATTGTTCAATTTATGTGTTACTGGCAATGTGTATAAACTGAAGCCCAACTGTCAATTGATACAAAGCAGACATGTCTGCTTGGCTTGTGTAGAGGTAAGGACTGCTGCCTCATAACCAAGAAATTGCGGGTTTAATCCATGGTCTTCCTCGTATTTACCATTTTGAGTAATAAGCTGTTATTATTGTTACTATTATATAATAAAAACATACATTTGATTTGAATCTGTAACAGTCGGTGTAAATTAATGATAGTTGTAAAAGCGCTGAAGAGATAACAGCAGACACACAAATGCAGCTAAATCATTTCTTCTTGGTGACTTGTTGAGCAAACAGATACCACAGTGTCTATGGTGGATGTTACTTTCCCTCGCACACGGACATTCACGTCAACATATCATTTGAACAATTTTTTTATTCAAGAATCCAAGAATAAGACTGAATAAAAAATTGTTCAAATTAAGTTTTATTCATGAATAAAACAATTTAAAAAAATTGTTCAAATGACATGTTGACATGAATGTCCATGTGCGAGGAAAAGTAACATCTTTTTCAAGTACCATAAATTTACACAAGATGTTACTGACTCACATCAAATGTATATTTTTGTTCTATAACAGGGGTGTATAAAAACTTTTTTCACTGGGGGCCACATACAGAGAAATATACAAAGGGCTGGGCCACCCACTAGAGGTGAGGTATATTGTCTCCCCTCCTGTGTATTAAGCTAGCAAAATCAATCAAATATATGTAAATTATGCTTCATAACTGAATATGTTTAAAGACAAAACAGCATCACAGCTTTCAATTAATTGGTTTTCATTTATTGTATTACAAAGTGCTCTCATCACATGCAATCATGTAAAAATCAAAAGCACAAACTTTATCTGACACTTTATGTTTTAAGTTAGCTGACAAATCTTCAGTTCGGTGCACCACTGCGTTTCTGGACAAATGAACGTTGTTGAATTCCTGCATTTTCTCTGGGCACATTATTCCTGCGACTTTAGTGAGGCACTGTTTTATGAAGTCACCACTTGACAAAAGGTTTCCTGTGATGGGCATTGAGTTGCGTTGCCTCGTAACTGGGTAATGTGGCATCTTCTTGTGTTTTGTTAGCACAGAAAAAATGCCATTGTTGAGCTAGCAGACTAGCTGCCATTTGCTTAACTTTCTGTTCTCGCTCGGCACCAGTATAAGACATGTAGGTCGAATGTTTGGTTTCGTAGTGTCGAAACATATTATACTCTTTCATCACTGCAATAATTTCATTGCGAATCAAATAGACACAATTGCCCTTGACTTCTAGGAAGAAATATTCATTTTCCACCGTGTCTGAAATTTTCTGCACTCACTTGCTATTTTGCGTTTCTCTGGTTCTGCCATTTTTGGTCACCCATAGCAAAATTGTTCTTTGGTTGCGCTTGTTTGTGAAGATGCTGCCTTGATCAAGACAGTAGCTCCGCCTTCTGTTAAACCTAAGAAGTACAATACAGTTAAGAACAAGTTTCGTGTGTGGGCCATATTTCATTATATTTTTAGAATTTGCTGCGGGCCAATTAAAAATGGACCACGGGGCCGCAGTTGGTACACCCCTGTTATATGATAACAATAATAATAATAATAATAGCAAGCTCACTACTCAAAGCTGTAAATAAAGAGGAGACGCTGGATTTTAACCTATTATTACCATTGCCAAACAGCAGTTTATCCACTGAGCCATCTGTGCAGATCTGCAATGGAGGAGCGTTACCACTGTGACAACTGGTTGAAAATGAAACGCGCAAACACACACATCTTTTGTGTTGTACCGAATGATAGTTGGGCTTCAGCAACATGTCAATTGAGCAATTTATTTTTCTTTGGTTTTATTATTGAATAAAAGCATACTTATTTTGTTACACCTTTTTTGAAAGAGTTCCTTGGAGATTTGGGCTTCACACGTCCTACACTTCATGTTAAAATTATATCATTATTACTATTTTCTGTTTTAGCCATGTGTTCAGCATTTCTTGCCTTGCATTTCCTTTGTCATTCTATATTTACACAGATCGTTGTAGACACGGAACACACATGAAATTTATGTATTTCAAATCTTGATATTTCATTACCTATATAATTCCTTACAAACACATCACCAGATAAACACTTAAACACAAATTTCAGCTGTGAGGATTTCAGCAGGGCAATGCCTTCATCTGACTGAAAGGGGGGTGGGGGGTGTAGCAGGCTGTGTTCTGCTAAACCACACATTTGCAAAACAAAAGTGGGTTATTAGTGCAGTGATAAGGAGCTATGAGCTACTTGGTGTATGTCAGGAAAATTTAAGGAGGTCAGGGACAACAAAAAAAAAACGTAAGCTTCAGAAATAATGTTAAAGAGCCAGAGACGGGAGGGTTACAGTCAGATGTAGCACAGCATAAGAGGTGCAGATTGCATAGGGTTATTAACCCCAGAGCTGGAGGTGTCCAACAGTTTTCAGAACATTGCAGAGGTGGGAAGCATCACTGACAACTCTGAGGCAGTATGCAAGATTGAGTTGCCCTATCTGGTTACCTCTGATATAGCAAGAGGAAAGTATTGATATTATAATGTCCTGACCAGGGTGAAGCCTGTAGGGAAAGTGACTGTTGGTTCGAGCAGGGAGGGCGGAGAACAGCATGTAGGACTGATATCAGGGCTATGATTGCAAGTGAAGGGAAGAAAAGGGGTGGCACCCTGAATGGAAGGTAAGGGAACAGAGGCAGGGATTTCTGGATGGTTTAGGGAATAACTATGAGGGTGGAGAGATAGAAAGGAAGAGGGTTATATATGTGGAACCAGAGGTTGTTTTTTTGGTCTGTTGACATGCGACTCTCAGGCCCTTAACAATGAGAGATTAGATAATTATAAATAGTTCAGGTTCACAATCATTCATTTTGCTTTTACATTCATGTATTTTTTTTTTGACTGTCCGAGCAAACTGTTCTGCAATCTTTTGTTTGTCCTGCTGTGTTTCTTCCTTTTTTGAACCTGTCACATTGAGGTTGCTACACTTTTATAAGACACAATTATTTTGAGGATTATTACACAGGAATGTTCCAATGATGTGGAATCTTGTATGGTTTGTTGCCTTCTAGGTTCCTAGGTAGGACACTTTCCTAGGCATTTGAATATGCTCCCAGCCAGACCTCTGGTATATCCAGTTGCTATTGTTCTAAGTATATGTAAGGGAACATACCTGTATATAATTCTACAAGACAAATTCATAGAGCTCAGTACTGAGTTGAGGAACAGAAATGAGAAGGTGTTGCTCTCTGAGATTCTGCTAGTAGCACACAATTGTCTAGGAAGGATTGAAGTAGGGTTAAGACCAGAAGGCTTCTAAAAGGTAAAGCACTTTTGTGATGTTCCTTTTATATATTTTGGTGATTTTTGAAATATTGTTTTTGCATGTTTTTGAATCCCTTTTTTTGGTACTTGGTTAGCTACATACAGTATACCTTGTCATTGTTTGACCTATCACTTGCTCTTTGGGTTCTGCTTTTGCATTTTGCCCTAGTGGATTTTATAACTGTCTTCTTCTACCTGTTTTTTTGCTTTTTGGATTACAGATTATAAATAAAATACATCTTGCTTTTTTCACTTGTCAAGACTTCTGTTTTGCTATCTATGCTGGATTAAACATCAACATGGGTTCTATCTACTAGCTATGCTTTACACGGTCTAACAATTCTGCACAAAGGTCCAACACCTTGGGTTTACCTGCAAGAAAGCTGGCACATATGTTAGTGTCTATCAGTGTGCACTGAACAAAACTGTTCTGTTGCTTAAATTGGACTGTCATCCCACTATGATGCTTTGTAGCTACATGTATTTCAATTGCACTATTTTGAAACTGCATTATTTTAAATACCCCTTTGCCATTATGACAGCCTTCAGAATTTGTGAGAAACAAGAATGAAATAGACAGTTTGATTTTGTTATAATCAGACTCAGAGAGTTGCAGAGTGCTGCAGGTCACTCTATAGGACTGACAGGGATGGGAACCTGACTTTAGCACATTCATTTTCCTAAGATTTTCCTATGTTAATGAATGCTATGACTGAATATTGTGAGAAAAGTCATGTAGTGTGATACCAGTCTTAAGTGCCCAAAATATTTTAAAGTCCAAAAATTTTAAATTTTTATTTTTTATCTTTATATCTTTAAAGTAAATCAATACCTTCTACAGTGAACAGTATACTGTAACAAGCACCAAGATGAGAGAGACGCATACACAAAGAGATACCATGCAGGATAAGCACATCTGAGTTCCCAGACAAATGGGCTTATTTACTCATATTTACTTTACAACAGAACAGGCAAATTGCTGAATCCTATTGCCAATGCAACTTTCTTTTCACTAGAGGTCATGGGGAACATAAACAAAACAACAATTATGCTACTTAACACTATAACAAGTCAGGACTTATCTCACGATATGCAGTCTCTACACACTATTGTAATGATTTAGGGCCATATTCCATTAAGCAGCAACTCATGATGATTCTCTCTCCTTTCCACGTATGAATCCTCAGGGCTCCTGCTGCCTGCAGTCTCGCCTAATTTCCTCCAAATGCTGTCATCCATCCTGAGGTTCTTTTCATGCAGACCGCTCCTTGTTCTAACAACTTGCCTCAAGTAACTCCAGACCTCATGAAACCTTTTTCACACTTGAGTTTACTTTCAATCAGGTAGCTGACTCCACTCTGTCTCCAAGTACTGTCCCCTGCTATAAACAATGCACGTAGTTGGCACCCCCAATTGATCCGTGTTCTGTTACGCTGGCCATTACAATTCTTTCCTTATTTGGAGCCCGACGAACTATTTCAGGAAGTATTATTTCCTCTCATTATCCAGAAGTATTATGTTAAGAGGTGTGTGAACAGCTCATTCCTCTGTGTATCACATCCTTTTCCAAGGAATACTGTATGTTGCAATATTTGCATTCATATGATTTATATATTAGCTATAAGAACATAACCTATCATTTAAAATTGTTAATAACATTGTTTATCATTGAAATCCTCTCACCTTGATCTTTAACACAGATAGATTCGTAGGAAATAGCCACCCTCTCAATTCAAAATTGCCAATATCGACATGAGTCTCAAAGTTTATTTTCCAAAGACTTATGAGTAACAGATTTTTCTTTTAGAATTCCTTTATTCCCAGGGTTATTAACATTCTGAAATCTAAATCAGAAATTAGATATTGAATGGGTTGGACCTTGTTGAACTCTAAATAATTACAGCATACTGTTAGAAGTTAGTATTCATGCTGGGATAATAAAGTCTAGTTAAAACCTAAAACGCTGCTGGAATTGATTATTTCATTCATTCATGTATTATCTTGTAGTTTGCTTTGAGAAGATTTAAGTATGCCTAATTTATTAAAAAAGATTATATTTAGATGCTTTTTTTTTGTAGGATGGCATATATAAATATTTCAAAGTATTTGTAAGTACTAAGGTGTCGACCTATCATAAAAAAGTTTAAGCATTTTGTGTTGAAGCTGTTTTGTTTAAATTGTTGACTAGTAACACTTTTTAGTACAACACTCAGATTTAAACAGATATGAAATCTATAGTACGCATACAGATTGATTTTATTTATTATTGCTATTATAAAAAGATATTTTTCATTATTTTAACATAGTTTCATACTTTGGGGCTATTGTGGCCATTGTTGTGACAAAGAACCACAAACATTGCAAACAATTTTGTATTTTGAAGTACTTTAGGTGTTTCGAATTATCTGCAATCTCAGCTAAAGATAGGACATCAGTAATGACATTTTTTCCCATCACTCTGATTCTGGATTGTGAGGCTTGCTAAAAATCACACAAAGCAGGAATGCCCTCAAGTTAGGCAGTCAGCCCCCAACAATCATAAGCAGGCTTCAGCCTGTACAGGCCATTGCTTTTAAAATTCAAAAGAGCCATTAAATATCCTACAATACATAGAGGATAATAAATGTTTAAACAAGAATCTTTATAAATAAATTATTTATTGGAAATAAATCAAAAAGGAACACAAAAATAGTCAAAGGGAAAAACAGAAGTCAAAAGAGTATGCCTAAAAAGCCAATCCAGGGCAAAAAAAATCCAAGATGTAATCTAAAGAGCACAATTCAAGAATAAAAGTGAAAAGTCCAATAAGCCAGTAATCCAAAGAAACACAATATTCACAATACTGCCTCCTACAACACTTAATGATCCACTGAAGGATCAAATCCCCAGCTTTACTTATAATTGTTTAATAAAATATTCTTAAACTTCATTTACAGCCTCACTCTGTCACTAGTGAAGAACATTGCAAATAACCCAGACACTTCTGTATTTTTAAGAATTACATTCTCATACTCTGTACAACTTGAGTATTCAATTAGAGGGCATTTTCAGAAGTTAGTTAGGTTCTTCTGTTCTCACTAACACACTACATTGATTAAATGATCAAAACAGGACCCATAATAACTTTGAAAAAAGTATCTGGATGACATAGTGGGACAGCTTAGCGATTAGGCAAATGAATAGCATTGATAAACTGAATTAGTTCTTCTCATTTGTCTTATTTTTGGCATATTGTTTGTCTGGACACTATACTTTCTAGTTTTTAAAAATTCAAGGACTGTTGGTATTTTGCTACTAGGAAATGGAATTGGAAAATATACATCATTAAGCAAGCCAAGATCTAAACCAGGACATCATTTTTTTAACACATCCTAAACATGAACCAAAAGGATAAAACGATATGCTCAAAGGTTCTTAACGAAGAGATCAAAAAGAGTTAAGTTTTGTATTTTGAAGTACTATAGTGTTTCGAGTTATCTGCAATCTCAGATAAACATGGGACATCAGCAATGACATTTTTCCCATCGCTCTGATTCTGGGTCATTTCTGAGAAACGTATCGACAAATGGCAGCAGCAGTAAGAAATCAAAAATGGTAATGAATTGGCATAGTATTATTTTAATCATGACAAACAAATCTCAAAACAGGAAACCAACAAAATTATCATAAAAATGTCCATTATCAAAACCCTACCTGGGTAGGAAAAATCTAAAATAAATATGAATGAAATTTTTATAAAATACTAAATATGAAGCACCATTATAACAGGTATAGATTTAATGTTGCCTTTTACTAGTTGCCACATTTCTTTTCTGACTCATCATACCAGTTCCTGTATTTGATCACTCTCCTTCTATTTGGTACATGGTTTAACTCACTACTGACCAGAAGCACCACATTTTTATAAAAGATCTTACCCCATAACTGAGAGATGCATGTACTTAACATCTTAGACTTCAGAGTGTTCTACTGTGATACAATAAATATATTTAAGATGTTTTATATTATATTGTTTGTGAGCTGTTGAGTAACAATAATTTTGGTTGTTGTTGTGTTGTGTGTTTTATTTATATGAGCTTCGTCTAAATTAAATTTAGGCAATTGATAATGTTATGAAAATAAAGTATCTACAGTATGTATTTCACTCTAAACTAGAGAAAAACAAATCATTGCACATAAAATTAGCAGACACATACAGGGTATACATGACATGTGCCTCATCAAGAGATGGTTCTACCCAGCACAGAATGTTGTTAGGAGACACCCAGTTCCGTAAAACTGTGAAACTGGGTTAGGTGGGGTAAGTTAAAGAATAGAAGGGTGTTATTTAGAGGGAAATATGCATTTACCTTTTTTCTGCTTGTTATCGTTACATTAACAGGGATTTAAAAAAATATTATCAGTGACTGAACATTTTGACTACACAGGGAATTCCATTATCTCATGATGAGCCCCACTTAGGGCCTGCAGCTGCCAATGTTATGACTGCTTGTGTAATGGAAACTGTTGAAAAGATAATGGAATCCCCTCTGTGGTTTAAAGTCTTCATTATGATGAATATTATCATTACCAGATAATGAGAATCATAGTATTTTATTACATGTTTCAGCGAAAATAAAAAAAACAATTTTTCATAATGACTTGACCTGCAACGGGTCTATATACAGTAGATGAAATTTAATCTCTTAAGCAGTGTGAGAAATACCTCGTTGTAATTGGAATGGGTGGATGAGTCCTTTTAGTGCTCCACTGTTGGTTGAACAATGATATCTTACTTTGGTACTATGGGTTACAAATTACCTGCAGAGAATACTATAAACTAGGATTTGCTTCTCTTAAGTAGATGAATCACTTCAATCACAGATATGAAATCTATGAACAAAAACTACACTACACTCTCCTTGTACATCTAACTAGATTTACGCAGAACAGCCACATTTTATGACACACACACACTTTGACATTGCACAGCAAATTAAGCAGTATGAAATTACAACTAAGTACCGGCACACCCATTTATTCCCATGGGGAAGCCCTTTCTTTTTGCTTCCCACTGAACAGCACAGTACAGTATACCAGTAGCACAACACAGTACTTTCTTCCTTTCTCTTTCTCTGCCACCTCCACTCTTCTCACACTCCACCTCCTCCTGACTCTGGCTCCTCGAATTGAGTGAAGCGGCTTCTTTTATAGGGCATCTGGAAGCTCTCTTCCAGCTGCACTTCCGGGTGTGACGGAAGTGCTGCAACACAGGGCTCTGAAACTGTCCAGGCAACACCTGGCGGGGTCCACAGGCCCCAGCTGGGATGAGCTTCTAAGCTTCAAACCTGTGGCCCAACTGTGAGCCAGGGGGGCTGCCCTCTTGTGTTTCGGGGGATGTATTGCCCTGAATATGCCCACTCCCTTGGTCCTTACATCACAGCAGTCTCCCAAGCTGGACAAGGGCCCCGGCAATCCATCACAATACATATATATGGAATGAAGGTCTGTGATACAGTATGCATATTTGTAGCTAGAGATCCACAAAGAGAGAAAACGAGTCACACATCTTAAAATAGGGGTGGAGGGGAGTAACGTTGTAAGGTTGGGGGATGGATTAATTAGGT
>JANRMT010062807.1:44006345-44059486 GCA_026402145.1 Polypterus bichir lapradei
TATATATATATATATATATATATATATATATATAATATATATATATATATATCTATAATAATAAAAGGCAAAGCCCTCACTGACTGACTGACTGACTGACTGATTGACTGACTGACTGACTGACTGACTCATCACTAATTCTCCAACTTCCCATGTAGGTAGAAAGCTGAAATTTGGCAGGCTCATTCCTTACAGCTTACTTACAAAAGTTAAGCAGGTTTCATTTCGAAATTCTACACGTAACGGTCATAACGGTCGAAATTTGGTAGGCGGCTTCCCTGCGCTAACCGAAACCGATGTATGTACTTATTTCGATGGTATGATGCCACTGTCGGCCGCCATATTGAACTTTCCAACATCACCAATTTTCAAACTTCCCGTGTAGGTAGAAGGCTGACCCCATCTTCACGAAATTTGGTAGGTGGCTTCCCTGCGCTAACCGAAACCGATGTACGTACTTATTTCGATGGTATGACGCCACTGTCGGCCGCCATATTGAATTTTCCAAACGTCACTAATTCTCCAACTTCCCGTGTAGGTAGAAGGCTGAAATTTGGTAGGCCCATTCCTTACAGCTTACTTACAAAAGTTAAGCAGGTTTCATTTCGAAATTCTACGCGTAACGGTCATAACGATCAACAACGTCCGCCATATTGAACTTTCTTATTCATGACCCCATCTTCACGAAATTTGGTAGGCAGCTTCCCTGCGCTAACCAAAACCAATGTACATACTTATTTCGGTGGTATGACGCCACTGTCAGCCGCCATATTGAACTTTCCAACGTCACTAATTCTCAAACTTCTCGTGTAGGTAGAAGGCTGAAATTTGGCAGGCCCATTCCTTACAGCTTACTTACAAAAGTTAAGCAGGTTTAATTTCGAAATTCTACGCATAACGGTCATAACGGTCAACAACGTCCGCCATGTTGAACTTTCTTATTTACGGCCCCATCTTCATGAAATTTGGTAGGTGGCTTCCCTGAGCTAACCAAAACCAATGTACGTACTTATTTCGGTGGTATGACGCCACTGTCAGCCGCCATATTGAATTTTCCAACATCACTAATTCTCCAACTTCCCGTATAGGTAGAAGGCTGAAATTTGGCAGGCTCATTCCTTACAGCTTACTTACAAAAGTTAAGCAGGTTTCATTTCGAAATTCTACGCGTAACGGTCATAACGGTCAACAACGTCCGCTATGTTTAACTTTCTTATTTATGGCCCCATCTTCTCGAAATTTGGTAGGCGGCTTCCCAGGACTAACCAAAACCAATGTACGTACTTATTTCGGTGGTATGATGCCACTGTCAGCCGCCATATTGAACTTTTCAACAGTCTTTGTTACTTATGGGCCCATCTTCAAGAAATTTGGTACATGGGTTCCCAACGCTAACTGAATCCTACTTACGTACATATATATGTCCATAGCCTGCAGCTTGGTCACCATGTGAGGCGGCGTTGGGTCCCCCATCCCAACGCCTCCCACGTTGTTGGCTGCCTGCCTATATAAGGCCGTCCGTCGCTCCAGTCTCTACATTCCCTTCCTTGCTTCGCCACGGGATTCACGTCTCCCTGCTGATAACTACAGCCTTTTTGTTTAATCCACGGCTTCTCTGCTGTTTTATTGTTTGTTTATTACAATTATAGTTATTGTATAGGTATTTTACACTTACTTTACATTACTCAGGTACCCATTTCCTTCATCATTCCAACCCCCATTACCATGTCTATCGAGGTAATCACCATCGATCAAAGAACTGTCACTTACCGAGTGGTTTCCATGCCCGGAGATGGCACCTACCTTTTCCATTCTCTGTGTTACATATTGCACAGCCATATCAGGCTCACTCTTGATATCCAGAAGAACATTGTGTCTTATGTATTGAATGACTGGGACAGGTTCAAGGTGTGGACTGATGACGGTACAGGAGATAATTATACTACACAGAAGCACTAGAAGAGTGAAATGCTTAAGCCCTTCACCTATGGTTCTGCATGTGAGTTGATGGCTGCCGCTGAATTGTTCGGTTGGTGCTTTCAAGTGTACCGAAATGGCCAAATATTTTACACCTTTCGACAACCGCCAATGCTTCTTAAACATCTTACATTCACAGGTGACGATTTCAGTAGTGGACACTTTGATGTTTATGAATGTTTAAACTCTCAAAAGCTGGATGTGAAGTTATCGATGAAACCGGTTGTAAGCTTACAACGCTTGATAGATGCCGAATGTCACTTCAACACAAGTCCTGCAAATACTGTCGTAATTGAAACAAACCATGAACCTCAAACATTATGACAGCAGCAATCCAAGCTGTGAGATTTGAGACAAGATTACTGTTCACATGGCCAACTGTAAGTTGCATGCTCAAGAGTAAGCTCAGCGCACAGCTTGGCCATGTTACAACCGGAGGGCCGAACTGACAACATGGTATACAAAGAGATCCTTAACAAATAATTATTGGCATATTTTCCCTCAGTTTAAAAAGGTTAAATTTTCTTCTTAATAAACATTTTAATGCAGTACTTCGCCGCTGCGAAGCGCGGGTATTTTACTAGTATATATATATGTGTGTGTGTGTACTTAAATATGCTATATGAATAAAATCAAAAAAATATGAAAGTGTGAAAAGGTACCCACAATGCAAAAACAAAAAAAAAAAAAAATGACCCGTGGCATTCAAAGTATCAAACCCCAGGCTTATCCAGGACACAATAGTAACAGTCATCATGCCTGCATCCTGCCTGCCATCATGCTGGCATACACTGCATACACTGGCATTTCAAAAGGTTTATGCTTTCTCATAAGTTGAACTTCATCAGTTATTTAAATAAATAGACATACTTATTACATGAATGACGATGGTTTTTCATGAGTACCAATATCCAATGCCACTTACAAACTTTAATTATCAGCCTACATTGTTTGCCAGTCATCTTTTGGCTACACACTGTTAACAGCCACAAGTGAAAATTAATTTTAAGCAGTATTCTTATATTATAAGTGTTCTTCCTCTCAATACTTATATGAAGGGCAGAATCTTCAAAAGCATTTTTATGGCTTTGTAGGATGTTTGAATTGCTTGGTTTAAGTATCTTCTTATTAAATGGAGTTTGTGAAAACTCCTGAGATATTAATAGAAATCTTTCACTTTCTTCTCCTCAGTTATACCTGCTCTGGGATGAACCCACTTCACTGAAATAACATCTCTGTGTTTGTAGTCATGTCTGAACACAGTGTGATAGCAGAACTCATTAAAGAATGCACAATACGTCTGTACTATACTGTATTCATATTAAGAATCTTTATCAAACCATAGTCCTTTTGGATGTGAAAAATGCTGCCATGTCTTATTTTGGTAGTATAGTTTGCCAACTAATTCACTGAATCAGGAGTCACAGTGCTAATTGAATATGATGGTTGTTGATATTTTAGGTTATGATAGTGCAAGATGGCAGCTCATCAAAGTCTGAAACTGATTATAGTTATTGGTCTATTATAACTAATTATTTAATTTGGCTTTTTCTTAATCTCTTAATTAATGACTAACATCACTAGTATTCCATAATGGGGGTTTTGGGGGCAAAGTAGGAGGTAATAAGCTCTTATCATAAAATGCATTTTTATTTACTCTTTTATACACTGGTCACTAATCACTACCTCTTTGTGATTTTTTGTTGTTACTCACTGGTGGAATTTTACACAACGGCCATCTAAACAAAGCAGAATGAAGCCATCTGCAATGCTCTGAAGATAAAGAAAGCTCTACAAGAGTTAATATTAACACATTCATGGACTGTAGAATGTCCAGAAGGAGTTAAACAGCCTTTTGACCTTGGAACCATTGGAAGTCTAATTTGTCCAAGTTGTGGTCTCCTTTCCTCCCTGGAAATCTGAGCATAGTATTTTTTATGCTGGTGTTGCAGAAAATACTCAGTAAATAAAGAAGAATTTTGAATCATGGTCATATATGAACTCTATACATGAACATCTTTCATTTACACCTACAGGTGAAGTCCCCATACACTCTACAGAAATCATGCAGAAATCATGCATAGCACTTTCTTTAATGAGGTAGATCTCGTATATAAGAATTATAAATATACTTTAATAGTACTAATGAGCTTGTTCGTAAATAGTATACTCTAGAAATTAACCTCTGATTTAAGTATTATGTAAAGTCCCAAACTAGTTAAATATATTAAAAGTTCCAAGTATAAGAAATAAGACTTCTAAAATGCAAACTGTTGTAAGAGAAAAAAACACAAAGTTAAATGTTTATAAATATATATATATAATATAAAACAATTTTGGGTCGAGACATGATAATTTCAGGGAGACACTTTGAAGTCCCGCTAGACTACTTGCATGTCATGCCCTACTTACAAACAATTTTCTCATTTTAATGTCCCGGGAGACAAGTAAGTGAGACAAAAGGACAGCTGCTGTACAGGCTTTTAAATGATCGTCGTGCAGCGTGACATGAACAACACACAGACGCAGCTATGTAGCAGCAGCTGATTCGTCTGCATCTCCTTAGTGTGCGTTCAGTCCCCGCCCCAGGAGAGAGTGGTTGGGGGTGGGTGAGTGAAGCAAGTATATATATATATATATATATATATATATATATATATATATAACAACTCATAAAAAATTAAAGGAACACTTTTTAATCAGAGTATAGCATCAAGTCAATGAAACTTCTGGGATATTGATCTGGTCAGTTAAGTAGCAGAGGAGTTTTATTAATCAGTTTGAGCTGCTTTGGTGTTAATGAAATTAGCAACAGATGCACTAAAGGGGCAACAATGAGACGACCCCCAAAACAGGAAAGGTTTAACAGGTGGAGGCCACTGACATTTTTTTGCTAGTTTTGCATTTGGCTATGGTCAGTGTCACTACTGGTAACATGAGGTGATACCTGGACCCTACAGAGGTTGCACAGGTAGTCCAACTTTTTCAGGATGGCACATCAAAACGTGCCGTTTCGAGAAGGTTTTCTTTGACTTCCAGCATAGTCTCAAGGGCATGGAGGAGATTCCAGGAGACAGGCAGTTATTCTAGGAGAGCTGGACCATTTTTTTTTATTCCTACCATTTTATATAACCTATTGTAGATAACCTTTCTTTAGTTTAAAAATGTTTCTGTTTATTCATTTTTAACTCAGTTAAGCTATTACCTTTGTGCTATATAAATAAATAGTGACGTAGCAGTCAACAACAGCAGCAACAACAGCAACAACAAGTCCATTAATGTGGAATTGAGTGTTTATTTTGTAGTGAGACATATTTGTGTAAGATGAAAAATAATATGACATTCTCAAGCCCACTTAACCTAATTCAGGGCCTTGGGAGGACAGGGCCTATCCTCAAAATGGCTTTGGGACATGGGAAAAAATCAAGGCTGAGAAGAAAAAATCTATACACACACACACACACACACAAAGACACACTTCACAGACAATAATCAGGTGCAGCAGTTGAAAGTGGGATGCTAAGTAAAAGTTCTTTTCATTCTGAAATATTAGAAAGAATGTTAGAGACAACATATAGATCATAAATGTGGCATATGTACTGTATATGTTTTACAATTATTCATAGACTAGCAAGGGTTGTTTTCATGAATGCTCAATTTCATGCAGTATATTGCATATATCAATAATATCCATTGTGACTTTCATTATACGGAGCACCACATCTAGTTTTTATTTGGGAGTATCCTGCCAGCAGTGGGAAATAAAACAGCAAGTAGCACTTATTAAAACATCACAGTGACATAAGCACCCACTTTAGTTAAAGTAATAATATTGCTTATAACCCAGATGAATGTACCATTTCAGATAAGAAGTTATAAATTATATCAATTTCATTTTATAATAATACTTTAGAATAGGGGCTATCTAGTAGGTTCCTGCTATTTAACAAAACATTACAAATATATGACAAGCGGATATAGAAAAACACATGCCTAACCTATATGGGGTGTCTGTGTTTTGTTTTACTTGGTATATTATTAATATCTTTAACTAAAACTAGAGAGGGCTCTTGTGACGATGCGGGTTCTGGCTCCACGCTCCCATCTGATATTTGGAAGCCCTTGAACCCAACACCGTCGATAATGTTACCGAGTGAGCTAGTCAGTGGAGGCAACAAGCAAGCAAAGGGATGGTAAAAAGTGAAACAGTGCTTTATTAAAAAGACAATCAAAACAAAGTGTCCATAAATAAAGTGCAGTGCTTTCCAAAATCTTCACTAAATAAATAATCCATAAAAAATGTGGAGGTTAAAACCAATAAATAGAAAAAAAACAATCCTTTAAAAACCAGAGGTTAAAATCTTCTTTAGGAAGCAGTTCTTAAAACAACAAGTCCGGTGCTTCTTTTCGGTTAGCGTCTCACACTCTCTGCAGCTGCCCTCTTCTACACACTTTCGCGAGACTGGAGACCTCCCGATCCCTGGCTCTGGTCTGGCACTCATCCCAGTCCCCGAGACTTAGTTTCCACCAATGGCCAGGATGCACACATTGGGGACTCCAACCACCAAGCCTCCCGACTTCCGCTGCCTTTCCGTGGCCTTTTGCGGCTCGTCGCTTTCCACTGGTCACTCTCGCTACATGGTGAGCAACATCAACTCAAACCCCTGAGTGTCGGCCTAACACCCAGCTTCCTCGCCGCTGCCCACGAGCGCTCGTTCGCGTGATCACCACACACACGCACCGCGTGTCTGTCTGTACTGCACCGCCTGCTTCCTCGCTCCCTGTAACCTCCGTCCTCTCTTTTCTCGTTCTTTTCTTTTCTGATCCCCCTGATCTGACTCGCGCTTCTTTTTTATAATGCGAGGGGCCATAGCAAATTAGCCACGGGAGCAATCACGAATGTGGGCAGTCCCTCACCTGTGCACTCGGTGAGAAACGCCCACACTGCGGATTGTCCCGCGGCCTGCTACAGCCCAATGCCCCCTCACTAAACCGCCGCGAGATATCGGTGATTATTTATTTAAAAAAATGGCCTTTACTCAACGAACTGTGGACCCGCTATACCACAGCTCTTTGTCCTGGTAAGAGTATGCATTTGTGGCTGAGTGGTATTTATAACATGTGTTCCCCAACCACTCCAAACTGTATGCACAACCATATAGACTGATGTAATTGATCTATATAAATAAACTTGTAATCTGTCTGTTTGTCAATCATATAGGGTGGTCCAGATCTAATTATACAGATCTAGATCGTCTGGATGACTGATTTATGCGGGGATAATTCTAGTTTGGTGCAAAGACGATTCTTCATGTTGTCAGTTTGCACACTTCTCGATGGGTGATTTTCTATGTAATAAACTTAATACGTTATGGCGTAATGAAAATTGCATAGTTAGATCTGGACCACCCTATAAAAATTTCACAAAGTGTTGCATGCGCATTACTGTTGGCCCAACTTAAAATAAAGCTTATATGGAGTATCGGGGAGAGAGTTTTTACTGTAAACAGGTGACCCAAACAACCAGTGCTGATACAGGGACTAGAACTCCTTTCAGGCAGCTGGAGAGCGCTGGGGCTGATGGGAAGACACTATTATCAGTGCACACAAAGTTTTGTACTGGCCAAAGTGGGATTTTATCTAAGACGGCAGGTACATTGTTTTCTTCTTAACTAATTTAGATAACAAGTTCATTGTAACTGGATTACTGATTTTATATTAGAGTTCATCATTTTTTTAAAAAATGGGTTAAGATTAGCCATGTTGAATTTCCAAAAAACTGTTTTTCCGCATTTATTTTCATTTAGATCCTTTTCTGAGACATAAAAAGGCCCAAAAACAGTGTACAGTACTGCCAAGCCCTTAACGAGCAATAGTTTTTAAAACACCTTTTTTAGTTAATTTTGTGGTATGTGAAAGGATACTCAGCTGTTTCACTCACCATTACCTATCTACCTTAATGAAAGAATAAGTGACTTTGTGTCTGTCTGGTTGACATGTCTCTGTCATTACAAAAGATTGTATTTTTATTTCAACAGATGGTGCATCACAAACATTAACACTGCTTTTGCAAATTCCACACCAGATGGCATATAAAAGAGGAATATGCATTTCATGGTGCACTGAAAACACTAACGCTGAGGTCTGCAGTGATCATTTAGATTTCAAACCGTCTTAGACGTGTAGCACAGCTAGTTGTTTAATAATGTTATACTTTACATAACCAACAGAGTGAGATTGGGGTCACCAAACAAGGAAACTGCCACCTGCTCTGTGTTGGTCAAACTTGCAGATAGATATTGTGTTTTCTCTGTATCTGGTTGTGGCATTTGATGCCAATTCTGTACTGTCAGGCTGCTCTCCTGCATATGGAAAAGTAACTTCGGATGAAGGAGCATTGGAATTCAGTGGAATGGAAAAATTCTCTCATCAGATTGGATGGCCAGCACTGACTCCTCTATAGAAAACCCAGGAGCAGGTAGGTGGACGAGGTCTACAGAACCGTGACTTTCTCTCTTACAATTTTAATGTCCATCATTGTCAACTGGCAATAGTTCATTAATATATTAGTGGAAAGATACTGTTGGTTTCAGTTTATGCTTAATCAGTTTCTACTTCGTTCCTTGTGTGTTTTAACAAATCTGCATTTAAATGTGTACCAGTTCTCTATTTAGTAATTAGTATAATCTATGCTTGTATTTTAACTGAGAATTGTTCACAGCACTCTGTGTCTGCACTCAGTGAAGAGCATTGTACACAAAATACATAGTATTGTA
This sequence comes from Polypterus bichir lapradei, assembly GCA_026402145.1. NCBI lineage: Eukaryota > Metazoa > Chordata > Cladistia > Polypteriformes > Polypteridae > Polypterus > Polypterus bichir. Next base: position 44,015,099 of record JANRMT010062807.1, read on the forward strand.
TTGTGACAATGGCTATTACTGTTTCTTAATGGAAGACATTTATTCAAGTCTGTTTTATAATGAGACACATATAATTTTGGTTTTGATACCAATACGGCATTACAAATGGTAGTAATTTTGAATCAACATTAAATGAATCAACTTTGATTCATCATAACTTTATTGAATACCACCACTGGTGCTGTCTGCCATTATAATACAGAGACCTGCAGCGATGTCTGTGAACCCCAAAACTGTAGATGCTTTCAATTATTCAACAAGTCATCCAATTTGTTAATGTGGGATTCAACATCTACTGATGAAACCAAACAAATTCAGAAAATATACAGAACTGGCATCGATGGTTCCAACCCAGCAAGGAGTTACCCCAATTACAGAATCCAATCAAACACAAAAAGAACAAATTCTCAACTCAGGAGAGCAGAGCAAAATGACAGATGGAGCACTTGCATTTCAGTCAGCAAAGAGAAAAGGATCAACCTTAAAAAAATCATAAATATTTAGTTTCTTACCTTAACCTATTATGCAAATGTATCTTGGCAAAGCCAATTACTTCAACTAGCTGAATATATAATGCATTACTGTCAGGATGATAATAACTAGAACTAAGATCAACAGGAGTAATATTCACATCCACTAATGAAGACCATGCGAATTTCGCACAGGCACTGACTTAGAACAGTATTCATACCCAAGGCACAGAATCCAAAAAGCAACAGTGCTAACCATTTTATAGGACAGGACATCTCCAACCTCATCTCATCAACTGGACTCCAAATAGCGTTCAAAGAAGTCATCTAAATATCATATACTGTATGGGGAGAAATAGTCATTCTTCATATCTAAGATAAAAAAAAATCAATATACTTTTATTTTCTTTCATTTTATAATAAAAGAAAACCTCAGGCACACACATTGTTCTTTTTATCTCATTTTTTTTAATTATTTATGAGCTGATAGTGACAGGAGTTCAGTTAAACGAAGACCACACCCACACTTTTGTGCAGACCCCAGAAATATGAGGGATCGATAAAGCTGCAGTTTCTCACTTTGTAATGGCAATTTGCTAAAGGTAAGAATGAGAAGAAAGCTATAGATAAGATTGATATGCAATATTATGTTTCTTGCAACCAGGCTGTCATATGTATTATTGAATTTACAATAAAATATTACAGACTGAGTGCTCTCTGTAATCATTCCACTCAGAGAACAACAGGCTGATGTTTTAGATTTTCAATGTTTTAATCATGTTAATAGGAATTTGTTCTTATATTTATTCACAAGAAGGAAAGCTGTCTATCTGATGCATTGTTGCCTTTGTATTGAACTGTCTTGGAACAGAACTTGAATGTGGCAATCAGATCATTAAAGATTTGCTTTTGCATTGTGCATGTTGTTCTGAGTTTATTTTTCTCTCTCTTTGTTTGGGTATTTTCTTCACTCGTAAATGTTTGATACTTGCTACTATTAAAAAAAAAAAAAAACAGAAAGCATAACATTAACACATTTTAATTAAAAAGACACATTATTTTATTTTGAGGCCATGAACGTGCCTGAGATGATATTACAAAAGTGGATATTTGGTTTTCACTTGTGTCCTGTGCTTCTGGATGGCAAGACTGGTGGTCCTTGTTTTTTTGTAGAAAAAAGCCAGAAACTGTCAAAATCTAACAAAAAAATAAATTCTTCTCAAAGAAGAAATTGGATGTACCTACCGGTACATTGCAAACCTGATTACCTTAGACTTTCTATTCATCTCCATAATTATTATTGCTTCTTATTCTTATTATTGCAAGAGGGGACTGGGCGGTCTCATGGCCTGGAATCCCTGCAGATTTTATTTTTTTTCTCCGGCCGTCTGGAGTTTTTTTTTTGTTTTTTCTGTCCCCCCTGGCCATTGGACCTTACACTTATTCTATGTTAATTAATGTTGACTTATTTTATTTTCTTAATGTGTTTCTTATTTTTCTATTCTTCATTATGTAAAGCACTTTGAGCTACTTTTTGTATGAAAATGTGCTATATAAATAAATGTTGTTGTTGTTGTTGTTCTGAAATGTCACTTCACACAAAGTCATCTCAGCCACAACTGAACTGTTTTATTAACACTTTGTGGACTGTTGGAGGATGCTAACTGTTTTTCCTGAGAAAGCTGGAAAGAAAAATTCTTGCTTTTATAATGTTGCAGTGAGTAGACACTCCATTGTATGGTGGTTCCCATGTCACACAATATTGTAGGAAGACATAGATAAAGGCATAAATTAAAAACAGATTCTCCATTTTTAACATTACTTCCCAAAAAGGAAGCTGCCTACAAAGTAACTAATACATTCAAGCGAGTTTGTCCTTTGTTCATTCTGTCTGTGCAGAGGAGAGTAACCAAGTGCATCCCAGGACTTAAATCTGTTTAATCTTGAGCAGTGGAGAATTCGTGGGGACCAAATCTATGTCTTCAAAATTCTCAGAGTCAAAGAGTGAATCATATACACAAGGAGACCAGTGGAAATTAAGGGGAAGTGCCTTTAGGACTAAAGCCAGGAAGCTCTTCCTTATGCAAAGACTTGTGGGAAATCACGTAGTTAAATCAGAAACCTTCGCAATCTTTAAGAGGTATCTGGCTGAGATACTGGGAGAATTTAGCTATTAGCTAAAAAAATGAGTCTAATGGACTGAATGGTCTCTTTCTGTTTGCCCAGTGTCTTATGATCTTATATGAGTACTAGGGGGTTTGCCCTCTGCTTGCTTTGCTCGCCAACCCCCCCCGGCCTGCGCTACGCACCAGCCACTTTGCATCTCTGCTGCTCCTGTTGTGAATGCACCCCAAGGAGACGCAGTCGCTCCTCCAAAACCCCATCTTAAACGGTGACACAATGGGAAACAAATACAGTTTTTTTTTACCTCCTCTTTGCTCGATCAGCTGCTGGATTGCTGCTGCTGCCATGTCGTGTGGTCTTCATCTTGCGCAGCACTGTGAACATTTAAAAGCCTGTACAACAGCAGTCCTACTCTTTGTCTTTTATTTCTGGCCATGGGTGTGGTTAAATCTCTTGGCAAAAAGTCTCGTCTCGCGGGACGTGAGTTCTTGATATTTTTTAGTTTATAATTTAAAAACGGAATAAGAATCGGAAAATCTAACACCATCACATTAAAGTTTGATAAATTCTGAAAAGAATGAGACCAAACATACAGTATATATGTAGGTTTTAAAATTAGCCAGATTTAAAGTGTGACAAAAAACATGAAACAAAAACGTCACATAAAATCGTTACACAAAGTTGCACTTTTAGGCTAAGGATTTAACATATATACAGTAGATAAGTTAGCATATGTTATCACAGTGATTGTCACATCCTTATAAAAGAGCCTTCCAAATTCAAAAGAACCCATTTTTGACTATATTTGCCCTTTAGAAGCTAGTTATTTAAGAAAGCCATTCACAGTTGCATGTTTAGGGTCATGTGGGTGAAGCTTTGTCTAAAAAGTCTGTATACAGCTGTGTCTCAGATTAGGACAATTCCACAAGTGCAGATGACTCTTCCAGCTCTTTGAAGTATTACATCATTATCTTTTTTTAATGTTATTGATTTTATTGTAATCATTCCATACAAATAGATCAATTTTTACAAAACTAAGATTGAAAACAAATCAACCCCCACCCCTGAGAAAGAGAGCATGGCCAACAGAGTAAAACTTAAAGCTAGTAAAAATAAATAAATTGATGAGTTTAATAAGTGGATAAAAATAAATGGAGAAGAAATACAAATGGGAAGAGAATCTGCTTACTCAGTGCTTTAAGAGCTTAATCTAAAATATTATTGATTAGATCCTGCCAGGTTTTGAAAAAGTTCTGCACAGATACTCTAAGTGAGAATTTGATTTTTTCCAATTTCAAATAGTATAAAACATCAGTTACCCACTGACTTAAAACAGGAGAGTTAGGATCATTCCAGTTGAGCAAGATAAGTCTGCGTGCCAGTAGTGTAGTGAAGGCAATTACAGTTTGGTTGTCCTTCTCCACTTTAAACCCATCTGGGAGTCCACCAAACACAGCTGTTAATGGGTTAGGAGGGATTGTGACACCAAGGCTGTCTGATAGGCATTTAAAGATTTTAGTCCAGAATGATGTTAATTTATTGTACACCCAAAGCATGTGACCCAGTGAGGCTGGAACTTGATTGCAGTGTTCAAAGGTTGGATCTTGCCCTGGAAATTTTAAACGAGACAGATGTGTTCGATATATAATTTTGAGTTGAATGATTGTATCCTTTGCGCATATGAAGCTCGAGTAAATTATTTGCATTGCTACCTTCCACTCCTTTTCTGAGATGTTGAGTGAGAGATCCTTTTCCCACTGTCTTCTTGGATCTTTGAAAGGGAGGGACTGTAAAATGGTTTTATATATTGCAGAAATGCTGTCTGAGTCCTTGAAACTGAGCAATATTTTTTCCAGCATAGAGGAAGGAGGGAGATAAGGGAAATTGGGCAGGTTCTGTTTAACAAAGTTTCTAATTTGAAGATAGTGAATGAAATATGTTGCTGGAAAGTTAAATTTGGAATGTAATTGTTCGGAGGATGCAAAGACATTGTCTATGTACAGATCTCTAAGTGATTTAATCCCAGATGTTTTCCAAGTATTAAAAACTGCATATGTTTGCGAGAATTGAAAAAGGTGGTTCTCATGCAGATGTGCCACAGATAAAAGCTTCTCTATCTTAAAATACTTCCTACATTGGTTCCATATTCTGAGTGAGTGAAGCACAATTGGGTTGTTAGTATATTGGCGATAACTTGCATTTATAGGGGCACAAAGCAGGGAACATAAAGAAGTACTGCAGGATTTTATTTCTATTGCAGACCAAGCCAGTATTACATCATTATCAAGAACTTTAGGATGTCAAAGCTTAAGGCTGACATACTGTACATATCAAGTTCAAGTTGCTAGCATTGTGTTACATCCAAGGTTTTTTCCCTTGCCTTGAATTTATATTTTTTATTGTGTATGTTTGAATAATTATTTTTTATGTTATTTCTGTAATGTTGGTTTATCATTTATTTATGTACTGTGTCTTTAAATATGACTCAGTTCCCTGTACTTTATGGAATGAGCCCCAGGAGGTGAGACCACTCTGCTACCTTTATATTTGGTCAGAGAGCGGAATCCAGTGGTAGATCATTTACAGTTATTTTTGTGTTCCTGCCAGTATTGATTTTTTTTTTTTTTTTTTTGCAGGTTGGTTGATTTTTTACTTCCATTTTAGGATTTCTGATTGCTGGATAACAGATTGAACTTTTTTCCCCCCAAGTATTACCTTTTTAGAGAACTCTTTTATGCCTCATATTTTCCTTGTGTGTTTTTCCTAATTTATATAAGCAAACTCTGTGTTTATAAAGATTTCTTTATGGTTTTGGCCAGAGCATTTCTGAGTCTCCCCCTCTCATAAGGCATTTTTGTGTAATTTCACCCTTTAAAGCCAGCTACCTATTTTAGGCCTGTGTTTGGCACAGCCTTCAGGTAGCATTTGGGGCTGCCTGATGTGGGGTGAGTTCTTTCCGGACAGGCTAATCAAGTTTCTGGCCTGCTTTGTGGTTTACTTTGATGGCCTCCCATCCCCTTTTGCCATGTCTAGAACTCCACTACAAAACTCTTAGCTTTAACTTTTTTCTGTTTTGTTATTTAATGTGTAGTAATAATGCTTCACTGCTATTTTATTAATGTTTGAAACATTTTTCCGTAAATGAAGTAACACATTTTTGCCACTAACAGACATTTTCAGTATAAATTGTGAGTTATAAATGAGACGTGCCAATATTTAGTTCCTTATTTATTTAGGCTAGCGATAGCATCTTTCACCCCTTTTTACCTCTGCATGCTGTCCTTGTTATTTGTCTCTTTGTGAGAGAGCAGAACATTTACAGCAACCATGTATCTTTATTTTTCCTATTTGTTGTTTGTGACATGAACCTTTTCTTGCTGCTCACATTCTAGCTAATGTTGTCAAGACCACAGTAGTAGTCAGCTCTTCTGCATATTTGGCGTGCCCCTACCAAAAAGGCACTGAATAACAGTGTCAGTGTCAGCAGTAAGCTGTCCTAGTTACTCCAGTTTTTGTAAACAGCAGAGACTTAACTAGTTGTCATATTCATTGCACGATGAATGAAATGTAAGCTCCACATTAGGAAGATTACAAGAAGAAAATGTGTGTTGTTTTGAACCATGAAGTGGGATAATAGGAAGTGACATCTGGTAGATGAATTAGTAAGTAACAGTCTTGTGCAAATTAGAATGATGTTATTGCTCCTGAAAAGAAATAATTCAATTATGCATTGCACAAAGCAAATACATAATGGTAATTTTTTTTTGGGGGGGGGTGGGACTTTCTTGGTGGCATGTTACTGATTATGTGCTAATTAACTATGAATAAACTGCACATCATATCACTTTTGTTCATAATCTTTGTGGCTAGTTAATTAGGAATCTGACATAATCCGCCACTGATGTTGCAATGACATACAGCTTTGTAATGAGGAACACTTTTATCATTTCCAAAGTGAATCAAAGCTCCTTTTATTTCATAGTTAACACTCACAGTTATAGGGCTTTGCAGTTAGCGAACAAATAAGTGACTGAATAAAAAAGACTTTTTAATATCCATCCATCCATCCATTATCCAACCCGCTATATCCTAATACGGGGTCACGGGGGTCTGCTGGAGCCAATCCCTGCCAACACAGGGTGCAAGGCATGAAACAAACCCCGGGCAGGGCACCAGCCCACCACAATTAACAAACATTAAAACTGAATTAAACTATTAAATAAGCAAGCTTACAAGTAAGTAAGTAAATAAATGAGTAAATACAGTATGAATATTGGAAAAATCTCTGTAGAAAAATCTGCCTCTTTCACCAAGCTTTCTTTGAACATTCATTTGCGTGTTCGGTGCTGCTCTCTATTTTTTTTTTAGAACATGAGAACATTAGAACAATCCGGATGAGAACAGGCCATTCAACCCAACAAAGTTCACCAGTCTTATCTCTTAATTCTTCTAAAAAACATCAAGTATATTTTTCAATGTCCCTAAAGTCTTACCATCTACCAGAGGTGGGTAGAGTAGCCAAAAATTGTAAAAAGTAAAAAGTAGTCCACCAAAAACTTACTCAAGTAACAGTAAAAAAGTACTTGGTGAAAAGAAATAAAATTAAATAATAATCAAATAATAAAATTAAAAAATGAGTAAAAATAAATCACATCTTTACAAAATAAAGATGCACAAATCACACAAAGTTCCAAATCTTAGTTTTTCATAACAAAGTTTTTGAAGCCGATATCTACAGTAGGTAACATGTATATTTGAACAGTGTAAACTACTTACAGTGACGAGATATCCTGTACACTGACAGTATAATACTACATATGCACTTTGTAGTGTAGCAGGTCCGCGGCTTCAAAAAAAGAAAAAGGCCAGTTTCAAATCCATTAAGCCGTGTCACTCTCCATGAGGGCAATTGCACGACCGTGGGGAGTTAATGAGGTAGTTGGAGTGAGTCACACCTGCACATGCAGGTCCGATCATTCTCAATTGATTTATTGGCTTCCTGTGGCGTGTGATTAAGGCCCACGGAGACTGGAGTGAATATATATGGGTCAGCACAAAAAAGAAGGGGGAATCAAAGAAAAGGGGAAAAGACATGAGGTTAAAAGACATGAAAGGCAGGCTTGGGAATGATGATCTGGTTCTTGCAGTGAAGCTGTGACCGTTTAGCAGTGAACAGGAGCCCTGTATGACTAAAAAGTCTCTCACAGGCTGCAAGACGCAGGAAGTTTGTGTGTGGTCATGTGACTACATGGCTACGTCTGATTGGTGAAACTGTCATGCAGTAGATCCACTGACAACTTTTCTCTTGCAAAAATAAAGTTTAATGTATAAATGGAAAAAAGTAACAAGTCGAGTATTACACAATGTAGAGGAGTAAGAGTAGTGTTTCTTCTTCACAAATTTACTAAGTTAATGTTCCCCTATCTATCTATCTACTCAAGTAAAAGTAAAAAGTATGGTGCAGTAAAACTACTCTTAGAAGTACAATTTTTTTAAAAAGTTACTCAAGTAAATGTAACGGAGTAAATGTAACTCGTTACTACCCACCTCTGCCGAATACCATGTGATTTGGTGGCTTATTCAAAGTGTCTGTGGTTCTCTGTGTATTTAACAGTCTTTAAGGCTCTTGTTGTACTTTCTCAGCAGACTTTCATGGTAGTCTTCCTTCTTTGCAAAGGCAGATACAAGTCTACTTGTGTTTTCCATAGGCGTTCCCAAATCTTTATATATATAAAAGCCAAATACCACTGACTCACTCATAATGAAATCTCCCTAACCAGGAGGACTTGGGACTCGAAATTTGGAATGGAGGTTACCCTTGACCCATAGGTGCTCGCTAAGAAACGGTTTTAAAAATTTCTTATAGTTTTTTAGACCCGGATTTAGATCACGTTTTTTTTCTATAATTTATTTGAACATTACTTTATTTGATACATTATTTTGTAACTTTCTCATTGCGCTAAGTTTCATAGTTCGCTTGTGGTACCGATTTATTAGTGCGAATCTGAGAGAGACTTATGGGGCTGGGAGGGGGGTGGGGCCCTCCTCACTCACGTGTCTGCCTCGGGGCGTAACCTTAACTGCTGCTTAGTTAGCAAATGAGAGAACTACTTAATGGATTTACAGTAGATCTTTTGTTTCTATGATTTGCTTAACCATTACGGTTGATTTTGCAACTTCTCTCATTGTGCTAAGAATCATAGTTCGCTTTCTGGAGCAATATATTCACACTAATCCGAGACAGAGGCTGCAGGCCGAGGAGAGAGGGATGTGTGACGTCAGGAGTAGAGAGATGGGCGGGGCCCTCCTCACTGTCCTGTTTCAGTAATATGCGGGCAAAGCCACAGGAGATTGCTAGTCAATATATACAGTGTCTTCAGAAATTACTCAGACCTCTTCAATTTTTACAGATTTCCTGATGCTGCAGCCTTGCGTTAAAATCATTTAAATTGTTTCTTTTTCTCTCATCAAGCAACACTCAATACACCTGAGTGACAAAGTGAAAACAAGATTTTAGAAATTTTTGCTAATTTATTAAAAGTAAACTGAAATATCCCATTGACCCAAGTATTTAGACACTTTATTCAATATTTACTTGAAGCCCCTCTGGCAATTATTACAGCCTGGAGTATTGTTAGGGTATAATGCAACAAGCTTTGCACAATTTGATTTGGGAATTTTCTGCCATTCTTCTGTACAGCTCCTCATAAGCACTGTCAGGTTGATGGAGATCATCAGTGGGCAGGTATTTTCAGGTCTCTCCAATGTTTGATTGGGCTTAAGTCTGTGCCACTCAAGAACATTCACAGAATTAATCTTAAGCCACTCCTGTGTTGTTTTAACTCTGTGCTTAGGACCATTGACCTGTTAGATGTTGCACCATCAACCCAATCTGAGGTCCAGAGTGTTTAGAAGTAGATTTTCATAAAGGACATCTCTGTACTTTGCTCCAGTCAGCTTTTCCTCAAACTTGTCTAGTCTCCCAGTCCCTGTTGCTGAAAAAAAAACATTGCATGGTGCTGCCACCACCATATTTAACTGTTGGAATGGTATTGCACAGGTAATTACTAGTGTCTAGTTTCCACCAGAACTGAGGCTTAGAAATGAGGCCAAATCCTGGTTGCATCAGACAATCAGTTCAAACTTAATTTCATCGGACAAGAGAATCTTGTTTCTCATAGTCTGGGCTCCTTTTTGTACACTCCAACTGGTTTCATGGATTGTCTGTACACTGTGATAACGTTCAAGTTAGTGGAGTGTTGTAGTGGTGGTTGTCCTAAACATTTCTATCATCACCACACAGTGTTTCTGGAGCTCAGTCAAAGTGACCATTAGATTTATAGTCACCTTTCTTACCAGCAACATTTCTCCCATGGTTGTTTAGTTTGGACAGTTGACCAGCTTTGAAAAGTGTTGTGGTTATTCCAAACTTCTTCCATTGAGGAGGCCACTGTGCTCTTGGGAACCTTGAATGCTACAGACATATTTTGCAGCCCTCCCTTACAATTTTGTCTCTCAGCTCTGCAGGCCAATCCCCCAACCTCATTGCATAGTTCGTGGCTCTGTTACACAAATGTAAATTGTCAACTCAGGGGCCCACTATAGACAGTGTGCCTTTCCTAATCATGTCCAATTAATTGAAATGACCACAAGAGAACTGCAAACAAGGTGTAGAAACATCTCAATGATGATCAAAACAATGGAATGCACTTGAGCCACATATTCCCATGTCATAACAAAGGGTTTAAATACTTGTGTCGGTGTGATGTTTCAGTTTTTTATTTTTAATAAATTTGCAAAAAATTCCTAAAATAATATTTTTGCTTTGTCGTTCTGGGCTATTAAGTGTTGCTTGATAAATGAAAAATTAAATGATTTTAGCAAAAGGCTGCAACAAAACAAAATGTGTAAAACCTGAAGGGTTCTGAATACTTTCTGAAGGCACTGTATTTACTTAAGTGCAATGCTCAAAATGTTAAACATAGCACATTACAAATGTATATGTTCCTTTCTAGCCGTGTCACTCTTAACATTTGATATTTTCAGTTTACTTCTTTTTTGCATTCTTTAAATACACCATATGTTTCTAAATGCCAGTTGTCAAATGGTGTTATCATTACTGTTTCCATCTTAGTTTAAAAGGTGCTAGGTTTGAAACACACATCTTTGCCATTGATTCAACAGATTCAAGAAGTGTTGGTGCCTTATTAGAAGAACAGGGTGAATAAAAGTGCTGTTTACCTTTTATATATTTTAGTTGTAATTGTATCTGTAGGAACTGATAATTAATAATCAATAAGACATCCCTCCATGGGGTTGCTAACAAATTTAGGAATGAGTGTAAATTACCATGTCCACCCAGAGGGACACCATTAAATGCTGAAAATGAAAAGATGAATTTTAACTTAGTTAATTAATTATCAGTTCTGCCTTTGGCAACACCAATAATTGATCCACTAATTTGTTAAGGCTTGTATTTTATTTATCTTACCTCCATTGTAGGACGTGAGTCTCCAGCCTTTAGACTCATATCTACTGTAGGTAACTGAAGCACACTCATTTAAAAAAAAAACAATGCAGTTTATTCATAAATATAAGAATCATAGGAAAATGTTAACTGCATATATACAGTATGTTAACATATAGGACAAGGAGGCAGGCAGACTAAACTAGACAGGCTGGCTGGCCTAGTTTGCAAATGGAACCCTGAAAGAAGGGATTTGTCATCTCTCTTAGCCAACATCTTCAAGTTTACAATTGCTCTGCCAAGGCACAAGTGACAAAACTGGGTGGGCTAAAATTTATGAAGTTATTGTGAGTGATCAGGTGGCACTTTTGTTTTCTAGAGCCAATTCAAGTACAGAGAGAACACACATTTAGACAGTTGGCAGTTTATCCTTGTAGATCAACTGCAGAAAGCTGCAGCTCAGCACATGAATTCTCATATCTTATTGTGATAGGAGTCTTTAAAGTTGAGCAATTGAGCCGGTAGTAAATCTGTTCACTTTCCTGGCCTATTTCTCTGTCTTTCAGATGTTGTGCAGCACTGTGGCTCCTGACTCTCTTAAACTTGATAACCCTTAGGAAGACCCCTTCGAATTAATTTAATCAGAAGAATGCATCACTGGAGCAGAACAACTAAAGAAGTTGTCACGTTTGTTGTTTGTTTCATAAAGTCTCCAATTCTGTATCTCCAAGGTCAAGAATATTATCTGCACCAATGACAGTTTATTGGGCAACTCATAAGCCTGAAAGTGACATTATTTATACATGGCAAGTAATTTTGCTACTCATTTTCATATATTTTCATATACTGTATTCGGCCTGAAAGATAATACAGTTGGAAGCAGCAAGCATAAGCCACATCCACAGGGTAGATGTGGAAGTATTTAGTTTAGGCTAGGATGTCCTCTTCCTATTAAAATCTTGGTGAATGTGCAGACTTTATGCAATATACTGGATGAATAACAAGGTATTGCTCATTTTCAGACTGGACTGCAGAGAAGCCTACATTATGGCTTTTATGATTTTTTTGTGTATGAGAGTTTATAACTGACTGCTTTGAAGCATCGCAGAGAATGGATCAAGGCAAAGGTAAAGGGAACTGCTGTGGAGTCTTTCTGTACGTAAAGGAACATTGGTGTAAATCAATAACCTTTACAAAAACTGTGTGCCCTGCAGACACGGAGTTGCTTTTCACTTGTCTTAGACTACCCTATTGCCTCTAACATTTTGAATAATATTTGTTACAGCTGAGCAAACTCATCCTTAGAGTAAGCTTTACTATTGCAGAGTATACAATTAGTAACATAGAAACCTTAAGAAATATCTGACAAATGTCTCTCACAGTATGTAACCTGCCCAACAAAGAGCAATAAAACTCTTGATATTTGTTATGATCAATCAAAGAAGCATTGAAATGATAGCAAAACCGTTGCTAGGCTCTTCTGGTGACAATTGTGCTTACTTTCTCCTTGCTTACATGACAGCCTTGAAAAGAGAAAAAGTAACACAAAACAAACAAACAAATAATAATAAAATGAGCTCTGGAGATGAGCTTCTATTCAGCGCCCACAAGGATGCTTTCAACGTACAGACTGTGTAGAGACGTAAGCAAAGATTTAGATTTAGAACTTTCAGATGTCTTCTAAAGCTATGTCACTTTTCGTGAAAATATATTTGCTCCAACTAAAACCATTAAGGTTTATCCTAACAATAAACTCTTGATTCAACATATCCATCATAATATTATTATTTTAAACAAAATTGAGTTTTAGACATGGTGATAGGAATAAGGCATATACTGCAAAGAGGAATTTAAAGCTGATAATTAAAAAGAAAAAAAAGTTAAAACAGGATAAGGCTGGGTAGAAACTGCCCACACAGAATTTGAGATATAGATAGATAGATAGATAGATAGTTTGGAGCCGACCCGGACACAGACAGGCGGACACGTTTTCCATCCACCACACGTTTATTTACAATATTTACAGTTCATTAAATGGTCACACAGACCCACATAAAGGTCACACAGACCCAGTCACGTGCACCAAGCACCCCAAAATACTCAGTCCTGGCCACAATGCCTCTCTTCGGGCCGCCTCCACACCTCCTCTGTGCTTTGTCCTTACTCCTCCCGACTCCAGCCCTGAATGAATGGAGACGGCCCCTTTTATAGAGTCCCCGGATGAGCACCAGGTGTTCCCGGCATTCCTCTTCTGGCCACGCCCCAGCGTGGCAGAAGTGCCGGCTGTCCTCCCGGCAGCTCTCCAGGTGCCGTCCTAAATCTTCCCCCAATCACTTCCTGGTGTGGCGGAAGTGCTGGAGTAACAGGTCCCCAAGGCATTGGGGTGCCTCCTGGCAGTGACCACAGGCCCCTACAGGGTGGAGCTTCCATGCCCTGTACCCGTGGCCCCCAGAGCAACCAGGAAGGCGGCCCCCACATGATCCAGGGTGGGCGTAGACCCACATCCGGTCCCTCATGGCATCCCGGCCGGGTCGTTGCCCCTGGCATCCCTGACAATAGATAGATACTTTATTAATCCCAATGGGAAATTCACATAATCCAGCAGCAGTATACTGATACAAGAAAACAATATTAAATTAAAGAGTAATAAAAATGCATGTTAAAACAGACAATAACTTTGAGTAATGTTAGCATTTACTCCCCCGGGTGGAATTGAAGAGTCACATAGTGTGGAGGAGGGACGATCTCCTCAGTCTGTCAGTGGAGCAGGACAGTGACAAAAGTCTGTCACTGAAGCTACTCCTCTGCCTGGAGATGACACTGTTCAGTGGATGCAGTGGATTCTCCATGATTGACAGGAGTTTACTTAATGCCCATCGCTCTGCCACAGATGTTAAACTGTCCAACTTTACTCCTACAATAGAGCCTGCCTTCTTAACAAGTTTGTCCAGGCTTGAGGCGTCTTTCATTTTTATGCTGCCTCCCCAGCACACCACCGCGTAGAAGAGGGCACTCGCCACAACCGTCTGGTAGAACATCTGCAACATCTTATTGCAGATGTTGGAGGACACCAACTTTCTAAGAAAGTATAGTCGGCTCTGACCTTTCTTACACAGAGCATCACTATTGGCAGTCCAGTCCAATTTGTCATCTAGCTGCACTCCCAGATATTTATAGGTCTGCACCCTCTGCACACAGTCACCTCTGATGATCACAGGGTCCATGAGGGGCCTGGGCCTCCTAAAATCCTCCACCAGCTCCTTGGTCTTGCTGGTGTTAAGATGTAAGTGGTTTGAGTCGCACCATTTAACAAAGTCTTTGATTAGCTTCCTGTACTCCTCCTCCTGCCCACTCCTGATGCAGCCCACAATAGCAGTATCATCAGCTAACGTTTGCACATGGCAGGACTCCGAGTTGTATTGGAAGTCTGATATATATAGATTGAACAGGACCGGAGAAAGTACAGTCCCCTGCGGCGCTCCTGTGTTGCTGACCACAATGTCAGACCTGCAGTTCCCAAGACGCACATATTGAGGTCTTTCTGTAAGATAGTCCGCGTTCCATACCACCAGGTATGAGTCTACTCCTATCTCAGTCAGCTTGTCTCTAAGGAGCAGAGGTTGGATGGTGTTGAAGGCGCTAGAGAAGTCCAAAAACATAATTCTTCCAGCACCACTGCCTCTGTCCAAGTGGGAGAGGGATCGGTGTAGCATATAGATGATGGCATCCTCTGCTCCCACCTTCTCCTGGTATGCGAGCTGCAGAGGGTCGAGGGCGTGGCAGACCTGTGGCCTCAGGTGGTGAAGCAGCAGCCGCTCCATGGTCTTCATCAGATGTGACGACAGAGCATCAGGCCGGAAGTCATTCAGCTCACTAGGACATGATACCTTTGGGACTGGGGTGATACAAGATGTTTTCCAAAGCCTTGGGTCTCTCCCCTGTTCCAGGCTCAGGTTGAAGATGCGCTGTAGAGGACTCCCCAGTTCCAATGCACAGGCCTTCAGCAGTCGTGGCGATACACCATCTGGACCCGCTGCTTTGCTGGCACGAAGTCTTCTCAGCTCTCTGCTCACTTGGGCTGCTGTAATTGTGGGTGGGGATGTCTCACCTATGCTGGTATCAACAGAAGGATGGTTGGAGGATGCAGTACTCCGAGGTGAGAGTGGGTTAGGGTGATCAAACCTATTAATGAAGTTGTTCATTTAAACTTAAGCTAAAATAAGTTAAAATAATAATCATATAAGGGTTTTTGGGTTTAATACCAACATTTATTTAGCTTATATATGAAATGAATTCAATTTAAGATTCAGGCATGCTGATTATACTGAGCAAATGCAATGCTTAAAGCTGAAAGATTCTAATAAGGGTGTCATCAAGTTTTGTTCAAAGAGATGTAAAAAACATTTTTAGACAATGAAAAACAAACAAAAGTCCCGGGCTAGATCATGTTAGCTGAAGGCTCTTGAAATCACGTGAAGTGTAGCTCAGCCCAAATTTTTATGTTATTTTCTGGTTGTCATTAGAACAGCAGAAGGATCCAAAGCTGTGGAAACAGGCTTCAGTAATTCCTTTAGCTAAAACAAAAGACCCAAAACCTTGAATGTTTTTTTCAAAACATGGCAGGATCTAATCAGTAATATTTTAAAATAAGTTCAAAAGGCACAGAGAATTTATTAATTTAGGTATGTCTCCAAGCCTTAAATTTAACGCCGTTTGGCTTGCTCTCTCTCTCAGGGGTGGGGATCGATCTGTTCTTAATTTTTCTCTTTGTAAAAACTTGATTGCTTTGTATGGATTGTAATAAAATTAATAAAAAAAAATAAAAAAAACCTTAAATGGCAATGAAATCATTTGAAAAACAGGAAGATCAGGGTGAGAGAAAAAAATGAGTTTATTAGACCTATTTCAGTTTACCTACTAGGCTAGTAGAGAGGCAGAAGATCCCACTGCTACTTTGCTTCATCAGTTGAATGACCACTTGGAGGGCATCAAGAGTCATGCAAAGCCATTATTTGTAGACTTCTCATCTTTTAGTTTTGATTGAATTTTTTATGTAATATTTATGATCTGATACTTTAAGTACTCTTTACACTACTAGAGTATATTTACTTATTTTGTCAAAGTTTATTTAATGGCTGAGATCCTGTTTCCTCTGTTTTTAATGTGGTGTCTTCATTAGAATATAAAAACCTGACAGCCCAAATTTCCATTTTGGGCCAATACATTAGAATCTGAATTGAAAACTGAATTAAAATGTGTGATATCCATGCAGGTGGTGTAATCATTTCACAGACGTTGACATATATACAGTAGTGGGCAAAAGTAGGTTTATATTTGTGTGTATGCAAGACACAGAGTTTATTCTTGTATTATTATTTATTTCTCTTATTATTTATTTATGCATGACCTGTATCTTAAGTGAATTGTGCCATTGTGACATACTTTTGAGTTAATAAAGCTATTGATTGATATTTAATTATCAATTTTGCCTTTTTCAAAGCCAGTAAGTAATTATTTGATTTTTTTACCTTTTGTTGTAGAAGGAATTTCCAGCCATGAAACATATATCAAGGTAAATGCAGCACACTCTTTTTAAGAAACAGAATAATACAATTTTTCAATAAATGTAAGTATTATGTAAAACGTGATAACTGCATACACTGTATATCAACATAGAAGGCAGGACAGAACACAGAAGGGACAGACAAATATATAACACAAAAGAGGCCAGATGTTTACTGAGTAGAGTTTTAATTTAAATGGCTTTATGATACCAAGGCTTTATTGGATGAGGTCCAATGTTGTTACTCCAAGTCCAAGTGGAGGACTCTTCTTCTGTTGCAGTGCACTCTTTGTGTTTTCTACATTGTCTTTTGTTCACTGTGCGGTGTGATATTGCCTTCCTTAGCCTTCTGTTAGATTATTTACAGAGAAAGTATTACTCTTCCTAGCACATTAGGTTTAGGTGCTCAAGTTCCCTTCTTCAAACAGTGCTGCTTTTCAGCCTTCTCAGTCTCTGGCACAGAGCTTGGCTTGGCACAGTGGATCTAGAGCTGCTTCAAGGTATTCAGCACCAAGGTTTTATGTAGAGCAAGTTCTGGACCAAAGAAAGTCCCTTTAGCTTTTTGGGTGGCTTCTCCACCTTTGCTACTCTTTCTTGGATTGTCATTGAGAATTTTGATTTAGAACTTATTTACCTTGTATTGTCCTTTTATGTTTATTTTTTGCTCTTTTGAACCTTTTTGCTGAAAGTTTTCCTTTTTTATTCTCTTTTACAAAGATTTCTTGTGGCCTTGTTCTGGACAAGCCACGGGCTGATGGTGATCCTCTCCTGTGTAGGACATTTTGAGTATGTTTTGAGACATTACAGATATTATTTTTATACAGAGATTATATTTTTGAACTTTGAGAGTGAAGTGCACTTTTTGAAGTGTAGATTGAAGGCAGACAGTCAAGTGGAAGCTAGACTGCATTTTGGTGCACCTCCTCTTGGCAGGCTGCTGTGGGTGCTTTCGAAGGCCTCACACCGCTTTGGCCACTTGTGAACTAAATCACAAGAATTTAGTGCTTTTCTGGCTTTCAGTATTAATAATTAATTTTTTACTTCAATTCTATTTAGCATTCTCGTTTTGGCATTAGATTATTTTGAATTCCTATAAAAATGAATCTACTTTGGTTTTTTTGATAACAATCCATCTTGTGAATTTTTTTTGAAAACATATTTTGTAGCAGGGAAGTGTGGACTTGAAAAAGCAGGTGCGTTTTGCCTGTGCTGCAGTCAATCTGAACTGCCATCTCTTTGCTCTAGCATTATAAGCATTGCCTTTTTTATTATATGGCAGAAGAAACGCATGTTAAGATAGCTACATACATTCTGAGTTTTTATTCTTAAAAAAATGGTACTTAAACTAACATTTATATACCATACATTAAGTTAACTATTTAGTCTCTTCAGATTTATTATAAAGCACATGCTAGCTAAACAGAGCATACTGTACCTCTTTAAGGTTACATATGAAAAAGCAACTATTGGCCATAGTTAGATTGTTTCCTAGGTTTCTATACCTTTAAACATTGTAAATAATAATTCATTCATAACTTATATTTTACAGTAACTTATAACTCATCCTAAACAGACAAATACTTTAGTCTTTAGATTAAAAACAAGAATATGGAGTGAGATTAATGATCTACGCTTCTATTACGTCACTGGTTAGGAGACATGAAGCTGTAGTGAAGCTGTTTGAGCTGAGAAAATCTTACTAAACTCATAACCAGGTACCAACATCATTTACTTCTACAGTATATCTCATTTTTACGCAAAGCATGTAGCTTAAATTGTTTTACAAGATGTTAAAAAGAAAAACGAAAAAATAACTGAAATACCAAATGTAATAAATAAGAATAAATCAATATGCACTTACATTATACAGATAAAAAAGAAACAGAAAAGACAGAGTCCTTACTTATTAATTAAATAGATAGCTAGCTAGCTAGACAGATTGATCTTTATTTGGCCCTCGTGGAAAATTTGGCTTTTTACAGACCACTTTAAGTAAATAAATATATACATAGATAGGTAACAAAGTAAATAAATACATATATACAGACGGGAATGGCTATAAAGCAAGAATATTCAAAATAAATAAAAGATGGTTTCTTAGTGATTTTTTTGGCCAGTCATAAACATCGAGTTCTGTATATATCCTCTAGTGAAGGTAACTGGGTGCTGGTGATTTTTTGTGCTGATTTGATGACTCTCTGAAGAGCTTTCTTGTCATCCATGGAGCAGCCAGCATACCATACCAGGATGCCACAGGTAAGTATGCTTTTCACAGAGCAGCAATAGAAGAACACACACACAGCTGCTTGGACAGACTAACCTTCCTCAGCCTCCTTAAGAAGTGCAGCCGATTCTGTGCCTTCTTCACCAGAGATATTTTGTTAACATGTGTGTGCCAAGAAATTTAAAGCTAGGCACTCCCGTCACTACATCTCCTTTGATGTATAGAGGAGCAGGTTCCTCTTCCTCCCTTATGAAGCTGATTGTCATCTCCTTTGTTTTGGAGGCATTGAGTGCCAAGTTGTTAATGAAGCACCATTCAGACAGTTTGCTGACCTCAGCCCTATAGCCAAACTCATCACCATTATGTATTAATCCAACCACAGCGATGCCATCTACAAACTTGATGATTATATTTGTGCTATGTATTGGTGCGCAATCACAGGTATATAAGGAATAAAGAAGAGGGCTCAGCACGCAGCCCTGTGGAGCCCAGGTGCTAAGTGTCAGAGTTGGGCAGTGGGAGTCTATAATCTGTTTATTAAGAAGTGTTCTGACTAACAGCACCAAGGTTGACGGGTAATCAAAACTTCACGGGTTCGATCCCGGACAAGTACGTTTTGAGAAGTGAGCTGCTCGCATTCTTACTA
The DNA here is from genome assembly GCA_026402145.1 of Polypterus bichir lapradei. Classification (NCBI taxonomy): domain Eukaryota; kingdom Metazoa; phylum Chordata; class Cladistia; order Polypteriformes; family Polypteridae; genus Polypterus; species Polypterus bichir. The sequence goes on from JANRMT010062807.1 coordinate 44,034,593, forward strand.
TTTTAGAATAAAAAAATACGTTTGATTCCAGTCTGTAACAGCCGGTGTAATTTATGATACTTGTAAAGGTTAGCTTTGTTTTTTTTTTAAATTCAGTTTTATTCTCTCAGTCGCGTTCATGATCCCCCCCCTCTCGCATTTGACACTGCTGTTTTCACAGTTGATAAGAACCAAAAAATATGATAAAAGATGACAATGTATAATTAACAAGCAAACAAATAATACATCTTAGACAGGTGTATAATTAAATGAGTAACCTTGCCAACTGTCTTTAAATTAATTTATATTGTTCTAATGCTTTTTCCTGTCAATAAATTTTAAAGGAACCTATCTTTATAGTTAAAAGTTTAATTAGCATGTCTGGTATTCAAGGAAGATTCTAAATCCTACCATTGATATGCTACCTTTTTGAAATAATTTTTTCAGCTCTTCCTCACTCTTTAGATTTAACATATTAAATGTTACTTTTACTTTTACTCCCTGGGCTATAAAAGCACGACTGCCTGGGAGAATGCATCATTTCACAACCATGCAAACAGACACATGGAGCTCCTCTGTAACCTAAAGATACCTAGAGAATTAGTTGGCCCCACATTAACAGATCTATATTTTGCTCTGTTACTGATGCCATCAAGCATTTGTTTTTGTTTTTCTTTGAAGTAATTGGGGACGGTCAGGTTGGCACCCCAGCATTGATTTTGTTGAGACTGTTATTCCCTTGGATGACCACAACAGGCATCAAAAAGACAAGAACACTGCACATGAACTTGAAGAAGCTATGCATGTACTGTATCCGCTATCAAGAAGTAAGAACTTAAATAAAATGTGATGGTTCTGTTCATAGATTATTGTAGTTTAAAGAACAGCAAGTAATAATTTCACAGATATAACAGTTTTGTTACATTCACCCAATTCCAAGTACAATAAACTGAGGATGATAAGCCCAGCCAAGGAGAAGAAAAAAGATCAAGCTATCGTTAAAGGAATATTCATGGAGCTTGGTGAGCTTTAGTTATCCTGGTATGAGGTCCTGGTATTACATGAGAACACAAGAAAAATTCTGCAAAACCATGTCACTTCAATGTTGTATAGTAACAATATAGAAATGCTATGTTAATATTCTTGAGTTTGTTTTGAGAATATATCTAGTTTACTTGAATATAAAATTTTCACTTTTACTTTTATTTCACACAATGCTTTTCTCAGTTAAGTTTCTTAATACAATCTTCCTCTGCCTTAGGGAGAACTGTTCAGCTGAGTTTTGTGATGAGTTTCACCACTGTCAGTAATTACACTGAAAATTGGGCTAATCAATAATTGTGAATTTTACAAAATGTTCTAATAATTCAATTTTGTACATTAAAATGCTTTTATTGGTGTTTGTTTCTATTGGACCAACATGATATACCAGACTAGATAGAGAGCAATATCTGTTCATGATAATAAAAGAGAAAAAATTTTCTTTAAGGGAATGTTACTATAAATCATATGTTGTAAGCTGGAATCTAATAAATTAATTTGTTTAAAATGCCATGTGTTAATTTCATATGTTAATATTAACACCTTTTTGACCTTTATGCAGGGATTATGACTTTAATGTGGTTGAGAGCCTGGGAAGTCTCTGGAGTCCTCAGAGCTATGTAATCAGAAAGATCTGCTCCTGTGTTAATTGCATAAGTCCCATAATAGCAAACACTCAGTGTCACGGTCATGAAGACCCTTCTATTCATGGTATCTGACATTAATTAAAAAAGGGTGGTGTTACTTCATTAAAAAATAGTGAGAACCAAATAATTAATCAAAAGTGTTACAAAACTGGCACTATTCCTAAAGAATTTTAAGCTACATATAAATTGGTCATAATTTATGGCATCTCCAGTTAGGGATATAAAGTTCAAGATTTAATAAATAATGTACACCTTTGGATAGCAAGGTGGTGTGATGGTCAGTGATGCTCCTTCATGTCTCCATTGATCTAAGTTCAATTACAAGTTAAGGCAGAATTTCAAGTATGGACAATTCACCAGTCCAAGGCTAGGCAAATTCCTGTAATTGTATGAATCATCTAGGTCTTCAGTTGATGATTATTACTTTTGACATTAGGTTGCCCATGCAGCTGACATTGTTTGGTAATAAAGTAAAGTAAAATAAATGTGAGAGGAACCAGGAATACCTGAAGGCGACAATTCTGTCTGATTTACAGGGGATTGAATTACACGTAACTCAGGGGAAGGGTTTGGAGTAACCTACAAGATCACATGCCTGCTTACTTTCTTTCCAGTCTACAGCACCCTGATCTGGAAGAGGAAAGCAAGGCCGCCTCTACCCATAACCCTGTATAGTGCCTATAAAAAGTATTCATCCCCTTGAAAGTTTTCATATTTCATTCTAATGCAACATTTAATCACAATGGACTTAATTTAACTTTTTTTACACTGATTAGCAGAAAAAGACACTTTAATGTCAAAGACTGATCTCTGCAAAGTGATTTAAATAAATTGCAAATATTGCATTAATATTCTTCTCTCCAAGTCAGTATTTAGTAGATGAGACTTTGATAGCCATTAAAGCCTTGAGCCTCTGTCCACGGATCTCTGTCAGCTTCACACATCTGTGCATTGCACTTTCTTCCAATTCTTCTTTGGAAAACTGCTCAGCCTCAGTCAGGAGATATGAGGATCATGGGTTGACAGCTTTTGTTTAAGTCCAGCCAACAATTTCTCATTTGGATTGAGATCAACTCAACTCAGACACTACATTAAGATGTTTTTATGCCATTCCTGTGCAGCTGTGGATTAAGAAACCTTATCCCAAGGCATATGTTTCTTGCAGGTTTTCCTTCCAGATTTCCAAGTATTTCATTGCATTTGTTTTACCATCTACCCTCACAACCTTTCCAGGGCCTGCTGCAGACAAACATTCCGACAACATGATGCTGCCGCCACCCTGCTTCATGTTGGGGACGGTGTATTTTTTGGCATTTAGACTGATGGATAAAAACCTCAATTTTGGTCTCATTGGATGATAGAAACTTCTGAATTCATAGTTTTCCTTTGTCTTCTGGAAAACTCTATTTAAGATGTCATCCTTTTTTTTAAAATCCCTCATAAAGCACATGAACCATAGTTGCACAGGTAGCTTGTAACTCCTTCAGGATTCATGTGTTCTATTGTGAATAAAATATGTGCCTATGAGATTCGCAAATTATTGCATTCTGTTTTTATTTACAGTTTACACAGCGTCCCAACTTTTTTTGGAAATGGGGTTGTAGGTTTGTCAGTGGCTTTTCTCACTAGTCTTCTTGCATGGTCACTCAAGTTTTTGTGGACAGCCTGCTCTGCTATACTCTTTCCATTTCTTAACGACTGATTTAACTGGATATTCAGTGACTTAGATACTTTCCTGTCTCCATCCCCTGACTCATACTTTTCAATCACATTTTAACTGAGTTTTCTTTTTGCATTCATTGTGTAGGGTTAGGCCACCATACTGACTCACCACAACTTAGCCCTTCCACATACAGTTGCATTTATTCTACAATCAGTCGAAACCTCTTGACTAATCATGAAACTTCTACAACCAATTTCCTGCACCACTGTTGGTTTAAGTGTTCCATGTTATACTTATGTGATAAATTATTTTATGTTTTGTATTTGTAAATAATTTATACCACTTTTCAGAGATCTGTTTTCAGTTTGACATTAAGTCATCTTTTTCAGTTCATCAATGTCAAAAAAGCAAATTTAAATCCATGGTGATTCAATGTTAAGAATAAAATGTGAAAACTACCACTTTATGGTACTTTTTAGAGGCACTGAATGAGTCCTCACACATATTCTTCAATTAATACTAACATACAAAATGCAGTCTACAGTGTTAAAGAGTTTTTCCTATTTTGTGGGACTACAACCATTCTTTTAACATTTTTGTGCACTTTTACAGCTTCTTTAGAATGTATAAACCAGACATGCATGTCCATGAAGCTGGGTGCATCAGCACTAATCACTGACATATTATTCTACAATATTAGGATTTATAATTTAAAAATAAAGTAAAATCAACACCAACTGCTAATTTAAAACTATTCTTCAACAAAAGAAGAATGTTTTAACTTGAAATTAAGTAGGAAGATAATCAAAGGGAATGCTAGAAAATTGTGTTTCCACAATAATAATAATTGTACTTTATATAGTAGGTTACAATGTCTAACCCTGAGGAAATATCATGCTTAACTTAATATTATTTTGCAAACAATGGATGAAAAGAAGTTGATTACCTATGCTTTTTCATATTACATTTTTATCAAAACATTGTGATGTTTGCAGTGTTCTTTAATATTCTTATCAGTGACTTATTAAAATTACTCAATTTATTCTATGATTTATTGCTTAAATCTTTTTTTTTTATATATAACAGTCATTCTTCTCTATCCACCGTATACCTCCCTAATTGTCTTAGTTGAGAAATGTTTGCTTTTGAAGGCTCTGTCGGTCATGGTTGTCATGATTTTCCTAATTAATCTTCAGTCATCCATGGTCTTTTTGTATTTGGTAACTGGTTTATTTTATTGTTGAAAGATACCCTACTTTTTATCAAAGGGAACCATTGGCAATATAAAATAGAGGATCTCACATAGCAAAAACTCTCTTTATGTAAGGTTAGTGATCCTTAGCTTTCCACAAATATTATATTTAATTTCTTTCTGACTTTATCGTGCAGAAGAACTAATGTTTATGACCTTTAGCAGATGTAAGCAAAAATAGAAAAGTTGAAGGCATAGTCAGAAATGACAGTAGAGAAGCCTTATGACATTTAGGGTAACCAAATAGCTGAAGGAATGCCAAGTAACCTGAAAGTGAATAAAAGGATAACAAAATAAATAGGTAAAAAAAGAAATAACAATTTGCAACTTTATGCTTTATGCTACCTGTTTAATGTTATCGAGTAATAAGAATATAGATAGGAAAATCTAGACAGCATTGAGAACTCGGAAGACTGTCTTGTCTTTTTAATACTTTTTATTTTACATTCTCAATATTTTTGTCTTAGTTTACACAAGTTTTTTATTTTGAATGTTTATTTTTAAGCTTTCATTCCATGCATTCGTTTTAATTTTCTTTTTATTGAAAACACTTTACATTTTTTTTTTTTTCATTGTATCTCTTTTTCACATCCTGAAAGCCACTGCAAGCAGACAATGAGTTTCTATGGGACCTTAAGCAGTGGCTAGGGAACACCCTCCTTATATGAATTATTAAATTATGATGCAGCAACACGAGCTGCTTTGTCCAAAATCTGGATTTAACAAGTGAACTATTACTCATGGAAAGTGCAGTATTCAATATTCTGGTTTTGAGTCTCTATTATCAAGATTCACTTTTCATCTTAGTGATTTGGCTCTGGTTATTATATAGGATTTATACCACTAGTTACATTTCCAGGTCAGCTTTATAAAACATTGTGCCAGCAGGAAACTCGGGGAAGTCAGTTTTGGAAAGAATGCAGGTTTTCAGATTTTTTAGTTTTTTTTTTCATCAGTAGCAAAAATGATAGAGAGTGTCAGATCTATCTGACATAGTAATTTTCAGCCTGTGAAGAAATTTAATGCAAGCCCTCGACAGAGGGGGATAAAGGTGTGCATTAATTAATTATGGAGTTGCCATTCTTGCTCCTAGACAATGGTTATAGGTTTTTCAGACCTTTCAATATAAAAAATTTTAACTTTCTCACCTTCACAACTTCTTAATAAATACTGAATGCCTATCCCCCCATCCATTTTGTAAATCTAATTTTCAAATTCAGGGTCATTGTGTCTTAGTGTATGATCTATAATAAATAAAGAAAACGTATATATAAAAAACTGTGAGATTATTAGTTAAAACACACTTAGCATGTGTGACTGTAGGGAGCGCACAAAGCATCAAAAGAATATAACAAACAAAAAAAAATAACAAATTCTCTCATTGTCCCTACTTATTAAGAATTTCTGGTATACCATGTTCATTTTTTACCTTCCCCTACCAGTTGAGCCCTGCCCCAACTACCCCCCTGACAACACACTTTGATGGGGAACCAATTCAAGTCCAAACCTGGGGGTTAATTTTGGGACAGGCCATAGAATTATGTCTGGTGCCAGAGGTGGCCACATAAGGCTTTTGACCCACAAGGTAAGATTACCCAAGTGGCACTGGATATCCCTTCACCCTAGGCATTTCAACAGATTTTAAAAGAACTAAGCTCTAGTCTATTGTGCCACTGTCTTAGACAGCTAACTAATTCCCTTCTTGTGTCATTGATGAAATAATTTTCAGGATACAATCTAACAAAATGGCAGGGATAAGTAGGGAAGAGAAAAAGTCAGACATTGGAAAGAATGAAGAATGGGATACCGGTTGAAGCATTTAAGAGTCTGTGGGAGGAATGATAGATTTCTTATGGGAGCTGATGTCAAAGATCTATTTTGAAGAGAAACTGCCGGTTCACTGTAGAAATAGTGTGATTGTGCCTATATATAAGGAGAGGACATAAAGTAAATCCAGGATTATGGAAATTAACGTTGCATAAAGCTGATGTCACATACAATGAAAATATGAGGAAGGATAATGGAGAAAAGGCTGAGACTAGAGACAATGATAGGGGAAGAATGGTTTGGATTTATGTCAGGGAAAGGTACAACAGATGTGATTTTCACCTTGAGACGGATTATAGAAAAATATAGAGAGAAGCAGAAAGGACTGCACATGGTATTTAGAGATTTAGGGAAGGCATATGATAGAGTTCCTTGGCAAGAAATGTACAGATATATGAGAGGGAAAAGGTACCACAGAAGTATGTAAGGGTAGTTAAGGATACGTATGAGGGATCCTACACATAAGTGAGAAGTAGTGTTGGAATAATAGATGTATTTACTGTTAAGTTTGGGTTACATCAAGGATTGTCACTAAGACCATATCTTTTTGCCCTAGTTATGAAGGGAGCAGCAGATCAGATGCTATTTTAAATGACATTGTGCAATGTAGCACCACTAAGAATGTTATGGAAAGAAAACTGGAGCAGTTGAGAAGAACTATAAATGGTATACAGGCTTTAAGATTAGTGGAAAAAAGACAGACTATCTTACAGTTACAGGACAAGAACAAGATGGAGTGGTTAACAACCAGAGAGGATGGCTTTGAAGGGTGGAAAAGTTCAAGAATCTCAGATCAGGCATAACAAAGGACGGAGAGCTACATCTAGAAATAAACCCAAAAACGTCATCAAGTTGGAAGAACTGGAAAAGTTTATTGGGAGTGTTATTTGACCAATTAATCTGTGCAAGACTGAAGGATAAAGTGTATCAAAGAGTCGTCAGACCAGCATTGTTGTAAGTAACAAAACCTGGGCAATTAGAAAGGCAGATGAAAGGCAACTGGATGCAACACAAAGACGGATGTTGAAGCTTGATGAGATTGGTAATGAGAGAATTGGAGGTAGAGTTAACACATGGGGATTCTCTAAGAATGAAGAACTAATATTTTTTTTTTAAACTGTTATGTGCTTAATATAATCAGATTTGCAATGGTGTGATGGGCAAAGTTCATAATATCATAATAAAATGAATGAATCAAAGAAAATTATTTGTTACACAACTTTTTACGTCCATTTTTTTTTCCATTTGGGCATTTTATTATTATTTCAAAGACAATATGACAATCGATAACGTATAGAATCAAGAAAAGTAATTATGCATGTAAAAAAAAAAATTAAACTTATATGTTTTTTGTAAACCTCAGCAAAACATTCTGTGAGTTCATCAAGGTGAATCCATGGCTCATAAATGTCAGACCAGAGATTATCAAACTAAGGAAACCCTTCTGCCTTTCCCATCCCCAGTGTTAATAAGATAACTACAGTTCAATTCATCACAACTTATTGTATTAACATTATCCATTTTTCTTATTTTGTTGACTATTATGAAATCATTCTGGACATTTATGTAAAAGATTATATGCAAAAATTAGATCAGCTGTGTGCTTGTGGATCACTGTGTTTAGAAATTGTAATTGATTGTTTCTTGTAATGCATCATTGATTCTTTGTCAGTGAAACATCAATAAGACTAACTGTTTCACTGTATATTTAATATAAAAATCACTTAAATATGTTCTCAAAAATGCTTCCTTCAGCTTGTGTGCAAATTCATTTTATCCACTTTCTGTATTACTCACTGGAATTTAGAAGTAGGATTCTTTTTTCTTCCTAAGCTGTAATTACTTATTTGTTTATCTGAAACATTTGATCTGGTTTTATTCATCTACAGATCTATGTTTTTCTTGGGAGTTACAGTATAAATATTCAGAGTAAACAAAGCCCAAGATAAGACATCTGAATCTTATTTTCAAACAAAGAAATCAAAAGAAGAAATGAGTGAAAAAAGGTGAGCAATTAGAATGATATCTTGGGCTGTGCAGGCAATTAGAGTAAATTAAAGGCGCTATTGGAACCCCTTAAGATGAGGTGTGCTTTGTGACTTGCTGTGTGTCACACAATTGTCCAATTAGCGAAAGGCAGATTGTGGCTGTAAAGGGATGCCAAAATAGGCTTTGTTGTTATTAAGGAGCCTATGTGTGTTAAGAAAACAATTTCTATGCCATTAGTTAAGGACAACTAGAAAGGTACAGATGACACAAAACACAATGGAACCATTTATACCAAATTCCACCCTTATGATCTCCACACATTAGCAGAAATTAGGATTTATCAGATCAGGCAAAATGTCTTTAATTTTCAGTTGACCAATTTTGGTGACTATGTGCCCACTGCAGCTTTATATGTCTGTTATAAGGAATGCAGGACAGTATGTTTTTTTTTCCTGATGCTGCCTATATATGTATTTTTGTTTTTTTTAGAACTGTCACATTTGTTCAAAGTACACAGAAAGTTATTATTTGTGATTTTGTTATGTCAGCAAACTGACAAGACAAGAAAAACAGACTAATAACACAAAAGGATCAAAACTGAGACATGATCATCAAAGCCAACGCGAAAGACAAAAATTGTGGTTAAAAACACAGGGTAAAAAGATCTGAACTAGAAAAAAAAAAAACCAAAAACATTTAGAAAGAGCACTACCAAAAAGGGTTTTGTGTTCACATCTCGGATAAGGTAGTGATTTCCAAGATGACCCTTTATTCCATTGCATTGTTACCTGAAGGTCCAAGGACATGCCCCAGAAGCGGGTTCGAGAAAAAAATAATAATAGTAATAATACAAAATACAAAATTGTGGACGAAATGGTCCAGAAAATTAGATAACTTTTTATGTGTTTCAAATTTCCAAAAATAAACATAGTCACACTAAGGAACCTTTAAATCCTCTAAATTGAATGTTTAATTTCGGAAACCCATGCGGAAAAACATACAAAAATAAAATCAAACCAAAACCCTAATAGTATTTTTTGGAAATGTATATTTCTCTGATAGTTCAAAGTTAATAGAGAATTATTAGATGTGTTGTGTTTCAAAACTTATATATGTGCGTATGCTGTTGAAAGACTGAGAGTAACACAGTAGTCTTTATTCTTTTGCATTGTTTATCCTGTAAGTATTATCATTTACTGAGATTTTTGTAAGCTACATAGCCCCAGTCAGTTGTTTACAATGTTCAAGTTGAACTAGGGCTTTAATTAAAAACATTATCTATATTAAAAACATCTCTAGTGAAAATGAAGAGACACAATTGCACACAACCCTTGAACAGTAAAGCGGCTTCTATACCACTCTAACCTCTCTTATGTGATCATTTGCAGGCAACCAAGATATTCTCAGAACTTAGAAAGCAAAAAATAAATAAGTAAATTAAGTTTAGTCATATTTGTTAAATTCCCATCTAAACTAAATGAAACCCTTTGAGGATTTAAGTATTAAATGTATAAAGTAGGAATCTTTGACAAAATAGAGCATTTAATTAAGACGGGAGCTCAATTAAAAACATCTAGCGGAACAGTCTGTCTAGTTGGGCTGGTTGAATCAACAGCACAACATTCAACAATTCATTGCACATTGGAAAGGTAAAACAATATGAAGACATTTCGATTAACAAAACCTTTGAGAAAACAGATTAACCAAATGTCCTTACAGGCTTCACAGTGGCAAAGTAGTTAGCACTGCCACCTCACAGCTTCAGAAACTTACATGTGAATGAAATGTGCAGGCACGGTTTATGTGGAGTTTCTATGTTCTCTTAAGATTTGAGAGGGTTCTACAGGTTTTCTTCCTGTAAATCCCATAACATGCATGTTTTGTTAATTGTCTACCATACTCTAAATTGACCATGTGTGAGTTTGTTTAGGTGTGACAATATGGTGGTTAGTTCTCCTTTACTTCTGAGGCCGGTACTGCTCCCCACCGTCAAGCTTCATTCATAGTTAGAACATGGACAGACAGATGGATGTTTCTGCACTTACTGTATATATAGTATTATATTTTTGCTAGTGCCAGTTTTTGTCAGTTTCTTTCTGCTCCTCCTATCCCTGACTGATAGGAAAAAGTAAAACCAAGATTTAGTGAGAGAGTGAGAAAGGGAGATGCAGACAGTGTAAGTTGAAATGGAAATAATTAATTGAGCCACCCCAACTGACAGAGGTACAAGCCTGCATAAAAAGCTTAGAAAAGTACTAGAATTTGCTTTACTTTAGTTAATTTTGTACTTACATTTTTTACTGTGTTTGCTCCATCAATACATTTTTATGACAGCTTTAGAGCTACAGTCTTGATCTCCTGACTCTTAATATGGTTGTTTCTTCCATGAAGCACCAAAGCAATAATCCTGACGATAATTTGAGAGCAGAATTGAGAGAAAAATGAAAGGACAGAAATGGTGCAAAAATGGGAGTTCAATAGGCACAATCAACAAGACAAAGCAAGACCAAATTGATAATCAAAAAATCAGAACCAGAATTACAAAACAAAATGAAAGTTTTCAGCAAAGGGACGTTTGAGAAAAGGGTTTTGTATGCTTTAAACTGGTCGTGTCTGTGGATTTGCTCCCAGAAACACGAGCCATTGTCCAAAATGTCACCAACCACCAAGACAACAAAATAGCAGCCAAAACTGTGCTAAAATTAAATGACCATTCAGGAACACAGAAAATGAAAAATAAGGATCAGAACTGAGTGCAGGACCTCAAAAAACCCTACATCATTTGAAAGTATTGAAAAAAACCCATACAAATATTAAAAGATTTCAAATCCTAACACTTACTGTCTTTCATTATTCTCTTGTTTGTCAGCCTGTCACTAGTTGTAAGCTTGTTCTTGATCTTTTCCCAACTCTACAATCTTTGAACTTTAGTCAGGGATCTGTATTATATAATAAAACTCTACTGTCTGTGTAACTTAAGTCCAGTCCTTCTCAGCAATCTAATTGGTCAGTTTGGCTTTCATTGTTTTGATTGGTCAGTGGTGGGGATGATGATGACACCATACTTTAGGGGTGATCAGTTTATTTCATAATTGTGATGATTTTTTTCTTATTATTTTTGCTAAAAAGGAGTTAAAAAAGGAGTATTGTAATGACAACAAAGCAAATAACTTACTGTGTGTCGTTGGATCCATAAATACTACACCCACAGTCACCATTAAAGATGGGAAATATTTACAAGCATACAAATGTAGAGTAGGTAATGGGGGCCCATCTACCTTTGGTGGTAGTCTAAAAACGGACAGGAGGCGAGTAAGGCACCTCAGAATGACAGAGTCTGAGGAACAGGCTTCATGTGAACATGCTGGAGAGGAGTAGTGCTGGGCTATAGAGGTTGAGACACGAGAATCCTGAGAGGAAAGCAAATCTTTTTCATGCATCGCCCTCTCTCCCGTAATAGAATTTTATTAACCCCTTAAGGTAAGTCAATTATGCTTAACATCCTCTCATTGTTTCCATCACCTTTCTTTTGTCCCTCAGAGGGTTACTTATTATACTGAGACTTTCCTGTCCTCTCATTCTTCTTTTTCTTTTTTTAATTTGTGGTCTGAGGCAAACGCTGGCTCTTCAGGAAGCATTCACCCCTGGCACTACCTTCTCTTGCTCAGATTTCACCTATCCACCTACCCACCCACAATAGTAAACTCTTTTCCTCCTAGAAACTATTTGGCATTTTAAGCAGATTTAGTAAAAGAACCATTAGTGCGTTTCACACTAAGCATATCAACCTTTGCACAAACTTTAAATGAAAGTCTGAATAGTGTGCACCTGCCTCAGGCACATAAAAGGATAATTACTGTTAAAGGTATGCATTATTCAACATTCTTCATTAAAATGTAGAATGAGGATCCCATCTTAAAAATCCACTAACTCTTACCAGCAACGATACATGTGATTAGTATTCTCCCTCATGAGCGCATGACTCATTAAGATAAAAGATCTGATTAGTTGTTTTGTCCTTTGTCAGTTCTCAACTTGTTACTAAGTGATCATCAAAGACAAGCCCTCAGTCCTCAGTGGTGTGATAAGTTCTCTTAGTCCTTTTTTTATTATTCAGCATTTATCACTAATGTGCCAAAAGGAAGCTACATAATAATGATGCAATCCCATCATTGAAGCATTATTATTATTCTTATGTAATAGTGTTTCACTGCATTCATCTGTCAAGTTTTAGAAAAACGTTGCAAAAAATCAGTATTGTTTTTTAGCACACGGTACTGTGCTTACTATTTAATTATAGGAGTACCTTGCAGAAGTAGCAAAAAAGGCAATAATCCTTATGTATGTTCTGTAGGTTTATACTTTAAATGAAATGATTCAAATGAATGGCTATCCCACATTCTTTACCTTGACAACGCTTCACATCTGCACCACTCTTTTCTCTTCCTATCTTTTATTAAATATTATTTGCTATTTTGTTAATCTTCTTAGAGAAAAGAGTCCTTGAAACCCATGTATTTGCTAAAATGCTTATCTGAAAGTAGTTTCTGCCTTTAATTCCTCTCATAATAAAAACCCTGTGGCTACTGTTCACACATTTATTTTGTACATTTAAGTGTTTTCTATAGTGCATGGCTCTGTTGTCTTAAATTTAATATTTATTTTAATTAGATTCATTAATATCCATCTGTCTGTATTATAACCACTGTATCCAATTCAGGGTTATAGAGAGCCTGTGCCTGGGTGCAAATAGAGAACCAAACCAGGACTTACACACACACAATCTCATGTTATATCAATTTAAAGTCAAATGCATATTTGGAGCTTTTTTCCAGGAAGTCATTGAATCTTCCCATGGGATCAAAATTTCAAAACTATGTAGAGAAAAAACGTGTCATGTCCCTTGGACAGTATGGAGACAGAAGTCTGCGTTGACCTGGTCAAAAAGCACAATGAGCTGTATGGTCATATTTTTTTTTAGCCACAGAATCCAATAAGCATGTCTAGCTTTTGTGCTCTATTGTCTCGGGTTTTTGATAATCAGGAACACCTCATTATGCATTTAAGCCATAAACTGTTGCCCAGGGGACATAATTATTTCACTATTGAAAAGGAATGTCTGGTAATAAAATGGATGGTTGTAGCACTCTCTTATTATGTTTTCGGTCTAAAGTTTACATTTGTAACTGATCATGTGCTGCTGCAATTACTTTATAGTCAAAAATCACACAAAAACTCACTCGATGGTTTATTGAGTTGTGTGTAGATCAGTAGGCAAACAAATGCAGAATTAGCTGCCTTCATGCATGAGTCTCATATCTCATGGTAATGAAAACCATTATAACTGAATGAGTCTAATACAAGCACTTCCTCCCCAGGCTGGGGTTCTTATGTCTTCCAGACTCCTCACAGAGCTTGTGACCTGTCCCTTTGCAGCTTGACATCTCTGAAGACTACGCCTTTGATATCTTTTAATTCTAGAAAAACAGAAACAGAGTCAAATGTTGCTTTTTTGCTTTTGAAAGACTCCAGGATTGTTTGTACAAGTTCTGAAGTAAACTGTGGTCCCTGGAACCTCATAGATTATAGCTTCATAGTGACTGGATTTATTGGTGATGATAGAAAATAATTTTCTTTATATTTATTTTTACCATTAGAGTGATGTCATTTTGTTTTTGCTATGGGCACCACCATTTTGAGGCCATTGTTAGCAGGTATGGATTCAGAAGTTGTGGTGTCTGACATACGCTTTAAATACTAGCATGACAGTTATCATTCCATCCATGACTGTGTATAACCTGCACTGTTAGTGAATTCTGGCTTTTGTGTCTTTGATTTTGGTTATCAGTTAGTCTTTGATAATAACTCTCTGTGTTTTGACACATACTTACTGATATTAGACTTTGACTCTCCTCCTGGTCCATTTCTCATCCTTTCTTTGCTTTAAGCAGGGCAGTCTCTAGTTTTTGGATGGTTTCAGCTACAGTTCCCACATCAGCATACAGTGATACATAAATGTTTTATCAAAAATTGACTTCTTCATCTTCTTCTTCTTTCGGTTGCTCCCGTTAGGGGTTGCCACAGAGGATCATCTTGTTCCATATCTTCCTGTCCTCTACATCTTGCTCTATCACACCCATCATCTGCATGTCCTCTCTCACCACATTCTTAAAACTTCTCTTAGGCCTTCCTCTTTTCCTCTTGCCTGGCAGTTCTATCTTAGCATCCTATTCCCAATATACCTAGCATCTCTCCTCTGCACATGTCCAAACCAACTCAATCTCGCTTCCCTGACTTTGTCTCCCAACCGTCCAATTTGAGCTCACCCTCAAATGTCCTCATTTCTAATCCTGTCCATCCTCATCACACGCAGTGTAAATCTGAGCATCTTTAACTGTGCCACCTCCAGCTCTGTCTCCTGTTTTCTGGTCAGTGCCACCGTCTCCAACCCATATAACGTAGCTGGTCTCACTACCGTCCTGTAGACCTTCCCTTTCACACTTGCTGGTACCTGTCTGTCACAAATCAGTATCAAAAATCTAATAAATTTATATAAAATAATTTGGATGAAGTCCAACAGTGAGTAGGGCAATATTCACAGTGCAAACAATGACTCAGTGTTCTTAATCCAAGTCCCAGTAAAGGATGTAAGACAGCATTCATAGTACCCATAGTACAGTGCAGATACCCTAAGCTCTTCCAGCTTATTCAGTAAGGACTTCACATTGCTCATAATGCTCATTAGCAATGGAGGTTTAAAACTTTTCTGCCTCAGATGAACCTGAAGTCCAACACTCTTTCTTCACTTTCAGGGTTTCCGAGCTTTTAATTGGTCTGAGATAGTACCAGAATATTTGACATTGCTAATACCAGGTCTTATTGAAAATAGTTGCAAATGAACTACACCATCTACCCAACAGCCTTCTACAAAAGCAGTTTGTAAGCATCCATGTGAATTCCATAGGTGATAACAATGAAAATTAGAAAGGTTTCATAAATATTGTTAAACATTTTGTAAATAGAAACAGTCACAAATTGAAAAACATATAAATGAAATAAAAGAAACTATTTAAAAAAACAAAAACATAAAAAGATTGACCAAGCGGTCTGTAATAAGAGATTAATCCATCTATCCATCCTCTTCCATTTATCCGAGGTCGGGTCGTGGGGGCAGCAGCTTGAGCAGAGATATCCAGACTTCCCTCTCCCCAGCCACTTCTTCTAGCTTTTCTGGGGGAATCCTGAGGCGTTCCCAGGCCAGCCGAGAGACATAGTCCCTCCAGTGTGTCCTGGGTCTTCCCTCTGGCCTCCTCCCAGTTAGACGTGCCCAGAACACCTCACCAGGAGGCATCCTGATCAGATGCCTGAGCCACCTCATCAGATTCCTCTCGATGCAGAGTAGCAGGGGCTCTACTCTGAGCCCCTCCTGGATGACTGAGCTTTTCACCCTATCTTTAAGGGAAAGCCCAGACAACCTGTAGAGGAAACACATTTCGGCCGCTTGTATTCGCAATCTCGTTCTTTCGGTCACTACCCATAGCTCATGACCATAGGTGAAGGTAGGAACATAGATCGATTGGTAAATTGAGAGCTTTGCCCTACGGCTCAGGTCCTTTTTCACCACGACAGACCGATGCAGAGCCCGCATCACTGCGGATGCCACACTGATCCGCCTGTCAATCTCATGCTCCATTCTTCCCTCACTCGTGAACAAGACCCCGAGATACTTGAACTCCTCCACTTAGGGCAGGATCTCGCTTCCAACCCTAAGAGGGCACTCCACCCTTTTCCGGTTGAGGCCCATGGTCTCGGATTTGGAGGTGCTGATTCCCATCCCAGCCGCTTCACACTCAGCTGTGAACCAATCCAGAGAGAGTTGAAGATCACAGCGTGATGAAGCAAACACAACATCATCTGCAAAAAGCAGTGACCCAATCCTGAATCCACCAAACCGGACTCCCTCACCACCCTGGCTGCACCTAGAAATTCTGTCCATAAAAGTTATGAACAGAATCGGTGACAAAGGGCAGCCCTGGTGGAGTCCAACTCTCACTGGAAATGGGTTTGACTTACTGCCGGCAAGGCGGACCAAGCTCTGACACCGATCATACAGGGACCGAACAGCCCTTATCAGGGGATCCGGTACCCCATACTTCGGAGTACCCCCGACAGGATTCCCCGAGGGACACAGTCGAATGCCTTTTCCAAGTCCACAAAACACATGTAAACTGGTTGAGCAAACTTCCATGCACCTTCCAGGACCCTGCTAAGGGTGTAGAGCTGGTCCACTGTTCCGCGACTAGGACGAAAATCACACTGTTCCTCATGAATCTGAGGTTCGACTATCTGACAGACCCGCCTCTCCAGAACCCCCGAATACACTTTTCCAGGGAGGCTGAGGAATGTGATCCCTCTGTAGTTGGAACACACCCTCCGGTCCCCCTTCTTAAAGCGAACAAGAATACACATAAATGAAAAAAACAAACACTAATCCACTCAATGGCCTGAGGTTGCATTAAAGTTCTGCAGCTTCCTACACTGTTTCTTTTCTCACTTGTAACACTTGTGTATCTACAGTACTTCCACCTCTTTGTCAGGCAATGCCTTGCCTCTCCAACAGAAGCACTTCTGTGTCTTTTTAGAACCCATGACAAGAACTCCTCATGTTGGCCTCATGTCCCAGTACCTCTCCAGTCAGCCCTAATTTCTTAAACAGACAGGCCCCAGAAGATAATCCTAGGACATGCCTGCAATGTTCTATTACTAACCTGTGGATCACCCGAAGAAACAGAACTTCATCACCTTCTTCTCTTCTTCCTTATACTCTTGATCAGAGAATTTTCCATGCTACTTTCCAGATTGGAGGCTGGAAATCCATCCAACCCCCCCTTAGGACATGGGATGAAGATCTTCTTACAATGTGACCTGACATCTAGCATTCCTGCCACCATTTTCCTGCAAAGGAAGTGATAACTGAACACAGAAATGTCCATGAAAAAAGTCTGTCCAGAACTTTGCAGATATGTTCAATTAATTTTGTATATGAACTCTGAGGTGACAAAGACATAATTTATATTAGTAGGGGTAAAGGTCTGAAAGTTGTGAAATAAATACAGAGAAAGCAATATAAAGATTTGGGGAGGGAAACTTAGTACCAACACTTTCTTTAAGGTGGCAATTCTAACGAGTATACCAGCATTTTCAGTATTCACTCTGGCACATTATTTCATGAAATCTTCTGTTATGGTCCTTTCAAACTCAAGAGTCCTCCAACTATCACACAATAGTATGTGAATCCCTTTTATTCTAACATTGTAGGAGGACTCACTTTGGGAACACAGGTTTTCTCCCAGGTCAGCAACTTTCCAGACTAGGGAGGAAACACAAAGACATGGTACATTGCCGCCCCCTCATCCTCACTCATTTCCATGTTCCCTTTATACGAATCCAAATGAGGGCAACAGAACTATCACATTTCTGAAAGAGCGAAGAAAGTTTTTGTTCAAAGTCACACAAACGTTCCACATGAGAATCCTCATGAGAAATAGTTGAGCTCTTTAAAAACAGCATCAACACATCCTCAAGGTTATCATTGTAATAAAATGATATATGAGAAACATGTAAATATAGTAATTACAAATTATATTAAATATATATATATATATATCAGGAACATGCACCACAGACCTCCAGAATGCGAAGCTGATATTTATGATAAACAGTATAATTGTAAATCTTTCATTTTTCAAAACAAACGTGAAATTTATCAAGGTCACATACTGCATGTGTCTGGAGATTGCTGAATACTTAAGGGAAGTCCAATGGCAAGGTGTTAATTGCATGATTTATTGGATCGAGAGGTGAGGTTCCTTCTTTTAATGCTTGAATGTGGTATGATGATTACTGAAGAGTCGGGGGGCGCTCACAGCACAGCCCACACATGACACACAACCCTGTAAAAAACTAAATACGCACTAAGAAAGATCTTTTATTATCATTTCTTCAGTTCCTTTACTCCCTCTCCTCTATGATGCCCTCAAGTTCAAGGATGAAAAAATCCCACAAGATAAAGCAGTAGCATTGCCTTTGGGTAGAGTATGAAAGGAACAGTCTGGATGTTAGAAGCTGTGATATTCATATAATAGTTTTGTTTATGTAGCACCCTTTATCCCCAGTAGGCTTCAGTGATCTCCAAGTCACCACTACAATGTTTCATACCCATGATAATGTAACAAACCTTTTTACTTTTTAAGAAAGAAAAAGAAATTCCTTTTCATGGCATATTTCTTCTATCTTATAGGCAAAAAAATATTTTAAACTTTAAGAGATGTTAGATAATTTATGGCAACACACTAATCTTTAAATTACTTTATTATATAAACTTTACTAGCTCACATTTAATTGCACAGTACATGGAGTAGACATAATTCTTTAGGAGAATTAGCAGACTTCACACAATCTACTAAGCAATATATCATCAACATCATAATAATATACAGTACAGTCTCTTATTTATAGTTTTAGGATCCCACAAGCATAGTCTCCAGTTCAGTATTGTGTTATTAGGTAATATAATAGTAAAAGTCACTTTTTACTGTCAGTTGCTGATAGGAATAAACAAACTTAACAACAGTCAGAATTATTCTTTCCATTTGTAACTGGTTATCTACATGTAGGCAGTATTCACAACTCTAAGATTTGTAACTCTAGCTAGACATCCTCCTTCTGTTTTAGGTCTTCAAAGTGTTTCTCTCTTGTCCTTTTTTTTTCTCGGCACAGCTTCCTTCACGCGCTTCTCAACTCCACACATCACTTTCTCACCCTCTTTCTCTTTTTGTCTACAAGTCATGTTAATTACATATCATTCCCTCACATCTCTGACATTTCACCTCCCCTACACTCTTTTTTCCTTTTTCTTTTTCTTTTCTGCCTCTCAGTTTCTTTTTTTCCCTAAACTTCAATTTTACTCTTTAAATGCATGTAATACAATTACTTCTCACATGTGGAAGTGAGCAGCACTGGAGCACCTCAAAGAACAGCCCTGTCTCCTTTTCTCTTCACCTTGTACAGCTCAGACTATAAATATAACACAAAGGGCCTCATGTATAACAAGGTGCCTAGAATTCACATGGCATACAGACAAATACAGAAATGTGCATACGCACAAAAACATTCAAATCCATAAAACTGTGCATAAGCAAAACTCCACGCACTTCACCTTTATAAATCCCAATGTGACGATGCGGGTTCGCTGCATGCTCCCATCTTTCGTCCGGGAGCCCTTGAATCCGTCACCGTCGGTAATGTCACCAATGAGCACGGCAGTGAGGCACAACAATGGAGCAAGCGGATGGTGTAAAAAAAAGGTGCAAAAGTGCTTTTATTAAAAACAACAAACAAAAACAATATCCACATAAGTGCATTGCATTCAAAAATCTTCAAATAAATAATCCATAAAATAAGTGCAGAGTGGAGGTTAAAACAATAAATAAATCCATTAAAATGACGAGGTTAAAACAACACTGGAAGCAGTCCTTTCAAATAAGCCCGGTGTCTTCTGTTTACCTGGCAGCTCTCCTGCTTCTCCCATCTGGGCCCTGCAACAGGAGAGTCGCCCTCTCAGCAGCTCACCTTCTCACTCACTCTACTGGTCTGGAGGTCTCCTGATCCCTGGCTTTGGTTGCGTACTCTCCAGACCGATACTTGGCTTTTCACCCAACGGCCAGGACACTCACGTTGGGGCTTCTACTTCCAAATCTGCTGACTCCCGCTGCCTTCTTGTTCTTACACGGCCAGCAGTCCCTCTGAAGGTCACTCCCGTTCCTTTATAAAATGCTCAGTGGGAGCGACCACTACCAACTGCCCTAGGTGTTGGCCAGACACCCTTGCTAGGGCTCATTGTCCAGCTGCTTGCCTTCGCTCACTCACACCAGCTCTCTCTCTTCCTCGCTGCTTCCCGCAATCCTGCAACCTCTGGCTTTTTTCTTTCTTTCCCTTCCCCTAGCCGCTTTGTGCTTCTATTTAAGAAGAGGACGTGGCAGTTGTGGCAAACAGCAGCTCCTGGGAACAATTACGGATGTGGACGATTTCTCACCTATGCACTTAGGCTAGAGACGCCCACACGAACACGAACACCTCAGGAACCGCTTCAGTCACACAATCATGCCCCCTCGCTAAGCCGTGAGTGCGGCGATTATTTATTTAAAACTGGTCTTTTGACAGGAGCTGTGGACTCGCTATACCACACCTAATCAATGTGAATTTTAACGCACATGCACAAGCCCACCCTGACTCCTCCCAGATTTTTACGTATTTGAATATACAAATCAATATAAATAGCCCTTTCTGTTCAGTTTGGTAAAATAATGGTAAAAGCATTTGTAAAAAATAAGAATTTCACCGAATGCGAAATGGAGGTCCTACTCAGTGAAGTGGAGGCAAGGAAAAATGTACTGTTTGCTATCTTAGGGTATGAGCAACAAAATTAAATTAATGGAGTGGCACTCTAAAGTTCAAGTTCAGAAAGTCGCACAGTACCCAAAATAAAAAAGAAGTGGTCAGATGTCAAAGTCAACGTGAAAAGGCCAGTGCCTAAGCATCATACAGAAGCGCATTTGGGCCACATTGAAGAAAAATGGACTATGTTGAGATTAAAGTTGAACTCTCAGGTTTAATCTTGAAATTTCCACTTTAATCTCGTAGTTTATTTTGTCAATAAAGTAGAACATCATAAACTTCATCTTAAAATTGATGTTTAATTAACTACAGTTTCTTAAATTCCATCGTAACTAAAGTGGCTCGTGAAATGCTTCATATTCTAAGTGTTCCCGAACCAGTCACTAATTGCTATGTGCTTCTTAAATTGGCTCTCTCATACGCCAAGAGGAACATGCAGGCATTGATCACCACACAGAATTAATTACATTCATGATATTATGGCTCTCTGAACATTTTAGAATACTAAGATGTATACTTGACATCATTTTCATGATGAAATTCATTAAAGCATGTATTAAACATATGGGGGCATGGTGGCACAGTGGTAGCAATTAGCAATGAGGGATAATGGAATTATTTATTGCAGCAGTACTGTTTCCGTCAAATGTACCAACCCCCAATTCCAGTCCTTCCATTTTCTTTCTCCAAGTACCCAATTGCCGCACAATAAAGCATCTGTAATAAATCTAAAACCAGCTGTAAACTTAGAATGCTGATTCTTCAAAACATTTAAGGAACATTGAAAATTCTTTATTATACATGTTTAATTATTCCATCCATCCATCCATCCATCCATCCATCTAGGATAGGGCCAGTCCCAGCAGGCATAGAGCGTGAGGCAGGAACAGGCCCTGGACGGGGCATCAGCTAATCGCTAGTGCTTCACCACCATGTCCCCACATGTTTAATTATTAACAATATACATTATTTAAATGAAGTTAACAATTTAACAGTAAAATGTAATATACATACTTTAATGCACTTCATCATAAAAATGGTATCAAGTATACAACCTAGTATTCTAACACGACACAGCTCCAAGAGGATAGCTCTTGGAAATCTAAATTGACTTAGAAGTCAATCACAATCTTTTGTAAATATGTACTGTCTTCTATTGAATTGGATTAATTTCTTTTATTGTCAATGTATGGTACAATGAGATGCAATATGCAACTCCTCCATAAACTTACATGTACATATACTGCAGAGAGTGCAAATGGTTCATAAAGTGGCTCAGGTTGTACTATATTACAGTTGTAGTGCAAATTTACAGTGAGGTAATTATAATTAAGTACAAACAGTTCTACTGGGAGCACTTGATGGATTGATTGAGTGTTTATAGCTCTTGGGATGAAACTGTTTCTACGCTTCGAGGTCTGTGCAGGAAAGGCTCTGAAACGTTTGCTAGATTGGAGAAGTTCAAATAGATTGCGGCATGGGATGAGCGGAATCCATGCAGATGCTGGTGGCCATCCTTGAGGCTGCAGTGTTTGCTATAAATGTCCTCCAGTACTGGAAGCAGTATTCTGATAATCCTCAACACAACCTGCTGTAGAGCTTTCCGATCAGCTGCTGTGCAGCTGTGATACCAGTACCACACACAGATACAATGGGAATACTCTCAGTGGTGCAATTGTGAGTAACAATGTTAAAGCAGCTATAGTGTTGGGAATAGTTTGGCCATTTTTGTGCACAATTATTTTGTTACAGAATGATTACAGTCCAGTGCCTTAAATGTGTAAACGATATGCAATTAATTTCAGTGTATTTGATAAAGCCCGTATCATGGATGTCATTCTAAAAAAAAAAAAGGGAGACCACAGAAACACTAGCATTGCTTTGACTCTGGATGCTGCCAGTTTGCAAATCCAAGCAGAAACGTGCGTACATATGGTGTGAGGCTGCTGTGAAAATGTGTGTGTCTTTATATCTCGAAGTGAGCGTGGAAATGGGTGTATGCAACATTTTTATGCATACGCACCATTTATACATGAGGACCCAGGTTATGTCACTTGCAGAAATTCTCAAAGAATTCTGCACTAATGGGGTATATTAATAAGGGGGATGAGACAGAGTATAGGAGTCAGGTGAAGATCTATACTAATAAAAGGCAAAGCCCTCACTGACTGACTGACTGACTCACTGACTCATCACTAATTCTCCAACTTCCCGAGTAGGTAGAAGGCTGAAATTTGGCAGGCTTATTCCTTACAGCTTCCTTACAAAAGTTGGGCAGGTTTCATTTCGAAATTCTACACGTAATGGTCATAACTGGAAGCTATTTTTCTGCATATACTGTAATGGAGTTGAGCTCAAAAGCCGTGGGGGGCGGAGTTTCATGTGACATCATCACACCTCCCACGTAATTACGTGAACTGACTCTCAACGCACTACGTAGAAAACCAGGAAGAGCTCCAAAACGCGCTGAAGAAAACATGCTATTCACGAGATACAAGTTTACTGAGAAGACACGAGGTATAAACGAGACTTTGGATCACTTTGTAACGGAGTTAAAATTGCTGTAGCAAGAAACTGAACAAAACGTTAATGTTTTACTTTTAATAACTTATAGACTACATTTTATTTTTTTCCCTTGCACTCAGTGAGCGAAGCCAATGCATATTCATAAGTGCAGCTACTGCGGAAACAAAGCATGGTGTAAACCTATAAAGTTTAAATTAAGTTCATAGACAGGCTGCCGCTGGCGTTTGTCATGCCCACGGCTAATGCAGGATACAAGTTTAATGAGAGGACGCAGAGTATAAACGACAGTTTTGATCACTTTGTAACTATTTGCTTATGCAAATTCTGAGAGACTGTGTTTGTAGGGGAATTGACAGTTAAGGCGGGTGGAGGAGTGACGTCATCTTCTCCCCTCCCATTCACCTCATTTCGCTCTGAGCTGAGCACCGCGGCTAACACCGTCTTCCGAAGCAACTTCGTCACACTGCCACCAAATACTCACAGAAAAATCCACAAGTTAATACAAACGCTGTCTCTAGAGTTTCTCCACACTTAATGTATTCCTCGCGTCACCGTTATACCCTCTAATCTCCCATTTCAATTGAAATGCCTCAAATTTCCAGTAAGGCTCTGCTTCGCGATGAGAATTAATAAGTCTCAGGGACACACCCTAAAAAAGGTTTCCATTGATTTGAGGCAAGATTGCTTTCCTCCTGGACAAAACTATACGTTGCATTCTCAAAAGTTATATATATATTAGGGCGAAGCACGTGCCGCGTACTGTTTGCATTATTTCACAGTAAAAATATTTCAATATATTCAATATATATATATCATCGCTTTCCGATTCATTTTACCCTCGCACCCCCTTGGTTTGAGTAGAAGTATGAAAAAATATGAGGTTAACGCAGAAAAAAAGATTACCAATTGAAGTTTTATGAATAATTGATACTTTTTTCGCCATCAATAATTGTTTTGGTAAAGCCATACTCAGTTTAATCCTCCTTCCATGTTATAATTTTTCCGCGACTAGCCATGAATAAAAGTAGGGTAAAAAAGTAAGAGCGAAGCGAGGGTGACTTATTTAGGCAGGCAGGCGACAGCTCAATAGCTCGATTTTGGATATAAGTAGGTTCTATTTAGTCGCCAGAAATATCTTTCATAGTAATGGAACTTGGATTTAGTCTTTAAATTTCTATAGTGAAGAAAAATTTATGCAATGATGATTAAATTTAACTTTCATTCCTACTAAACATATTTCTGTCGACCAAATAAAAATTACTTATATTTAAAAATTAAATAGAACTTCAACAGATACGATAGTTCATAATATCCACGCAGACTTGCACGTATGAGCGGGAGTCATCCGTTTTAACAAGCAGCGTATTGCACTGATACGAAATAGCCTGCCCATTTAATTATTTAGGAATGGATAAATAAATTAGGATTTTGTACAAATAATGTTTTAAAGTTTTCTTCCTCAATGGATTCTGGCACCCCCAGCAAAAGCTGCTCGCACCCCAAAGGAGATATAT
>JANRMT010062807.1:44069034-44086688 GCA_026402145.1 Polypterus bichir lapradei
ATAGATAGATAGATAGATAGATAGATAGATAGATAGATAGATAGATACTTTATTAATCCCAAGGGGAAATTCACATACTCCAGCAGCAGCATACTGATGATAAAAAATATATATAAATTAAATTAAATTAAAGAATGATAAAAACTAAGTCAATTAGCAGTCTGCTACTCAAACATGCAAAAGGTATCATTTTTTCTCAACTGTCCTACTGTGGATCATTGATAGTGCTTACTGTTATTTCCATACACGGTGGCATAATGAAGGTGGTTCTTGGCACATATTGTTGTCTGTCATGTTAGTTTCAGTCTGCTTCTGCAAGGAAAATATAATTTACAAATAAATAAAGACAACATCTTCTTCTTTCAATTTGTAAATGATTAACAGGGCCTAGGTTATAAACGGTATTAAAGACATTTTCCTGCAATTATTATAAATGAAGGACCTTAAAAATAAACAAGGAATCTTACCCATCTGTGTTGACTGGGATAATTGCTGGTGGTAAATACTGAGAAAGGAGAGGCATCCTTCTGACTCTCAAGGGGGCAGATAGAACTCCCTCAAGAAAAATGGTTTGAATTAAACAACAACAGTTTAAAAAAAGGATGAGAAAATATGTCCAGCAACCCTTTGCAGAAATAAAATATGTTGTTTAAATTTAATATTCACTTCCATTTGCAGAGATTAATAAGCCAATCCAACATTCTCTTTGGGAAGAAATCTGTCCTATATGAAGCTTATGCTCTATGGATGAAAATGTCAGATCAATGAGAAATGATTATAACACAGACCCTCCAGAGGACAGTTAGCTCCTGAAGAGGGTGTACGCTATCAATAAATCTAGTCAAGGTTCCAGCTCTTTTTTGTCAAGTCTGCATGGAAATTTACATCATACAACTAAAGTGCAGTTTTTTTTAACTTTTACATTTATTTCAAGACAATATTTATTGCTTTTACAGTGTTATGGACTTAGATGAATTATTAAAAATAAGAAAGATCTGTATTATTTTAAGATCACCACCTTTATAGAAATCTTCTATGTTATGCTAAAGGATGACAATATAAAATGCAATTATTCCACTCATTCATCCTCCCAAAGAAGTGAGACTAGGCAGTATGAGAATGAGATTTTTTTTTCTTTTAATGTAAATACCTCTTTTCATATCAAGCACACATTCTCCCTTAATGTGTCACTCTGTGTTTTGAAAAAAAACTGTTCTCTTCAACATAGCCAGTGTGAAACTGCAAGACAGCATAATAGGCAAGATTCATCAAAACAAACAAAATAAGCTGTCAGTCTCATGTAGACTTAGTAAAATGCTCCTTAGGAACATGTTTATAAAGTTCTAAATATTATGGTAATCTACTTCCTGTTATATTAGAGTAGGAGTTTTAGAGTATGAATCTGGTTTGCACTTACAATAGACAACAGGCTTTCGAAAGCAGGGCATCTGTGTGCAAAATAAAATGTTGCAAAAACTGGAAAATTGAATGATGAAGTATAGAAAGAAATCATTTTTACAGTGTGTAAAAAAATTAGAGATTATCAGTTTTGTACACAGCCCTAAAGACTGAGAGATTATATTCTTAAAAGAAATTTAAAAATGCTTATACTGTGCATCAGAAATTGGAAGAAGGATTAAAAAGTTGCAGAGGGAACTACTGAAGCTAATATTGTAGAATGAGAGTGCTTTATTTGTAAAGCATTTCTGGTGTCAGAGATACAGTATTTATACATTTTTAATTTAAAGTCTACTAGAGTTATGAATTTATATATATACAACACATATGTACTTCAGTGTTTTTTGTTTGACAGTTATTCAGTACCTTACTTAACTCTTTCTTACTGTCTTGAAGCTGCGACAATGAAAATCTATTACTGATCTCTCCACCCCTGTCAATGTACTCTACATGGCCATTTTTCAAGGTTCACACAGGCAGGCTGGTTTCATCCACACAAACAGGGCATTGGAGAATTCATTTTTACTGCCAGATGCCTGGCTAGAGGCCAGCCAACTAGCCACCTTTAACAACATTCAAGAGGGATGGTGATCTTACTCTAAGACCTCTACTAAGACCTCTTTTTGAAACCTTTCAATCTGGGACACACAAAGGTAATTTGTATGTGGCTGCAGATTTCTTCTGCTTAGATACTGATTCTGAATTTTAGTTTTAAAGTGGTAGAATCTGAAGGAGAGACAGCTATTTCAATGTTATTGGTGATAACATTGGTAATAATAATAATAATAATATTAATAATTGGTGTAACATTGGTAATAAGATCCAGGCCTCTAATGACCTCTTGGGCATAGCCATCAGTAGTGTGTCTGTTTGCAAAGAGAGTGTCGACTTTGTCGAGAGGTTTACTTACCTTGGCAGCGACATTCATGTCTCTGGTGACTCTTCCTATGACGTCAGTAGACAGATTGGGAGAGCATGCGGGGTCATGAGGTCGCTGGAAAGAGTTGTGTGGCACTCCTGATATCTATGCAAAAGGACGAAGGTCCAAGTCTTTAGAGTCTGGGTGCTTCCTGTCTTGCTATATGGTTGTGAGACATGGATGTTATCCAGTGACCTCAGATGAACACTAGACTTCTTTGGTACTGTGCCTCTCTGGAAAATCCTTGGGTACCGTTGGTTTGACTTTGTGTTGAATGAGTGGTTGCTCATGGAGTCCCAAATGAGGCACATTACCTGCATTGTGATGGAGCGTCAGTTATGGCACTATGGCTATGTGGCGCATTTCCCCGAGGGTGATCCAGCTCGTAAGATCCTCATTGTTGGGGACCCGAGTGGCTGGACCAGGCCAAGGGGTCGCCCATGTAACACCTGGCTGCAGCAGAAAGAGGGTCATTTCCGGAGGGTGGGACTGGACCGCGTGTCTGCTTGGGGGGTTGCCTACCAGGATCCCGAGCTGTTTCGTCGTGTAGTGGGTGCAGCAACGCACTGTACCAGTGAATGCTCCCCAACTTGACTTGACTTGACTTGGTGATGATATTGATACTATTTTCTGTTGAAGCATAACTGAACAGGCCACTGTTGAATCCAGACTTTCTTCTAAGAAATTAGTACTGTTTTAGGTTGTGTTTTTGTCTTAAAATAAAAATACAGTTTGTTCAGATTGTTGGCAGTGTAGAAATTGATATTTAATAATTAATAAGACACCCACCCAGTAAAGACACCAATAAATACAGGAATAAGTAATTTATTGTGTCCAGCCAGAGGAACGTCAATAAATGCTGAAAATTGAAAGATGAATTTTAACTTAGCTAATTAATTATCAGATCTTCCTTCGGCAATACTAGTAATAAATCAAATAATTCAGCAAGGCTCCTACTTTATTTACCCCTACTTTCTCTGCTGTTCTTTTTCTGGTTTTCTGTGGTTGGTGATCTGCACCACCACCACTTGATCAAAGCACCGTGATGGCCCTACATTGATGGATTGAAGGCAAGATGTCCACATGACCATCATTGTCTACTTCTTCCACGTGAAGCCTGAAAACCTGATTTAGATCATTTATGTTAGGCAGAATGCCCAGTAGGGGCTGGGTGGTCTTGCAGATTTTTTTTTTCCTCTAGCCCTCTGGAGTTTTTTTTTTTATTTGTTTGTTTTTTTTTGTCTTCCAAGCCATCGGACCTTACTTTACTCTTTATTTAGCATTGCCTAATCTTATTTTTATTTTTTACAAACTTTTCTTTTTTCATCTAGTAAAGCACTTTGAGCTACATCATTTGTATGATTGCTATGAGTGCTATAATAATAAATGTTTCTTAGCACATCAAAATGTGAGCAATACAAGAAAAAATGACAGGATCTCTGTTTCAAAAATCAAGATTTTAAATTATATTTATTTTTTTTCAGAACACAAGTTTTGTTTTTACCAATCAAAACAAAAAAAAAGTACACTTCTGTGTCTGCTGCTGGATTTGCTCAAAACACCTGCTTCTGACATCATTCGCTGGCACAGGTTGATTACGTTGTGCCCCCCGCAACACTATTTGGCATTCCTGTCAAACATGTTCTGGAGGCACCAGTGCTCTCCTCATCTGCTGGTCCAGCTCTCTATTTAGTCTGCTAATTTTCCATCTTTCAGTTCAGAACATACTCTTTTATTCAACATTAATTCCTCCATAAGTCTATTTAAAGACTAATCATTGATCTTTCAAAATATACAGTATATTTGAATATCTGTTAGGTGAATTGCTTAGAACACTGAAGTTACCATGCCTCTATCAAAAAAAAAAAAAAAAACTTTTTGGAAAAGTAAGCCATAAAGTTTCTCTTACCACAGAATACCCTGAATAACAAAGGAAATGAAGACAAGAAAAAAATGCACCTCAGACTTTTAATGAAAAGAGCAGTTTATTTATAAATGCATATTTCAAGGGGAGCATGGTAATAAAAATGTATAAACAATTGAAGTTTTGCAATTTAAAGTAAGCCTCAGCAAATTAATCTTTAAGTGGTGATGGTATGGCACTGTTGTTTTCACTTTAGTAACCTCAAGACAAGCCGGCAGATGAGTCACATCACAGGTTTGTCACCTTTTCTCATTGACTTGGACAGCCCAAGGAGCAGGTGTGCAAAGTGTGAGGGGCTGTTTGGATATACACTTCTAAATACATAAAAAACAATAAAGGTTTTTTTTCATTACATCTGTATGTAAAAAGTACAGCATCTCAGCTTTCTAACAATGTACAAAATATGAACAGTTCTTTGACATAGACAAAGAAATGCCTCCCATCTTTTGACAACAACTGAAGTCTCAGCTGCAAAAACTCACAAAGCAAGTGCTTTATCAACTAATTGTTGTGACACACAGCGACAAATGCACATCCATTTGGAAGCTCAGCTTTCACTCTTTTTTAACTGGATAAACGCCTGATCTTTGATCTTAGTTATTGAGTGAAACTCCCACCCCAAAGTGGCAAATTTGGTATGGCTGTCAAGACAATAGGAATGTAAATTTTAATGGGAAATCCTCAGACTCAATTCATTGATTTTATGCATCCTTTTGCAAAAAAAAAAAAAAGTCCTTTTGCCAGTTTATGCCAGTGTAAGGACCTAATGAAAAGCAGATTGGGCCTAGTGGGTTAACTTTATTTTATTTTAATTACCATATTTTTCGCTCCATAAGATGCACTTTTTTTCCCCAAAAGTGGGTGGAAATGTCTGTGCATCTTATGGAGCAAATATTGCGTCACAGACCGTGATCTGTATTACATGACCTGACTCAGATGATGACAAAGGTTCTACATCGAAGAAAGAATGCACGTCGCACTTTTGCTGTCACTGTACAGCTATAGACTCTTCAGTATGTGAGCGACTCTCCGCGCTAGTGTTTAGATCTGGACAGTACATGTGCCCAAAAAAGAAGTCTAACTGCATTCTCGTACCATTGCTTGCGAACTGAAATGTCAGCGTGCACTTTTCGTGGCATTACACATGTATTTTTTTAGCATGCCCATGTCGATCAAACACAGGAAGCTGTGCAGTCTACTTGTGACTTTACGGTGTTGATAGTAAGTAAATGAATCAAGGTAAATAACCTTCGATCTGGCTTTTATGTAAGTAACATATAAATGTTAATATTTTGGGCTCATGCACCATCCAGATCTAATAGACAATGAAGAGTCTATAGCTGCAGGTGGAAGCTGCCATTAGCAATGCCTTAGATGGAACTGAAGATAGCATCATATATGAAGATAGCGAAGAAAGTGATTGCAGTGATTGTGAGCAACTGAGCTTCATAAATTCTGACACTAGCGATGAGGAGTTCTTGGGGTTTCCAGAAAACTAGAAAAGTGCTTGAACCTTAAAGTCTCTAATCATTTGTTAATGACAGTGATGATGGTTTACATGGTTGAAATATTATTCTGCTATATTTTATTAAATATATTAGTACACCATTTGGTTCGGAATATTTTTTATCTTGTTTTCCTCTGCTAAACCTAGGTGCGTCTTATGGAGCGAAAAATAGAGTATTTATTTTTTATTATTTCATTTGAAGAAAACAACATAGCATACAATCAAGTCGAACATATACAACAAATGACAAAAGAGAAGAAAAAAAATTAAAAAACATGAAACAAAGCAGGAACAAAAAAGAGACAAAACCTAACAAAATTAAAATATAACCCTCAAAAGAAAGACAGAAGAGCCAAAGGCAAGAACAAAATTAGTTAAAAGAAAAAAAAAAGTCTTTTCCTTCAATATACTTATTCTAAAATTTTAAGAATCAAATCAAAAGTTTCGACCAGATCCTCTATGTGAGAATTAGATTTTTTCCAATTTTAAATAGTATTGAACATTAGTTACTCACTGAGTTATAAAAGGTGGGTTGGGATTTTAAAAAGGTGGTATAGGCAAATACAATCAATTTGTACTTCTCCACTTTAAGCCCCTCTAGGAGTATACCAGACACAGCTGTAAACGAGTAACAAGTGGTTGTAAGAGTGTTAACTTTAAATTGCATTTGACATTTCAATTTCTTTTGACATTTTGATCTCTTTATGAGATATGTTAATGACTCTTGCCTGCTTTGGCCTATTCTCCTGAACTTCCCTTAAACACTATACTAGTTTCCCTATTGCTAGACATACTTAAAATTAAGGTTCTTTCAACTAGTTCAATTTGTTACAGTGATAGAGATAAAATGACTTACCTCTCATAAATCAAACTTTTATTTTTTTTTACAGTTTTCCCATAATTTGAACACTGATGAAGTCATAGATTACTGATCCAGTGGGCCACCTGAGCCTGTGCCTCTATTTATCAAGCATCTCAAAGTTACTACAGGAATTGCACTTAAAGTCTGACTAGAATAAAAATTTGTCCTACCT
Organism: Polypterus bichir lapradei; assembly: GCA_026402145.1. Taxonomy (NCBI): domain Eukaryota; kingdom Metazoa; phylum Chordata; class Cladistia; order Polypteriformes; family Polypteridae; genus Polypterus; species Polypterus bichir. The sequence goes on from JANRMT010062807.1 coordinate 44,075,877, forward strand.
CAAAGTAGGACATGAGAGCTATGTATGAATCATTCTCCACCTACTCTCACCTATAAGTAGTAGTTCACTTATGAGAATGAATGACGTCATGATTTTACGGCTCCTTGAACCACAATGTGGTACAGATGGTGACGTTTTGTAGTTTCTTTGGAAATGTTGATTGTGCTTTGTAATTTTCTTAGTAGTTTAACCAAATCTTCTTATACAAGTGCTAAGACATCACTACCAAGATAATAATAATAATATCCGACAAAGAAGTAGATAAACATAATAAGGTAGTTATGTTGGAATGCCAGCTAATTCTGTTGATGACTCACCTCCAAGCTGACGCAACTTGACAGTACCATTACAATATTTTGTAATGCTATGTTTTACATAAGCTATGGAGTGATATCTGGATGTCTAACTAGGAAAGTGGTGGTGTAATGGTTGCTGGTCTTGTGAAAAAATAAGAATGTCATTGAACTGTATACGCAAGAAAATAAATCGGAAATAAACTGATGCTATTTTTTTATATAAGCAATGTCTTACATTATCAAAAAGGCAGTGTCAATTTATTCCTGCTTTTTGAACTTTGCATGTCTGCAATACCAATTATCACTCAGTGTTATGTGCTTTTTCTGGTATACAATACAATACAATACAACATTTATTTATATAGTACATTTTCATACAAAAAATGTAGCTCAAAGTGCTTTACATAATGAAAAAAAATAAAAGATATAGTAGGAAATTAAAATAAGTCAACATTAAATAACATAGAATAAGAGTAAGGTTCGATGGCCAGGGAGGACAGAAAAAACAAAAAAAAAACTCCAGACGGCTGGAGAAAAAAATAAAATCTGCAGGGATTCCAGGCCATGAGACCGCCCAGTCCCCTCTGATGATTATGATGTTTGCATGCATGAAAAGTACAGAGGAAATGGGGGGAAAGGGCATTATAGCCAAGCTATGATGCAACAGAATGAAGTGCGATGTTTTCCTATAATGCATGCTGAGTTACTTTTGTTCTGAAGAGAATGACTGAGGATACCATGTTTGAGTGAGTAAAAAGTAATTTGTAACTTTTACTGTTTCTTGGTGGTTAGACATTTATTGAAATCCATTTTATAATGAGGCAGATCTACTTTTAGAGCGATTTTAAATAAACATGAATGAATCACTTTTAAGTTGTCTTCATAACATTACCAAATACAGGTACGTTTGCTGAAATGCAGCGATCTTCGTGAGACACCAAACCCCAGCCCAGGCCTCTTCCCACTGTAGAGGCTTTCTGCGGTCTGTGGCTTACTTTATTGGGTTTCACATAGTGATTCAGTAGAGGACCGTATAATATCATGGGTCAAAGACTTATCTGCTAGTAATTGATAGCAAATGATAGGTCTTGATTGACAGGAGATGAAATCATGAAAAGAGGCGTTCTGAAATAAATAACATCGTTACTGTAGCAGCCACTCAAAAATATGACTTTCAGAAAAGTTCCACTGTAAAATAAGCTCATTATCAAACTAAAATGATGAAATTGTTTTCCATAATAATTAGGTGTCTTTAATTCAATAATAATATTAATAATAATAATACATTTTATTTATTTGCATGTTTTTCACAATTAATCATTTCTATGGCAAATTGGCAAGCTAATGCCACTTCTGCTGTCTACATAAGGTAGACCAGCAAAACCTGGGAAATATTTCTGCATTTGTTTTATTTGGGGTTCTGAGTCATTTACTATTTCCAACTAATCTCTTTAACATGTTCATTTGTATTTGATAAGTCTAATTTTCTTTTTTTGACCCCTTCTGGCTTTGGGGTGCCATTTTTTGTTGAGAAGGTATTCATTTCAGACTACTTTATTCTAAATGGTGCTAAATTTCTTTTAATTACATAGCAAGATTCTTCAACAAATAACAATACAAATATATATACATACTTACCAATATGAACATTAAGAACATTAACCAATTAAGTGGCATAGCTTTGCAGGCACTGCTACCAAGGTCAGGCTAGTACATATTTGATTTAATTTGAACTTGAAACATATCATTAAAAATTTAAATTAAAAAGAGAAAAATGAAACTGAAGCACTTTCCTAATGTCATTAAAACAAATGGATAAAATATGTTTTTACTAATGTATTGTATTCCTAATCTGAATCATAATTACAGCATGTGACATAAACCAATCCAACATAATTAGGCATGATGATGATATCCGTATTCTGCAATAGTCTGGCACTACCTGCTCTCTTTTACACCTGAATCTGGCAGGGTGGTCTGATTCCCTGAGACCCTAAAATGTAATAAGCAGTTTAGTGAGTAGGGTAAAATGAGTGAGTAGATGAAGTAATATAGAGATAGTTGCATATCTTCTGTCCAGAACTGTCAGAGGCAGCAAGGTAAGTGCAGTTTTTAGAACCATTTAGCTGCATAAATTGTATGATTGTCTTACATTCAGCTCATTTGCCAATTTCTGCTCAAGCTAAATGACTTTAATATCCTACTTGTTCACTCACAATGTTATTACAGACATGACAGACCTGACCATGTATGCAAATACAAAAATAAAAGGTCAGTTTTCTTTGCATATGTATACAGTACATCTACCATCAAACCATGTATGTTATTTAATATGTGAGATTGTATGTGCCCGTGATTCAGTACATGAGCCAGCATTTCAATAAAGCTGTACTTAAATAAACCTCTTTTTCTCCTAAGTGCCATGTTGCATCATTCACAAACAAAGCTCAAGGCTTATTATTATCACATTTGCTTATATTGTTGGGTCTGCAGTGTCGGTGAAAACACTTTTTGAGCTACCTTCAAGTAGCTACTCCATCCAATGTGCCATCTCCTAGTTCTCCTTTCCCCACATGAAATCAATAAAACATAGGAATTCCATTTTTAGTAAGTTTTTAGTAATTTTTTCCCTAACTGACATAACTGGAGTTCCAACAGTTTTTAGATTTGTCTTATCATTATTTTCTTCATTTTCATCATCATGCATAGTGAAACAATATGAGTGATTACGAATGTAATTATTTTCAAGTTGTCTGCTGAAGAAAAAATCTAATTCACATCTGGGAAACAATGTTCAATAATAACAATGGTAGGAGAGGATTTGTCAAAGTAAAAACAGGATATGCAAATTCAGTCAAGAGCAAAACAGAGGAATAAAGCCGGGATACCAACGTTTAATGGCATTGCGTCTGGTTTAAAAACAACGTTTTCTGAATAAATTTTCAGAACTACAACAACATGATCATTTGAACTGCAGCAATTTAAGAGATGTCAAGTAAGGAAAAAATCATAACGTGCACACTAATGAAATACTGAAATAATTAAAAATACCACACCAAATGTCATTGGCCATGTCACCTCTAATGTCAAACCTCAAAAGCTTTCATTTTTGAAATGCAGTTGCCCTTTGTCTGAAACACTTCTTATTAACTCATTTAATCAAACAGTGCGTTGAACCAAACAGGTGGCTGAGAGGAATCCCTCACCACCTTATTCTAACGGAACTAAGGGTTCCCCACTGCTGTTGCTTACAATGGCTTCGCGACTTGGCTGACTATCTACCTCACAGGAGAATCACTGAGGTCATCAGGTGGGCCCTATTCTCTCAGTTGGTGTTTTGTTAGATTTAAGACCCATGACACTGAGAAGGTTTTAACAGTGCATGTAACATCTTACACGCTTCCCCCTTCTTTCCTGACAACAGAGGCCCAGCCAATTCTATACATCTACCTTAGTTTTAGTTTTACTAAAATAATCAGAGAACTGCATAATAAAATAATAAAAACAATAAATAAACCAACCCACTTATTTCCAGTACGAGCCTGTTCTGCAGACCTCAAAGGTAAACTGTGATTGGAATCTCACAAAACAGGCTTGTACCACAAACTTGTCTCGTCAGCCTCTGAAGTGACCTCAGATCGGAGTCGTGACAGACTCACTTGTATTATTTAAAACTGTCTTACTAATCACCATTAAGTTAAACCCTATAATAAATAAATCATAAAATCATTAGAAATGTTGTGACTTCTTCTAAAATAAACTTGTTCTGTCTTATAGAAACCTGGCACTCTAATCACTCTCCTTATCTTGCTGCTCCTGTTGGCAAGTACTTTCTTGACATGCACCATTCAGATGAAATGCCCGTGGAAGTGGAAATGCTGTTCCCTTTAATTTTGCTCTCTTCCATCTTATAGGCCATTGGGACAGTTTGCTACTAAATTTCTTGCTCCCCTATACTTCTGTTTGCAGCAATTCTAATTATAAGTAATAGATTTCTGAGTTTTGTTTTTTATTGTTTATCTTATCCTTAGTGACTTATGCTGATATTAATTCAGATTTTTATCACCCCTCAAATCTTTTTGACTTAGCTAGAATGTTCAATTTCCTACTCACATTGTTGGAATTGCTAACGATCTACATATTTTTCAAGAACTTGTCCCTATTCACATCTCTGACAACTTTGTCAGTCAGCTTCATAGCATCCTCTCTACTCTTCTCTTGTTGATCTGTCCAACTTTACAACTCATGCTTTACATCTAGCAGTTCTGGTCAAAATCAGACTACTTCCAAGGAGATGATAATGTCAATGGTAGAATGAAGAACTGCAATATTTCAAAGGCTATATTCAAAGACAGGAATGTAAATGATGATTATCTGATCTCTTGTCTATGAAGTGATCTGACTTCCTCTGCCCAACACTAGTAGAAAATATGTTCTATAGCCATGATAAAGGTATTCTCTCAGGTTATCAATGATGAGTGAGGCAACGTCAACACTTTTGGTTCTTCTCTTTTCTGAAGTATCTGTGAAAACATTTTTGGAGCTGGCTTCAATTACTTACTCCATCCACAATGTTCCATCTCCTAGTTTTCCTTTCCCAACACCAAATTGATAGATAGATAGATAGATAGATAGATAGATAGATAGATAGATAGATAGATAGATAGATAGATAGATAGATAGATAGATAGATAGATAGATACTTTATTAATCACCAAGGGGAAATTCACATACTCCAGCAGCAGCATTCTGATAAAAACAATATTAATTAAAGAGTGATAAAAATGCAGTGCAAGTTAAAAAATGCAAGGTGGGGAATGCGAGGCAGGTATAATAGTCAATAATCTTGTGCAGTGTTAACGTTTACAGTGGGTGGAACTGAAGAGTCACATAGTGTGGGGGAGGAATGATGTCCTCAGTCTGTCAGTGGAGCAGGACAGTGACAGCAGTCTGTCGCTGAAGCTGCTCCTCTGTCTGAAGATGATACTGTTCAGTGGATGCAGTGGATTAACCATGATTGACAGGAGCCTGCTCAGCACCTGTCGCTCTGCCACAGATGTCAAACTGTCCAGCTCCATGCCTACAATAGAGCCTGCCTTCCTCACCAGTTTGTCCAGGCGTGAGGCGTCCCTCTTCTTTATCCTGCCTCCCCAGCAAACCACCGCGTAGAAGAGGGCACTCGTCACAATCATCTGATAGAACATTTGCAGCATCTTATTGCAGATGTTGAAGGACGCCAGCCTTCTAAAGAAGTATAGTCGGCGCTGTCCTCTCTTGCACAGAGCATCAGTATTGGCAGTCCAGTCCAGTTTATCATCCAGCTGCACTCCCAGGTATTTATAGGTTGGTACCCTCTGTACACAGTCACCTCTGATGATGACAGGGTCCGGGAGGGTCCTGGGCCTCCTAAAATCCACCACCAGCTCCTTGGTTTTGCTGGTGTTCAGTTGTAGGTGGTTTGGGTCGTACCATTTAACAAAGTCCTTGATTAGGTTCCTATACTCCTCTTCCTGTCCACTCCTGATGCAGCCCACGATAGCAGTGTCGTCAGCGAACTTTTGCACGTGGCAGGACTCTGAGTTGTATTGGAAGTATATAGGCAGCTCCTGTGCTGCTGACCACAATGTCAGACCTGCAGTTCCCGAGATGCACATACTGAGGTCTGTCTGTAAGATAGTCCACGATCCATGCTACCAGGTATGAATCTACTCCCATCTCTGTCAGCTTGTCCCTAAGGAGCAGAGGTTGGATGGTGTTGAAGGTGCTAGAGAAGTCCAGAAACATAATTCTTACTGCATCACTACCTCTGTCCAAGTGGGAGAGGGATCGGTGTAGCATGTAGATGATGGCATCCTCCGCTCCCACCTTCTTCTGGTATGTGAACTGCAGAGGATTGAGGGCATGGCCGACCTGTGGCCTCAGGTGGTGAAGCAGCAGCCGCTCCATGGTCTTCATCACATATGACGTCAGGGCAACAGGCCTGAAGTCATTCAGCTCACCAGGACATGATACCTTTGGGACTGGGGTGGTGCAAGATGTTTTCCAAAGCCTCGGGACTCTCCCCTGTTCCAGGCTCAGGTTGAAGATGACTCCCCAGTAGAGGACTCCCCAGCTCCAGTGCACAGGCCTTCAGCAGCAGTGGCGATACTCCATCTGGACCCACTGCTTTGCTGGCACAAAGTCTCCTCAGCTCTCTGCTTACCTGGGCTGCTATAATTGTGGGTGGGGGGGAAACTCTCTCCTATGCTGGTATCAGCCGAAGGATGGGTGAAGGATGCAGTACTCTGAGATGAGAGTGAGAGTGGGTTAGGGTGGTCAAACCTGCTAAAAAAAGTTGTTCATCAGGTTTGCTTTCTCTCTGTCTCTGTCAATGGAGGCACCCCGCTTCGAGCTGCAACCAGTGATGATCTTCATTCCATCTCACACTTCCTTCATGCTGTTATTCTGTAGCTTTTGCTCCAGTTTTCTCCTGTACTGCTTCTTCGCCGCCCTGAGCTGGACTCATAGTTCCTTCTGCACTGAACACATGTTGATCACCACATTTAAAAGCCCTTTTTGTCTGGTTCAAAAAGCCAATAAATAAAAAAATAAAACAGGAATGCCATTTCAATTAAGTTTTTAGTCATTTTCCCTAAAAAAATTCCCAATTTCCCAACTTTAGCAAGGCTGGGAAGTGCTTATGCCTTCCCAACCTTGCCCAACACTCTACTCGACTTCCTACTTCTTTGTAACCCTGTTACGGTTTTTCTGATTCCCGACTTACTACTTGCTTAGTAGATCCTATGCTCACACAGGTCTTTCTCTTGTGATATTGCTGCAGTCATCTCATATACATCATCAACCTATCCATCTATTCTGGGTAATACTGTTCTTTACTAAACCATACAAAAATTTCTTATTCTGAAGAAACCAACTATTGACTCTTCATTTCTGGCTAACATGTCTAATCTCAAATTTTACTTTTCTTAGAAAAATATTGGAATGCATCTTTTGCACTCAACAATCTCATTACCACAATCATCTTTCTAGGTAGGTTTTCAATATGATCATAATGTTCTCCTTATTTCTGAAGCAGAATTTCTCTTTGCCCTTCTTCTTGATCTCACTTCTGTCTTTGCAACAACAGACCATAGCACTCTAAACCTTACAAACTATACTGAACTAGCTAGATAATGCTGCTCATGAATGTGTTCCTAACTTTCTTCTACCTTTATCAATATCCTATGCTATGCTATAATCCTTTTCAATATTTACATGCTGCCCTTTAAATTACCTAATTTCTCAACAGAATCTTATGCTTACTCCTATGCAGACATTATCCAGCTCTCAGTGAAGATCTTTGCCTGGACACCCACTAAATTACTATCCACACAAAACTGAAACTGCTTCTTTTTGGATCTCTAATTTAACTCATAAAGCTTGATAACTTTTTACTGGATCTCAGCTCCCACAGATATTTACCTTCACTCTCTGTTAAGGTTTGGGTGTTAGTCTTGATAGCGTTCTGAGTTTTGAAAAACAGTTGCCAAGATGTATTTTTTACAACTTATGGAACACCAAGAGTTTGACTATTACCTTACTCCCATAATTTCATTATATCATGTAAATTATTACAAGTGACATTTCAATGTTCTTCCTACTCAAAATATCAATTTCAAATAAGAACCCCCATGATGATGGCCCCAGCTATCCAGCTTTCAGCTATCCAAACAGCAGACAGCCCACTCCAAATATTGGAAGTGGATGACTCATTTATCTAAAACGTATAGAGTTCAAGAAGGGGCAGGTTATGAAAATCTATCCATGATGTTTGTTATGGATGTGTGATGTATTTGTAAGACAAGGAGAAGAAAGAAGACAGCACAGCTGAATGGAAAGCCAACGAAGGAAAAAAGAATGTTTCCTCCTAAAACAGAGCACTAAGGTAAAATAGTTCAAAAGAACCAAAGAAAACACAAGGTCAAACCAGAAATGTTATGACTGTACGGATTTTGGGTCATTATTTTTTTTATCATTAACACATTAAAAGCTTTTTTGTTTTTGTATCTTTTCTTTGGTGGTCTTAATCGGGGCCATTATCTTCTCACAAAATTCCCATGAGATTTTGTCTTCAGGAATGGAATTTCGTGGGAGTGTGGCCTGTGATATTATTTTTATAACAATTGTTTAAGATGGAGGTGCATCCTATATTGCTCCTATTGCTGCCAGGAGTGGCTGCAGCCCCGGATTGCCTTGTATTGAAATAAGTGGACCTAAATAAGTTAAAGCAAAGTAGAATAAAGGATACCTGTTTACAAATAATATTGCCTCCCAAATAGTATGGCTACAGCATTGGATGAAATTGCTGCAGTTTGGTTTTGTGCCACAAATTTAGTTCTTACTCCTCTGATCCTAACTTCACACTTAAGGAGATATTTGAACCAGAAACACACAAGGGAATCAATCAAAGAGCTGAAGAGTCTTCAAAACAACATGCAATCAGCACGACTATAGTTGGCACCCCGTTCCTGCTGAGGCAGTTGCTTGGGATGATCAATGAAGTGGCTGGCTAATATAATCTAAAAATATCCCATAGCATATTTATTGTTATTAGGTAGCATGATGGGCTTTAAAAAGAAATTTAACTAAATAAGAATACAAAAAATAACAAATCATTTTGAGCCTGGTGTTGTTTAACAAAATACAAATGACACATTTCCTCTTGTAGTTAACAAAATATGATAATAATAATATTATTCTAAGACTTGATTTGAACCCTAATTTTTGGATCCAGAAAACAGTAGTCCTAACCACTCTTCCACCATGCTTCAAATGATAATTCAAATTTTAAAAATGACAATTATAATTTGAGGATTTCTCATGTAGCACCACATTGATGAGGTGTTTTTAAAAATGTTTTCCTAAATTGTGTCAATATCACATGATACAAAGAAAGAATTGCTTTATGATTTTTTTTTTTACTAAAAAACAATTAGCTTAAGTAAACCTGCCCAACCAAACAAATCTACAAGCAGAAAGACGTTTTGTGATTATAAAGGTGTTGTGCTTTACCACCATCAGACACAGCCCAGCTATCATTAGATTAAAATTTTAATTGTGTTTTGGACACCATATATTTCTTTAAAAACGTTGCCACTGCCACCTCATACATTTATTATCCAAGTAATAATAGTAATAATAATAATAATAACAACAACACTTTTTTACATTTTTATGGTGCTTTTCTAACTACTCCATGCGCTTTTCATAGTGAGTGAGGAGCCACTTCAACCACTGCCAATGTGTACCATCTAACTGGATGATGCGATGGAGGCCAGTACATTCACCACACATTAGTTGCTAGGTGATGAAGGGGTGAGAGATAGTTAACCAATTAGAGACAGGGGATGACTAGGGGGTCAAAATGCTTAGACTGAGGTGGGCAATTTAGCCAGGACATTGGTTTACACTGTACTCTTTACAAAGGATGCCCAGGAATCTTTAATGAGAATGAGGACCTCAGTTTACATCTCATCCGATGGTGCCATTTTTTTACAGCACGGTGTGCCCATTACTGCCCTGAAACATTGGGATCCACACACACACCACAGGGTAAGCACCCCCCGCTGGCCTCGCCAACACCTCTTTCAGAAGCAACCCAAGCTTTTTCCTTTGTTAGTCTCCCATCCTAGTGCTAGCCAGGGCTGAACATTTTTGTTCTGAAGTGCATTTGGTCTGGATGATATTAATGTCTGGTCACTGTGTGTGTGTGTGTGGAAGTGTGTCTGTTTCTCCATGACTGTGAGGATTTTTGCCACATCCTAAAGTCTGTTGTGTTAGATTGATTGGCAATTCAAATTTTTTTTCTGTGTAAGTTTAATGCTGTGATGGATTTTGATTAACTTAGTTTGAGAATGTTATGTTATGATAAATGAAAACTACACAGTATAAAAAATATAAAAGCAACTAAAGAAATACAGGTAAGCAGTTGAAGGAAGCAGTTGAAACACAAAATACAATAAAATGATTTAGTAAAATGAATATGCTAGTAAGTTACCAACTCAAAAAAATAATAAGTATGAATGACAGTAGAGCTGTCAAATGTCTGGCATTTGTGTATTTGCTTTGACCTTGACATGTTTTCGATTATAATTTTGGTTTTGCTTTTGTTCAGGCACCTTGAATTTAGATTTGGTTTCAACAGTTTCACCACAGTTTTGGTTTCCATCTGTAATGTTATTTAATTAACTGGCTCCCTGAACTCTTTATGCAAAAGAGAATGAAAGAAAATAATTTATGCAATTTCACAACAAAAAAATTAAAAATGTTACTTTTATTTATCGGGCTAATTAGATATTGACTCCAAGTTCATATGGATTGTCCATATGCCAAAGGTTCATTTTACATATTCTGTCTGTACAGAAAAACAGATTCTAAAAATTAAAATGACTGAATATTATCCAATGGGCCATTCACTTCACTTTGTCCATATAGATAGATAGATAGATAGATAGATAGATAGATAGATAGATAGATA
>JANRMT010062807.1:44086698-44114524 GCA_026402145.1 Polypterus bichir lapradei
ATAGATAGATAGATAGATAGATAGATAGATAGATAGATAGATAGATAGATAGATAGATAGATAGATGTTTTCCTTCCTTTAGTTTTCTGCTTTCAGTTGCTGTTGCTCTTTGGAGTCACTGGACTTGCATCCTCTCTAATACCTAGCTGCTTCCTCTTTTAACGCAGCTCAATCAATACCTTCTCCACTTCTTTGTACTTTTAGTCCACTTAGAGGGCACAGGCTCTCCACTATTTGACATTCCATCTAACCTTTTTGCTGATATGTTGTAACTTTCAATTACAGTACATTAACTCATTCTATTAACTGGGTTGTTTTTACAAGAGGTTTTCCCAGCATCTCTCACACTTGAAGGGAACAGTTCCAAAAATAACAACTGTGCTGTCCAAATTTTCTTTACACTTTAGTGATTGGTCTATTTACCTCTGGGTCCAATATTCCATATTCCCTTCAAGATGTCAGTTCTTGATTATTATTTTACCCTTTGTCTTACATGTTTGCTTCATATTACTGTGACTGTTCAACTTTGTTCATCCTGCTTTTTAATATCTTATTTCCTTAATTTTTTTCTTATTCCGCCAAGAGGTTATTATTTATCTGTATGGTTCAACCAACTGATATTATAAGTCAATATCCTTTCATATCCCTTAATAAGCTAGAATAACATATTTTCTTTTGCAACCTAGGTCTTGGATGGGTTGGTATTTTAGCTGTGATGGTTAGTAGGCCAGGATAGTGGAAGGACAATGGAAGACTCCCTCACATGGATATCAGTTCACCTGGTACACAAGGTGGAATCACCCTTCTGTCAATGCTGCTGTTTGGACACTACAGGGTGGCATAAGATATGTACACTTAATGGGCAGCACTGGTGGGGAGCTACTGGGGAAAGGCTCCCCTGCCATCTTCTAGCTCCATCTCACCAAGAAGTGCTTCTCAGCTAGAAGTACTCTTAGGTTTCTGTCAGGTGTACTCGACCAGGAGAGTCAGGGTCAGAAGTAAAGTGGGACAAATCTCACAAGGAGCAGGGAAAATATTGTAGAAGGAGTTTTTTGGATCAATTTTTTTTGGAGTTGTGGTCTGGGCTTTGGGTGCAGAGGTACAGGAGAGAGTATTAAGTTGTTTGTCCCAATTGACATCCATGCAAAGATCACTAGGTTTGTACAGGGCAACCTAAAGGTAAATGAAGGGGTTCAAGGAAACTAAGGGCCAATAGATGGAATTCTAGATGAATTTTTCCTGTGGCAAAAGTGAGAGCTCCCCAAACTATGTATGTTGCCTTGGCAGGGGTGTATGGGGATTCTTTAATCTTTTGAGCTGATATAGTTCAGGTAAAAGGCAAAGCAAGGCATTAGAAAGTTTTATATAGCCAGTCTGTTTGTTGCATAGTGCGGCTTTTCATTCCCATGGGAATCGACTATGAGCTTCTGCAATAACTTTGCTTTTTTGAGAAACTGTAAAAGTGTTAGCCACTTTGCTAGTGGATAGTAAGTAAGGTAAGTGTACTTCATGTGGTGAGAAGTGGGGAAAGAGTGTGGCTGTCTTTTATTAGAACATTTTTAAAGAGTTTCAGTTCAGTTTTCAGTTAATTTTTTTTGCAGTTGGTGCTTTACTATAAGAATGGAGTGTTTGGTTTATTTGCTGCCTTTCTGACACTTTCATGAAGCTGTAGACAATTAAATGGTGCTTCCTATCTGCTTAGCTGTAAATGAGTTCTGTTTCTGACAAGAAATCTTTTTTTTTTTTACTTTTCAATTAAGGATTGTTGTATTTCTTGGTTATTTTTGATTTTGTTAACTTTTTGCCATTGATATGTAATGTTACCTCAAAATGCACGCATCGTGATTGGCATGTCACGTGATCCATTCCCATCTATTGCACTTTGGTGCACCAAGCTTCTTGACTGGAAAACAGTTTCTTGTGACCATGGATCAAGCCAATTACCTCTAGGTCAAATATGTCACCAATGTTCAGTATCACTTGGTGGATAAATGAACATTTTTTTCCTGAATTAGTTTAGTGGTGAAGCCGGTCAAAAATCAGGCAGTTAGGTGGCATTCAGTATTTTTTGTTTGTTTTGTTTTCTCTTTTTGTTCATCGGCATTGTATACCTGGTATTTTTAAGCTCACCATAATTTTGTGGGATATTGGGAATTGGACATTCGGGAAATTGTCCTCTGAGACTAAAAAAAGACTGGATGAACCCACCTAGATTGTATATTTTTCACTTGTTTCCTCCTATTCAATATAGTTTAAATAAATATCATTTTTAAGAAAAAGATTAAATCAGTGCCTCTGTCTGATTGCTATTGCCAAGAAGCTTGATTGCCCATACCTTGTATAGTTGTGGTCCCTTATGGGCACAAGAGGACACTCTTGTAAAGCCTTCTATTGGTAGGAAACTGGACTGAAGTAAAGGAGTGAAAATGCAAGACAGTCCCAATCCACAAACAGCCTGCCATTACAGGTCCCCAGGGTTGAATATGCAGGGTACAATAAGGACAGTGGTACAGGTAGGAGGTTACAGACAACAGTTGCATAGTTGGTTTTGACATTTCTTCCTACCCCACATTAAGAAGAGAACCTAAGAAGTTATTTGGTACCTTTTGTGTTAGGTGTATGTCACAAGTGATCTGGTAACATGATAAAACAAGGGGTTTAAAAGCCACCTGATGACACAGGGATCTTTAGGCTTGGTGGAAAATCTAGAGATATTATGAGTCTATAGTGCTTTAAAGGTATTTTATGCAAAAATAAAGAATATCAATGATTTATATTGTGTATGCAGCACTATTTTGTTTAATGTTATTTAACTTGTTATTTAATCAGGGTCATGGCCACTCTGCACAATATCTGATATCAAATCACTGACAGTATTGAAGATACTGGCACTCGTAACACAGCTTCCCAGGTTTTGGATTCAAATTGCAATAAATAGCAATCACTGATTTTAGTATAGTTAGGGTATAATATTTACTGATATGATCACAGCCTTTTGTTTTGTACCTTTTTTCGACTCCGACTTCTGCCTTACTTTTTGGTTTTGCTTATTTTCAACGTGTTGACTTTATCAAATTCTAGCCTGCTTACTGTTCATTTGCTTTTTAGACCTTTTTGTCAGCTGGTCTGTTTCACTTTCTCACTCTCTCTCTGTAATAGATCTGTCCTCTATGATAAGCCTTTTTTCCCATCTTGGTTACAATAATAGTGAAGTTACACTTGGCAAGAGAATGAGGAAAGGTGGGGTAAAAAAAGAGAAAGGAAGAGAGTTGAGACATGAGACAGGGAGTACTTCAATGTACCTGTTGAAAATTAGACAATTGTGACAATAGCCCATTCAGCCCAACAAACTCAACCACCCTATTCGCCTAGATTGTCCAAAAAAACATCAAGTTGAGCTATGAAGGTTCCTAAAGTCCTACTCCCACTTACAACAATACACATTGAAACTGAAAAGGTTTAACTCCTTCAGTGTCTCCTCATTGCTCATACCACTTAGTCTCATATCATCCTAGTCACTGACCTCTGGACTTTCCACTGCAAAGTCTTTTTTTGCAATATGGAGACCAAAACTGCACACAGCACTTCAGGCTAGGCCTCACTAGTGTGTTATATAACATAAGCACAACGTTCCTGGACTTGTACTCCACACAGTGTGCTATAGAACCTAACATCATGTTAGCCTTCTTGATCATTTCAGTACACTGTCTGAATGTAGTTAGTAGTGAGGCTACTATGACTGCTAGGTCTTTCTCACCAGGGGCCTCATGCATAAATGGTGCGTATGCACAGAAATGTTGCGAAAGAACGTTTCCACTTTCAAATTGCAATGTATAAAACCTACACTTGGTGTAAAGCCACGCACTTTTCTATAGTACCTCATACCCTGTTGTACACAAGTTCTCTGCTCGGTTTTGCAGACTGGCAGCACCCAGCATCAAAGCAGTGCTACTGTTCCTGTGTGGTTACTCTTTATTTTCCTGACGCGGCTTTATAAATACAATGAAACTAACCGCATATTGTTGATTAGTGTAATGCATCTGATTGTAATTAACTTGTAACAATATAATGTTATAGTACTCCAAATACCATAACTGTTTTAGCGTTGTTACTCTCACTGCACCATCTTCTTCTTCTTTTTCTTCTTTCAGCTGCTCCTGTTAGGGGTTGCCACAGCGGATCATCTTTTTCCATATTACTCTCACTGCACCACTAGGAGTATTTATATGACTGTATCTGAGTGGGGAATCACAGCAGCAGCTGATCAGAAAGAGAGTTATCGGTATACAGCATCAAGCCCACGCTGCCTCAGCCACGGCAAAACGTTTCAAAGCCTTTCCTGTATGGACCTCGCGGTTCAGAAACAGTTTCATCCCAAGAACTATAAATGCACTCAATCAATTATAGAACTGTTTGTACTTATAAGTACAATTACCTCACTGTAAACTTGCACTACAGTTATAATATTGCACAACCTGCGCCACTTTATAAAGCGCGTATTAACATATGATGACAATATCATTTTTAAGATGAAATGCAGCAAAATATGTTGATTATATTATACAGATAAAACTTTAACTTCATTTAAATAATCTGTATTGTTAATAATTAAACATGTGAGGACACGGTGCCGCAGCGCTAGCAAGTTCACGTATTGTTTCTGCCTCGCTCTGTATATTTGCTGAGGCTGGTGCGACACTGGAAGGATAGATGAATATAATAATTAAACACGTACTATGAAGATATTTCAATGTTCCTTAAAAGTTTTGAAGAATCATCGTTGTAAGCTTACAGATGGCTTAACGTCTATTACAGAGCTGATTGTGTGGCAATTGGGTATTTGGGGAAAGAAGAGTAAGGACGGGAATTGAAGGTTAGTACGTTTGAAAAAGACAGTACTGCTACAATAAATTATTTCATCGAAGGTTGCGCATGGCACAGCAGCATCTTGTGTGAGACATGAGCAATCACTGTGCCATCGTGTTCTTAATAACATACTTTCATTCCAATCATCATGAAAATGATACCACGTATACATCTCAGTATTTTAATTATTCAGAGAGTTGTAATATCATGAATGTAATGGATTCTGTGTCCTGTCGGAGAAAGAGAAAGAACGGAAGCACATAGTGATTCACACACACAGAGCACATTGAAGATCAAATACAAAACAAAGCAGTTAACATGCCCAATTTAGTAATGATGGGATTTGAGAAACTAGTAAATTAAATGATTTTAAAATGGTTTATGATGTTCTACTTCAATGACAAAATAAACTACGTGATTAAAGTGGAAATTTCGAGATTAAAGTTGACATTTCGTGCTTTTTTCCCACTGTGTGCCTATTTTTTTGTCTGTACCCTAATAAGCTCAGACGCTGGGCTACAACTCGCCTTTTCACGGCAACTTTGATATGTGACTTCTGTTTTATTTTGGCACTGTGCAACTTTGTGAACTTGAGCTTTCGAGTTTCTCCGTCACTCAATCAACTTCCTTTTGTTGATTATACCACTATAATATGCTTTTCCTTTGCCTTCACTTGGTATTCGCTGAAATTCTTATATTTTCCCCCATGCTTTTCCATTGTCTTTTCACAGAAGGCTGAGCTTAAGGGCGATTTATATTGATTTGCATATTCAAAGAGGCGTAATTCTGGGAGGAGCTGGGGGCGAGACAGAAGGCGCGTGCACGAGCGTTACTTTTCAAGCTGACTGGATTTATGGAGCGGCAGAATACGGAAGTTGGAGTACGCACAGATTCCTGCATCTAGATTTTTCTGTGCGTAAGCACATTTCGGCTTTTGTGCTTACGTCATATTATAGTGCGAATTCTACGCACAGTGTTATGCATGAGGCCCCAGGTGTACTTTAAAGTTTCAAACATCCCATTGTGTTTTTCAAAAACCTCCCATTGAATATTCATGGGTGAACATTCATGCTAGGCTGACAGGCATATAGGACTTGTGTAGACATTCATAATCAATATAATGTGAAAACACACACTAATCCAGAGAAAATATTGAGCTTAACTTACCCATTTTTCTGTGTCTGGCCTTCCACTGTTCAGCATGAGATAACTGTATGGCAGCTAGAACCTAAATCACAAAAAATAAAACTTATAACTAAACAATTGGATGGTAAGTTAGGTTAGGTTAGGTAGGCTTTAGTATCCCAGAGGGAAACTTGTTTGAAATGGGAAAGTACAAAACATAAGGCACTGTTACACAGGTAGAAGAAAATAAGCAAAGACACAACAACTGACAACTAGTGTTATCATAAGTACACACACTCAGGATTCGTACAAAGAAGAATAATTACCTTTAACAGCACACAAAATAATAATTTAGAATTCAATCGCATCTCTACCAGTAACAGAATGCTTATTTAAGAAAAAGAGGATGGCTACTGTCTGACAGAACTGAGTGGGCCTGTTTTACTGTTTATAATACAGTCCCGGGACAAAGGTCCACTGTGAAACCAATAGTTTTACTGCTGAATGTACAATGTTGTTATGATGTTTTATATTCTTAATGCTAAGATTGTAAAACCAACATATAAAATAAAACATAACAACAGATTTATTAATCGCTTTTCAAACAGTGTCATTATAGTTTTGTCTACTTTTAAATGTTTGGGTTTCCTAAGAAAGTAAAGCTGTGTCAGCCCTTTCTTATAAATTTGTACTGTGTTAGGATTAGCCTGTTATCAATGATTGTCCCAAGATATTTGTAGAGCTCCACCATGTCCACTGTCTCCTCTTGAATTATTGTTGAGAGTGGGAGGAGGGGAACACCTAAAATCTGCAAGCATATAATTTGTCTTAGAAATATTTAGCTGTGAATATTTAACAAACCCATCAACAACACGTCCATGGCTATCCTCCTTATCTTGCAGGAGGCTCACAATTCACAGATTTCAGGATATGCCTTTCCTTGTGTGATCTCCTGCAGTCATTTGTGTATCAGATAAACAGAAGATGACACGGCAGCAACTTTGTGGCGATCCCATGGATAAATTAAGACGATCAGAGAAGCAGAAATTAACATTCAGTCTTTGTATTCTTTTAGCTAAACAGTCCAGAACTCAGACCACCAGGTAAGGGTCCAAACAGTACTGATCAAAATGTTTGGCTAGATTGTAAGTATTACACTATTCTCCTGTTAAAGTTGTCAATGGCATGCTGGGCTGTACATCATTTTATACAAGCAGATGACCACAATAGATTGTGTAATATATTAAATATTATCTTGAGCTCTTATTGTGTGATATAATGTGTTCTGTTAGGGCTATAGTACAAAAGATTATGTGAATAACGGTTGACAACAGTATCATGTACTGTGAGATAATCCAATAAAGAAGAATAGACTTCTTCTTATCACCTGTCATTAGATTCATTCTTGAATCTACATACTACAATAGTATCATTCCCCTTTTTTAATGTTATGGTACAAAGGACATAAAAGAGTGTATTAAATTAAGATTAAAATGTTTTGAAACTGTCCTTAAACAGCACCGTTTTATTATACTTTACTGAGAAGTTCTAGAGCTTTTCTTTATATTTGTTTATTTGAATTATTTATGTACCAAAATGCATAAAAAGAGTTTCATACATATTTGCCAGTTTCAATTGGTCATGATGCAGTTGTAAAATTTTATAAACAGGCCCCATAGGCATTAAATTTTTTATTGCGTCTTGTATTATGAACAGATCTTAATTTTAGTTTATCTGTGCAAAAGAAAATGTTACATTTGAATGTGGACATGTCTAAACTTTTTACTGAGGGTCCAGCAATTATGATCTACATGCTTTTACCCTTGGAAGTTGTTGAGAATGTTGATGAGGCTTATACACTTTTTTCTTCTGTGATGGTCAGCTCATCACAGTGAAGATGAAACAGATTGTCTCTTTGATGTTAGTGAAATAACTTAAAACTCTCAAATGACACTGATCATCTGAGACAGATGTGACTTCTGTGCGTAGTAAATCAACATAACGAGATTACTGCTGACTGGGCGCTAACCTCAATTAGGGCCACATTTATTGGCCTTCTGAGCAAGTCCTGTGAAATCTTACCATTTCTGTGATGTTTTCTTCTTTTTTTTCTGCCATTTTAAAAGGATTAAAAGATCTAATAAATTGGACCCAGTGGTCGATTGTTTCAATAATGTTTTCATTTTCATCCTATTTATGTTCCAGTCCTGATTAATTTATATGTTCAGCATGTATTATGCTAGTTCAGTTCCTTTCTTTTGGATGATGCTTGTCACTCTCAGATGACAGATCTATTTTCTGATGAGAAGTTAAATCTTTACAAATCCAACTGTGAAGAAGTCCCCCATTGTCTTAATGAGTGTAACATATAATTTCTGGGTAACACTTTAGTTTAGGTGCTGCAAAAATGCATCTGTTAGTCACTTATGTCACAACACCTTAATAAAGTCTTCTTTGACATAACATATCAGTGAACTGTTTATCTAGATCTGCAATATGACCTACTAACAAAAGTTTACTTTGGAATTGACTGAGGTGACTTAACCGAGACACAGTTCGTTTGATATTACATACAGTAGATAGTATAAGACCTGTCATTTTGCCATCATGTCAACAGACTACAAAGCACAGAGATGAATTACCTGTCTGCTGATGTTTTACAAGTGTTATGAAGACCAAAAGAAGCCTTATGTTACAATAAACCTTGGGTTTTTCCCTGGCTTATGTATATTTTCATTTTTTATGGATGTTTTTGTTAATTTTAAATGATTATTTTTTAAATGTTCATGCCATTTCTGGCAGTTTTGCTAATTTCTTCTATGACTTGAAACTATTTTGCCAATAATTGGGGCCACCATGACATTACTGCTGCTGTGTCCCCTATCTCACTTTAAACCCTCAGACAGAGACAAGACTCAGCAGTCGAGCACTAAAGTGTAATAACTTTTTATAATTAATTAATTAATAAGGTATTATTTGCCATTTTGCTGCAGTGCTATTTTGAATTCTCGTCGCTAAGATGCAATCACGGTTTGCTAAGGGGTATGCACCAGCAGTCACGCCATTCTCTAACGGTGACAGAGTTTTTAACCCATCCTGTATGTTCCAAATTTTTAAAAGCAAAGCCCTTTCTGTGTTTTGCTACACACCTAAATCTCTGGGTTTTCATTCTTGTGCTCCTTTGAGTTACAGTTCCCAGTTCTTGTTTTGGCTCTGGCATTACTCTCTGATCTGTCTTTCTAGTTTCTGACTCATGCCTGTTTCCTTGACCAAGCACTTTCTTCCTCATTTCCCTTTCTGACACTCACAGCCTTGCCTTGAGGCTGTTTAAAGAAATTATTCTTATTTCTTGTTTTGTGGTTTCTGGATTTCCTTGCCTGTTTATTGGATTCTGATTTTGGATGTTTTACTTGTTCACCATACTCTTTTGCACATTATTTCATTGTTATTTGCTTTTATTCAATAATTGTTTCATTGTTTTCACCTGTTTCTAAAAGCAAGAGTTTGACAATTCTGACACATTTTAGGCATTTTTGAATTTTATTTTGTAGTCTTTCTATATATCTTACCTTTTAAATCCAGCTCCCCTTTTTAGGCCTGTATATGCCAAAAGCTAGTGGGTAGTAGTTAGGGACTGATTGGTTTAAGGTGAGCCTTTTCTGGCAGGTCAGTAAGAGTCCTGGCCTGCTTTACAGGTTCTTACTCTGTTTTAAATGGAATGGATCCACAAAATTGATGATTGCATTTATTTACTCCCATGAAATGGTGAAGTGGTATGAAGCCTGTAGAAATAAGCTTGTAAAACTGGCTAGAAATCACAAAGTACTAATAACTATGGGGGTGGGTGGGGGAAACAAACCTTAGCCTCTCTGAGCTACATGGCTTTTGACTCTCAATGTAGTAAGTGGGGTGAATTGCTCCATCAACCACAGTCTTTCAACCAAATATTCTCTGCACTTCACATCTGTCTGTATCTCTCTCTATATATGTTCTCTATTCTGTTTTCTTTCAACCAGTTGACCTCTGGAACACTGTTCTTCTGCCTACCAATGTAAGGCTTTTGATGATTTAGGTTTTTTTGTGTAAATCTGATCAATTTTTTTTAGTCTTGTCTAATAGTGATGTCACTATTTTGTGACATTATTTTAGTTGCTATAATCACTATTATGACTATGTTTCAGTTTGGTCATGGCCAGTTTGTGCGTAGTAACAACACCCATTGCCAATTAAGTGACTGTCACGTTGTTATATATGACATCACAACACATATGTTTAAAGCTGGCAATGCCCCGAGTTTTGGGTGTAAGCTTTTGATTCTCTTTTTTCTAAAACTCTGTTGGTCTATGTTAGTAGAGACTAAAGATGCTTCCATGATGACATTACTGCTGCGACTTTTGGCTCTGTTCCTGTTTTATTACACTTTATATATTTAGTGTTACTGGTCTGGTGATCATTTTATTGACTTACTAGCCATGGAACCTGTCCAGGACACGTAATTGAATAATTTAAAAATATTTGCTTTGTGCACCTTCAGCGCCTTTCCTCAGTATTCACGTGTGTGTAAATCAGTCTTCACTGGCACTTCCTTTCTTAAGCGCATTCGCATAAAGCCTGCTTCTCAGACTTCATCATTGTTTTTGAGGCACCTTTCTCAACTCTTGTTCAGTCTTTGAAGGCAAATCTCTCAGTCTGATCCTTTACTCCTCCTCATGCATCTCACACTCCTCTTTCGTCGCATCACCAAAGCCAAACTACCCAATCACACCAAAGCCAAGTTGTCCAATCAGATTGTTCAGAGGGATAGGACACACAGACCTTAGTGTTTCATTATTTGGTAGACACCCTAGAATTCTTTGCAAAGAATCTGCAGGTTCCTTTACTATTTTAATCTTATGGCCATGCAAGCTCAGTATCCTACCATCTGATCCATGATGGCCATCACAACTACAAGCTCATTTAAACTCTGCTGTTTTACCAACTTTAAACCCCTCACTATGGCCACTTCTTGCCTAATGAAGTATTCACTTCCATCTTCAGCCCTGTATGATCAAAAGGGGTTGTGTTTACTCTCGGGTGCTTAGTCCTACTTGCAGTGTCCATCCCCACCAAGGCACTCACTACATGTCTTAAAACAAACTTGAATGGGATGCACTTAAAATGATAACCAGTCCTTACGTTTCAGTGATTGTGTTATAAAACAACCAGAAAGGCAACAAGCAAACAACCTTAATGTTCAATAGCAGGATGTTTAACAAGAATAAAGACATAGGACAAATGGAGTCCAGGCAGGGTAAGTGGCAGTGATTCACAAATGGGATCTAAATTGACAGCCTTGGGCGTTAAAGTGTTATAACTTAACCTTAATTAAAACATTATTCCTTCTCTAGAATGACCATAATGGTTAGGATTAAGGGAGACAAAATGCAGAAGAATGAGATTAGAGAGACCTTTGATCTCTTGTGTTTCTGCATGTGTAACAATATAAAATAAAGTTCATGTCTGGCAATGCAATAATTAATGAATAAATTAGTAACAGGCTGATGGGCCAAACTATAGCAGACTGTGCATTTAGTTCTGGCAAAAGTTGACAGCTGCCCTAGAAAGCAAGAGTAACGCAGCCACGAAGATTATGTAGATGCAAGCATATTGGCCATGAGTCTTCTTAGTGCTAGGAGACCAAATTCTTAGGTATAACTTGCTCTTACTTTTATTTGAAGTATGAACATATTTTCACTATTGAACATTTTTTAAATAGACTATGCTAATCTGTGTACCTAACTTGCCTGAACCATTTCACAGGAGCCTGTCCCATCAGTATTGGGTATTAGGCAGGAACTAACAACACTGGACAGGCAGCCAGACCACTTTACAGCCCACTCAAACATATGAGGACAAGTGAGCATTGCCAATTAACCTTAACACATGTTTCTGGAAAGTGTGAGAAAGAAAGGAAAATGCCATGCAGATGTAGTGAGAATGTGTAAATTCCACATTGACAATATCCAGATGTGTAAAAAAAAAAGAAAAATTAGAAGTGCTAAAAAAATGCAGACTGGAAAATGAAAAGATCAAATATAGAAAGTTTCTTCCTAGTTTTTTATTGAACCATGCTATGGAGTAAAGGCAGGAAATGTCAGAGACATAACCTTCTCCCAGTATGTGGATTGTAACACCTGAGGAAATAGGACTATTGACCTACTGTATGCAAACGTTAAAGATCATAACCTGGTTCTGCTTCAGCCTCACTACAAATCAAGAGTGAGGGAGCTACCTTCAACCACATGCTCATTCAGGAAGTGGTCCCCTGAGGCAGAGCAGGCTCTGAGAGACTGCTTTGGAACTATGGACTGGGATATCCTGCAGAGATCACATAGTGAGAACATCGAGGAGGTTGTTGACTGCACTACTGACTACATCAACTTCTGTATGGACATGTAGTTCCAGTAAGAACAGTATCCTGCTATGCTAACAACAAACCATGGATTACAAGTGACATCAAGGGCCTTTTGAACCAGAAGAAAAGGGCTTTTAAGGGCAGTGATCAGCATGAGCTCAAGCACGTGCAGAAGGAACTCCGAGTCCAGCTCAGGGCGGCAAAGGAGCATTACAGGAGAAAGCTGGAGCAGAAGTTGCAGAATAACAGTACGAAGGGAGTGTGGGATGGGATGTAGATCATCACTGGCTGCAGCGCGAAGCGGGATGCCACCATCGAGAGAAACATAGAGAGAGCAAACCAGATGAACAACTTCTTTAACAGGTTTGACCACCCTAACCCACTCTTACCTCGGAATACTGCACCCTCCACCCATCCTTCTGCTGATATCAGCATAGGAGAGACATCCCCAGCCACAATTACAGCAGCCCAGGTAAGCAGACAGCTGAGGAGACTTCGTGCCAGCAAAGCAATGGGTCCAGATGGAGTATCGCCACAACTGCTGAAGGCCTGTGCATTGAAGCTGGGGAGTCCTCTGCAGCGCATCTTCAACCTGAGCCTGGAACAGGGGAGAGTCTTGAGGCTTTGGAAAACATCTTGCATCACCCCAGTCCCAAAGGAATCACATCCTAGTGAGCTGAATGACTTCCGACCTGTTGCTCTGACATCAAATGTGATGAAGACCATGGAGCGGCTGCTGCTTCACCACCTGAGGCCACAGGTCTGCCACGCCCTAGACCCTCTGCAGTTTGCATACCAAGAGAAGGTGGAAGTGGAGGATGCCATCATCTATATGCTACACTGATCCCTCTCCCACTTGGACAGAGGCAGTGGTGCTGTAAGAATTATGTTTCTGGACTTCTTTAGCGTCTTCAACACAATCCAACCTCTGCTCCTTAGGGACAAGCTGACAGAGATGGGAGTAGATTTATATCTGGTAGCATGGATCGTGGACTATCTTACAGACAGACCTCAGTATGTGCGTCTCGGGAACTGCAGGTCTGACATTGTGGTCAGCAGCACAAGAGCACCGCAGGGGACTGTGCTTTCTCCGGCCCTGTTCAGTCTATATACATCGGACTTCCAATACAACTCGGAGTCCTGCCACATGCAAAAGTTCGCTGACGACACTGTTATCGTGGGCTGCATTAGGAGTGGGCAGGAGGAGGAGTATAGGAACCTAATGAAGGACTTTGTTAAATGGTGCAACTCAAACCACCTACAACTAAACAACCAGCAAAACCACGGAGCTGGTGGTGGATTTTAGGAGGATCAGGCCCCTCATTGACCCCGTGATCATCAGAGGTGACTGTGTGCAGAGGGTGCAGACCTATAAATACCTGGGAGTACAGCTGGTTTATAAATTGGACTGGACTGTCAATACTGATGCTCTGTGCAAGAGAGAATAGAGCCGACTATACTTCCTTAGAAGGCTGGTGTCTTTCAACATCTGCAATAAGATGCTGCAGATGTTCTATCAGACAGTTGTAGCGAGCTCCCTCTTCTATGCTGTGGTGTGCTGGGGAGGCAGCATAAAGAAGAGGGACGCCTCACGCCTGGACAAACTGGTGAGAAAGGCAGTCTCTATTGTAGGCACGGAGCTGGACAGTTTGACATCCTTGGCAGAGCGACAGGTGCTGAGCAGGCTCCTGTCAATCATGGAGAATCCACTGCATCCACTAAACAGTATCATCTCCAGACAGAGGAGCAGCTTCAGCGACAGACTGCTGTCACTGTCCTGCTCCACTGACAGAGTGAGGAGATTGTTCCTCCCCCAAACTATGCCAATCTTCAATTCCACCCAGGGTAAACTTTAACATTATACAAAGTTATTGTCTGTTTTACCTGCATTTTTACCACTCTTTAATTTAATATTGTTTTTTATCAGTATGCTGCTGCTGGAGTATGTGAATTTCCACTTGAAATTAATAAAGTATCTATCTATCTATCTAGACCTGCTCTGTGTGAATGTATTCATTCTTAATATCCTTTGTCTTGGTCAATACACTAACATTAATTATTTTGAAAGGATTACTATGAGATAAATAACCAGGAGCTGTTGAACGCCAGGTAAGACATAGTCAATAGCTAGGCAGAAGACAAAAATTGTAAAGGCAAATCCAAAACCAGATAAGCAAAAATCAAAGGGCTGAGGAAAATATGTGAAGCAAAAACAAAAAATAAACCATGATGCCATTGCCTGCTTATTATTCAGCTAGCTTTGCTAATATACTTCAGAATGTCGAATCTACCAAGGGCTGTGCACTGAATGAACTGCAGCCCATTTTATACGTTGTGTCACCAAGTCATTATTTTGTAGCTTTAATTTTATTTTTTTTGCCATCCAGTAGCTCTTTTTGGATTGTCTTTCAGCTTGGTCATGGCCATGTTGTATGTAGTAATAGCACCCATTGCCAATCATGGGATTGTCACATTGTTATTTTCAACATCGCAACATGTATGTTTAAAAGATGGCAGTGACCAATGCTGTGTATCTTAGCTTTGGATATTTTTTTGTTTTAACACTCATTAGTGTTAAAGGAAGCTAAAATGTGCATCTGTAACAACTTTAGTCCTGGGATTTCTCACTCTGGCTTCTTTCATTAAGGTTTCTGTAATTTGCATTGCTAGTTTTAGCAATTGTTTCACTAACTTACATCCTGGTATTCTAGACCCCCATCTGTTGGATCAAGAGTTGAAGACTGAATGAAGTGTAGTCTTGTTTAAATATCTTGTTAATTGACCATGGCCACTTAACTATAGAAAGCAAGATGGTAACACTTAATCAATTTGTCTTAAATCCAAAAATAAATTGCGGGATGCGATTCTTAGTAATTAAAAAACTCAACATAAATCCAAAACGTACATATAAATATTGTGACTGCTGCTGCAGGGGGACGTGGTGGCCCTTTAGAAAATCCCCTCTTAAAACAGTTTTTTCAATGGGAAACATACTCACTTTTACAGCTCCCCTTTGCAGGATCAGCAGCCAGCTTGCTGTGCGACATGAGGCCGGGCCTGAGGTCTCACTGTCTTGTCTCTCTTTTCCCAGACTCCCTCTGCCCCAGCCACTGCTCCCGCCCTTCCGGGCCCCCTTGATGAAGAAGACTGTATGTTCTTTTGAGCAGGAGTCGGGGCCAATACGTCAAGTGTCACACACGTGCACATGGGAGGCAGCTAAAGGGCTTGAGTAAGGGCAGTTCCGAGTCATAACCGGGATGTGACAGAGTGCACTGACTCTTTTTCTCCCATTCCTGTACACCATTCATTGGAGATTCAACCTGGCCCTCTTCACGTCACTTCCAGGACCGAGCCTATGGAAGGAGATCTTGCTGGCTCCGGCCCCTGTGATATCACGTCTAGGCTCGAACCTATGGCTGAAGACCTTCATGAGCCCGACCCCTTTGATCTCACTTCCTGCCTTCCCCTTTAAAAGCCTCCACCTTTTCCCTATTCCCTCAGTTCTGTTTTGGACTCGATTTTGTGCACATCAGTGCTGTATACATATTTGCAACTTTGCAGCCAGGATGCCAAATACACGGGTGGCTGCCCAAAAACTTTTTATGACTCTGAGTCGAGCTTGTGAATCAAGTTTGACAGCTGTTCCTTGTGAGGCTGGATCGCCTCTGTAAGAGACTTGTATTTGTATCTGGCAGAACAGCAATACAGTTTCTACTCCTTGGAAAACCTGCAGAAGTCTCCTGTTCAACTTTGTGAACCAAGCTTGACAATATTTATGTTTTGACACCACAGTATCGCATTGGTTAGACTTACTTGCTGCTGCTGTCAGTTCCACAGACTATGGCCCAAATCACGATCCAGCCAGTGTCTGTGTTTAGTCTGCATGTTCCTGTGGTAAACTCCCCAGATTTTCAGTCATGTATCTAAAGTAGATTTGAGACTTTCGATTTGCCTACTGTGAGTGAGTTTGCTGTTTGATGATCTGTTCTCTCATCCATGTTTGTTTCCTATCTTGCATCTGATAATACTGTCAAGAGTTCCCTTAATATTGTGCTTTAAAAGAAAATTCTGTAAATAGCTGTAGGGTTATTCATGTCAACAGTTATGCATTTCTAATCTGAATCTGAAGACTCAGCTTTTGGCATCTAAACAACTTTGGACCTGTTTAGTAATTCCCATGTGTTTGCTAAGGTATTGCTGTGCATCTGCTTGGACAATTTTGTCTTTTCAGTCTGGCTTACTAGACTAAGTAGACAATTGACTTGGCTTTTATTAGCTGAGAATTCTTTATATGTAATCGGCAATGCTCACACAGGGTTTTGTTTTAACCATGATCAATATTATATTATATATTTTGTTTATGCTGTATGTGTTGTTACTGCTTTTGCACATATTTTCCATACCATTCTTTCAAATTCTTGTCTGTTTGGAATTGGCACATTCTTGTCTGGCAGTTTGGATAGTTTGGTTTTCCTCCCTTATCTCAAAAAATTGGGTATTTTGAGTGTGTTGTTGAGTCTAAACTGGCTTTTGTATGAGTGTGAGCATATAAATGCTCTTGGAAGGGTTGTTGTCCTATTCGGGATCATTCCGTTCCTTGTCCCTTAGGCTGTCTAAATAGGTTCTGCCTCAGTAAACCATGCTGAACTTAATCTAGCATGCCTTTACAACAGATGGACAGGATTCCATGACTGCTAGTTTAACCTTTATCCAGGTAAGAAATTAGAAATTGAAAACAGAAAACTTGACAGAGCAGTTTCAAGCTCACTTGATCAAATTCTTGTTCACAGAGGGTCTAAACATATTGCAAAGAGTAGGTGGCAGGAACCAACCCTGGGCTGGGCAGCAGTCTATTGCAGGGCCCATTCACACACACATCCATACATGGAATGCCAGTCAATTTAATCTCTATGTCTTTGGGGATTTGGGAAAAAAATGGAGTATCCAAAAGGAAACCCACAAGCACATATGGAAGATATGCAAACTCCACACAGACAACAGGGTGTTGGTTTCAAGCCCAGAACAGCAGAGCCTTAAGGCAGAAGAGTTAGTGTATTCTTGCATTTTGCGTTGAGAGTTGTCGGGGTACTCTCCTCCTGCATTTGGTGAGGAGAGATGTGCAAGAAAAAAGTTTGTATTATTATGTTATATTTCTGAGGTGGCCCTGACAGATTGGCGGTCTAGCTCTGTGAAGAGGATTACTTGTGTTCTGTTTTATGCATTGCATTTATTCCATTTTTTGACACCCATTGCACACAAAACCTACCTGGAAGGGGGTCTCTCTCTCTCTTTCTCTTAATTTGCCTTTCCCAAGAGTCCTTCCATTTTTTCCCTGCAAGGTTTTTTTTTTCCTTGTCTTCTTATTGAATCAAGGCTGTGTGATTCTGGGCTATACAAGAAATATTGTTGTTGTTGTTAATCACTAAGACACTATGCCATGCAGAGGAGATTTTTTTGATGTAAAATTCTTTTGGGATGTTTGGGATGTTTTTCTTGTCTTCTTAGGGGGTCAAGGCTGGATGACTGTCAAAAAACAGGGCCTGTTAAAGCCCATTGAGACATTCCTTTTGGGTTATACTTGAAATAAATTCTTGTTGTTGTTAACCATTAACCTACCATGCAATGCAAAGCAGATCTTTTTGATGTAAAATCCCAAAGTTTCAAACTTACGGCCTTAAACAGCTATATAAGCAATGACCTCAGACTGACCTAAAATCCCTTCCTGGTGCAACTGTAAATTTTTTTGTTACTATATTTAAACCCAGACTACCTCTGTCAGCAAACCCAAAATGTTCTCATTTTAAAGATAACAGATTTTTTGCTTATCGTGTTTCTGTCTGGCAGAGTCAGAGGTTAAGGAATTACTAATAATGACCCAGAGGACACACTGGCAATCTACATAAATAAGAAATATTACAAGTGATAAAAACACATTTCTGCTATTTTTTTTAATCTATACTGAATTGTGTGGTATGTAGGGAAGCTCTCATGCTGTTCCCGAACCCAGAATGACACTAAGTATGTTACAGTATAATAAGGAATAATATAAGGAAGAACTGAAAGTTATAAAATAAAAGGAAAACACTACTGGCTTCTTTGGCTGTTACTAACTAGTCTGGTCCCTTTTATTAGATGGTATGCCTAACACACGTACTCATCTCAAAACAGTCACAATTTACTCCTTTTTTACTTACAACACCTTCTCTCCACTCTATCTTTTCTATCATCAGTATAACACTTGTTCAACTTTTCTTCCAAATTTAAACAAAGTGGTATGTGGACTGGAAGAGACTTTTAAGCCAGAAATCACTTCTCTAGGAAGGCCCTTGTCACTCCTGGAGTCAGGTATAAGTAAAGAAACTCTGTAGGCTGCTCACCCAGTACTCGCAGTATCCTTTTAGTCCAAGCCTTTTGTTAAATGGTCAGACAACTGTTATAGTCCTTTCCTGTTACATTAGGTTGCTGTGAGTCACATATATAGTGGATTAAGACCCCTTCGCTTTCTGCACAAATGTATTGTGTTGGAGATTTAATTTTCGATGCATAATATTTTGCTGATCAATCTACATTTAATAAATAATAATAATAATAATGCATTGCCTTTATATAGCACTTAATGGCAAACATGTTTTTAGAAATGTATTTTAAATTTAGTACAAAGCAAAAATTGAAATCTCTGATTCACAGAAGTATTCAAACCTTTTCCTATGGCACTCAAAATTGTGGTTAGGCAGCTCCTGTTTGCTGTATACCTATGTATATAAGCTCCCACAATTCACATTGCAAATCAAGACAAAAAACCAAACCGTGAAGTCCTAGGAACCTTCGGTAGACTTGCATGATTAATTTGTGGTGAGGTACAGATTAAAAATTGTGAAATGGAATACATTTGGAACCTCCAGGACACTTTCTTGAGTTGGCCATATGACCAAACAGGGTAATCAGGAAAGAAGGGCCGTTGCCAGGGAGGCGACCAAGAACTCAATAGTCACCCCAACACAACTTTA
The DNA here is from genome assembly GCA_026402145.1 of Polypterus bichir lapradei. Lineage (NCBI taxonomy): Eukaryota > Metazoa > Chordata > Cladistia > Polypteriformes > Polypteridae > Polypterus > Polypterus bichir. The sequence goes on from JANRMT010062807.1 coordinate 44,106,091, forward strand.
GAAGTCTTCTGCTGAGAGGGGTGAACCTGTCAAAAATAACATTCCAGCAACATTACATTAATGAAGTGTTTCTACATATATAGAACATATATATAGAATTTAATATATATATATATTTTGCATGTTTCTGAGGATGCGCTCTTCGTCTTCTCTCTATCTCTGTCTTCTATGGTTTCTGCAGTTGGTTTCAGCACCTAATTATGGTGCCAGATGTACCAACTTTCCCTAGAATCTTTGAACAGCAGCTTAAGATGTACCCTATGTCTCCCTGCCCAGACATTGTGGACAAACTGGAGACTTCCATGGACTGAGTAAGATGTCATACGCACCTGCCCTGGAAATTCATGAACTCAGGCTCCATCTTCCATAATTCACATCATGTCACCTGTCAGACTACAAATTGCTCCTGCCTCATCCAGGCCATCTGCTGTGTTATCTCAAGGGCTCTTTCCATAATAAACTTCAACTAGTTTTTACACAAGCAATACTACAAAAAATATGTATTTTTTTAAATGAATAGATTTGAGTATGAATAACCCTAAATTAAACTATCTTCCCTTTTAACAGATTGCCTATCAGGAAATGAGATCAGTATTATTGTTAAATAGTTATTTTAGAAATCTATAGCTTCCAGTAAGCAGAAGAGTTTAGGAAACACTATTTAAAGTGACTCACTCAGGGTCACACAGAGCTGTAGGGTAGAATTTGAATACACAGCCTCGTTCTTATAAGTCCAAATCCTCAGCCAGGAAGGTGCATAGACTACTAATGAGACACAAATTTATTCAGCTACCTGGTATCTGTGAAATTGGGCAAGCAAAATATTTCTTGATGTAATAATTTATGCATAAATGTGTTTAAATATTTGTTTTCTAAAGGGATATGTAAAATCCACATCATAAAATTCACGAACTTGCTTCACAACAAAGTAAAATATCAGAGTGCTCAAAGCTACCCTTAAAATTAAAAATAAAAAAACAGAAAATGAAGCTGATTTGCTTGGCAAAGCATTTCTTTTTATTTATTTTTGCCATGTGTATCAGATGGCTGCCTCATTTAAGAAAGTGGCACATTTCGCATAGTGCTTATTTAAGGCCGAACTGATTGCACAACTAAGCATTTTTATGAAGGCACAGTCTGCGTCAAATGACCTTCCCTGCTGGGCTTCTGATGCCCTGAAGTCCTTTGCAGCATCTCAAATTACAAATTAAAGACAATCGCACCTGTTTCACACTCGTGCTTGAGAAAGCTTATATTCCCATGACTGCCTACCACAAAAGCTGGTAGAACCTCAACCAGGCCAACAGCTGCACAGTGCTGGATTCATTTTTTTATGTAACAGCAAGATGTGTCACCTGTCCAGATACAAATGAGAGTCTGTAATTCATCAGCCATGTATGTGTCTTCTGCACTATAGTAAGCAAGGCTGCACTGTGAAAGTTAAAGATAATCTATTTATAATAGCATACCGATTGAGAGCAATGGATAATCTCTTGTGTTGTTAAACTTTTAAACTGATGAATTTATTTTTCTTAACTGACAAGGTTTATAACTTTTAGAAAATGTCTAAAGGTTTATTCATTGTTTTGTTCTAAGATAATTATTTCCCTTTATTCATATACTTTCTTTAACTTCTTAACTTCAGCACTACCTTCATAAATATCCATTTCCTTGTGCGAAACACCACACAAAATTTAGCATCCTCACTGAGGCAAAGATAACCAACATTGAAACTGTGATCCTCTACCGATGGACCATTCAGAATGCATGCCTAACATTTCACGAAAAACATCCTCTATTCTTGGCTGACCAGAAGTTAGAGAATCAGTTGTGGCTAGGGAATGCAGTTCAAAGACACCATTATGACGTGTCTTATAAAAGGCCTGGATTGTGTGTGTTTTGTATTGGTAGAGTAATATATTACTCTACTTTCCCCTTTTGTATTATTAATATGTAGCCTTTGTCAGAATGCCTCAAATCTCACAGACTTACCACGGTTTATAAGGTATCGTACCGTATAACTTCTCTCCACCTTCCCTTCTACATTTATAACCTCAGGCAATTGGGTGTAGTAAAAGACAATCAGGAGTTAGTTACAATTTAAACAATGTATTATTGATAAAATTCATAAATAATAACAATATGCAATGTACATTAGAATATTGGCAACCATACAACCTGATAAATGGTGATATGTAGTTTGAGGTGGCACACAGACTTGTTAGTTACTTAAAATGTCTCTAGTTAAGGCATCATTTGTGGTCAGCTTTCTTCAGAACAGGCCTCATGTCTTTCTCAATTTGGCTGCCGAGCTGTGCTCTTCATTGTGTTGTCCTTTTAAGTTCATGGTGTGTGATGGTCTTTCATCAGTTTGGTAAGAGAGATAGAGTGAGGTAAAGTAAGCAAATGTATAGGTTTTCTGTCCAGTCCCTAGAGCCAATAGGGCATTGTGGTACTTAAAGGCTTCTGATACAAGCCAGTTCCAAACAGCCATATTGTACTTCAGACCAATGGGGGGAATAGAACATCTTCACACCTGCCCACCAAAACCATTTGTTAAGGTAAAGCTTGGCAGTTAGGCAGCCTGGCTTTCCTGTGGGGGCTAAATGAGAGACTCCAGCAGAGAAATACTGGTCAAACTTGTTTGAGGCACTTTCCAAAACCCTGTCATAAAATTACATAGAGACTCATTCCTAAAATTGCGGAGGGGTTCGTGAACCATCAAACCATTGATGTTATTATCTATAATGTAACACTAATATTTCATTGCTTTGTCTAAGTTACAAATAAAGACATACAAAATATTTATAAACTTGTATGCAAAATATCACAACAGTGTGGTAGAAATTGACATCGTAATTAAAGAACGAAACGTATTGTCTAACAGGACAAATCAGTAATTAGGCAGGAGAAAAGATGTTTGTTGTATCTTTTAATTTCTACTCTGCAAAATGCTTTAGAGGGAGCATTCTTCAAAAGCAGTCTGTTACAGAATGGTCAAAAAAATCAGAGAAACAAAGAGTAGAGGTTCATTTTATAAACTATTGAATTTACATACAGTGTCGATCAATGCATATATTTTACTCTTGTTGGTTCGTTGGGTTACACCCAAATGACTTATATAAAATAAAAGCCTGTTATATTATATTCTGTTTCTTCTTACACCTTTGAGTCGAGCAACCACTCTCAAAAGTTCTGTGCATACAGTATAACAGCTGTCCATTCTGGTTGTTTACAGGACATCTGCTGATTTCGTAGTCATCTTTCAGTACTTTTTGTTGTTCACTTAACCTTTATCTGGTTTCCTGATATACTTAAACAGGTTTCTGACATTTTTTAACCCTTTATACTATTTCATTAAGATGAATACTGTTACGCTAAAATTATTCTTCCACAATCAATACCACTAGCTAATCACAGAATGTGTCTAATAATGTGCTGCATGATTCAGGTGGCACTTCATTTTGAGAGTGCCCTCCTCTCTGATCAGGCAGGCATAAGACATCAAAGGCTGAAGAAACCAGATATGTGTTAAGTATCTCCCATATGGAAATTCCCAGCCCACCTTGTTCCTTTGTTTGTGAGTTGAGAACGTAAGTCCTCAGCTGCATTAGGCCACAGAAATCAGCTTAATTGTTGCAATTCTCTTTTTTACTGTGAGAAAAAAGAATTTAGTAGCACAATGTTATAAGAATAGTTCCAACAAGAACAGGCCATTCAGCTCAGTGTAGCTTGTTTATCTCTCGTTTATCAATCTCTATCACTCATTCAGTGTTTACTTTTACAATTATTCACTAATCATTTTTATTATGACTTACAAAAGATTTTAACATAATTGAGTAAAAAATCTATCTGGGGGACTGTTTTGAAACAGGTCCTACAGGACAAGGTTACAAAATTGATCAACGCAACTGATGTAGGATTCTTGAAGATTAATAATCAATAAGACACCCACCATGGGGGATACCATGATAGTGTCAGATTTGAAAAATAAATTTTAATTTGGTTAATTAATTCTCAGTTTTGCCTTTGGCAATACAGGTCAGTGATCATATCATTCGGCAAGTCTCTTACTTTATTTACCTTACTTTTCTCTGTGGTAGGAGAGGGTCTCCAGTCTTTATACTTACACAAAGGTAACTGAGGAAGACTTGTTTTAAGAAACATAATAATACAATTTATTTATAAACATAAGGATTATAAAAATATGAGAACTGCATCACAGTATAGTATATTGACATATAAGTCTGGAGACTAGAAAGACAAACATATACTGTAAGCTGGCTGTTTACTGGTTATTTAGAGTTCTTCCTTATCTTGGCACAGATAAATAGTTTTACAAAAGTAGTCTTTATGATAGAAGTCTTTATGGGTGATGTCTGATGTAGAGTGGAGTTTAAGTGGATGATTCTTCATGTGTTGGAGTGTATTCTTTCTCTTTGTTGTGTGGTCCTTGATAGTGCGGTGCTTCTGTTTTCTTAACTTGCCGTCTGCTGTATTTTGCCACTTCATAGGCATTACTCATTCTTGCCCAAGAGTTTAGATGCTGAAGTTCCCTTCTTGAAGTAATGACTTCTCAACCTTATAAGACTAATGGCACACAGCCTTGTCTTGGCAAATTGGGTGTTAGCTTCAGGTTCACAAAAAAAAGAGAATGTCACCTTTTCAGCACCTCATAGAGAGGGTGCACAGGGCCATCACAGGCCCCCGGGCAAAGTAGTGCACTGGGGCTCCCAGTTTGATTGCAAAACAGAAACTTACATAGGCATCAGAAACATCATGGGCCCCATCATGCGTCTGGTGCCCCTTGCCAGTGCCCATTGTGTCCAAATGTTTAGACAGCCCTGGGTGGTTCATAGCCTTTTAGGTTCCAGAGATCAGGTTTCAGAAGGTCATTTTGTATATTACCCCATCCCCAAGAGAATCCCCAGATGTTCAGTGAGTGTCCAGTGAATATCCCTGAGAGCTTCTTCAGGATGGTCCAGATAGTTTTAAGGCAAACTTCTGATCTGAGTGAAATCACTTCCAGTTATAAAATCAGTGTTTTCTAATAGGCAACTTCTTCTACCTTAGTTGTCATCTCTTGAATTATCTGTCTTTGCCTGAGTCCATTTTATGACTTCTGGCTCAAGAAGTCTGCAGAGGGGCCTCTGGAGAGATGTCAGATCACCTCTTATTTACACCTTTGTTAACAGATGAAGTCCAGGCAGATCCTGGCACAACCTAGAGTTCCCTCACAAATGTGTTTTGGGAGGTTCAACTGGATGCTGCATCCCTGTAAAGCCTGATTTCTTAACAGGCCTGGTGTGCCACAAAAGCCCATTTTGTCCTACAGTGAAGAGCTCTAAACCAATGATTGTTGTGGCAAAATTATTAAGCTCCTCATTATTTTTTTATTATGAAATGTATTTTATTATAAAATTAAAGCAGCCTGTGAATGATGTGGACCTGTTTGTGAGTGTGTATTAGTAACATCACCCTCACTTACAATACATGTCATGCCAGTGTTGCAGCTCAGATACCAATCATCAGAGTCTGCTCTCATAACAAACCTGGGGGCTGACATTAACTAGATTTGTTCTCCTGGAACTTCCTTGCAGCCATTGGCAAGCAATTTTTTTTTCTGTAAAACTATAGTTGCTAAAGAAAGGCATTGATGCAGTATGGTGAACAGAATGCCATCTAAAATACTAATAGGTAACTGTATGATGACATTTGAGATTTCATATACAAGAGATTGTACATCTGAATACCTCACTGCTGTGTGTGAAGAAATACAAAATAAAAATGGTAAACATTGCTGTAAAGAGAAAAATAAAACTAATCTTTATCATCTGTGGCACTAACAGATTTATGTAATTTTTCTGGATAATGTGTACTGGTGGGAAAACACAGCTTGATACAAAAATATACATTTAATTTCATCTATCTATTTACTGACCTGACTTAATACATTACAGAATAGCCAGCGCCTATTCTAGAATTGTGGGTTGGAAGGTAGGAACCAACCATGGACAGGGTGCTAGTCTGTCACAGGGCACAATCCAAAGGGATTCACCAGTGAATCGTCTAAAAAACTAAAAAAAAGAAATTCTCCATTCAGTCTGAAAACTGACCCCAGACCCGGAGCACAAAACCACTGGTCCACCATGCTGACTATATAAAGTATAAAGAATAGACTCTTTGGAATAGTTCTGATTGTTAAATTATCTCATCCAAATGAAAAAGCTACAGTTTTTTGGCATCCTGTATCAAATATGGACATTGTGATAAGTGTTCTGTGGATGCCTGGCTTTCAGCATTTCTAAAAGAAGCCATACAGTAAATGTGACCAGAACAGATAATAAAAAAATGCTTTGCAAAAAAATCTCAAATGGAATGTTGCTTTATTTTGAACGTGCTCAGAAAAGCAAACTTGTTCAAAGTGTTTGGCCGTGAATCTGCTCATTACTCTTATTATGAACAGTTCCTTCGCTTTCATATTGATTGACAAAAATTATTTACTGTCTCATCTTTCTCAGCAAGAAAAAAAAAATGTTTTCTTTAAATTCAACTAAAATAATGTAATATTCAGTACACAAATTGCTGTTATTATTTCTAAACGGTTGGCCAATATTAAATTTAAAAGGCTGTAAACTCTGAATAGACCTTAACCTGCTAATTAGCTTCTTCTTGGGTGCTTACACTATCCACGCGGCATCTAGATCAATCATTCTTTCAGCAGGTCTGAAAAGCAGGAGTTTTTCCTTTCGTTTTGTTTTCTACAAAGTTTCAGGAACTGCTTTGTGTTTTCTATTAAATAAAATGAAGTTTGTATTTTAATATTTTCTTATTTATAAAGATGCTGGAGACTGTTGATGTGTTACATGCTGGTTAGACATGCATGTAACAAGATCACTGTACTATGAACATGTGAGAATATTAGTACCACTACTACTACTACTACTATTAAATACAGTATGTCGATACATTCATTCACTTTCTGAACCTGTGTATTCTATTTCACAGTAATAGGAACTCATATTCCAAAAACACTGCAAACAAGAGCCATTCCAGTCCAGTCAAAACAGTCAGTTAAGAAGGGCAATCTACTGTAACTCTGCAGGGAAAACAGCTCTGCCACTGTATCATTCCACTACTAAACATGTCTACTTATACCTCCATTCAGCACTTAACCAACTTAATTTGGTTCCTAGGAGCTTTGACCTCAAGGCCAGGGACAAGCCCAGGACAGGTCACCAATCCATCACAGGGCACACTCACTCAAACGCCTAGCCTTATTCAGAATCAGCTCAGAGTCACCCATTGATCCAAGAGAATATGGCCCTCATGCAGTGGAGTCACTTCTGGATTCCTTCTAACAGACACAAATATTCACTTCCCATATACCATAAATAGTCTTAATGATGGGTGCATCAGTCAAAAACTTCAGGGGAATGTTAATTTGAAAAACAAAATGTGCACACCTAGTTAACCAAGAAACAGGTTAGATTAAAGTTTTCTAATGCAGATTCCGCTAATCACCTTTCACCAGAGTGTATTTACAGATATTGGGTTGTGAGCTTATATATACCAAAATACTATTTATCTTAATAAAGAAATCAGTAGTAATGGATCCTTCTTTCTGCGGTGGGTTGGCACCCTGCCCAGGATTGGTTCCTGCCTTGTGCCCTGTGTTGGCTGGGATTGGCTCCAGCAGACCCCCGTGACCCTGTGTTCGGATTCAGCGGGTTGGAAAATGGATGGATGGATGGATCCTTCTTTATTTTAAAGGCACCTTTCCTAATGAGTGTACAGGATATATCTATATACAGTATTATATCATAAAAGGGATTGCCGAGCAAAAATCAGCACAAAATTAGGGTGAAAGAAATTAAGTACTCACCTATGTAGGTTAAAGAAGATCAAACACTGCCTGCTTGCTAAACGACAAACTCTGTTCACAATTGAGTCCCCTAGATAAAATGCTGAACTTTAGAAAGTTGTAGCCATAAATCCTGAGTGCACGAATGGTGATCCTGACCCAGAAAAGCGGGTAGTGTGTGCCAATGTGGACTATTGCCCACTGACTTTATAGGATATCCATTGATTTTGGGGTATCAGCCATCAGTTAAGCATAAAAAGAACACTTCGATAGCAAAAGATATGAAGTTGAATTGTGCAAGCCAAAGGCCTGACACCAGAACAGGACTAGGACCTACACATTTTTCATATATAGTATTAGTCTTTACAATATTACCATGTCCCACGTCATATATTTTGCAAATTACTCAAATGCACCCTTGTATCATTTTGTCTTTTAAGGGGAAGGCTGTCAAAAGAAACTAAAATGGAAAGAAGCGTTATCTAATACAATTTGGCTGAACTTCTTCTGAATACAAATAAAGTATCTATCTATCTATCTATCTATCTATCTATCTATCTATCTATCTAT
>JANRMT010062807.1:44114534-44126016 GCA_026402145.1 Polypterus bichir lapradei
TATCTATCTATCTATCTATCTATCTATCTATCTATCTATCTATCTATCTATCTATCTATCTATCTATCTATCTATCGTATTCTGTATTAATCACTTACTCTCAACCAAGAAGTCAGAAAGAAGCACCATTCTCTGAAACCTAAAGCTTATTAAATTCTTTCAGGGATTTTTGAGAGTCAGGGCAGTAGAAGTGAAGTAGTCTAACAGGGCTGTCCAGCTCCACTCTGAGGGCCACAGTGGGTGTTGGTTTTCATTCTGTGTTTGATGAAGGGAATGATTGTAGAGTATGGGAGACAAAGTGGAGAACTTTATTTGTTATGCAAAGAGAACTGTCTGTGAATTAGCATCAACAAACTCAAGGAACTGGTTATTGACTTTCATCTCACCAAAGAGCTTCTATGTCTTGCCACTATTCAAGGAATGGATGTAGAGGTGGCACACTCCTACAAGTACTTAGGGGTCCATATGGATGACAGGTTGGACTGATCTCAAAACATAAGAAAGGGGAGAGCAGGCTCTTTTTTCTTAGGAGATTGCATTCATTTAAATTGAGTAGTGACATCCTTCCCATATTTTACAACTCTGTGATGACCAGTGCAATTTTCTATGCTGTGGTGTGCTTGGCTGGTAGCATCACTTCTAGATAGGCCAACCGAATTAACAAGTTAATTAAAAGGGCAAGATTACTTATGCACCCCCTGAAGATCGTAGTGAAGGAGAGAATTAAAACAAACCTGAGTGCCATTATGAACAATGCTGCACATCCTCTCTCTGACACACTAACACTGAGGATTTTCAGTCAAAGAATCATTCAGTAGAAGTGTATCAAGAAACGCTATGGGGAAACCTTTATAGCAACAGCAATATCCCTGTATAATGCTTCACGGGGACAGTGGCAGCAAGTCAGAAGTTTTTTTTCCTATTTATCTATCTATTTATGTTTTTATTTATTTAGCATTAGAATTCCTGAAGCCTATGAAAAAACTTGTAATCCCAGCCCACCTTAAATCCCTTCTCACCTCTCCATCAGCGTTTTTTGTTTTGTAAATGCGTCGATCAGCACAAGCAGCAAGCAGCCTGCTGTCCCATCCAGCGCCTTGACGGATCTCAACTCTCCCAGCTGAAGCCAAGGCTCCTTATCTGCATGTGAGTTTCATGGAGTTGTATAGCTTAAATAATATAATGTCATTTGGAAAACATGCATTTTATGTATGTTGCACGTCTACAATGATCTGGGTAAGTGTAGGATGAAAGGAAATGTGAGAAATGCAAAAAATGCTGGATACACACCTAAAGCAGAAGCTTTTTTAGTGTTATACTAATAATAACGAGAAGTGTATAATGTGTGAAGGCTTTAATCCAAATATCAAATAAACATGTGTGCTTTTAATATAACCAAAGAAAAAAAAAAGCATTTGATTTACATGTGACTGCCAATGATTTAAAAATTCAAGCTCAAATGTGACTGGTTTTAGCTCCAAATTGATTTCTTATACATTAATTTTAATTGACTTCCTTTTTAAGACTCAGACCCCTTTATTGTTCATTTTTTTCCCTTAATTAACAGTCAAAGAAAAATGAGATACAAAGTGAGCCTACACTTGCCATGCTAACCTGTGACATCATACAATATTTGAAAATAATGAAAGGTGAAGGCTCTACAATGTTGATCTGCTAAGTTTATGTTAGCTTGCCAAGGATTCAACTCTCTACCACCTCCTCTGCCATTTCTATTACTACCCTTTCCATTTCCACAACTTAAAAGCACACTTAAAATCTAGCATAACATCATTCCAGAATCAATTGTTCTGGAAAGCACAATGGTGTAACCCAAATCTAACATTTATCATCCATCCTTTTTGTGCCCAGTAAAAAGGTTTACTTTTTAGCACTCTAACACTTTTTATGAGTTCTTTGAGCCTACTTTAAAACATATTTAGTGTAGATGCCACATGGGATGGATGGGCATCCTAGACGGGAGACTCCTAATAGTGAGATAAGCATCCCGGCTGGGAAGGAAAGAAGGAGCAGATCCAGAAGGAAGGAAGGATTGGAAAGGATGGACAGACAGCCCATTGAAAAGAAAAGATTTTGCTGGGGGTTTGTTATTCCCTCAGCACGCTAGATAGCTGCTGTACCAGATATCGGTACCCAGTGGAAAGACAGCAGGGCATGCAGGGAAATGTAGAGCAGTATGGCAGAGCAGCCCTGCTGGAGTCACTAGGTGCTGCAAAAGGGCGCTGCAGGGAGACAAGCTCCTTGCTGTAATGGAAGTACTCCCAGGTCCTTAATAAAAAGGACCGCACTCCCTTGGCCAGGCAAGTCAGAGCAGGGAGGAAGAGTGGAAGAGAGGCAACACTCGACTGAAGGAGGGTAGTGCAGTGGTGGGAGAAATTGTAGTGGTAAACTGAATTGTGAAGAGAGAAAATCTGTGATTTTGTGCTTTTGCAACTTTGGAGAAGATTTTGGTGAATAAATCAACCTTTATTTGAACCCAGGACTGTGCTTGTGTGTTCATGCTCGGGTTTGGGCTCGCTGATGCCCTGGCTATCATCCCTGTAGTTAAACCTAAAAAAAAGATTAATAGAACCCTGAATGAAAGTTATTCTTGACAGCCTATTTAAAAATCTAGATCACAGAAATGTTGATAGCTTTATGACTTGCTTGCATTGTTTGTTATGGCTAATTGTAACATTGACATCAGCACTCGTTTAATAAGCTAAATGATGACAGTGGGGCACATTTCAAGAGGGGTAAAATTCTATATCAGGCAAGAATATTCCCAATATTAGATAAAAATGCTAAAATACCAAACTACTGACAGTGTTGAAATTACTATGATGCTTATCTAAAGTTAAAATGTGTTATCAGCTAATTATTCCCCTTTTTGGATCACCTCTGCAATAGCATATGTATTAAAGCCACTTCTCTACAGCAAACTTCACCTTTGATTTTGTCCAAAAGATAATGCATATCTACTACCATCAGTGTGAAAGTCTAATATGAAGTGTGGCAGAAAAGTAGTGAGACTGGCAACACTGCGAGCGATCTGGCAACGCTGCGCTGTTGTCCTTGATAGAGCACGTGTATCAGTACCCTCCCATAGCTCAGTGCGAGTTTCAACTCCTTCCGTTAACTACGTGATTTTTGTGACTGCTATTAGCGAAGTTGTGTTTTTGGTTGTGCGTCACGCAAAATGGAACAGCGGAATTTGGAGCAACGTTGTGCCATTAAATTTTGTGTTAAGCTTGGAGAATCGGCAAGTGTGGCTCAGAAAAAGGGTCATTCGCGTGAGACCAGACATTGCAGACAAATGGATGCTCCATCATGACAACGCCCCATGTCACACTGCCCTCTCCATAACAGAATTTTTGACCTCAAAAGGCATTCCTGTGGTTCCCCAGCCCCCTTATTCACCTGACCTCAGTCCGTGTGACTTTTTCCTTTTTCCTAAACTGAAAAATGTCCTCAAAGGACATCATTTCGGGACTTTAGAAAACATCCAAAAGAGTGTAACGGACATGCTGAAGTCCATACCGGTTGAAGACTTCCAGCGCTGCTACCAACAGTGGGAACAACGTCTCCATCGGTGTGTAGCTGCCCAAGGGAACTACTTTGAAGGGGATAACATTGATGTTTGAAAAAAATAAAAACTTTGGTAAATAAAAAATCAGTCTCATTACTTTTCTGCCACACCTCGTATATCTCAGTTGTGCATGTGATGCCAATGACTACATTAGGTCTTTGCCTATTAATCACCACCACAACTTTTTTTCAAACAGTATAATTTGGCTTTGAGGTAATGTAGCATACTCATTTCAAATAAATTTAAGTGAGAAGCATGGGGTTGCAGCAGTGCTTAATTGTGCTGGAGTGACCATTGAGGAGCTGTTGTTTATTCCAGTAGCACTGGGTGCAAGATGGGAAGCAACAGCTGACAGACAGGATGTCAGTTCATCATTTTGGAAACTCATACACACTGCAAGAGAAACAGACAACCATGATAAGGAGCTGGGGTTACAGGGCTCATCACCCTGTATAACTGGTTTGGAAAAGATAAACAAAACATGCAATGATTGTGCAGACATCTTTGCAGATGCGAGTTCAGAACAGAACTGTCAAAGATGGTGGAGCTTCAGTTATGGATCCTTCTGGCAAGAAGAGGCGGGTCCAGGTGGATGGACAACGGAAATGACAGAGGTGCTATAGCTGCCAGTCATCCAGTCTGCAGACGGAAGAAGAGAAAAAGGCATTAGGACACAGCGCCAACTCCTGGAGTGGAGGTAGAATTACAGTCACTAGAGCCTTTCAGATATGTCCATTATGTGCATGTGTATGACAACAATCATACTCAAAGAAACCCAGTTTAGAGACAATTTAAAATGATGTAAACCTATTTGAAATATGAGATTAAATCTGGTGTACCCGAGGGGTGAATGAACAAATTTACACAAGCAAAAACCAGATAAGGGTTTCACACCTAGGGCACTACAGCAATGATGCCACAGCCTTAACCACTGAGCCAACATACCACTTATATTGTATTGCCAGTGACTAATTAAACATGTTTGTTAAGTTATTAAAGATAATCATCATGCAAAAATATTGTGTACTTTTTTTTAATCCATGAATGTGAAGGAAAAATAATGCAAAAGAAAATAAAGTCACAGAGTCAAAAGAAAAATTACTTTGATTGGCAAAGCATCTTTTTGTTAGTGTTGAACTATCTACCTCATCTCTGCCTGTATTGTAAAGTGTGACAGAATTTCCATATCCAATACAGAAGTCATTGTTGAAGATTATTAGATCCCATAGGAGTAATATGGAAAATCAGACATCAAATCTGCAGGGTTCAGCAGGAAACTGAAAAAAATGTCATTGCATGTTAATGAAAAACATCCACAATAAATGTGTTAACAAGACAGTGACTGAATATGGCTTCTGTGATAAGTTCAACAAACTGGTTTAAATGCAATTCTGCCAGAGCAATTTTACATCAAAGATAACATTGCTTAGAGTTCTCTTTGTCTCCTTTTATATTTAAAAAATAATAATAACTTGGCACAATTAGATGCACAGTATGCCCTCAACCGAAAATAAGAATAAACTGTTTGGCAGTATATAAAATGTTTCTGATTTAGACTTGGTCTCTTTCAATACATGCTTACCACTCACTCCAAAGTCTAAGTGATTTTATAGATCAGCTCTTGGCATCTGAGCAGAGGGACCATGAAGAATAATGTGACACTTATGATTCATTGTATGAGCGTGCCATTTTTTGTATTATCATTTGACAATATAGCTAAGGAAACCTCCGTCACTGCCAAAAGAGATCCTACTCTGCTGGGCCCTTGAGCAAGACCCTTAACCTGTAATTGCTCCAGAGGTTCTGTACAATGGCTGACCCTGCGCTTTGACCCCAAGGGGTATGCGAAAACTAACAAATTCCTAATACAAGAAATTGTATAAGGCGAAATAAAGAACAAAAAAAAAAAAAACCTGAATCACCCTTAGGTTAGTCTCTCTACTGATGTCCATTTTCTGTGGAGGATGACAACCAGGGTGAAGTCTGCACCCAGTAGATAATACCACAATCATTTCAATGCTGAGTTCACAGCAGGAGCCCTGTGTTAAAAAATTAAATCTTGGTAATGATCTTTTCTGAAAAAACACATAACAAATTATTACAGGCCTGACAGAAATGTTGTGTGACAACCAGTGTAAGAGCCATTTGTTTGTTATTTAAGCTATATTAAATGTTTGCCTATAAATTAGTGGATAGTCTATGGGAGGTTCATATAACCCCCACAAGCTGAATTGAACTGATATATTCTAACTGTTTCTTGTCCCTCTGGCTATAGATTAGTCTCAATTAATGACCTGCCTTGCTGTAAGTAAGGCATGGAGGGCACACGGTTTCAAACTGTGCCTTAACATGCTCAATAGTATGTAACGCAACAAGCTTTATTGAACGTGCAGTGCCGTACGTTTAGAGCATACTGAAGGTGAAGTAAAGCACCTTTAAGTGTAGAAACAACTCAAGTTTCACAAGAAAAGCTAAGTTTAGAGAAGAGGCATTTTTCCAATTTTTATGCCTTTTATTCTATATGTGTAACAACCTATTTCTTTATTCCTGTGTGGATTGAGAGATATCTTTCGGCACGTGTTTGACCCATACTTGATCCTACCTTATTCAACAGCAGCTACAACCAGATTTGTCAATCAGGAACCCTTTACAGATAACTGTGTCACAAGAAGCTATTCAAAGTGTGTCAGAATATAATTTAGAGTCCATTCATGCATTTTCCAACCTGTTTTAAACAAGATAGCATTGTGAGACACTGGCAGCAAGACAGGAGCCAATCCTGGGTGGGATATTCACCCAAGGCAGAGCACACTCAAACACACACCTTAGCTTAAATAATATACTTGTTTTGTAAATAGGTTTGTCTTCATTTAGGGTTTGGATGTTCTAGGAATCAATTCCCATTGTTTATTTTCAATTTATTTTAATTCTGTTTCATTTTCTTAAGACACATAATCGGAATGTTGTGGTCACTGGAACTGATGGTATAAATTTGGCTTTGTTTCCATTGTTTCTTATCCTTCTATGGATAAACAATCTTACTGTGATAGTTAGCTTTATTTCAAGTAGTGCTAGGATTGGTTCTTTTGCTGTTGACCTATTTTTAGTTTTGGACTCTGTGAAGAAAACACAGACACACAGGTTAAGGGTTCGGGATTCCGTCCCCGTATACTTTAAACCACAGTATTAGAAAAACAGGTATTCTTAATAACGGTCAGTTTTGTGAGCTACAATTGACAATGCATCGTGGAAGCATGGACATATTTATGAGGTGGGGAACGGAAGTAGGAATGCTGGGAAAATGACGTGGAGGATCTTGGGACGGTGGTGACGTCATTTGCAATGGACTGGAGGTGAACTCAGAACATGGAAGCAGCTTGGACGTCTGGATGAAGCTTTTGTGAAGATGCCATGCTCGTTTGTTGTTCATCTTTCATGTTGAAATAAAGAGATAGGTGTTAACACGTTGTCTTAGTCCCCCATTTTGTGGTTTCATGTGGCTTGTCGGGTCCTTTATCTACCCCCTAATCGCTCGTGTGTGACAACTCACAAATTTTGTTTTCAGCCCTTTGACTCATATTTGCCTGTTTTGTATTGTTACTTTTCAGCTTTTGACTTTTGCCTGTATTTTGACTGTTTGGCACAGTGTTTCTCATCTTACCTTTTGACCTCACAAAAATCTTTACGCACATCAAAGTTTCCATAACGCAAACATATTTGGATTCGACAATTAATCTAATTTGCATGTCTTTAAGCTGTAAAAGGAAAACTGAACAAATACAAGTATTGACTACCTGATAAATTACAAGCAACCAAACTTAGAAGAGTTTATAGAAGTAAAGATGAAATGACAGCACATGGCAGAAAATTGACAGTTAGAGATGTTAATACAGTAACTCTAGAATGTAGGAGTGCGTGCTGCAAGCAGCCAAGAAGCTACCTTAAAACTTGGCTACAGGTACACAAGGTGCAGACAGGTGATCTTCTAGCCTGGTGTCCTTCAAACAATTAAAGGGCTGCCTCTGATCTGGAAATGTCCCAATATATGGTTTAAAGGATACTCCTGACCAAAGGTCAAAGAAAATGGAGCTGAGAGGAGAGCTGGTCACAGAAAAGGAAAGCAGAATTTGAAGAGAGTTATGTGATATTAGTTTATTTAATTTATGTGATCGTTCAAAGAGCAAACTTGTATATAAACGCCCAAAGGACAGGTGGTTTAATTGTTTCCCTTGTCTTTTGAACTCTTTTATGCTCTATGTGTTTGTCTCCAATTATAGTGTTTGTTTTTTGGTTATAAAACATGCCATTTTTCCATTCCATGGTTCCTACTTGTGTTCCTCAGGATTTATGAATGGTTGAAGATTGCCTTCCATTTTCCTCAAATGTATACTTGTAATGTGTTTGGGAACATTATGGGAAGGGGGCATAAAAATAAACGTTTCTTATAGCTAATCCCATACTAGACTCTCAGACTAGATCTTGGAAACTTTGTTAAAGGAATACTCCATATGTCACCTACTCTATTTTAGTTTGCATTGATGGCCAAGAAAAAAAAAAGTAATTTCATGTTTTCATGCAGAACACAAATAACAAAGTTTCTGATAGAATAGATGTCAATGATGACAAATGTTGAACATTACTTGTGTCTTATAATCCACATTTCAAGTCTTCCAGAATTCACAATGTCCCAAATACATGTATTTTTGTAAATTATTATTAAATAAAGTACCTCCAAAAACACTTTCTTAAATGAAAATGTAGCGTACTCAGATTTGTCCGAGTATTTGAATTGAGAACTCACCTTTCTGCCTTGTTCATTAGTCAGAAGCCCAACCCAGTAACAGCTTATTCACTGGCTAAATTTGCGATTCACATAATAACCAAAAACGTGCACTGAGAGACATATAAAACTAACGATTAAAGAAAATTTAAAGAAAAGCGACTGAAAACTTTACCATGAAGAAAATACTCCTCAGATTTGTGCATATCCAAGATATTTGAATGAGCAGAATGTGATTCACCTGCGTAGTATCACAGGATGCTGCTAAGTACAGTGGTACCTCAGTATACATCCTTAATCCTTTCCAGATCCTTTGACTTATACCAAACAGGACATATACCAAACAGGTTGTATACCAAACAGATTTTCCAATAAGAAATAAAGGGAAAATGATTAATCCGTTCCCATGAAAAAAAAATCCTATTGTTACTGGCATATTATACAGTAATCCCTCGCTATATCGCGCTTCGACTTTCGCGGCTTCACTCTATCGCGGATTTTAAATGTAAGCATATCTAAATATATATCACGGATTTTTCGCTGGTTCGCGGATTTCTGCGG
Organism: Polypterus bichir lapradei; assembly: GCA_026402145.1. NCBI lineage: Eukaryota > Metazoa > Chordata > Cladistia > Polypteriformes > Polypteridae > Polypterus > Polypterus bichir. The sequence goes on from JANRMT010062807.1 coordinate 44,123,462, forward strand.
ACAATGGGTCTTTTAATTTATGGTACATGCTTCCTCAGTTTGTTTGCCCAGTTGATTTCATACAAGGGACGCTATTGGCGGGTGGCTTAGAAGCTACCAAATCAGAGCATGTATTACGTATTAACTAAAACTCCTCAATGATATACGATATGCTTCCCGTGCGGTGCTTGATTGTTTGCTTTTTTCTGTCTCTCTCTCTCTCTGCCTGACGGAGGGGGTGTGAGCAGAGGGGCTGTTTGCACAGAGGCTGTTTGCCTAGAGGATACGGACGCTCCTCTACAAAATGCCGCTTTATCGCGGTGCATCGGCATACTTAAAAGCACAAAAGCACGTATTGATTTTTTGATTGTTTGCTTTTATCTCGCTCTCTCACTCTGACATTCTCTGCTCCTGACGGCGCTCCTTTGAAGAGAAGATATGTTTGCATTCTTTTAATTGTGAGAAAGAACTGTCATCTCTGTCTTGTCATGGCACACAGTTTAAATTTTTGACTAAAGGGTGTTATTTCATGTCTAGAGAGCTCTAATAATGTTAACAGTGTGGGAGAGTTTATAAGGGCTTAAAATATATAAAAATAACTATACAAACATATGGTTTCTACTTCGCGGATTTTCACCTATCATGGGAGGTTCTGGAACACAACCCCCGCGATCGAGGAGGGATTATTGTACATTGATGTGGTTGTATAGAATAATTTAAACACTGCTTAATACTAAAATACATAAATACAAAGGCAATTAAATGAAATAAATGAAAATTTACTTTTTAATAACATTTTTGTTTTTCACAATCGTAGATAGCCTCGTTCTCGTCATACAGCAGCCATGTCCCGGATACGCATGCCACCTTCATACTTTTCAACATCCTTCCATCCATCCATTATCCAACTCACAATATCCTTTTCAACAATCAATTCAAATTTACGTGAAAAAACACAAAAGCATGTGAAGATTCACATAGAGTTATAGCATGGGTTGTTCACTGAATGCTAGCAACTGGCGTACTGATGCTCGTGGGCATTGTGGCTTTGTCTCGAGAGAGGTAAACAAGGGTAGCACGCGAGTCGTATTCCAAACAAAGGTCGTATACCAAGCAAAATTTTTCGCATCCAAACAGGACGTATACCAAGTTGGACTTATTCTAAAGCGGACGTATACCAAGGTACCACTGTACTCCCAAAGTATTCTAGTTGTGGATACAAATTTAAATGTAAAAACAGGATGAGGATACAATTCAAATTCTCATTTGCATCCTATTGTGTTCCATTTTTATTCACAAGAGCATTTTCTGGAGGTGGCATAATTAACACTATTTTAGAACGTATGATTGGGATGTTGAGACTAAATACACCAGGACAACTTGATATGTGGATTTTTTGACACATACAGTATAACGTGAGATTTTTTTCATGGACATTTTGATATTGTTTGCTGTTGTATAATGTTGGTCACCAAAGACCAGCATTTCCCAACCTTGGGGCCATGGCCCACTAGTGAGCCATGCAGACATTGCAGGTGGGCCAAAGCAGGTCCAAAGATGAAACCCTGCACACTGCTCTAATGATTTATAGCGGCAGCATCACAGGTTGATCAAGGCTGACCCCAGGCAAAACTCCATCCACCTGTCCAATGACCGCACTTTATTCGCAGCAGAAGCATTGCAGGTAGATCACGGCTGATTTTGGACATCTTCTCCAGCCCAGGCTATGACAACTGTGCTTGATTCACCAATAGCATTGATGATATTGATGATGATTCATCTAATACTCTGATTTTCTGGTGACTTCCCCACCCCTCCACTTTGACAATCAGTTTGTCAAGGGTGGCCACATGGGTTTGGGTGCAAAAACACTGGCATGTGAAAACTAGGTTGTGACACCACAAAGGTATGTATTGTCTGTCTTCTCTTTCTGTCAATGGACTTTTATGGGGATATATTATACACCATGCTGCATTCTTTAGAGATACGCAACAGATGGTTTTATAGGGTGCTATTCATTTATAGGCTGTGAAATCGAAATAAATAATCATTTGTGATGTACAGTACAGGCTAAAAGTTTGGACACACCTCCTCATTCAATGTGTTTTCTTTATTTTCATGACCATTTACAGCACTCCATCACTCTCCTTCTTGGTCAAATAGCCCTTACACAGCCTGGAGATGTGTTTGGGGTCATTGTCCTGTTGAAAAATAAATGATTGTCCAACTAACCTGACTTCTGCACAACACAACTGCTGGTCCCAACCCCATTGATAAAGCAAGAAATTCCACTAAATAACCCTGATAAGGCACACCTGTGAAGTGAAAACCATTTCAGGTGACTACCTGTTGAAGCTCATCGAGAGAATGCCAAGAGTGTGCAAAGCAGTAATCAGAGCAAAGGGTGGCTATTTTGAAGAAACTAGAATATAAAACATGTTTTCAGTTATTTCACCTTTTTTTGTTAAGTACATAACTCAACATGTGTTCATTCATAGTTTTGATGCCTTCAGTCATGAAAATAAAGAAAACACATTGAATGAGGAGGTGTGTCCAAACTTTTGGCCTGTACTGTA
>JANRMT010062807.1:44131016-44168459 GCA_026402145.1 Polypterus bichir lapradei
AAAGCACTTTTTGTAAGTCTTAGCCTTTCTAATGTATACAGTAGTTTATAAAATGTTCAGTAGATAAAGGTATTAGCCATTCTTTCAAATAATGTGTTATTTCTGCTATATTAAATTTAAATAAAATAATTCATCAATTTTGCATGTAGAGATTTCCATTCATATTTAGCCAAAAAGACTTGCTAATGAAAGATTACATCAGTAGAGAAATATAAAAATTCTAGTGAATGTAAAAAAAATGCTAAGAAGAATAAGTATTTTTAATTTGTGCGTCCATACCATGCTTTTTCCTGTCAGGTTATAATTTTCTGCAGTTCTAACACAGTTAAGCAGTCAACATAAGGCTGTAAGTGTGAATGCTGTTAATTTAAGGCATATGAGATATTTACTTAAAATATAGTTAGGATATTCTTAGCTGAGGGGAAACAGAAGCACATAATAACTATCTCTGCCTCTTTCCAGGCCCAGCATACTAAATTTAAATCCAGTACCTCAATTTCGGCATGGAGTTTGCATGTTCCTCCTGTGTACTGGTATTTTTTTCTGGGTACTCCGGTTTTTCTTCCACAATCTCAAAGTCTTGTACGTTTGGTTAAAATGGCCTCAGTGTGAGTTTGGGTGTATGTATGAGTGGAGAGTGCAATGAACTGGTACTCTCTCCATGTCTTTTTCCTGCATTGGGCCCAGTGCTGCAAGAATAGGCTGTTGTTCACTGAATTGGAGTAAAAGGGTTTGAGAATGACTATGACTGTTATTAGTTTGGCAATGAAAAGAACACAGTTTCATTGAGAATGTAATTAACTGATTCCAAAAACAAAGGACATTTCTAATAAACAGTAGCAGAAAGAAAATATCAACTGTGGTACCATAGTGCAAAGAATCCTATAAAGTTGGCATTTTTCTGCTGAAGCGTTCTTTTTTTCAGAGTTAGGTAGAAGCCATGGTTATGGGTATATCGACCACTAATTCTCTTGGAAGTTAGCGTTGAGCAGTTGTCCTTATTTGTATATGTCACTGAATTTATTTGAAAGATTAAGATTTAAAGCCAGTCAACCACCATAAAAAATTTTAAAGAAATGAAAATTATACTTCTCAATTTAGCCAGAAATTAGAAGTGGAAGATTTGTCAAATGTAAAGGAGCTAAGCTGGATAAGAATTCATGGTAACACGTTGCATCTATTTCTCATTTACTTTTATGTAACAAGACCTTAAGAAAGGCTTCCTTGGGTGTTCATAACACTTACAAAGCATCAGTGATTTTTTTCTCATCTCTGCAATGTGACCGACTAACACAACTTTTCACTTTGGAGAGGTCAGGGATGGCTTAACTGAGACACAATTCTCTTGATATTATATATAAGACCTGTGAATTCTTTATATTGACAAGTCATTTTATTATTATGTGAATACGCCACACTGCATGGAGATGAATAACCTGTCTACTAATGTTTTGTGTTATAGAGACCAAAAGAAGCTTTGTTAAGGTCTTGTTATGTAAGAGTAAAGGATTAATAGAAGTATTTTTGCAGTACCTAAACTATAGTGTTACCTAATTCAACTTCAGGAACTCTTGTATTGATTTTAGCACAAGAATATGCTTCAGTCTGCTATTTGCTTTCAATTTAACAATGTTTTGTTGAATTTCTTCAAAAGCATAGCTTAAATAAAGGGCACTGTGCACACCCGTGTCTTTGACTCTTGCACAGCTGCTCTGAACAGCCAATTGCAATGTTCCAGTCCTGAGCAACTGCAACTGTACAGTGACACTCTCACATGTAAGCGTAGCAATAAGTACACAATGAAATAGTAAATTAATTGCTAAGCAACTGTAAAAGTAATTTTAAAAAGACATTGAATACTCTTGCAACAACCAACAAAGATTGCTTACCAAATAAATATGTGCAAGAAATCAGTGCATTACTAATTAGAATTTGTGGAAATAAATTTGTGCAGGATACCTGCAATTCTGCACCAAATGTCAAGCCCTGTATGTGCAGCCAGATACTTACAACAGTCAGTCAGTCAGTCATTTTCTAACCCGCTGTGTCCTGAACAGAGTTGTGGGGGGTCTACTGGAGCTTATCTCAGATAGCATAGGCTGGGAACCAACCCTGGAAAGGGCACCAACTTACTAGAGTATACAACAATACAGCTTCATCTGGACAGTGGAAGGAGGAAAATGAAACCTCGTAGTTGAATGGGTAAGTACAGAGAAAGAGGTTGGTGAAGAAGAAGTGGGAAAGACAGAGACATGCAGAAAGTAGACGAGAAAATAGGGAGATAAGGCACAAGGCAAAGAGAGAGGTGGCGAAGGCTAAAGAAAAAGTGTACAATGAGCTGGATGAGAGGTTGGACAGTAAGGAGGGAGAAAAGGACCTGTATCGATTGGCTAGACAGAGGGACCGAGCTGGGAAAGATGTGCAGCAGGTTAGGGTAATAAAGGATAAAGATGGAAACATACTCACAAGTGAGGAGAGTGTGTTGAGCAGATGGAAAGAGTACTTTGAGAGGCTGATGAATGAAGAGAACAAGAGAGAGAAGAGGTTGGATGATGTGGAGATTGTGAATCAGGAAGTGCAATGGGTTAGCAAGGAGGAAGTAAAGACAGCTATGGAGAGGATGAAGAATGGAAAGGCTGTTGGTCCAGGTGACATACCTGTGAAAGCATGGAGGTGTTTAGGAGATCTGGTGGAGTTTCCAACCAGATTGTTTTATTGTAATCTTGGAAAGTGAGAAAATGCCTGAGGATTGAAGAAGAAGTGTATTGGTACTGATTTTTAAGAATAAGGGGGATGTGCAGAGCTGTAGTAACTATAGGGGGATAACATTAATGAGCTACAGCATGAGGTTATGGGAAAGAGTGGTGGAAGCTAGGTTAAGAAGGGAGGTGATGATTAATGAGCAGCAGTATGGTTTCATGCCAGGAAAGAGCACCACAGATGTGATGTTTGCTCTGAGGGTGTTGATGAAGTAGTATATCAAGGGCCAGAAGAAGTTGCATTGTGTATTTATGGACCTGGAGAAAGCATATGACAGGGTGTCTCAAGAGGAATTGTGGTATTGTATGAGGATTAAAAATGAGTACATTAGAGGGTCAGCTCAGGTTGGACGGTTTGGAGACAAAGTCAGATAGGTTAGATTGCGTTGGTTTGGACATGTGCAGAGGAGAGATGCTGGGTATATTGGGAGAAGGGTGCTAAGGATAAAGCTTCCAGGCAAGAGGAAAAAAGGACGGCCTAAGAGAAGGTTTATGGATGTGGTGAGAGAGGACATGCGGGTGATTGGGGTAACAGAGCAAGATGGACAGGACAGGAAGATATGGAAAAAGATGATCCGCTGTGCCAACCCCTAACTGGAGCAGCCAAAAGAAGAAGAACAATACAGCTTCATCTGATAAGCGAAGAGCAAGTTAAACGACAATGAACTAAAGATGACCTTTATCCTGAATTGCAGCAGATGATCATTTCATAGATATCTCATTTAATTCAAAATGTTTTTCCCTGTCACTATAACTTTCTTTCTGCATGTTCTGCAGATAAAGTAGTCATCTTCGAATAATTTCCTCAGAACACATTTCAAATAAACAAAGTCGGATCACATGTAAGACTTACGCCTCTTTGATGGGTGAAAAGAGCTCTGAATTATGGTCACTGCCTTCCGTCACAGTTATATTAATGTGCGATGCCCAATTTGCATGCTTGATTACATACTTTTTAGTGAACACAGCATTCATTTTAAAAACACAGAATAGGTCATGGTAATATTTAAAATATGAAGGAGTGCAATAAACATTGGGGATTTCACTTTGTTATACTGCAAAAACTGGTAACTGTCCCAGCACAATTTTGGGGGTCATACTCAGTAAGGTTCTGGTATGACTGGTGGTATATGGAGGCCCACTCTCATTGTTTTGCTATCTTGTGTGCTTCTGATCCCACTTCTCACCTTGTCTTTTACAATGAACTTCACAATCCTATAAAGGAACCTCATGTGAGCCAGTTGTTTAGTCTCTATTCAGTGCTCACGTCCATAGGTAAGAATAAGTATGTAGACTGACCGACTGTCGAATGAAACAACAAACAACAAATCTTTTAATTCTCGCGGATACGCCTCTTCATTGGGAAGAAAGACTACTTTTTTTTTTCCCTGATGGCAACACAAATTAGACGATCTACAAGTCTCCGACTTAAAGTTGAAATCCGAACAATATATTCAATCTCTTTTCACTATTCCGTTATTTCACCGAGTAATAATTTCTGTTTGTTTGTGCTAATATGATCTTTACTATCCTTTTTTGAGACTTTTCTTACTTCCATTATCTCTAACCTGCTCTGCATGTGTACCATGCCAACGTTTTTGAATTCTTTACGGTGTTCAACTTTGTCATCTACTCTTTGTCTTCGTGGTTAAATCTTTTTGCACAAAGACTTATCTCGCGGAACGTGTAAGTGTCTCTCTGAGAAATCATGTCTCGTCTCCTTCCAAGATTTTCTTTTGTAATAGAGAGACAAGTACAAATCTAATTAGTAGATTACATTAAAACATTAGAAAATGTTTGGTGACAACAGGCCATTCAGTCCAACAAAAGTCACCAATCAAATCCTAAAATTCTATCATCTACCACACTACTTGGTAATTTATTCCATTTGTCTTTGGATCTCTGTGTAAGGAAAGAATTTTTAAAGTTTTTGGGAAATAATTACACTAGGCCGAATCTGGTATAATTACGAGGAAACAAAGAAGCACTAATACATTACCCTGGCAATAATATAAAAGTAAAATGGTGAATTTTACTTTGGTACTGGCTTGATTACTTACAGATAATGAAAATGCATCTCACAGTTTCAATGGGTAGTAGAATTTGATTTGTTTGATATTGCCATTTGTAGCTAAGATCCTTTTTTATGGTGAACTGATCGTCCAAGATAAAATGTTTTCAAGAAATATGTTTTTTTTATAGTATAACTTTCATGCCACTGTTTAATTTTTATTTTGTAACTATTATTACTATCTTCTTCTTCTTTCGTCTGCTCCCATTAGGGGTTGCCACAGAGAATCATCTGTTTCCATATCTTCCTGTCCTCTGCATGTCACATGCACCCATCACCTGCATGTCTTCTCTCACCACATCCATAAACCTCCTCTTTTCCTCTTACCTGGCAGCTCTATCCTTAGCATCCTTCTCCCAGTTATTACTATAATATTGATAAACGTATTTCATAAAAACATTATACACTACACTGTAAAACTTTGGAATAAAATAGTTAATGAAAAGTTTTTAAATATAATTATTGTGTCATTGTTCTTGCACAGTGGTGCAGTGGTAGTGCTGCTGCCTTGCAGTAAGGAGACCTTGGTTTGTTTCCCAGGTCCTCCCTGCATGGAGTTTGCATGTTCTCCCCGTGTCTGCGTGGGTTTCCTTGTGCATTTTCTTGAGAAGTTTTGTTCATATTCTTGAGAAAAACATGCAGCATGTGACATTTTTGATAAACATGCTGCGTTTCTAAGCAGTGAAATAAATAGAGGGTACAGAATATCATTTATTTTGATGGTGTGTTGTAATTACATGGCTAAGAAGAAATGCAGCCCTAAACAATAAAGGGAGGGCTGAGTAGTGGCTGTTAGAGCCTATAGCCTCTTTATGTCTGAAGACCATTTATTTTTAAATACCCAAAGCTCTTGTTTAGGTGCTTTGTTTTAGATGCCTCTTGTTTTCTCATCCACTATAGTGACATACAAGTCTTTTTTTTTCTTCAAACAAATTTCATGGACAAATGTCTCTCAAATTAGTGATAACTAGTACCTTGTTAAAACAAACCAGCTTTTTTGTCTTGAATGTTAAATCCTCTATTTTTAAGGCAAGTCTTATTTTATTCATAGACCTTTAGACTTTTTGATATTGGATGATTATTTTCTCTTTAAGAAACCTGCCATTTTTGTATCAATGTTTTCTCTTTGACTGTCATATATTGAATTTCACAGCTCTACCACAGTTGGTTTACATACGAAACAAATGCATTATTATGAGGATAGAATGAGCATTGCAGTAAAATATAAAGATTAAAGTAAATATATTAGAAAACATTGGAATTGTAAAGTTACACTACACAGCAAAAAATGCATGTACAAACACTAGACAAAAAAAAACAAAACTTTAAATGGAGTTGTTTTGCTTTTATTTAAGAAAAATATTTGCCAATGAGGTAAGGAAAATTTACTTGACAAGATTGTTTAAAGCAAACTAAAATATCATAAATACAGTTCTTTTGATAAGTCAATTATTCTTACAATAAGCAAAAGAAGATTTAATGTCATGATATAAATACTTTTCACTTGCTTCGATTACATATTTTGCAGTGCACCTGGTAAGAACTAAGAAAATATTGGGATATGTTCAAACCAGTATTAAGATATCATACCCCAACAATGATTAACATAAAACTATGCCAGATAACCAGGAGTTAGTCAAAATGAAATAAAGAGTCTAGATACAGAGAAATAATGGGAAATAGAAAGATGGCATGTAGCTTATAATGTTAAGTAACCCAAGAGATCGGGACGACAAAATCCAAATGATTATTTAACTTGTTTTGTAGGACTTTATAGAAATTGATAGAGGATTTTAGCTGCATTAACAGATTTTTGTATAATAAACAACGACATCATTAGGTAGCGCACATCTAGAAATTATATTTTTTTGTGATCAAATATTTATTAAAGTTTAAATAACATAATGAGAAATAATGACACCAATAGGTTACAAAAAAAATGACCAGTTAAAAGAAAACAATTGTAAATTGTAAATGCAGTAATATCTAAAAAGTATTTGATACAATATTAAAAGAGCAGTGTACACAAATTCTAAGTAGAGTAATATCATTGTAGAATTTGATGTGACTGAATTTTGAACCTCTGTAATCAGATTCAAACCTTGATTGCTCAATATTTAATAACAACAAATAATGCCATATAATGTCTTACAAGATCACCATTGTAAACCTTTAAGTATGTGTATAAAGATTTAAAAGTAAAATTCAATAACATTGCAATGATTTAAGAAGCATGTGTGTATTATATCATTGTATGAAAACTTTACTGCATACTAAAGAGCAAACCACAATATTTTATAATTAATTGTAAAACACAAAGAAGTATTCCATAAAGTACTGTATTTGTAATGACACTTATAAGTTATGTTCCTCATCATCATTTCATGCAACTCTTCAGCACAACTTTGCATCTTCCTTTGGCATTTACAAATAGAGAAGAAATGGTGGATTGTTGACAGGATTTATTTTCCAAACACCATTTGCTCACTACCTTCATATGTTCAAGAAACTGGATTTACTATGAAAACAGATTAACAGATAACAGATAAAGCCAATGTCACTTTAGTGTAGATCAACCAGATTTTTTGATTTTACATTTACATTTTACTGGACTTTCATTTTCCGATACCACATTTCCTGTACCTAGTCTTTACCTTGCCATTGTTATGACTAGGCGTCCCAAAGCACAGAAGTCCCAAAAAGTTGCAAAAATGCCTGTTATACAACAAAACCCCAGCTAGATAAATGGTCAAACACAGAAATTTTCTAAAAGTGAATTTTTTTTTCACAAAAATACTCCATGTGATATTCCCAATAAACTTAAAAGGCATAAAGGAGTTGCCTAAAAACATAGGGCAATCAAGTGCAAACAAAATAGAGAAACAGAATCCTTGATGAAGTCATAAACAGAGTAGAAGGTCAAAAAATCCAAAGAAATCAAAAAGCACAAGCACACAATTAAACACTACAACTCGCCAAACTCGCAGAGTGCATTCAAAATGATCTGTTAGGAACTATGGGAGATTGTCCAATTAAAAGGGCAGAGGGCAGTTCCTGGTGTTGACTGGCAGGTGGCTCCGCTCCCTGGGGAACCACCCACGAAACGCATGGAACCATAGCTGAAGCAATGAAACTTAATCGCAAGCAAATAAACTGTGTAAAATGAACAGACAATATAAATCATGAATTTGAACCCCAGCCATGGAAGTAACCCTGGCTGAGCCATGACAACCATATGTTACAAAATTGTTTGAAATTGAGCAAACTGCAATTCATTTAAAGTTGAACGTCTAAATTCCTAGGTGCAATTGTCCACATTTTAAAAAGTCTGAAATCATGCAATACTGCTACAAGTCATTATCTGTCTGATTTGCTACAGAGAGGACAACTTGAGGCTTCACATGGGGGGCTTTTCATGTGGGCTTGGATCAAATGAGAGTCAGAGACAGACAGATGGATAGGTGCCTTACAGTTCTCAGATCATCTGAATTCCACAATAGTTATGACTTTGCTTTGGATTTAGACTACATTAGCGCATTAGCGGCAGGAGGAAAAGTATAAGGGATATCGTTTTTCCGTGTTAGCAGCTAAGCGATTTTGTCTTTCTTCTAAGGTTTCGTTTTACCGACATGCTCGCATCGTTTGTGCACTAGCAGCAGGAGGAAAAGTAAAAGAGACACCGTTTTGCCAATATTAGTGGCTAAGTGACTTTGTCTTTCTTCTGAGGTTTTGTTTTGCTGACGTGCTGGCCTCGCTTGTGTTATTAGCGGCTAAGCGAGTTTTCTGTTTCCTCAGAGGCAAAGCCTTTACCCCCACTCCACCTCTCACTTCGGGGCCGGACAGACACACACATTTCCACGCATAGCTGTTTAAATATAAGATATTGATTTATTTTAATAAAGTTTAATTTAATTCTATCATTCTATGTTGTCCTTTGTTTATGTCAAATGGTAGGATGTGTCACGTAACCACAAGCGTTGCATCAGTGACTTCAGCATAAAAACGGCGAAGGTTCCTTTATACATTACCCTTCCCATCATGAAAACTAACACTCTATAATGATAGTAGGCCGTAGTGTCAAGTTGCGCTTCTGGATTTTTGAACTCCTTTTCCTTTTGTTTCACATGTTGCTCTTGTGTTTTGTTTGCCTGGTCTCTTAGCCTTGCCGGCTCTGACCTTGTTTTCACTGACTGTGATCTTTGGCTCCTGTTTGTCATCTCCTGGTTATTTTGGTCTCCTTTCACAATAACCGTTACACATTTTGTACGTCTTAATAACTGTGGCATGCAGGCAAAGCTTTTTTCTTATAAACAATATTTTCAGTCATATGCTTTAGTCATTGCAGTATCCAATGTTTATTAATACAATGGCACTGGTAGAAGAATTGCATCCTCATTCTAGTTTGCTATTATTGTTTTGCATGTTAGGTATAGTTGGTAATGACTAAATTATGTTGGTTGCTCAGCATTCTCTGTGATAATATATGATATGACTATCCAACCTTGCCTAAGGTTAGGGAGAATGTGAGCTTCTATTTGCTTTGATCTAACAATATGGAGAATGCTTTCTTGACCAGCCTGGCTCTGAATGTTATGAAGAAGGTGGAACATTAGAGACACTGGGAAGGAAAAGATAAACACCATGATCACAAATCAGCAGACATCTACTTTTCCAGATTCCTGATCCTGAGTAACATCAGGCTGGATCAACCAACATTTGCTTTGAGCACTTAGTTGTTGCTGCTTCCTCCCTTTATCTTGGAGTAAAGGGTTCATTGCCGAAAGCTGCAACAACTGTGAACTCCAATCTTCAGATCACTCTCACAGCAGGAGCCTCTGCCTTCTCTGCCAGTTGTGTAGCTTTGGCCGTTGTCTTAAAAACCGCTATATAATTTTTTCCCAGACCTTTGTGCATCTGCAGAGACAGATGGGTGCTTTTGATATTCGCGGTTAGTTGAAATCTGAGAACCAGCTGTCACATATGAGTCCATGTGATGCTTCTGCACCTCTCCTGACAGCAGCACTCATTTGTAATTCGAGCCAATAGTTTTTCAAAATGAATATTACTTGCTTAAAACGTATTTTAATAATTGTTTTCAATAAAACATTTCATTTTACCTTGGTTTTTTATAGAAAACATAGCTCATTTCCTAATCTATTGTATGTCGAGCTTTATAGTTCATCTTTATTATGCTAGTCAATAATTCTTGAGTTCACTGAAAAATTATAGGCTGCTTACTCATGCTATTTTATAATCATTATGTCATAAGTGATCTAATACAACAATTACATGTTAAAATATCAAAAGGGAAAGAAAATTATAATTTAACTAATTCATCAACATGAGGCCAGGACCTTCTGTGATTTCCTAATGCATGAATTAGCAAGCTGTTTCATTAAATTTCCAGCTTGCCTCTCAGTTGCACTACTCTGGAGCCCTAGCAGGTTATGTGGATGGAGATGAGTAAGTGCAAGGAACAGAAGCCTAAGAAGCATTTTAAGCCTTGGAATATGTCCTGTGGAAGACGTACAGAGACAAACAAGCAGCACTGTGGCTCTTTACTCTTACTTATTATATATTTTATTGCTTAAAAAGAAATCACAGGCAGGCTATGAGAAGAAACTGACAGGTAACAAGGACACACCACAGTTAAACAGAACCCAACATTACAGCTTCTAATTCTGAAATAAGCAGCCTCAGAAGAGAAATTCCTGGTTCTACAAATCAAAATATAATTTACTCATTTTCTTCATACCAGTCCCTCACCCCCTGTTCCCGGGTGTTTTATTACAGTCTCTGTTTCTGAGTTCTTTAGGAATGCTGGATTTTTTTTTCCAAGAATATCACTGCTTTTTTTTCCTTCTGTCTTGTGGCAGATCTTTTATATAAGTCTACATTACACTTTTTTTGCCTTGTCTCCCTAATGACTGAAGATTAGCATGTGTTACTTCCCACCAACTCTCAAGTGCCTGCACTATAATTTAACTCAAATCATTGTATGCCCTTTTGCCTTTTTCTTAGTTTAATCTCTTTTCCTCATTTCTCTCTTCTATCACTCAGACCATCTCTTCCATTATCTAAAGATTCTTCTTTCTGATTGCTTTATTAATTCATAGACACTTAAACATTTCATCCTGAGCAATATCTTTCAAGTCTTCTTGTGAGTTGTTACTACACTCCCCTTAGTTATGTCAAATTTCCTGAACATTTCATCAGAATTCTTCGTCTTTTTTTCTCTCCTGTTATCTGCTGTCATCAGTAGAAAGTTATGATGTGATCTGAAAGCTGTCCTTAAGTAAATCCACTAATTCTGTACATTGATAAAATGGGAGTATTATAATCATGTCAGCAAAACAAAAAAAATCACAGTCAACACACGTGTACAGTGTTTTTTAAACAGGTTTTTCTTATTGTTGTGCATTTTTCTTGTTAGTTTTGTAATGTCACTTCAATTTAATTTGGTTTGGGTTTTTTTTTTTCTGTGGACATTGCCTATTCCCATACTATTTTCATGGTAGGAGGCATGATCTCATTGCAGTCTTATTAAAATAGTAGTGCTAATAGTGACATTAACACAGTAAGAAACATACATAGTATGGCAATCAGTTAGTGAAAGGGTTCTGGGGAGGTTTAGAAACCTTGCTCTATTCATGGACATTGATTTTTGCCTTTTGTTATGAACTTTGATAGTTGTTTTTTCTCGGTACAGAAACGTAGCTTGTTTACTGACTCTTCTTAATCTTACTAGACATTTACAATATTTCTTCATTTTCTGACACTAAAACCAACTAGTTATCCCTTTGAGTACATAATTTCTGTTTTAAGAAACAATTAAAATTTGGCAGCACGGTGGCACAGTGGGTAGCACTGCTGCCTTGCAGTTAGGAGACCAGGGTTCGCTTCCCGGGTCCTCCCTGCGTGGAGTTTGCATGTTCTCCCCGTGTCTGTGCGGGTTTCCTCCCACAGTCCAAAGACATGCAGGTTAGGTGCATTGATGATCCTAAATTGTGCTTGGTGTGTGTGTGTGCCCTGCAGTGAGCTGGTGCCCTGCCTGGGGTTTGTTTTCTGCCTTGCACCCTGTGTTGGCTGGGATTGGCTCCAGCAGACTCCTGTGATCCTGTAGTTAGGATATAGCAGGTTGGAGGATGGATGGATGGATAATTAAAATTCACACCAAGATTGAACAGACATTTTCTGAACTTTGAAACATAAGATTAATTTCTTCCTTTGGAGAATCACTGATCTTGCATAATTCTCATGAAAGGTAATAAAGCCCTGTAGCACTGTTCTACCTGAGCTGTTAGACTAAATGCTCTTTTCAGAACCAGAAAATGGAAGAAAGCCAAAGTGTAGTCAGGGTTGAAAATAAGGTCTGAAACTCGGAAAGAACAAAACAACACTGAAAATAAATTATCATAATGCCAACCCAAAATCAAAGTAAAAAAAAACAACAAAACTCTAAAGCAATAAAGAAAAGTCGAAGTTAACAACACTAACCATAAACCTAACCCAAGGCCTTTTAGCCTAATAAGTAATATCTCCGAACATCAAAATGTTTGCTGTAGACATAAAATCCAAAATCTTTGAAGACAAGAAGAGTGAGTCATTGGTTTATATACTACCTAGAAGCTATGTAATTATTAGCCAGAATTTTATCTCTGGCTCATGTAAATTATCGTTTTATATGTTATTTTCATGTTTTGTTAGATATGATTTTGTATGTTGTTATTGGTTAAATATTTTTTTGTTCATTTATTGTGTTCTTAATATGTTTAGTTATATGCCCTGTTGCCTAAAAAACAGAACTTCAGCAGGCAGAGCCACAAAGATGTCACCACTGATGGACTGCCCTCTGTCTTTATATTAATTTGGAGAAAGATATATCATAAGTATTGCTATGTAATATCATGAGTATTGCTAGTAATTACTAAAGGACTAAAAGCTGATGTAAAGCAGATCAATTAATTTCTACTATTTAATATAGAAATAATGACAGAAAACATTCATGAGAAGCATATTGTTAAAAAAAAAAGCTTCTTTGACTCATCAGCAGCTTTAAAACTTACAAACATTCTAAGCAATCAGTCCGTTTATAGTGCCAACTATAATAGCGAGGATAATGTAAATAGAAAGGTGGAAAAACTTAATTCTAAAGTAAGAGCTGCTGTTGACATAGTTGCACCTGAAAAGACAGTTAAAAAATCTTCTAGCATTGTTATACCATGGAAGACCCAAAGAGTGTCTGATTTAAAGAGAACATGCCATAGAGCTGAGTGTAAATGGAGGAAAACTAAACTCATTATCCACTATGGGATATTGAAGGTTAAAATAACGGAATACAATAACACAGTCCGTCTTGAGAGGCGCTGCTATTTCTCTAAGATTATAAATAACAATGCCAGGTAACACAAAGGAATGCCTCCAAAATACTTCCAGTGAAACCTGTGAGGCTATTGCTGTATCTTTCAAATTAATGATATTAGAAATAACATAGTACACCTCCCCAACACTGAGGATCCTCCTAAGCCCCAGTACTCTGTTATAAACAAATTAAATTCTTTCACCAGGATAGATTTACCTGATTTACATAGAATAATCTCTCAACTGAAACCCTCCACCTGCGTACTTGACCCAGTACCAACAATGTTTTTCAAGGAAGTATGAGGCGTGCTAATTGACAATATTCTTGACATAGTAAATTCGTCATTAGATATGGGGGTCTTCCCAGACTGTCTTAAGACTGCTGTAGTTAAACCCCTACTCAAGAAAAATAATCTTGATCCCTCTGCTTTTGAAAATTTTAGACCCATCTCTAACCTGCCCTTCTTAAGTAAAATTCTAGAGAAGGCAGTAATTATGCAGTTAAATGACGACCTCAATAAACATGCTATTCTTGATAAATTTCAGTCAGGTTATAGAACAAATCACAGCACAGAAACTGCACTCGTTAAAGTAGTAAATGACTTGCGGGTAAATGCAGACAGAGGCCATTTATCTGTTCTCATCCTCCTCGATCTGAGTGCAGCATTTGACACCATTGATCACAATATTCTTAGAAATCGCCTTAGTCAATGGGTGGGCCTCTCTGGCAGTGTCTTAAATTGGTTTGAATCCTACCTGGCAGGGAGAAAATTCTTTGTTAGTTGTGGTAATTATACTTCAAAGACAAACGATATTCTATATTGTGTTCCACAAGGCTCTATCCTGGGTCCGCTGCTCTTCTCAATCTATATGCTTCCGTTAGGTCAGATTATCTCAGGGCACAACATGAGCTACCACAGCTATGCTGATGACACACAACTGTACTTATCAATAGCACCTGATGACCCTGACTCTGTAAATTCACTAACACAATGTCCTACAGGTATTTCTGAATGGATGAATAGTAATTTTCTCAAGCTAAATGAAGAGAAAACTGAAATTTTAGTGATTGGCAATAATGGATTCAATGAGGTTATCAGAAATAAACTTGATACATTAGGATTAAAAGTTAAGACAGAAGTAAAAAACTTAGGGGTAACTGTTGACTGTAACCTGAATTTTATAGTAAATCGCATATTCTTCAGATCACTAGGACAGCATTTTTTCACTTAAGAAACATAGCAAAAGTTAGATTTCTTATATCACTGAAAGATGCTGAGAAATTAATTCACGCTTTTGTTTTCAGTCGACTAGATTACTGTAACGCACTCTTCTCAGGACTACCCAAAAAAGACATAAATCGTTTGCAACAAGTGCAGAATGCAGCTGCTAGAATCCTAACTAGGAAAAGAAAATACAAACACATTTCTCCAGTTTTGATGTCACTACACTGGTTACCTGTGTCTTTCAGAATTGACTTTAAAATTCTATTTATGGTTTATAAAGCCTTAAATAATCTCGCTCCATCTTATTTATCGGAATGTCTGACACCCTATATTCCAAATCGTAACCTTAGATCCTCAAATGAGTGTCTCCTTAGAATTCTAAAAGTAAAACTTAAAAGAAGTGGTGAGGCGGCCTTCTGCTGTTATGCACCTAAAATCTGGAATAGCCTGCCAATAGGAATTCGCCAGGCTAATACAGTGGAGCACTTTAAAAAACTGCTGAAAACACATTACTTTAACATGGCCTTCTCATAACTTCACTTCAATTTAATCCTGATACTCTGTATGTTCAATTCATTATAATAACTATTTATGGTGGCTCTAAAATCCTTACTGACCCCTACTCTCTCTTCTGTTTCTTTTTCCGGTTTCTTTATGGTGGCGGCCTGCGCCACCACCACCTACTCAAAGCATCATGATGCTCCAACATTGCTGGACTAAAAGCCAGAAGTCTACATGACCATCATCATCAAGTCCTTCCATGAGAATCCTAAATCCAAAGAGGACTGTTTCATTCATGTTAGGTAGAATGCCCAGAGGGGACTGGGCAGTCTCATGGTCTGGAATTCCTGCAGATTTTATTTTTTTCTCCAGCCGTCTGGAATTTTTTTGTTTTTTCTGTCCACCCTGGCCATCGGGCCTTACTCTTATTCTATGTTAATTAATGTTGACTTATTTTATTTTCTTACTGTGTCTTTTATTTTTCTACTAGCAAAATACCCGCGCTTCGCAGCGGAGAAGTAGTGTGTTAAAGAAGTAAAAAAAAAGAAAAGGAAACATTTTGAAAATAACGTAACATGATTGTCAATGTAATTGTTTTGTCACTGTTATGAGTGTTGCTGTCATATATATACAGTGGTGTGAAAAACTATTTGCCCCCTTCCTGATTTCTTATTCTTTTGCATGTTTGTCACACAAAATGTTTCTGATCATCAAACACATTTAACCATTAGTCAAATATAACACAAGTAAACACAAAATGCAGTTTTTAAATGATGGTTTTTATTATTTAGGGAGAAAAAAAAATCCAAACCTACATGGCCCTGTGTGAAAAAGTAATTGCCCCCTGAACCTAATAACTGGTTGGGCCACCCTTAGCAGCAATAACTGCAATCAAGCGTTTGCGATAACTTGCAATGAGTCTTTTACAGCGCTCTGGAGGAATTTTGGCCCACTCATCTTTGCAGAATTGTTGTAATTCAGCTTTATTTGAGGGTTTTCTAGCATGAACCGCCTTTTTAAGGTCATGCCATAGCATCTCAATTGGATTCAGGTCAGGACTTTGACTAGGCCACTCTAAAGTCTTCATTTTGTTTTTCTTCAGCCATTCAGAGGTGGATTTGCTGGTGTGTTTTAGGTCATTGTCCTGTTGCAGCACCCAAGATCGCTTCAGCTTGAGTTGACGAACAGATGGCCGGACATTCTCCTTCAGGATTTTTTGGTAGACAGTAGAATTCATGGTTCCATCTATCACAGCAAGCCTTCCAGGTCCTGAAGCAGCAAAACAACCCCAGACCATCACACTACCACCACCATATTTTACTGTTGGTATGATGTTCTTTTTCTGAAATGCTGTGTTCCTTTTATGCCAGATGTAACGGGACATTTGCCTTCCAAAAAGTTCAACTTTTGTCTCATCAGTCCATAAGGTATTTTCCCAAAAGTCTTGGCAATCATTGAGATGTTTCTTAGCAAAATTGAGACGAGCCCTAATGTTCTTTTTGCTTAAAAGTGGTTTGCGTCTTGGAAATCTGCCATGCAGGCCGTTTTTGCCCAGTCTCTTTCTTATGGTGGAATCGTGAACACTGACCTTAATTGAGGCAAGTGAGGCCTGCAGTTCTTTAGACATTGTCCTGGGGTCTTTTGTGACCTCTCGGATTAGTCGTCTCTGCGCTCTTGGGGTAATTTTGGTCGGCCGGCCACTCCTGGGAAGGTTCACCACTGTTCCATGTTTTTGCCATTTGTGGATAATGGCTCTCACTGTGGTTCGCTGGAGTCCCAAAGCTTTAGAAATGGCTTTATAACCTTTACCAGACTGATAGATCTCAATTACTTCTGTTCTCATTTGTTCCTGAATTTCTTTGGATCTTGGCATGATGTCTAGCTTTTGAGGTGCTTTTGGTCTACTTCTCTGTGTCAGGCAGCTCCTATTTAAGTGATTTCTTGATTGAAACAGGTGTGGCAGTAAGCAGGCCTGGGGGTGGCTACGGAAATTGAACTCAGGTGTGATACACCACAGTTAGGTTATTTTTTAACAAGGGGGCAATTACTTTTTCACACAGGGCCATGTAGGTTTGGATTTTTTTTCTCCCTAAATAATAAAAACCATCATTTAAAAACTGCATTTTGTGTTTACTTGTGTTATATTTGACTAATGGTTACATGTGTTTGATGATCAGAAACATTTTGTGTGACAAACATGCAAAAGAATAAGAAATCAGGAAGGGGGCAAATAGTTTTTCACACCACTGTATATATATATATATATATATATAGCAAAATACCCGCACTTCGCAGCGAAGTCGTGTGTTAAAGAAGTTATGATAAAGAAAAGGAAACATTTTAAAAATAACGCAACATGATTGTCAAAGTAATTGTTTTGTGTATTTGGCGGCAGCATCATGAAGTTGTTTTCGTCTAGCTATATACACACACATACATACATACATACACACACACAAATTATATATATGTGTGTGTGTGTGTGTGTGTGTGTGTATGTATGTGTGTGTGTGTGTATATATATATAATGTAGATAGGTGTGTGTGTGTGTGTATATATATATATATATATATATACACATACATACAAACATACACACAGGTATATATATGTGTATATATATGTATGTGTCTATATGTGTGTGTATAGCTTTGGTCACTGAGTGCAAGGGAAAAATAATAAAATGTAGTCTATAAGTTATTAAATAGTAAAACATTAACGTTTTAAGAAGTACAGGCACATTGAGCACTACTGGAATGGTTTCGGGTAAACTACATTTTAAAGATGGTGTAACACAACAGGTAAAATGTATATGGATGATCTCTCGGTAGTAGATCCCTTTTGAAAGGCGCTACACGACGGCTGTGGTATAGAAATTACATTTTCTATGTGAACGTCCACATTTCTGCCTCTGGTAATGTGCCTTACCGGCATTACCAGCAATTAAAGAAAATTAGTTTTGTGTCCTCTGCAGTGTTAAGAGAGAAAGGCTTTGGTTTGGGATAAAAGGAAAAAAGGTAAAGAAAGGAAAGTTGCCTTTTTCTTTTATATAGTGTAGAGAGATGTCTTCACGGACGATATGAGCGCCTTTTGGGGACAGTCGCGGTGGGTCTTGTGTAGACTGGTGAGACGTCCCTGCCATTAATTGGCTGTGATGGCACTGTCAGTCCTCCACTCCTGTGTGTGTCTTCATAATCCGAGCTAACGACCTCATAATCGTATACGTGCAAAAGAAAGTGCAAAGTGCCTTAATATTAGTTTGCTGCGGTGTAGAAAAGGAGTCCCGTGTTTGAACTTGTCTGGGCTATAGCTCAGGGGAGGAGGAAAAAAATTAAAAGTGCTCACTTTGACTTAAGGCAGAAGCGCAGTCAGCGTCTCAAAGGCCGGCACAGCTATGCGCGCGCGCCAGCTGCTCGGCTTTTGCAGGGCAGGAGACGCCACTTTTTGCAGACACGTTCACGTGATCGAAAGTCTCCGCGCTCTTTGGAGGTCATTCATATATATATATATATAGCAAAATACCCGCGCTTCGCAGCGGAGAAGTAGTGTGTTAAAGAAGTAATGAAAAAGAAAAGGAAACATTTTAATAATAACGTAACATGATTGACATTGTCATTGTCATGAGTGTTACTGTCATATATATATATATATATATATATATATATATATATACACACACACATAAACATATATATACATATACACACATATATACAGTATATATACATATACATCCACATATATATACATATATATATATATGTGCACAAAACCACGCTTTTATCAAGGCTTCCGTCGGGTAGTCTTTTGAAATGAAATTTTCCTCCAATCAGTCGTAGCAACGCGCTTTCTTCCGACTGTTACGTTTTTGTAGCTCTGATGTGTACATCAATGTAATCGGTGTACCAGGAAATCATGCATTGACAGAAGTTCCCCTTTGCTTGGAATGCAAAATGTGATTAAATGCGTTATTTTTTAACGCGTTATGGAGCACATGCATTGAAGCTTCTCAGCTGTGCTTGTGCTAAGAAAAGGAAACATTTTAAAAATAACGTAACACAATTGTCAATGTAACCTTTTGTAAGTTGTGCCTGGAGGATTCAGAGTGTGGAGAAACTGTAGAGACAGCGTGTGTATTAACTTGTGGATTTTTCTGTGAGTATTTGGTGGCAGCGTCACAAAGTTGGTTCCGCAAGACTGCGTTAGCTGCGGAGCTCAGCTCACAGTGAAATGAGGTGAATGGGAGGGGAGATGATGACGTGACTCTCCCACCCGCCTTAACTGTCAATCCCCCCACAAAGACAGTCTCTCGGAATTTGCATAAGCACAGCCCTTCACCAGTAATTTTAACTTAGTTATAAAGTGATCAAAACCCTCGTTTATATCCTGCGTCCTCTCATTAAACTTGTATCCCGCATTAGCCGTGGGCATGACAGACGCCAGCGGCAGCCTGTCTATGAACTTAATATAAACTTTAGGTTTACACCGTGCTTTGTTTCCAAAGTAGCTGCACTCATGAATGTGGTTGTATGTGTGACTCGCTCGCTTCTTATTGTTTCGCTGCCTTCTCAATTGTATAATGCATGTTTTCTTCAGCGCTTTTTGGAGCTCTTCCTTGTTTTCTACGTACTGCGTTGACAGTCAGTTCACGTGAATACGTGGGAGGCGTGATGATGTCACACGAAACTCCGCCCCCCACGGCCATCAAACTCAACTCCATTACATTATATGGAGAAAAATAGGTTCCAGTTATGACCATTAGGCGTAGAATTTCGAAATGAAACCTGCCCAACTTTTGTAAGTAAGCTGTAAGGAATGAGCCCGCCAAATTTCAGCCTTCCACCCACACGGGAGGTTGGAGAATTAGTGATGAGTCAGTGAGTCAGTGAGGGTTTTGCCTTTTATTAGTATAGATTCTTCATTATGTAAAGCACTTTGAGCAACATTTTTTGTATGAAAATGTGCTACATAAATAAATGTTGTTGGTGTTACAGTCTCCAGTCTCTTGAAGTGCATTATTGCAGATTTGGAATATTTAAAATATATTATTTGAACTTTAACATCCTGAACCCTTTGTAGCCTGTCTGTTGAGGTTGGGATCAGGCTGCCTGGGGTGAAGTCTTCTTTTAGATTTCAGACCAAGTGAGAGAGTGCCTGTACAGTCTTTTCACCCTTTTTTCTCAAGTAATTCAAAACTGTAATGACATGCAACTTCCTTTAGTCACACAGAAGCAATGAAGATGAATTCCCATTTACAAAAAGGCTAATACTAAGACAAATGACTCAGAATTGTCTGAAACAAAATGGTGGCCAAAGTAAATAAGGTTCAAAACAATAATAAAATAATCCAAATGTGGTAAAAAATTTAATGACAAAATTTCACAAAATCATAACACAAACGCTTATTTGATGATATGAAATGGCACCCATGGCTTTACATGCATACACATGATAATAATGCTAATGGTATGGTGAAATGTAATCCACAAAATGCCTGTTAACATCAATGATGCATGTAGTCAACAGTACAATGCGACCAAAAAAATACTAAAACAACAAAACCATAAAACACCATCAGATCCTGACATGGCAAAACCTCAAACAGTCATTTGGGCGAAAACAGTTTCCTGGTTCAATTGGCAAAAAGGGTTATTATTAGGTTTGATGTAAGTGCTGAAGAAAGGATCAGAGTTTGTGGTTCAGAGGGAGAACAACTTACAGCAGCAGTGGCCGCAGGAGTTCAAAAGAAAGTAGGCCAAAATTTATCTCAAGTAGGCCTAATGTTATTTTCATTACTCTTAAATAGCCATTCATTTTAAAAAACATTTTAAGTCCAAACATACCAATGTAAACAGCTTCATTTTTTTTGTATGTCAAATCTAAATGATCTTTGTTTACACAAATTTAAATCCACTTACAAATGTTTGAAGATAAACTGATCATCTACCTGTTGATGATACATATGACATGGCAACCCACTGCAAGGTACACATGCCCAGTTAACATCCATATACAGTTTGATCACTGACCTGTAGCATTATATAACAGCAAATGGATGGATTTCCTTTTGAATGTCCTTGTAATCTGAGTATGCATACCAGATGCATGCCTTTTCGATTTCCAAATACACAAGTGAATCTGTCCTTAATTAGATTATTATAAAAATGTCCAGATCGCATCTTTTGATATCCTTTGTTACAGCCATGCACTTATCTGTTGTATCAAAAAGCCACAAAGCTGTGTACCTTACCAGCCATAACAGAATTTGGAAACTTTAATATCGATTGAGTTGGTGGCTTGTGAATATCACACAAATACGTAACCTGGCTAATTCTTTGAGTTTAGTGATGAAGTTCGGAGCATGCGCTGATATCACGTTGCCACCCACCACACAACGAAAAACCTGGATTGGGACCCGAGCACAGCTGGTGACATTTCAGCACCACACTGAACAGTGTAAAGTTTTTTATGGTGGCTGGAGTGCCAGTCCTGCCATCAACCCCCAAGTTTTCCCAGTAAGTCAGAGGACATGCTTGAAGAGCTGGATACAGATTAACATTATACCCAGGATGGAGCAAATGCAGGTTAAGGGTCTTGCTCTAAAGGAGTAGAGTTACCTCTGGCATTTACGGGATTCAAACCGGCAACCTTCTGATTGCTGGCATAGATCCCTGGCCTCAGAGCCAGATGTAGATTTTCCAACTCAGTGGTAGACTTGGTAGCAAACTCATTGCTAAAGTGAACACAGCTAGTGGTGGGGTTTTCATTCGCCATTGGGCCATCACCAAAATTTTTTAGTGCCAACATCATACTGTTGAACATTTTGCAGTTATGTTTGTTTCCTTTTTCTAATAATATCTAAAATGTTTTTAGTCAAGACGTAATTTACATTTATCTTGTCCTTTTCATGTTCCCCTTAACACTAGAATTATCAGAGCCTACAAAAAAACTCTTAGACCCGTCCCACCTTAAAATGCTTCGCACCTCTCCATCAGCATCTTTTGTCCTTTAGAAGCTCAAGTTTGTTTACCTGCGTGTCAGTTGCTTAGCGTTGTATAGAGTGAAAAGTCAAGCAAAATGACACCTTTTATAAATACTATATCGTTATTTGGAACACTTGCATTTTATGTGTGTTCCGTGGCTACAACGATCTATGCGCAGTAAACACATTGTTAAAACAGAAACGTTTTTCATGTTTTAGTAATAATTGACAAAATGTACGCATGAAGTGTATGATGTGTGAAGCCTGAATTCCAAATATCAAAGAAACACTTTCACAAAAGATACAAGTATAACAGAACAAATGCGCTTTTTTCCAAGACTATAACCGAAGAAAAAGAAATCAGGTTAGTGTTGCTCGCTGTCCTGACTTCTTCGGTAGTATCGTGGTTAGAGCTGCTGACTCCAATTCAGAAGGTTTTTTAGTTTTTTTTTTTTTAGTTTTACTAGTTTTACTTTATTTACTTATCTTCCTACAGCATAAAGTCACAAGTATACTGCAGAGCTTTCTCTGTTTGATCGTCAAGGGCATGCTCACAAATTACACGTGTAATGCCACGAAAAACACCTGCTGACACTTTAGTATGCGAGCAATTATACGAGAATGCTGTTAGACAAGTACTATACATTTACAGCAGCTGTTACAGACGCAAATCAAATGTATGTTTTTATTGTATAATATTAACAATAAGAGCAGCTCTCAACTCAAAATGGTAAACTTGAGAAGCTGACAGCATCCATCCCAGAAGCTCTTGATTGGGTTCTTAGCATTGCACCATGGATCAGAAGGTGCATACTAATTCAGCATGAGCAGGAACACTCAAGAATAAAACTGAATAAAAAAAAATCACATCCACAGTCATTCTTAGTCACGCACAACACTCACATCCACGTGCACAGTCTACCCAGTCTCGATTGCGCACAAGATTTGACACGGTTTTCAAATAAAGAGGGGGTGTAACAAAACAAGTTTATACCACATCTTTATTTGAAAACGGCGTCAGATCAGAAGGGGGTCTGTGTGTGTGTGTCTGGAAGCTTGAATGTGAATCAGACAATAAAACGGGGGGGGCTGTACTTCTTTTTTATTTCGGGCACTGTGCGACTTTGTGAACTTGAGCTTTCGAGTTTCTCAGACACTCTATGTCACTTGATCAACTTTCTTTTGTTGTTTATACCACTGTTTAAACCAACAAATAGTACGTTTTTCTTTGCCTCCACTTGGTATTCGCTAAAATTCTTCTATTTCCCCCCGTGCTTTTGCCATTGCTTTTTCACAGAACGCTGAGCTTAAGGGCTATTTATATTGATTTATTTAAAGACGGCGTAATTCTAGGAAGAAACGGGGCAGGACAGCAGGCGTGTGCATGTGCGTTACTTTTCATGCTGACCAAGATGTATAATGTGATTCATTTATAGAAGTAAAATAGTCTTTTTTCCCTAATGTGCCCCTCTCCTAGACTATAACCATTTATTTTTGCATTTTTTTCACTGTGTTCTAGACCCCCAATACCACCAATTACTCATTAGTTGTGTTTTTTTCTGAACCAGTTTTCTTTCTAATTTAATTCTAATGATTAGGAAGCTTTATCAGTGAATTTAAGTTACAGGCTGTGCTGGTGTCGCCGCTGCATAGAACATTCATAGACTGCCCATGGATCTATTCTTGGTGTGAGGCATATTTTGTATTCTTTTACTTGTTATATATTTCACTGCTTAAAAAGAAATCACAGTAGGTTTTTCTTTGCCCTTGAATACCTGTTTAGGGGTATATTGATATATTGCTGACACATGACCAGCTTCTCTCACCATGTAAGTCACAAGAGGATTTAGACATGTTCCCCCCAAGTCAGAATTCTCAGTTGAAAACAGCAAACACATTTTCTGTTGAACAACCCATATCCTGCTCTTTTTTATCTCTTTCTTTTACAACTCATTATGAACACAATACAATTAGCAGGAGATTCTCCTAATCTTTCTTGAAATTTGGTTGCATGCACACTGACTTTGCAGACTGTGATAGCTGCAAACTTAAATCCTAAATGAGTCGTTCTTTGACTACTGCTTGATGAACTCCAAATCCCAAACCTACTACTGGCCTCCATGTGTATACCACTGATTCCTTCTGCATGTTTATAGCTCCCATTAACTCTGTCTATCATTAGCTATTCTGCACATTCACATTCACATACGTATTCTAAACCTTTCGTGCTTGCAGACCTAAAGGTTTTCATTTCAAATCCATTACCTTACAACCTTACATATATTCATATTGCTAATGGGCTTTTACAAAGCACTCTTTGCTCCTGTTAGCTCTGATCTTTCCTCTTTTCTCTTGGCAATGAGGTCTTTGTACTGCCAGTGCATTGCTGGAGTCTTAATATAAATTATTCTAATAAAAAGGTCTGCTGCCTATTTTCATTGTGAATGAGAAGTTTTATAATCTAAAGGCAATGTACACACTTCATTAAAAATCACATTTTAAGAGGATGCACTCTGTAGTGCACTAACTAACAAAAAGTGCAATGATAGAGCTGACTAGTTTCATTTTTGCAAAAAGGCTAGTTATTCCATTAATACAAACTATAATCATTCTCACTGTAATCCTAAAGCATTTAGCTAAAGGTTTAATTCACAGTATATTACTGTAAAATGCACGGTCTTAGAATGATTTGTATTATTCTGCAATTAAAATGAATAAAATCTGATTTGCAAGATTAGTGAGTCAAAACAAAAAGGAACATTCTTTGGTACTCAAATTCAAATATTATTTTACAGCTCAGCTCATTGACTATTTAAGCAGCTGTCTGCTGTATTAATATGCTGAACAATTAAATTAACTGAGGATAATAATATTTTTCACAGAGTATGTTTCTCTATTAATGCCTTGTCTTGTTGGACTAAAAGATAATTCTTGTTTTTCAAGACTGGCTTCCCATTGTTGCAGCTCCTGCTTGGCACATGTCTGTATAGTACCTATGTATTTAAAAATGACATTTACTTTACATGAAGTGGCACAGTGATAGCCATTACTGCCTCACAGCTCCAGAAGTTGAAAGCCTTGACTAGACAATTCCTCTGCGGAAATACACCCACATCACTGACAGTTTTCCTCCATCATCCCTATTGAGTTACATGTGGGGGTAACTGATCTCATTTTCTCCCATCTTATTTAATCCAATTCAGGGTCAATATTGTTCGAGTAATTGGCGATTCTTAATTGGACCTGTGTTAGTGTCACAGTGGGGATATAACTGATGCTCTTTCCAGGGCTTATTTCTACCAAGAAGCCATTGCTTATGGGATAGGCTGTGGCTGCACTAGCAGCCATTATTAAGCCACTTATTTATCAGAGTTGTAACCACAAGGGGCACCACTGAACCCTGAACTTCAGACACAATTCCACCCAACACAGCCCAATGCCAGGTTTAAATAAAGATCATTTTATAAGTGAACACATGCAATACTAACAACAAGTATAAATCAAATAAATGCTCTCCTTCTCTATCTCTTTCTCCTTCCACTCCTTCTGGTAAGTATTGCCAACTGTCTCCCAACTCTGACTCCCCAAGGTGAGGTGGCAGACTCCTTTTAAGCCAGACCCAGAAATGCTTTTGGTGTTATAGCATGGACTGTCTGGAACACTTCCAGGTCACGTGGAGAAAATGGATGTCCTACTCTTGGCAATGCCCTATGTCAGCACCCAAGGACCCTGACAACTCTAAGTCCCATGCAACCCTGCAGATGTCCAAACTGGGATCAGCCAAAAGGAACACTGCCACCATCTGTGTTGGGGAATGACCTGCTCCTAACATCCAGCTCCACCTAGTCCATCCATTATTCCCTTATCCCAAAAGGGATGAGGATCACAAGGCTTCCTGCCTGGTTTGCACCTTCATCTATGTGGTCTCTCCATTATGGTCTCCCAGCAGGGCAAGAAGCCACCTATTCATCCAAAATGGACCTCACAGAGGATATTATGCTTTTATTATTATGATTATAACCACAATTTTATTTTCTGTCTCACCCACACTGTTATCCCATACAGCTTCTTACTACTTCTGTTTTCTCTAAAAACATACCTTCCATTCCCTTCCATTCAGAGAATGCAGTGCAGCACCAGCCTGATTGTCATTATGGGTTTAATTGCCTCTGTCAGAAGTCAATCTCAACGTTTTTGTCATGGGCAGTTGGGCAGAAGTTTTCTTCATGCTAGTTCACACAACACAGTTGATTTAAAAAATGTGGAATGCATTTATCATCCACTCTCCATTACAGCCACTATTTCATTTTCAGAAAAACACCAAAAATCTTTCCTTTATTAAATAAAAACACAAAAGGACGATTTGTTTGATCCTACCCCAAAATCTCCTGGCTTAAAGGAATACTTCACAGGAACATTATTTTTTGATATGTTACAAATTCCATATAGTTTAGTGATGGCTAAGAAAACATTTAAATGTCATGTTTTTGTAGAGAACAGATATAATACAACAACAACAACAACATTTATTTATATAGCACATTTTCATACAAAAAAATGTAGCTCAAAGTGCTTTACATAATGAAGAATAGAAAAAATAATAGCAAAATCCCAGCCACAAGAGATGCATAGACCAGTGTGTTTCTTCATGCTAGTCCCAAGCCCGGATAAATGGGGAAGGTTACGTCAGAAAGGGCATCCGGTGTATACTTTTGCCAAATCAATATGCAGACAACAATACAGATTTCCATACTAAATCGGTCGAGGCCCAGGTTAATAATGCCCACCGCCAGTACTGTTATCTAACAGGTTGCTGCCGGACATTGGGCTACTGTTGGCCTAAGAAGGAGAAGAAGAGGGGGGAGACATGTCCGGAGGCAGGAGGAGAGGAGGAAGATAAAGAGAGTGGAACTGAGGTAGGAACTTTGAATGTTGGTAGTATGACTGGTAAGGAGAGAGAGTTAGCTGATGTGATGAAGAGAAGGAAGGTTGATAGATTTGTGTGCAAGATACTAAATGGAAGGGGAGTAAGGTCAGGTGGATCAGAGGTGGATTCAAATTGTTCCATCATGGTGTGGATGGCAGGAGAAATAGATTAGGGGTTATTCTGAAGGAACAGTATGTCAAGGGTGTTTTGGAAGTAAAAAGAATGTCAGACAGAGTGATGATTATGAAGCTGGAAATTGAAGGTGTGATGATGAATATCGTTAATGCATATGCCTCGCAAGTAGGGTGTGCGATGGATGAGCAAGGGCATTTCTGGAGTGAGTTGGATGAAGTGATGGACAGTGTACCCAAGGGACAGAAAATGGTGATTGGAGTGGAGTTCAGTGAACATGTTGGTGAAGGGAAAAGAGGAGATGAGGAGGTGATGGGTAGGTATGGTGTCAAGGAGAGGAATGAAGATGATGGTGGATTTTGCGAAAAGGACGGACATGGCTGTAGTGAATATGTATTTTAAGAAGAGGGAGGAACATAGCGTGACGTACAAGAGTGGAGGAAGATGCTCAGAGATAGATTATATTCTATGCAGAAGGGTCTGTCTAAAGGAGATTTGAGACTGCAAAATGGTAGCAGAGGAAAGTGTAGTTAGGCAGCATAGGATGGTGGTCTCTAGGATGATGTTGGAGAGTGAGGGCAAAGTCAAGGATCAAATGGTGGAAGCTGAAAAAGGAAGACTGCAAGGTTGCGTTCAGGGAGGAGGTTAGACAGGCACTGGGTGGCAGTGAAGAGTTACCAGACAGCTGGGCAACTACAGCAGAAGAAGGTGGCATGACACCTGGACAGAGGAAGGAGGAAAAGCAAAACTGGTGGTACAATGGGGAAGTACAGGAGATTATACAGTGGAAGAGGTTGGCAAAGAAGAAATGGGATAGTGCAGCAGATTAGGGTGATAAAGGATAAAGATGGGAAGTACTCACAAGCAAGGAGAGTGTTTTCAGCAGATGGAAAGAGTACTTTGAGAGGCTGATGAATGAAGAGAATGAGAGAAAGAGAAGAATGGATGATGTGGAGATAGTGAATCAGGAAGTGCAATGGATTAGCAAGGAGGAAGTAAGGACAGCTATGAAGAGGATGAAGAATGGAAAGGCCTGCTCCAGATGACATACCTGTGGAAGCATGGAAATGTTTAGGAGAGATAGCAGTGAAGTTTTTAACCAGATTGTTTAATGGAATCTTGGAAAGTGAGAGGATGCCTGAGAAGCAGAGAAGAAGTGTACTGGTACCGATTTTTAACAATAAGGGGGATGTGCAGAGCTGTAGTAACTACAGGGGGATAAAATTGATGAGCCATGGTATGAAGTTATGGGAAAGAGTGGTGGAATCTAGGTTCAGAAGGGAGGTGATGATTAGTGAGCAGCAGTACGGGTTCATGCCAAGAAAGAGCACCATAGATGCGATGTTTGCTCTGAGGAGTTTGATGGGGAAGTATAGAGAAGGTCAGAAGGAGTTGCCTTGCTTCTTTGTGGACCTGGAGAAAGCATATGACAGGGTGCCTCGAGAGGAGTTGTGGTATTGTATGAGGAAGTCGGGAGTATCAGAGAAGTATGTAAGAGTTGTACAGGATATGTACGAGGGAAGTGTGGCAGTCTGCGTTAGGAGTGACGGATGCATTCAAGGTGGATGTGGGATTACATCAGGGATCGGCTGTGAGCCCTTTCTTATTTGCAATGATGATGGACAGGTTGACAGATGAGATTAGACAGGAGTCCCCTTGGACTATGATGTTTGCTGATGACATTGTGATCTGTAGCAAGTGTAGGGAGCAGGTTGAGGAGACCCTGGAGAGGTGGACATATGCTCTAGAGAGGAGAGGAATGAAAGTCAGTAGGACCAAGACAGAATACATGTGTGTAAATAAGAGGAAGGTCAGTGGAATGGTGAGAATGTAAGGAGTAAAGTTGGTGAAGGTGGATGAGTTTAAATACTTGGGAATCAACAGTACATAGTAATAGGGATTGTGGAAGAGAGGTGAAAAAGAGTGTGCAGGCAGGGTGGAATGGGTAGAAAAGAGTGTCAGGAGTAATTTGTGACAGACGAGTATCAGCAAAAGTGAAAGGGAAGGTCTACAGGACAGTAGTGAGACCAGCTTTGTTATACGGGTTGGAGAAGGTGGCACTGACCAGAAAGCAGGAGGCAGAAGAGTTAAAGATACTAAGATTTGTATTGGGTGTGATGAGGATGGATATGATTAGAAATGAGTACATTAGAGGGAGACAAACTCAGAGATTGCGTTGGTTTGGACATGTGCAGAGGAGAAATGCTGGGTATATTGAGAGAAGGATGTTAAGGATAGAGCTGCCAGGGAAGAGGAAGGCCTAAGAGGAGGTTTATGGATTTGGTGAGAGAGGACATGCAGGTGATGGGTGTAACAGAACAAGATACAGAGGACAGACAAATACGGAAGAAGATGATCCTCTGTGGCAACCCCTAACAGGAGCAGCTGAAAGAAGAAGAAGAATCTCATTTAGAACTTAAATGCTCATTTGTGTACTTCTGGTTTTCTGACCTTATTTTCACTTCAGGTTTTTTGACTGCAAGTTAGGATTATATTTTGAGTTTTGTCACTTAGATCTCTTGTCTTTCCAGTTGCCATTTTTGCTTGTTTTGACTCTTTTCTATCTCGGTCCATTCTCTTGCCCGTGTAGAATAACAATGTATGTATATTGAACCATAAAAATCATTTATCAAGCACTACATGAGATCATTATTTTAAGCATTTTTCTCCAAAGTACCTTACAAATTTAAACATCCAGACAGGAACAGTTTTAGCCACAATACTCCACAAAGATGTGGAGAAAGATGTATGGGAAAACGAGGCTATGTAAAAACTACATAGTTCATTAGAGTAATCTGTAAAAAAAAAAGCATTTGAATGAGAGCAGAAATCATGCTGCTACTACACCATGCAGTTGTCTGCCACTGTGATTTTATTTCCATGCCCTCAAGAGCAGATGGGGAAGCATGGAAGTGTACTTCATTGTTCCTGTAGCTGGTAACTTGTTTTGCTAATAATGATGATGTGTTGACTTCCTGTGCTTTTACAGCTGTTAGTATGTTCAAGTGTTTTGTTTTTTCTTCACCTATTTTAAGGTGTGTGTTTGTCTTTAGATGGATTAAGTAGTTACTTCATGCTGTTAAATAAATGAAGGAATCAGGTATTCCCTTCCCATCCAGGGCTGAATCCTTCCTTAAATCAAAAGCTGATGGGATAGACAAAGCTTCCCCTGGGCTTTAGGATAGAATAAGCAGAATCGGATAGATGAGTAAATAGACCTGATCGACAAGCTGAAGTACTTAGTTATACAAGATATGCAGTTCATTAGAAGAAGATCAGCTCATTTTCTGCAACACTTTAACAAAAGACAGTAGGCTGAAACCAATTATTATTCTGACTAATATGGATATTTTGAGTAGTTGACACTCAGATTAGAATGGTGTCACTGTGCTGTCTTATAACTTGTGACAGATAGGGGGCACTGTCGACCCCTGAACCCTCAGACAACACGCTCAGACACTAGGTATAAGTCCTAATAATTGACTTTAATATTTTCAGTTGTGTACAAAGTACCTCCACCTCCACTATACTTCCAATAATACACAATAATAATAATCAATAATACAATTCACAATCCTCCAATCCACCCAGCAGCTCAGTCACCTTTCCTTCCAGCCTGGCTCTTCTGATGGGATCTCCCACAGTCCTTTTATAGTGTATGACCCGAAAGTGTTTCTGTCCCTCCGTTCACATGATTTTATAACACTTCCAGGTGAGATGAAAACTTCTTCCTTTCTTCAGCCCGGAAGTACTTCATCTCTCCCGTCCCCACGACTAAGGAGTACTTCCGGGCTATATGGAAAATATAAATCACTGTGCCTCCCTGCAGCATCTCCTGTGGCCCCCACGGTATCCAGCAGGGCTGTGAAGTAAAACTCCAATGTCCATGATGCCCTGCTGGAACTCAGGGCCCCTCATGTTGCAGGGAGGACTCCATCTAGTATTAGCCGGGCTCAATTGACGGCCATATATCACAAACTCCACTTTGTTCTTAGCTCTTTCAGCTTGTGTGTAATCTGCATGTTCTACCTGCATTCAAATAGGATTTCACCATTTGCTTCATATCTCAAAAACATGCAAGTTCGCTATATCATCAACTCTGAACTGGCCTAGTATAAGTGAACATGTATGGTGAGTGCACACTGTGATGAGAGGGCCGGTTTCAATCTTATTGGCTTGTGCAGCCAGGGCAGACATATGATCATGTAATAAAAAGAAGTGGAGTACCTTCACTTTCTCGGCCAGTAATGTTCACGGACAGTTGCTTTCTTGCTATTAGCAGATGAAGTTGTTACCTTGGCTTCATCTGATCTTGATCACCTGCCCACAGCAGAGTTGTTTGCTGCTGAATGCAAAACTTTCAGAATAATGATTTACATCTTAAAATTTAAAATCATGTTTCCCGCGTGGAAAAGAAGAATGTGCTCTCTGCAGGTAAGTTGTGATGGGGAACTCCCAAAAATTATATTTTTGAAGGGGATGGGGGAAAGCCCTCGGGAGCCCCATCTTCAGAAGAGTCGAAACCGTTGGAGAGCCAATGGGGTCAGGTCTGTTGGAGATCAGAACTGATGTGGTGCTGAGGCGTTGCCCGCTGCACGGTAGCACTCGAGTCCCAATTTGAGGTGGCCCATATGGGTAGGCGCATGGAACGTCTTGTCTCTCTGGCAAGATGATCATCTTCCTCTGCTGTCGCAGGAGCTGCATAAACTTTGCATGTTAGTGGCGGCACTCTCCAAGGTTTGCAGACCGGGGACTGGCCAGATCTCTGTGGGTGGATACAGATTTTATTGGTCTGGTCACTCTGATGGCTGTCATATTCAGGGAGTAGCTGTTGCTGTAGCAGATTGGCTTCTTCCGATGGTGTCTGAGGTAACTACTTTCAACGAGCGTATTATGGGACTCAGAATACAGCACTCCTTGGGTGCTTTGTCTGTTGTCTCAGTTTATGCTCCGACCGCGGTAAGTGATGTCTCGGCGAGGGAGACATTTTATTCGCAGCTTCGCTCACTGGTTGATGGGTGCCCACGAGGTGACACTCCTCTTGTCATGGGTGACTTCAATGCAGCCACTGGCACTTACAGGATCCCCATGGGTCTGGTGACCATGGTGAAAATGGCACCATATTCCTTGATTTTGCAAAAGGTCAGTGGCTACTAATCACTGGATCCTGGCACCAGTGCCCAGAACCGCATTTTGGGACTTTGTACTCCAATACTGGTGGTGCGGTGAAGGAGATCGATCACATCCTTGTGGGCAGATGCTGAAGGCTCTTGCAAAACTGCAGGGTCTACACAATTGCCCACTTTGTGAATTCTGACCACAGACTTGTTGTTGCTACACTTAGGATCCAGCTTAGGTCCAAAAAATTAGCCTGGACTTGGCTAGACTCCAAGACCGGCTGTTTCTAATGAGTTTGCATGCAGTTTGTGTTAGGAACTTGTAGATTTGGGTGCGACTGCTGATCCTAATGTGATGTGGGAGACCGTCCATGACAAGAGCCTGAAGGTTGCTGAGAGTTGTGTTGGTGTTACCAGTGTTCCCAGAAGGAGGTGTTTCATCTTGCAAGGCACCCTGGATATCATCAAGAGGAATCACAGCGCACAGCTCAATGGAAACTCTGGTTTGTACCGGGAACTTAGGATGGCTGAGGATCTGAGGGCAGATAAAGAGGCGTTAGAGGAATCTGTGAGCAAGTGATATGCCATCTGTGGTCTAGAGACCCATGTCCTGCTTACAGAGGAATCGAAGCATTATGTACATCCAAATCTGTTCCTCAGTCACAGTCAGTGCAGCTGATGGAACGGTCCTTACAGATGACACTGCAGTTGTGACCCGCTGGGCTGGCTACTTTGAGCAGCTGTTCAAAGCTAATCCTCTGGCTAGGACGTTGGATATCTCTGGGTCCACGGTTCTTGGGGCTGATCCTCCAATTAGCTGTGAACCACCCAGTCTCACTGAGATTGCACAGGTGGTGAACCATCTGAGGGGAGGAAAGGCTGCAGGGATCTGTGCTTTCTGGGGTGAACTTCTCCAGGCTGGTGGTAAGGCTGTCCTCCTGGCATTGCAAGCAATCTTTGATTCCATTTGGGAGACTAGCATCATCCTAACTGACTGGAAAACTGGACTTCTCGTCCCTAACTGGAAAGGAAAGGGTGATCGCCTGGATTGCGGCAACTAAAGGGGGATAACACTGCTGTTGGTGCCGGGTAAGGTCCTTGCTAGGGTCGTCCTCAATAGGATCCGTGATCACTTGCTCACCAACCAGCGACAGAACAGTCTGGTTTTATGCCTAAGAAGTCTACCATCAACCGCATCCTGGCACTGAGGGTTCTCATGGAGCGCAAACGCGAATATTGGCAGAGTTTCATTGCGGCCTTTGTCAATTTTCATAAAGTGTAGATTGAGCTGCCCTGTAGGACATCCTGAGGGTTCGCGGGATCTCCTTGAGGTTGCTGGATATCATGGCCGGCCTGTGCACTGGTACTGTGAGTGCTGTGCAGAGTGGAGGCAGAACCTCTGTGTTTTTCCCAGTTGATTCTGGGGTTTGTCAGGGGTGTGTTCTTGCTCCTACTCTGTTCAATGCTTGTATGGACTGGAAGTTGGGCAAGGTCGTGGGGTCCAGCGGTTGTGGGGCATCTGTTGGTGAAGAAAGATTCACAGATCTTGACTTTGCTGATGATGCTGTGATTTTCGTGGCATCAATGGAGGGTCTGACTGGGGTGCTCTAGAGACTGAGCAAGGAGTCTGAGTGTCTGGGCTTGCGAGTGTCCTGGATAAAAACCAAGATCCAGGCCTTTAATGACCTCTTGGGCACAGCCATCAGCAGTGTGTCTGTCTGCGGAGAGAGTGTTGACTTTGTCGAGAGGTTTACTTACCTTGGCAGTGACATTCATGTCTCTTGTGACTCTTCCTCATGAGGTCGCTGGAAAGGTGTGTGTGGTGCTCCCGATATCTATGCAAAAGACCGAAGGTCCAAGTCTTTAGAGTACTGGTGCTTCCAGTCTTGCTATATGGTTGCAAACAATCCAGGAAAAAATTCTGGCGTTACTAGTGTCTCATAATCCACATGTCAAGTCATCCAGTCATACCCTCACAACATACTAAACACTGTATTTTTGCTAAAATATTATTAAATAAATACCTCCAGAAAAAATAAAGTAGTCAAT
Source organism: Polypterus bichir lapradei (assembly GCA_026402145.1). Lineage (NCBI taxonomy): Eukaryota > Metazoa > Chordata > Cladistia > Polypteriformes > Polypteridae > Polypterus > Polypterus bichir. Next base: position 44,165,142 of record JANRMT010062807.1, read on the forward strand.
AAACAGGAAGCCCATTCAGAGATGATTATGCTTTTGCAGAAACAATGCAATCCCCGTTTTCCTCGAAAATATGAGGTTCAGATTTTTTGTCTGCCAGCATTTTAACCCACATGGGTTAAATGACATATTAAGAAAGTATAATTCTGAGTGGATTATTCCTTCGAAAATCTCTGGATCTTGTTCACAAATGATGGTAGTGGAAATCAGAAGATAGCAAGGAGATTTTCTGGTCAGGTTATTCCTTCACTGTCAAAGGCTTTATCTACAGTATCTATACTAATGAAAGGTAAAGCCCTCACTGAATGACTGACTGACTGATTCACTGACTGACTGACTCACTCCCTCACAGACTCATCACTAATTCTCCAACTTCCCATGTAGGTAGAAGGCTGAAATTTGGCAGGTTCATTCCTTACAGCTTACTTACAAAAGTTGGGCAGGTTTCATTTCGAAATTCTACGCGTAATGGTCATAACTGAATCCTACTTACGTACATATATACAGCCATAGCCTGCAGCTCGGTCGCCGTGTGAGGTGGAGTTGCGTCCCCCATACCCACGCCTCCCACGTAATTGAGTGCCTGCCCACATAAGGCCGTACGTCAGCAGCAATCCAAAAGACATGCTGCAGCTAAATATTCGCAGGCAAATCAAAAAGTTAATAACGGGAATGCCTGTTGAACATCTTAGATTCAAGAGTAGCGATTTGGGTGGTGAGATGTCTATCGAGGTGATCACTGTAATATTTATATGTCATTGAAATGTATTATTATCAGGCATGGTTTAGGCACCTATGTCATCAGGAAGGCACCAGAAAAAGGGACCTCAAGGTTACTATTATGGAAGTTAATTTAGAGCACGGATGCTGTGAATGTAAGAGCTGTAATAAATAAAGTTCCTCTGCATACTTTAAAAGAAAGTCTCACCATCATTTCATTTTTCACAATTTTTTTAGTATATATATACAACCCAAATACCACTGACTCACTCATCACAAAATCTCCTAAACCATGAGGATTTGAGACTTGAAATTTGGAATGTAGGTTACCCTTGGCCCATAGGTGCTCGCTAAGAAACGGTTTTAAAAATTTTGTGGTCCAACTGCGAAATTTCTTATAGTTTTTTAGACTGGTTTGTATGTCTGTCCGTTTTTCACGAGAAAACTACTTAACAGATTTAGATAGAGTTTTTTTTCTATAATTTGATTGAACATTCTAGTTGACTTTACAACTTCTCTCATTGCGCTAAGAATCACAGTTTGCTTGCAGGAGCGATATATTCGCTCTAATCCGAGACAGAGGCTGCGGGCTGAGGGGAGGAAGAAGAGTGACGCCAAGAGTAGAGAGCTGGGCGGGGCTCTCCTTCCTGTCCTGTTTCACTAATACGCGGGCAAAGCTGTGGGGGATGGCTAGTTTAGTGAATAAAAGAATGAGTAAGAGGTTCAAGAGCATGAAGTAATGTGCCTCTGTACGTTTCCGGAGCCCTGTCACTATGACTCCCATTACTATGTAAATGAGTGCATATCTCAATGTGTCTGAGAACTTCTTCTTCTTCTTCATCCATCTGTGTGGGGTTGATGTGCCTGCTCATCCTTCTCCAAACAGCTTGGTCCTGCACCTCCTCACCAGTCAGCCCTTTTCCTTCTGATCATCATTCACTTTATCCATCCACTTCCACTTTGGCCTCCGTCGCTTACTCTTCCCCTGCACTTCCATTCCCATCACTCTTTTGCCCACATATTCATTGTCTCTCCTCATCACATTCATACCACTTCAACCTACTTTCCTGTACTTTCTTAGATACCTCTCCCACTTTTGCTGCAGCTCTGATTGCCTAATTTCTTATTCTGTCCTTTTTTGAAACTCCACACATCCATGTCAACATTCTCATTTCTGCAACACCTAACTTAGTTTGGGTGGAGTGGTGGCTCTGAGGCTAGGGATTTGCACTGGTAATTGAAAGGTTGCTGGTTTGAATCCTGTAAACACCAAAAGTGACTCTACTTCGTTGGGCCCTTAGGCAAGGCCCTTTACCTTCAATTGCTCCATCCTGGGTATGACATTAATCTACATCCAGCCCTGCATGTAGGCCCTCAGGGAAAAACCTGGGGGTTGTTGGCAGGATTGGCACTCCAGTCACCATAAAAAAACTCACATTGGTTCCATTCCATCTGAACTAGTGGGGTGCCAAGGTGTCACCTGTTGCATGGTTGCACTCATGTCCTAATCTGAGTTGGTCTGTCATGTGGTGGGTGCAGCAATGCACTGTATCAGCATGTGTTCGTAACCTCTCCCTCTCTCTCTAACTTAGTTTACACTTCCAATAACAGAAAGGGCAAAACCGAAATTCAAAGCCTGACACGAGAAAACCTAAGGAACCTCAAGTTATGAAACTGGTTTATCATTCCTATCAAGAAAAATGCAAGACTCTTTTCTTTCTTGTTTAAAAGTTCAGAGGAACAATGGGCAACAATGGGAGCAACCAACTGGGCAACAATGAGGTGTACTAAACAATGACCTCATAATAAAAATAGCTATTCAGCAAGAAGAAAACAGAAACAAATGTGTAAAGAAAATACATTTTTAAGACCATAATAAAAAACATAACATGAAAAACACTTAAGAATACAGAAATGAACCTTCGACAATCTAGGGGAACCTACAAGTACAGCCAATACAGCTCAGATTACAAGAAGCCACTTAAGGAAATTCTGGCATTTAATAAGTAAACCTTGCCATAAGTGACATACTAAAGGCAACCCCGAACATCCTGGCAACTGCTAGAGAAAGAAATATTCAACCAATACACTACTAATGAGTCTGCATCATAACTGATTAACATACAGCACATACTGACTGTACACATTCAAAGTGCAACCTGCCTCTTCCAGTCAAATCTCATTATTTTTACATAGCAAGGACAGAAAGAATTCAATCCTTTCACATATATTGATGTCTCAAAGCACTTTACAATTACTTTTCTATTAGCCAGGCTGACATGCAATATAGAGACGTTAGTTGCAGCTTTTCATTCGAGGTTGAACATTACTTTAATAAGGGCAATAGATCATTCTGCATTGTGCTTCTTTTTCAGTTTAAGGGTCAGTATTAAAAAACCTTTTCAAGTAACAGCAAAACAGTTCTGCTTATCAACTGCTGAATAGCACAATTTAAAAAGCTTCATGTTTCCTTGTAAACCAAGGTTTGGTCTTTTCTGTTCCTGTGGAAGTGCAGTGCTATTTGATCGCAGTAGTCAGTTTTATTTATTCAGTGCAATGCTGTATTACCTTTAAAATAAAATGCTTCCTATTTAATTTCCT
>JANRMT010062807.1:44168859-44266629 GCA_026402145.1 Polypterus bichir lapradei
AAGTAGGGCTTAATGTTAACTGTATGTGTTTAATCAGTAACACATTAGGGCTGTATTGGAATTTTTTGTGAACTAAATTTAAAAACCTGAATGATTATTTTTATAGTTTTAAATGTTTTTTTCTGTTTACCTCATAAGGTTTTCCACACTAGCTGTCCCCTGCGGCTCCGCCCACGTAGTAGTGAAACAGGACAGTGAGGAGGGCCCCGTCCAGCTCCCTACTCCTGATGTCACGCTTCCTCCTCACCTCAGCCAGTAGCCTATGTCTCGGATGCGCGTAAATAAATTGGTACCACAAGTGAACTATGAGAGCGATGAGAGGAGTTGCAAAATCAACTGGAATGGTCAAGCAAAATATAGAAAAAAAAAGATTTTATATATATAGAGTGGCCTGCAGAGGGCACTCCTGCTACCCAAACCCAAAACACACAGACACAGGGCACAAGTTCAGCACACACACATTTTTTTTTTTTTTCTTTTTCCCCTGTTTCCCACCTGTACAGTGCAGTTAAGCACTACACAAAAGCACAATTCTCTTTCTTCCTCTTTCTTTTTTTTGTCCGCCTCCACGCCTCCTGGCAAGATTTGTCCTCTTTCAGCCGACCCGAGTGGTTGTGGCTAGCTCCTTTTATAGGACACCCGGAAGCACTCCAGGTGTCCAACAACCTTCTTCCGGCAGCACTTCTGGGTGTGGCAGAAGTGCTGCAACCAAGGACTCAGCAATCGTCCAGGACCCCCTTGGGCAAGGGACCCGGCTGTAAGCCACAACATATATATACATATATATACATATATATAAAGAGTGACATCTTGTAATTAATGTTTAGAATGTTTTCTATTTACTGTGTTTAGGAGAGGCTCTGAATTGCTTACGACTACATAGAACGACAGAAGGTGCATGCGCAGGAGGGGAGGAGACAGAAAGGAAGGGTGTGTGTGTACATGTGTGTATGGATGGGGAGATAGAGAAAGTAAGCCTTGAAAGTAAACAGAGAAAGTGATTAAACAAAACAGTGTATGAAAAGGAGTAAAGACAAAATAGTGACATTTTGTTATTTTAGAGGTGTGCCTAGTGACCCAAAACAGCGAACTTGGGAAGTTTTTTTTTGCTGTTCTGTTCAGTTCTTCTTTTCCAATAAACTCAACATCTTTGGAGCACCATGTTATATATATATATATATATATATATATATATATATATACAGGGTCATTTGGTGCCAGAAGCAAATGCAGTCCACTTCTGCACATTACACATGTTCACACCAAACAATTTGGAGTCATCAGCCACTTCTTAGTGGATGTGGGAAGAAAGCCAGAGCATTCAGTTATATTAACTGTAAATTTATTTTATCATTCAATAAATAATTAGCAGGATTAGTAGAAACTTTTTAAATCAATTTAGCCAAACTTTTTATGCAGTTTTTTTTTCCTGAACTGAGATTTTTCTCGCTTGTTTTTTACAGAACACAAATTATTAAAACTGCAATTATCTGTTGAGTCCATACAGGTGCAAATAACACTGAACAAGCTGTTTAGACAACATTGTCATTTACACCTATGTCTGCACTTTTTTAATTAGGACACTTAAAGAAAACTATTAGGGAGCAATTAAGGGTGCAAACTTTTAATAATAATGAGAATTTTTAAATTAAAATAAGAAAATGTCAAAATTAATAGCATATTGTGGAAGGTTTTTTCTTCTATTCGTTTAAAGTAGAAGCATAACTTGAACAAAATGTAATCTATCTTTAGTAGCTAAAAAACTTGAACAAGGGTCTTGAACAATAAAACCCCTTTCGTGTGATTTAAGTTATCAGCTAAATAATACATCTATGAATTTATAAAATTGCCATTTAGGGTTATAGGGAGTATGGAGCCCATTGTTGCAGTATCAAGTGCAAGGCAGGAACCAACTTGCCTATGTGACACCTGTAGAAATATATAAAAAACAACTGTGAGTACAGTGGATTCAGAAAGTTATTCAGACCTCTTCACTACCTACACACTTTATTCTGTTGTTGATTTAATTTTAAATGGATACATTTACTATTTTTCCATCATTCTACACTCAGTAAACTGTAATGATAAAGTGAAAACATGTTTTCAGAAAGGTTTGCAAATTCTCTCTCTGTTATAACAAAAAATCTTAGGAAGAGAGACGAGATGTGATTTTCTCAGAGAGACACTTTCACATCCCGTGAGACAAGACTTTGTGCCAAGAGATTTAACCATACCTGAGGGGCCGGAAATAAAAGACAAAGAGTAAATAACAAAGTAGAACGTTGTAAAGAATTCAAAAATGTTGGCGCGATACACATAAAGAGCAGGTTAGAGATAATGGAAGTACGAAAATTTGAAAGTCTCAAAAAAGGGATAGTAAAGATCGGATTAGCACAAACAAATGGAAATTATTAATCAGTGAAATAATGGAACAGCGAAAAGAGATCGAATGTATTGTTCGGATTTAAACTTTAAGTCAGAGACTTGTAGATTGTCTAATTCGTGTTGCCATCAGTGAAAAGTAGTTTATCTTCCCAATGAAGAGGCCTATCTGCGAGAATTAAAAGATTTGTAGTTTGGTGAAAGTGAAATCCACATACATGTGCGGCAGAGACACAAAGTTACTGGCATGTAGCACAGGCAGGTGGGTTGGCAAGCGAAGCGAGCAGGGGGCAAAGCCCCCTAGTTATTAAAAAAAATCAAAAACTGAAATTTTTTATTCATTTAAGTATTTAGACCCTTTGCTGTGGCACTCCACATTGTGGTCAGGTGCATACTGTTTGCTTTAATTCTTCTTGAGCTGTTTCTTAAAATTGATAATAGTCCACATATGGCACACAGAATTAGTTAGACATCATTTAGAAAGATACATGTGTTCCTGTGTGTTGAGAGTCTCTCAATTCACACTGCATGTCAGGATAAAAACCAAGCCATGAGGTCCAAGGAACTCTGTGTAGACCTCCATGATCAAATTGTGGCATAAATCAAGAAAAGGTGGTTAAATAATTTCTAACGCTTTGAGTGTTCCCTGGAGCACACAGGTCTTAATAATTGTGAAAAGTAAAATGCTTGGAAGCACCAAGAGAGTTCCTAGAGTTGGCTGACTTTGGCATAACCTTTTTATATAAAAACAGTGCAGCTAAGGGTTTGTGAGTGTAGGTGTGCACTAGTGGAAAGCTGTGCATTTGCAAGGTGTTCAAAGAGGAAATCAGCTGATTGTGTGATCACGTTGAAGTGTGATCAGTCCTGTCATTCCTCATTGACATCCCACATGTCGTTAAGGCAAACGCCTATACCCAAAAAGTATTAAAGGTCTGAGTAAGACAGACGTGGGTGATGGAAATGAGGACATCAAGAAAGACAACTGGGATCAATTGATGAAAAAAATCTGGAGATTTTGGACAGGAGGCAAGGTGGCCCCAGAAAGAGTAAGGGGAGTGGCATCCCAGGGATGGGTTTCTCCGGTTGAGTATCTGAAGGAGCAGGTGCAACTGATGGCTTTGAGAGTCATCTCACAGATGGTGGCAGGATGAATCAGTTGGGCTCTGAGTGTCTTAGTGTGTTTACTGGCTATGGTGGATGGGACAAAAGCCGATAACAGATGAGCAGAGGAGACTGAGGGTCAGTGAGGGAGATACTGTAGATAGACAAACCAGTTTTACTCTGGGAATTTTATTGTTGATTTTACAAATGTTATTTTGGATTTCTATATTTATTAGTTTAAACTACCACAGGAGCACTTATTTAATGGATTATTTGTTTCTTAAAAAATCTGCGTTGCACTTTTTCTGGGACTCTGCTTTCTTTGATTAAATTACACTAAGCACTTTTTGCACTGACCTTGTTGTTTGTGTCCTCATTATACTTGTCCATCCTGGGTACATGACTACTGATGTCTCAGGAAACAGGAGATGCCAAGGCTGCAGTTGCCCAGGGCATCACACCATCCAGGACCAATAACTCCATGGTCACTATAGCAGAGCTCCAGAAGCCTTCTGCTGAGATGGGAGAACCTGGTGGAAGGGCAAACATCTCAGCAGCACTCGTATCAATCAGGTATTTATGGTGGTGTGGCTACACGGAATAAACTGCATGTGACAATTTAATGGATTTTGAGAGCATGAGAAAAAAGGTTCTCTGGTCTGAGACAAAAATATACATTTTTTGGACAAAACATCAAATACTATATCTGGAATAGACCAGGTACTGTTCATCACCTTCCCTACAGTGAAGTATGGTGGTGGCAGCATCATGCTACATGGGTGCTTCTCAATGGCAGAAAAAGGGAGACTAATCAGAATTAAAGTAAGGATAAATGCCGTCAAATACATAGATGTCCTTGAAGAATACCTGAGTGCATGTGTCAACATTCGAGGTGAGACACAAAAATAACCGGATTGGTAAAAAAAAAAATATTTATTGAATTACAGCATTCTAAACATTGTCACCTTGTATATACTCCCCCTCCCAATCTGTACACTGCTCCATACGTATCTTCCATTGATTGAAACAGGACTAAGAGTCTTCCTGTTTGAGGCTCTTCAACAGGCTTGCCATTTTTGTCTTCACTGCATCCTTTGAAGAAAAATGTGTTCCCTTCAGTTCACTTTTGATTTTCGGGAACAAGTAAAAATCACAGGGAGCTAAATCAGGCGAATAGGGAGGATGATCAAGGACAGGAATGTTTTTGTCAGTCAAAAACTGCTTTACGGAAAAAACATTGTGCGCAGGAGCATTGTCTTGTCTTATCTCGCTGTTCACTTTTTTCACACGACATTTTCGCGGCAACTTGTGTAGCGATTATTGTGCAAATATTGACTGAGCTAAGTATAGGATATACCTAGCCAGTTGGCAGTTTGAGAGGGCGTGTAGGAGGGGACATAGTTCTATGATTCATGTCCAGCCGACCTCATGACGGTTTTCCAGGAAAGCCCCAAGCCCAGTCCGGTTATTTTTGTGTCTCACCTCATATAAACCAAGGTAATGATGGAGAGGCATCGGCGCATGTCTCTGACATTCTTTAGGTGGCCCAGCTAAGGCCCACATTTAAAGCCCTTTAGAACATCTATGGAGAGACCTGAAGAAGGCAGTTTACAGAATGTTCCCATCCAATCTAGTAGTGGTTAAAAGGATATGCCAGGAAGAATCAAGATAAACTGCAAAATCCAGCTGTGCCAAGCTTGTAGATACTTACCCAAGAATCTCAAGGCTATAATTGCTGCCAAAGGGGCTTCCACAAAGTACTGAACCAAGAGTTTGAATACTTAAATGAATGAATGAGAGATTTCAGATTTTGTATTTTTTTAAAAATTTCAAACCTTTCTGTAAACATGTTTTCACTTTGACATCATGGGTTATTGAGTGTAGATTGATGGGCAAAAAATGGCAAATATATCAATTTAAAGTTAAATCTATAACACAGTAAAGTGTGCAGAACATGAAGGGATGTGAATATTTTCTGAATCCACTGTAATATAAAACATTGCCTAGAGCATTTCACCATAGCAGGGATACAACAACAAAGCTTTAGCACAACATAATACATAGCATAACAATCTCATTCTTGTTATCCATGACTGAATTCAGTAACCTTTTATCTAGCTATAAATTACAATCATGTAGTATGGATGGGTGATTGAAAAAATCACATTGACACAGTAGCAGAGACCTTAGGAATTGCTTTACACATCTCATAAACCAGATAAAGCTTTGACAAATTGCTAAATGTCCAATTCATTCTCAGATTCTTCTAATAATCACTCTTGGTGTTTAGGTTAAAAACTAATTTATTACTCTAGTGAATTAAATGATCTCTGATCACTACTTAATATGGGAGTAGCCTGGGGAAATGGGGGGTTTCAAGTTTGAATCCCAGCAAAATATATTTAATGACAGTTCCAACTGCTTGATCATAGAGAGAATTATGATTTATGTGCTTTCTTATCCCCACCTGAACCTAGCTAGGCTCCTGCTATTTAACATTTGACAGGTTCCTGCCATTGCCAATATGATTACACATTCAAGTTGTAAGACTAATAAAGGTATACAATGTCGGTGTACAGTTAAATCCTTACTTACATGTCTGATCATGATGCAACACATCAGAATTTATGAATACTTCAACTTAATTCTGCAGAGCAACATAGATCAGTTAACAGTTAATATAAGGTTATAATAAGTCTATGAAAGAAGCATAAGGTACAGATGTTCACAAAGGTAATAAAGCAAACAAGCAGAGCAACAAAATTGCATGGCTTCAGTATTGCTTTTATGGACTAAAACGCAAAAAGCTTTTTGTATGGATTGTTTCAAATACCTTTACAAATTAATACATGAAATCTGAAATAACCTTCTCATATTGTTTATATCAGTTCCAAAGATGACAAATGAGAAACATAAAATTTCTAAAAGATTTCAGTGTCATCTCAGCATGTTATTATTGCTGTTTTAATTTTTGTATTCAACACCTAATGGACTTTCAATTTCATAAAGGAACAGGACATGAAAACTTTAATTTTTAAATGATTAAATAATTTGTCTACAGTATGAAATTTTTAAAGACTGACAGACTAAATTTCAACATCAAATTAAGGCAGAAAGAGCAATGATTCTTTCTGACATTACCCCTTTAAATTCCTATATTACCAAAGTGCTATTTAGCTCAGTAAATAAAAGATTCAGTCCCAACAGGTCCAGGGGTTTTATTAATCTTCAACATACTGAGGGCTTGAAGCACATCTGACCCTGACTATTCTATGAACTCAGGGCTTGTTTTTACTTTTTTTATCTTGCATTCTTTTTGTTTCTTCCTTTACAAATACTTGGGTGAAATATTTATTTAATTCATTTGCTATATTATTTCCTTCTCATTTTCAATGATGTCTCCTTCTGTGTCCCTGATTGTTCTTAAATTTGTTTTTGTCAGCAAAACTGTACTGTAGTTGTGCTCGAAATATGTCTTGCCGTTTGTTTTGATTTCACTAGCATTTTTTTTGTTTCTCTTTTGACCTTGGAATAATTTAGATCTCTTGCTGTAGTGTCCGGTATTCCTCTGAGTCACAGTTATTAGGCCTGTTTTTTTTTTTTTTTTTTTATTTTCTTGTACAGTGATCTTTTCAATTTTATCTTTTTAATAATGCCCTTATTTAGTTATTTCTGTCATTTTATTTGTCTGCTTTAATGGTTTTTGGAATATACTTATTTTCAGAAATTCTCTGAGGTGATACCACCAATCATTTATAACTTCTCTGTATTTACTTTCTTAATCTGTGTTTACTAGTTACTTTCTTATACCCGTGAAGTCTGCTTTCCACAAATTATAAGTCTTTGTTATAGTAAACACACGCTGTGCTACCTATTGCTTAAAGTATCAGTAATGTCTGTTGTTAACTACCGTGTCTCTATTGTTTGTAAAGAAGAGATCTCCACTTGTGTTACCAAGAGTTGTACTTGAAACAAACTGGGTGAGAAAACAGTCTTAGCACCATTTCTTTTATACCTCCTCTAGGGTTTGGAAAGTTAAAATCACCCATGACTACTTCCTTTCTCTTGCAAATATGTCTTATTAGACTAAATAATATGATATTGCCTGAAAAATATCTGGCAGCCTATAGTAAACTCCAATAAATAAATCTCTGTCTTTCTTCATTACTAGTTTAACTCACAGTGACGGTGACTTGTTTTTCATCTTGAATTTCTAATGAATCAAATACCTTTATATAACACTTTTCTTGCTACTCAAAGAGCTTTACATTGAAGGGGTAAACCACTTCAACTACCACAAATGTGTAGCACCCAGCTGCATGGTGCAGCAGCAGCTATTATTGCACCAGTACGAATGCCATACATTAGCATTTAGGTGGTGAAGGGGCAAGACAGGAAGCCAGTTAAAGAAAGGTGAGGCCAGAATAGACAAGGCAGTGGTTGGCAATTTTAGCCAGAACATTGGTATAGACCCTACTCTTTTTGAAAGATGCCCAGCAATCTTTAATGACCACAAAGAGTCAAGACCTCTGTTTTACATGTCATCCATGGGATGGTACCATATTTGCAGCACAGTGTCCCCATCACTTTACTGGGGCATTTGGATCCACACACAGACCACAGGGTAAGCACCACGTGCTGGACTCCTCAACACCTTTACCAGCTGCAACCTAAGCTTCTCCTGGATGGTCTTCCATTCAAGTAATGGCTGGGCCCGAATATGCTTAGCTTCAGGTGGAGGACCAGTTCTGAAGAGCAGGTGATGTGGCTGCTGAATATAGGTTTGAATATTTTTTTCACACATAGCGCTACATTTCCTTCTTTCCTTCTTTGTCTTTCCTGAAGCACGTATAGCCAAAAATATTGCATTCCTGTCTCAATTAGCCATGTCTCTGTAATTCCTACTATACTGCTCAAAAAAATAAAGGAACACTTTTTAATCAAAGTATAGCATCAAGTCAATGAAACGTCTGAGCTTTTGATCTGGTCAGTTAAGTAACAGAGGGGGTTGTTAATCAGTTTCAGCTGCTTTGGTGTTAATGAAATTAACAACAGGTTCACTAGAGGGGCAACACTCAACAACCCCCAAAACAGGAATTGTTTAACCGGTGGAAGCCACTGACATTTGTCCTTTTTCATCTTTTCTGACAGTTTTTTCACTAGTTTTGCATTTGGCTATGGTCAGTGTCACTACTGGTAGCATGAGGGGATACCTGGACCCTACAGGGGTTGCACAACCTCCAACCAGTCCAACTTCTCCAGGATGGCACATCAATACATACCATTGCCAGAAGGTTTGCTGCATCTCCCAGCATAGTCTCAAGGGCATGAAGGAGATTCCAGTAGACAGGCAGTTACTCTAGGATAGCTGGACCGGCCGTAGAAGGTCCTTAACCCATCAGCAGGACCGGAAGCTGCTCCTTTGGGCAAGGAGGAACAGGATGAGCACTGCCAGAACCCTACAAAATGACCTCCAGCAGGCCACTGGTGTGAATGTCTCTGACCAAACAATCAGAAACAGACTTCATGAGGGTGGCCTGAGGGCCCAATATCCTGTAGTGGGCCCTGTGCTCACTGCCTGGTACTGTGGAGCTGTGAGCTTTTCACAGATGAGAGCATGTTCACCCTGAGCACATGTGACAGATGTAAAAGGGTCTGGACAAGCTGTGGAGAACGTTATGCTGCCTCTAACATCATTCAGCATGACCAGTTTGGTGATGTGTCAGTGATGGTCTAGGGAGGCATATCCATGGAAGGACGCACAGACCTCTACAGGCTAGACAATGGCACCTTGACTGCCATTAGGTATCGAGATGAAATCCTTTGGACCCAATCCCTATGCTGGTGCAGTGGGTCTTGGGTTCCTCCTGGTACACGACAATGCCCGGCCTCATGTGATGAGAGTATGCAGGCAGTTCCTGGAGGATGAAGGAATTGATACCATTGACTGGCCCCCATGCTTGCCTGACCTAAATCCAATAGAACACCTCTGGTACATTATGTTTCGGTCCATCCGATGCCGCCAGGTTGCACCTTAGACTGTCCAGGAGCTCAGTGATGCCCTGGTCCAGATCTGGGAGGAGATCCCCCAGGACATCATCCGTCATCTTATTAGGAGCATGTCCCGATGTTGTCAGGCATGCATACAAAAGCACGTGGGGGCAATACAAACTATTGAGTACGATTTTGAGTTGCTGCAATGGAATTTAGGTAAAATGGACTAGCTTACCACATCGTTTTTTCACTTTGATTTTCATGGTGGCTTTAAATTCAGCCCTCTGTAGGTTGATAATTTTCATTTCCATCAAACGATGTGGCATCCTTTCGTTCCTAACACATTACTCAGTCCATATCAGTATAGTCCCAAGTCAATATTGTTGCATGTAGTTTTTGCATTTTGTTTTTCTGATGCTCCTAACATTACGGAGTGAACAGTTTTAATGAGGACAGGTACTTATTGCCTTTTTGGTAAAATTTTCTTTAATCAGAGTTGGCTGTGTGTATGTATTCTCCACTTCTCCCCCCACACAATCTAGTTTAAATATCTGTTGTTGATTCCCAAGCTGTACTGCATATCAAACTGGGGGTATTTCAGAGGATAGAATCTCCAACAACTAGTACTTTACCTTTCTGCTCCTCATTCACCTTAACTTGGCTTGAACAAACAGATTTTTCAGGCTTTTGGAGCAAAATATATTTGCTGGTAAGTTTAATCTTATATTCTGATGGGATACTGTTGCATCTTATTCCTCTATTGACTACTTAGTTAGTTTAATCAGTTATTGTCCCCAAGTAGAAATTTTCTTTGAACCTGTCAGCAACATACAAGAGCTTATTACAAATGAACAATGCAAACGATAAAATACAAATTAATGATATATTTATATATATGAAAAAGGAATTTTAGAATTTATTTCAACAAAAATTAATTTGGCCTATTAAATGAGTCACAGGCTCATTCCACCAGTCCATTGCTATCAGGCAATGTACTTGTTAAGCTCGTTTTGAAATATCTGCACAATATTTATTTATTTATCAATTGATTGATTGGCTGCATTATCTATCCTGTGATCATATATCTTTGTTTTTTTATGTTTCTGCTAGTGTATGCACCTGAATCTGGCCAAAATGTATATAATATAATCAAAAAAGTTTTATTGCCGTCAGTATAAAACTTTCTACTTCTATTAGTGTTAAACTTTGGCAGTAGGTATCGTCTCTCAAAAGGTAAAATTTGGAAACCATTATTGTGTGTGGTCCTTTACAATCTTATATATTTTTCCTTTTTGATCTTATTCTTGAAGTCCTAATTGTGATTGTCCACAGAGAGCAGACACTGATTGTGTTATTTTTCTAAGTTTTATTTTTATTTCATTTATTTATTTTTTTATTAGTTACAAAAAGTCCACCAAACCACTCCAGTAATGAAAAAAAAACATATATAGTACCTCCATAGAAAGCTATTTTCTATTATTCACATTTCTGTAGGTGTATTGTGTGTTTACATTAAAGTTCAAGCAATTAGCCAATATGTTCTGTGGCACTTAAAGTTACTAAAACTGTCAGCTTGTTGTCCTTTAAGCACCAGTGGTTTTCTTGGTTTAGAATTCCTCCTATAATCAATGAGCAACTCTTTTGCCTTCCTCACATTTAGTTGGAGGTTCTGCTCCTGGCACCACCTCTGCATTTTCTTGGCCTCTTCCAGAGAATGTGTCACATTGTTAGAGGTGTCACTCAATTCTGTATCATGTGCAAACTTGACAGCTGAACAATTGCTGTCAGATCCTCTCAGACTATTAGCAGAGATTGAGAAGTGTATAGCGGTGATCACTGTGCCTTGTGGATGAATGATGGATTGTACAAATATAATTATCAACCTCAACAAACTGCTGTCTGTTAAGGAGAAAGTCCATAATCCATAGGGTGAGACAGAGGTCCATCTGTAGTTTATGTAATTTACTGACAAGGTTATCAGGCCTCATGCAGTTAAAGGCTCTGGTCTGCTGGTGACTCATTAAAGTTGGCTGTCTTGTTTTCTTTGTTTTATTTATTTATTTATTTTTGACAACTGGAGCCCATATTTCTTCTGCTATAGTTTATATCTGGTTGCTGTTCTCCTTAATTTGGAAAGGAGTATCAGAAACTGTTGGCTTGCCTGAGTCTTCAGTTTTGTGGAAATTGGTTAGTCTCTGATGCTGTTTTTCAATGGCATAGTGATGTTTTCCATTTTCATAGTTTTCACATATGTAGTGTAACTCAGTGGGATCATGGATAATAATCCACATCTTGGATCTACTGCAGGAGACTAAGCAATCAAGGTAATTGTAAAAGAATAGGGCGCCAAATCAAATTTTAAAATGCTGGACAGAGGAATTATATTTTAATTTTCCTCAAAATGAGGATTGACATGAGTAATTCCTAAATAAAAGTATCAGGAGATAATTCTTTTGATAAAGCAGAAGGAAGTACAATACTAAGGTTTCAGATGCATAGGGCGTAAATCTTACAAGCACATTAAAGGGAATGCCATAATGATGTATTAAAAAAGAGATGAAGTAGATTCTATCATGTAGGAAGGAGAGTATGTCAATTCATTTTTTCCCCCCAATAAAAGAACGGAGGGGTCTTGGAAAGCAAAGGACTGAAAATTATGTTTCTCACCAAAAGGAGGTGTGCTATGATGAAATTCTCAGATACAAGCCATCTCGCCTCAAGGGTTTATAGTAATTGCACTTTCCAAATGAAAGTTGGAGGATTTCATTCTATTTCCCACCTGGGGAGGGTATCATAATGCCACAAACTTTTCAAATAAAAGAGAACAGAGGATAAATTGCTGTATCAAACCTAAGGAAGTAGCACATTCATGCTGAAGGGGTAGTACACAGGTCACTTCTTTTATAAAGGGTACCTTTTTTTTAAAGAGGGCAACCTTTTAAAGGTTCTATAAAGATCAGATCATTGAACCAAGAAAACGTTTTCAGAACCTTTCATAAGAAGAAACAACTTTTCAGGTTGTTGCACTGAAGTATGCACATACTTAATGCTGATTTAATATCCTGTTTGCTATACATCCAATATTGATTATGTTGGCTTAGATACAGAATTTAATTTAGGAATCAGATGGTTCTGATGTTTATTAACTGAAATGACTCGCACTTAATGAAATCATTTAAATGTTGATGCAGTATAAGAAGAAGAATTTTAAAAGACTTCAGATATGTGCAGTGCAAAGTAAATGTTACAACAGCATGCCTTGTAAAACCCAATGAACATCTACTTAGAATATAAAATTCTGCTCTTGGCTTGATATGAACAAATCTACAATGCCAAGTAATTCTGGTTAATATCATAAAACAAACAGAATTCTGGTTTAGATTTCTGTTATGAAATTCTGTTTTATTTCCCTTGGACTTCATTCTTTGGGTTATTTTGTTTATTAACTTTTTTGTTTGACTGTGGATTATTTTTATTATGTTGATGAGTCGCCACACTTCCATGTTGTTTGTGGATTCTGATCGCCATTTTTTACATTTTTATATGGGGGGAACTATATTGTTGGTAGCAGCTGTGCTCCAATATGAATATTGTGATTTGATTTGCTCATTACAAAGTCACAAACTGTAAAAAAATAGCATACATTGTTTTGGAGTACAATCATATTTGTTTTGTTTTTTTTGTTCCTTTAATTACATTCTTTTTTTTTTTTTTGCATTATCCCGCTGCGCCATTTTGGGACTTTAATGTTGAAGGTTGTAATGTGGTTGGGATATTATCGTTTGTTTTAAGGCTGAATGATTATTAATGCATTTGTTATGATTATGATTTTTGTCTTGCCTCTTGTCTGTGGCTACTGATTCTCTTTTTCTGTTTATTGTTTCAAATTGTAGGCCTTGTTTATTAGATTCTTTGATTCTCAGTTACGATATTGGCTTGTTTATTCTAACCTTGCTCTCTCTCACACTCCCAATTCCTTAATTCAACTGCCATCCCAGTAGGATGGACATTTGACAAGAAATTATATCTTGATGGCACTAAATATTTCTTACCTTATAGTCATTCTGATGTGTATTTAGACCAAAGTTTGCGTGTAAATTTATTTACTTATTTACGTATCTACCTATATATGTATTTATTATTTAAAGACACCTGTAGAAAGCCAGTTACACCTGGGTACAAATAAAGTCCTATCTATCTATCTATCTATCTATCTATCTATCTATCTATCTATCTATCTATCTATCTATCTATCAAAGTTACCCCTAGGGACAAATAACATTTTATCTATCTATCTATCTATCTATGATAGCGGTGTGCTTGTCCTGACGTCGAAGTTTTTGGATACATGTACAAATCTTTGCAGAACATTTAGCTAGCTACAACTTGTTTAGAGATCTAGGATATTCGCATATTTTTTAAACTTCACTTTCTGTGTAATATTTTGCCTTTGCATTACTTCACTCCTTCCTTGGTCTGTTTCATTACCTCCTTGACTAAGTGGCCTACCGTCTTCTCATATTTGCTGAATAATGCTATGATGTGCGTACTGCAGGTTTTGAAAAGCTGTATCTAAACATTTCAAACAGAGTTTTTTTTAAAGTATAGAAAATTAAGGTTTTGACAAGTAGTGCGAAGACAAAGTTATATTGGAAGGATATTTGTGGTAGAAAAGAACACTAATGAGGAAGAAACAGCATGAATCGTACATCAAAGGATGGAGAGAATAATAAAAAAATACAACAATGCAGAGAAATATGAGTGAGAACCTTATATTTGAAAAATACAGGTTTGTGTTACAGCTGTAATTAACCTTGTCTTTCAATATTCTTGATTCAAATGACATCCACTGGTAAAAATATTCAAGGAGTGATCAAAAATATGACTGCTCATAGAATCAATAAAGCAGGAGTAAATAGTAATCAATAAATTGTAACAATTGTATCTGATATTGTGCTTTATACAAGGTTCTTTACAAGCAAGACAAAATAGCATTGTGAAATGCATGATAATGCAATCCAGGATCATGTCTCTCTCTCTCTCTCTCTCTCTCCATGCCCAAATGCCCTCCTTGCATTTTTGTGAAGCAACTGATGTTTCAAAGGTAAAGGCCATCAATTATTTTCATGAGCTCAGCTCAGCAGTTTAACTTTACTCAAAGCAAATTGAGTACAGCTTCACCTTCTGATTGGCTACAAATTAGTCAGTGCAGACAGATGCTTATTTTCAGAAAATGATCATTGCAAGTGAATGTGTAATACACACTTGTCATTACTACCCCTGTCAAAATACAGAACTGTTGAAACCTAAAAATGTAGGGGGTATGATTAAATAATGACAAGAGGGCCACTGAGTCAACACTCCATATTCCACTGTCAAACATTGAACAGATCAAGAGAGGGAGTTATAGCGATTAGAAGTCAGAAAACCTTAAAGAGTTTTTTCTTAAAAATGCGCGAGTGTTTTGTAAAAATCTGAATTTTCAGTTATCTAACCAGTTTACTCTGAGTAAGCATTATGGAAGGGTTTCTGGAGTGTCGGAGCTAATACCGTTGTGTGTCAGCATCAAGAGTTTAAAAACTGATTTTATTATACAGAGAGAATGAGCCAACGGTAATGTGACCCCAGTGTTAGCTGGTGTCAGGACTCCAGCAGCAATTATCTGGATGCAGCAACATAGGAGATTATTTGACTCTTTGTTGTGAGAATTAAATAAATATATTTGTTGTGAGAATTTCAAATATATTTACCAGACATATACATAAATAATGTTCAAGTTTTTTTATTTGCATCAGATCTGAAAAAACTGATTTACTTTTAAAATTGTAGGACATTTTTATTATGTGTTTGATCTCTGTTACTCAATACAGTTATGCTTGGGATTGCTTGGTAAAATCAGAAGAGGAAGTCGTGAAAATAAAAAGGAAAATGGAGAGGAGATTTGGAGCAGGGTGGAACATCGTCACCAAAAATGAAAAATAAAGGATATTGTGATTTGTGAAGCAAGGGCAGTTCTTGCAGACAGCGACCTTAAGTGATTAAAGCAGGTCTGACCCATCACTTTCAGGCAGGGACCAATAGTGATTTGAGCAGATGCATTGATCACAGATAGTGGAAAGAGCGTGCTATACTGGGAACTTAGAAGAGCCCAGTCCACACACAGCACATATACAAATAGCACACTGAATAAGCTAAACGGGTGGTGTGTTTAAGGCCATACCTGGTATTAATTACAAATAACTCACTGAATATGTGAAATGTGTGGGTATGTAATGCTTGTCAGGTGTCACAATAAGACACAAGAAACATCAAAGTTTTGGGGTAGCCATCCGTATGATATCCCTGGCTGCAAAATGGGTATTTTTTCATGAGTAGTGAATGGTACAACATTCAAAACAGAACTGATTTGATAGTGAGAACATGGCTGCTTTAAAGGTCAGTACAGGAAGTGACCAGAAGTAATGTAATCGGGACCGGAAGTGACATCCTCAATAGTACCAGATCCAGAAGTGATTTCTTTAATGGAGCCAGTATCGGAAGTGATGTCATCAATGGCGCCGGTACCTAGCGGGATTTCCAGTGGATGGTCTGCAGAGGATTGAGAGAGTTAGTGCAGCTCGCCAACCCCTGGTCTGGTGTGGTAATACTATTATTCAGGCCCTCTAGCTGCCAATCGCACGTGTGTGACACAGGTAACCGAAAGAATGTCTCCTCTGCTCCATTGAAACAGAACTGCAGCAACATCAGCATTCCCCAACAAAGAACTGAACAATTAGGGTTAGGGTTTGGATTCTCTTCGGCCTGTACTTATATGTTGTGATAGATTAGGGGCTCTCTCGCTCCCTTGAACCCTCAGACACCACGTCAGACACCAGATAAAAAGTCCAATAATTATTTATTATAATAATGTGCACAAAGCACCCTCCACTCCACAATATTCAATAAATCAATCCAATAACCTATAATTAAATCACAATCCTCCACTCCCAGACACTTAGCCACCTTGCCTCCCAACTCAGCTCATCTGTCTGGGATCTCCCACAGTCCTTTATAGTCCTCTACCCGGACGTTCTTCTGAGCCCTCAGTCCATGTGATTATCCAGCACTTCCGGGTCAGGTAAAACTTCTGTTTTTCTTCAGCCCAGAAGTATATCATTTCTTCCGTTTCCACGATTGTGAATTACTTCCGGGCTATAAGGAAAGTATAAGTCCCTGGGCCTCCCTGCAGCGTCCTCCGGTGGCCCCCATGGTATCCAGCAAGGCTGTGATGAAAAACTCCAAGTTCCATGATGCCCTGCTGGAATTCGGGGCCCTTCCATGTTGCAGGGATGGCTCCATCTGGCGGTTTGGGGGTCTTGGCTGGGATACACGGCCGGCAATCCCTCACAATGTATAAATTATTCTACTACATTGTACTGTATATAAGGAGCAAACTCTGCATTTTAAAGCAAGTTAAATACATACAGTATACTCTTTTTCTTCTGTGTTAAAATTTCATCCATGTTTATTGAAAGGCTACATTGACAAGTTCAAGTATGTGCCACATTTCTAAAAAAAGAACACATTCTCAGGGTTAGCACCCCCTGATGTAAAGGGGCTGTGTGTCTGCTACTTTTTAGACAAGAATGGATGTAAATGAAGAATAAACTAAGAAAACAATGAATATTTCACCATTCATCGCTGTAGGTAAAGTCACTGTAATATTAAAAACATATGGCAAAAGCTGCAGAGTGTAAGTAATCAAACATATGTGTCACAAATGAAACAATATAAAGTTTCCAATACTGAGCTCTCAGGCTTCTTGTCCTAACAGTGCAAACTGTACCCGAGCCACAATTCTAACAGGCGATTTAGGACTGCAGATGAGGTGAGGATGTCTGCAGTGAAATATTGTCCAGATACTTTGAGTAACCCAGATGAGTATTTACTGTAATTTAAATCTGTACTTAATAGTTAACAACAAAGTGGTTACATTACCTACTGAAGAAGGAAAGTAGATTCCGAAACATGTCAGCCGAAGAGGACCTGTTTGGATGTTAATGATTGGCCACTTTTTCAGATTAAGTTCCCTGTTAATATCTAGTTTCAAATGTTTAAAATGTTTAAATTCATATATTTGTAATAACATCTTACACTGTTACGACCGTAAAACACAATGAGAGGCCTGAGGGCTTTATTTTGGAAGCTGTTTAGCTCAACTGAATTGTTTCGTTAGTTCTTCTGACAAATGTGTTTCAGTTCCTTGTGATAGTTATATTCTGCTTTGTTTAGTAATTATTAAAAGTGCTTAAGGACAAAGATGAAAAAGCACTAAATGTCAGAAGGGTGCAGTAGTTTAGGAGATGGATAGGAGTTAACATGGCTGGCGCGAGCCAGCAGAAACCACGAAGAAGAATGGTGTAGTTGGCAGGCTACACAGAAGACAAACAGAAGTTTCTTAAACAAACTGGAATATTTCAATTTGTGGCAAAAGACTTTAAGGAATTGAAAATGCTGCCACAAAGATGAGTGTATCTTGATTTTCTTGGTCTTGATGCAGCTTATGGGTAATAATAAAACTGTAGGTAGAGCAATTTTTTTTTTTAGTCGTTATTTTACCCTTGAACTGAGCTGCAATCCACATCAGCCACAGATTTTAAAGACTCATGTTACTTATACACACATGCACATTGGAGGCAGTTGATGGGCTTGATCTAAATTTGTTGTTACGCCGGATCAAGGGTCCTCCTTCCTCTGCAGATCCTCAGAAGGAAAACCAACCTAACCCACTTCTGGTTAATCTGCAGGCTCCACTTCCCACCCCATGCCTGATGTCACTTCCGGGCGCAGCCCAACTAACATGCCTCTTCCTGCCTTTCCCCTATAAAATCATACCCTTGGTATTGCTTCCAGTCTAATTGGTTTTTTTTTTGTATTGTTGCCTTACACCCATTATTTTCTCAAGTATAAAGGGTGGATGCCCAAACCTTCTTGCTCTATTCTTGTCTTCTTACAATACAGGGTGAGGCAAAATTATGTTAACATTAATGGGACTGCAATATACATTTCGTGCAAAAAATGCATTTCTTAATGTAGGATTTTTTTCCCAATGAATAAATGTACTTCAATTAAAGGTTGTATTTTCTCTTTTTTGTGTTGTGAGCCTATATTTTCTGGGGAAAAAAAGAATTTATTAGAAGCCTAAAAACACATCTTAACCAGGAGTGCCAATAATTGTGGAGGGTGCTGTATATACGTATATACAATTTTTGTGGACAATGTATGTGCCACATATGGTCCATGCGTTGAACATGATGGCGAACAGGTTGAGACATTCCTGTAAATCATCTTGCACATATGAAGTATGTTTTGAGTATAAATTGTTTCTGCCATTCAAATGTTAACATAATTTTGACTCACCTTGTATATAATATGATGAAACATTTTTTTCTTCTTTCTTATTCAAAGACTTATGTAAAAAGATCATTACACTGTAGGGTGGGTCTTGATTTAAGAAAGAACTGCCTGATGAAAAGCAGAATTACAAACTTGTTTTTCTGAGTTGATGAAGTGACATGTTAATGAGAAAACAAACGTGCTGACGTTGGAGTACATGTAATTATTTTGTATGTATAGAATACTTAAAGTTTCGTGCAGTCCACAGTTTGTTTTTTTCCTCTTTTTATGCCATTTACTGGTAGATATCACTGTTAGCCCTCTGATGCAATAGCAGAGCAGGGTTAGTAAATCTTGTTTATTGGTTTACTGTCTATGGTGACAGGACTACATGGAAAACAAAGTTATTTATTCACTAGGCCAATTCAGAAATGATAAAAGCATGATAAATTACTTCAGATTATTATTGTTCTTTATTTAGCAGACATCTTTGTGCAAAGTGAGCTACAATTTTTACTTATAATACAACTAAGGGATTAGAAACTGCAATTTTAAAAAGCAATACATAACAGCATTTAAAGCAGAGCACAAGATTAGTATTAACATGTGAGAGTACTACTACTACAACTAGTAGTACAGTTAGTAAATATCATAGCTATTGAAAAAGGGATGGACCATGGAGTTACATCGATAAGAGAATTAGCAGCAGAGTAACCAACAGCCATACCGCCTGCACTTTAGAACAGTCCATTCTCCTGAAGCTAAGTATGTTCATGCCCGGCCAGTACTTGAATGGGAGACCAACCAGGAAAAGCTAGAGTTGCTGCTTGAAGAGTTGTTGGAGAAGAGAGCAGGAAGCACTAACCCTGTGGTCTATGCTTCTCCCAATGCAGTGATGGAGACACTGTACTGTAACAATGGTGCCCTTCTTCAGATAAAGAAGATAAAGTTGAGGTGTTGTCTTTCTGTGGTCATAAAAGATCTTTTGTAAAGAGTTGGGTGCTTTCTGATGTCCCAGTTTAATTACCCATCTTAGCCTGGTCAATCTGGCACCCTTAATCATCCCTTGTTTCTCTCTCACCCATTCACCACCTAATAGCTAATGTGTGGTGAGCTCACTGGCTCAATAATGGCTGCCGTGGCATCATCCAGGTGAGTTCTACACATTGGTGGTGGTTGAAGTGCTTCCCCTCTCTCTCTTTATGTAAAGGTCTCTGAGTAGTGAGGAGAGAACTATATAAACTATATAAATTAATTATTATTATTATAATTAAAAATCTGCTACAGCAGAGACGTGGAGTTGAAACGTTTAACATAATGCTGAGGCTGGTCACAAAAGGCAATGGTATAATATTACAGGAGCCAAGATTAAGCAAGGACAATTTAGGCTTCTTCTGTGTGGTGATTCTATAGGAATACCTTTTTTATATATATAAGATGAATTGTTGTAAAGTTATAGATTCCCAGATGTTTATCCTATTAAGGCAAGTGGTCAGCATTTTATAAGTAATTTTCATTATAAAAACCTGAACATCTGAAACGAAAGAGTATGTCATCTAAAATGTACAGTTAATTAGTTTTCATATTAGTTTGGACAATACAAAGATAGAATAAAATATTGTTAATGTTCATAAGGAAAATATGATCTTATTTATGTTGCTTCTACCTGTCATTGAAGAAACAGTAGAGTTGAAGGCTAAACATGGCTAAATTAAGTTATTCAATAACTTCATTAATAAACCTTCAACAGTTTTTAGCAGTCTCTCCTATATTAGGTTGTGGGAAGCCTCTGTTTATTTTTCAACATTGGGTGCAAGGCAGAAAACTGTCTATGAATGAGACAGCAGACCATCACAGGGCACACAACCACATGCATTCAATTTAAAGTCAAAAACTGACCTGCTATGTACTGTGCATCTAACTAAACCAAAGAACTCTTTATTGTTTATTAATGAAACAAATTTGCAATGATCTGCCATTTCTTATAGCATAAGATTCTAAATCATATAGCATATGATCTTTGATGTCTGAGACTGTCGTTTTTCTAAATGTTTGCACATTTTTTCTTAAATCTCCATGTCTGAAATAGTAATGACTCGTTACTTTGACTTGTTGTCACTTATTATTTTGTTTATACTATTTATGACATCAGCTATGTTCACATAACTTGTCTATTTATTTAAACAGAAGGTTTTAGGAACAAAGTATAATGAGAACTTTCAGAATAATAGGAATAGGATATGCATGGCTTTAAAAAGAAAATCAGTAATGTGTGAAAGAAAAGTGCTTATAACAAACTAGCCCACAGCCTATTGGCTCTTTACTTCTACCATTCATGCTCAACTCTATTGGGAGAAAGTTAATGAAGGACATTACAGTGGAGCACATTCACAATTGAATGTCACTGTGCATCCAAGCAGGTGTCACTCTTTTTCACTGCAATCCTAGAAGGTTGTGCAGGTGTTAAATTAGGATCTGTCACACTTCTTCCACACACATCATTACATTAATAAGCACACCAAGTTAAAGAAGGGTTCCTCTCACAAGCCATGATATCTTTGTCACTGCAGATTACTCTTCTCGAGCAGTACAGTATCTTGTCAAAAGCATTTTCTTTCCCTATTCTACAGGAGTAAAGTTTGGTTCCTTTTTTATAACGTACAAGTGGTGATCTTGTCACTTTTTGCTGCTTTTAAAAAACAATGGGATGTAATATTCAGTAAATAATTTTCCCTTGGTACAACATCAGTGCTATCCGTGCTTCTGTCTACATCCATAAATCAGTAGCACCTCAAATGCTTGGATGATCTAATATACTTGTACATTTCAAATCTATTTAAGGCATAAATCATTTTACATTTTTTTTAAACTATAAATGCTTTGAATTAACTTTTCATTTGTTGAAGTTATTAATATTTAACATAAATCAAATCATAACTAACTTAACTCTTACTCAAATAATGGAAATTCACAGTAGAAATATATTCCCTATTTCTTTGTTAGTTTCTTAATTCAAGCTAGATATAAAAATAAATATAAAATATAATGCAATCCTTTTAATAATAGAGATATAGCTACCTGAAAGCACATTCCTGAAGCCATCGATATAAAACTACATACATTTTTCAAAAGTGGCAAAATTATTTATTATTTTATTCTTAAATCAAATGATTTATCGTGATGGGCGGCCATGGCCATTACCTGGCTGGGCTGGCAATGGATTGGAATGACCGGGGGAGAGAGGATCGTTCAGGCAATACCTTCCCTGGGATGATAGAGGGCATCCCTCCTGGGCAGCTGAGGCACCACGGATTCCTGCAGGGCATGCTGGGAACTGGAGTTTGGTGCAGCCCTGTTGGTTTCCTTGGGGGCCGCTAGGGGGAGCTGCAGAGCCCTATACAAGAGTTCCACCACATCTGGGAGTGATTCCTGGTAATCCTGATAAACCACCTGGAGCACTCCCAGATGCTGAATAAAAGGAGCCGCCTCACTCCATTCGAGTCAGGAGGAGAAAGACGAAGCTAACCGGGAAAGGAGAGGAGAGGAGAGGAGAGGAAGAAAGTAGAAAGTAAAAAGTAGAAGGAAAAGAATGAATGATTGTGTTTCTAGTGCTTTGTTGTACTGTGCTGTGGGGAGCAAAGAAAAAGTGCTCCACCACAGGAGTAAACATATGTGGCATATATGCCTAAGAGCTGTATGCACCCTGGTGGTCCGCACTATAAAATATTGAAGTCATGTGGGGTCCTGGGCCTATCTCAGCAGCACTGTATGCAAGGCAGAGACCACAGCAGGGCGCACCCATGCATCCACCTGCACCCTCTCATACAGGCTCCAGCAGACCCCCGTGACCCTGTACTTAGGATATAGCAGGTTGTATAATGGATGGATGGATAGAAAGGGTGTGGCACAGCTGTAAATCTGCTCAGATCAAGATGTCCACAAAACTGTGTGATCATGCGACATCATTCCGTTTTTTTTGGGTACATTCACATAAAATGCGCAAAGTACTTCTCAAATATCTGTCTGTCCTTATGTCCGTATGAAACAACTCAGCCCCCTGTGGACCAATTTTGTTGAAATGTGGCACTCTTAGTTTTTAAAGAAATTTGTTGAAACAGTTCCATTTTTGTTGCGATATTTCAAACATATTACAGTGTTCACAGTTTTAAAATGTATAATTTCTCCCATTGAAAAGCACTGGTGAAACTGCAGACTTGTCTATCTTAAAACAAAGAAACCATTTGTGTGACTTCAGCTACAAATTATTTTACTATATCAATTTTATCTTGGCAGCAGTTACACAAACTTGTATATTTTGCTGATTTTAACCTCTGATGGCTGCTGCTAAATGCAAAAAGACCCCCAATACAAGTTAATTTAATGCCACCACACTATGTGCATTGGTAAGAAGTCACTGCCACTGGCTGATTGAATGTACATGGGATGCTGCCTGCGCTTGTGTGGCTGGAGCGTAAGCAGAAGAGGACAAGTTTGTACATCAGCATTAAACAAATGAAGCTGTATGTGTGGGCATATATGCTACACAAGTGTCCAAATTTGGGACTTTGAAAATCTGATCGCCCTGTAATTTACCATCAGAGGGCCACAGCCGCCTGATATCCATAATGGTCTGTTGATAAATAAAGTTTTCCTTTCACTTCTGTTATTCCCCAGTATTTGCAATAACTGAATAGCTTTGCAAGCCCCATTTCATGAAAAGTACAACAGCCAGACATACTTAAGCAATTTTTATTTAGGTTGTGTTAATTGCCAACTGCAAACTATCACTGTCTGTGAATATGGTGTGAGTGTGTGTGTTTATGTGCATGTATGAGTGCATCTACTAACATATCTGCCACAGCCAGCTGAGGTTGAACTGAACAGATTTCTTTGGAATTCTTTTGAGTCATCATGAGTGATGAGTCTTGTTTTACCATTGGGCTCATGACAATCAGATATAGTTAATGATGCAAAATAGATTACATTCTTGAACACCACGTTGATAGAAACATTGGTTGCATGGTGTGAGGCACCATTGCCTATAATAGCTGGTTGTCTCTTTTGCTTAATAGGGGCATTTTGAGGCCATTGTTTCACTCACTGGACTTGAGAAATGATATAATTTCTCTACGGAAATTCGCCCAACCAAACATAGCTGCCATTTTCCATTCCATGTTTTCTTGTCAACTTGTATAGTTTCCACCATACCGTCTGAGGATTTTTTTTCTGCAGTAAAAGTTGCACAATGCTTGGTTGGATGTATTTTAAGATACTAATTGGCACACACTATAATGCATGGCCATTTACTTTTTTAAACATATATCAATAGGATGTCTAGTCCTGAGAATCTCTTATGACTGCATGTAGCTATTGGACAGGAGCTAATGACCCTTAACTATAATGCCCTCTGGTTGATGGGTCTGTGGTGGTGGCTAAATCACTGCACATCAGCTCCTGGCCACCTGCTCCTTTCCTCACGTTCATGCCAAAACAAGCAATAGGCTCATTCTACTGCCTCCTCCAGCCTGTGAACTACTGTTTTCTTCTCCTCTCCTGAAAATCACTTGTGCTGGGAATCTTCCACTCCCAATATCTGCCAGTCTTTGACTCCCTACATTCTTGGACCAGTTCATGGTACTTGGTGGCCTTCCTCCAATGAGACAGTTAATTCAATAAAAATTATCTTTTCATCCTGCTCTGACCAGATGACTACATCCAGCCTTAAGGATGTTTTTTGGGATGCATTCTCCTTGCCAGGTCCACCCTCGTCTCCCACCCTTCCACCTTGTGAAGGATCTTGCCCTTGGTCTTTCTTGAGGCTGGGTGGTCTCTCCCCCCAAATCTGATGAACTAGATGGATGGTGCATGGGTTTGTTTTTTTGTCTCTATGTCCTGTTCCAAGATATTTGTTTGAGCAAGAAGCATCCTGTCATACCATCATCTCCCGGTTGTAGCCTGAAAGGATGAGGATCATGGTGGCTTTCTTTCCACAGAGCTTACACAGTGGGTCTTCCACCTGTACAGGTTTTCTGGTGATGGGAGGGTGTCATACACAGATGTGGCACAGAAAAGAAATCTGCTAGGGCTCCTGTTTCCAATGTTCAATCCTGACACTTTTCTCTTTGCGAGTTCCCACTTTGTCCTAGCTTCCTGGGACACTAGTTGCACTGCTTTTGCCTTCCTCCTCCTCCATATATTACACTTCAGCCTGGATCATCCCTCTCCTATCTCGTGTACTTATTCATTCCTAATAAACCACACACAGTATTCCCTTCTTCATTAATAAATCATTCTTCTTGTCAGGTTTTGAAATAACTGCTTAATGGATCACCTATTCTGTGCGGCCTAAAAGTAAATTGGAGATCAACTTCTGGAAGCAACAACAGTATGTTTGTTGCACTGTGTGTATATTGATGATTTTGTACCTCTTCATCTTATCAGTTTTTATTTTCCTTGAACAGGACTCATTTAATTAGTTGGGTTGTTTCAGCTTTTATTACATGCAGGGAGCAATAAAACAGTTCACAATAAACTTTTCAAGGAAATTCAGAATGCAGAGTGTGGTCCATGCTTTTAGCTGACTAGGCCTGTTCACTCTCTTTTTTCAATGTTTTCTTTTCTTAAAAAATTGTTTAGTGCTGATAGGGTTTGTCCTTAATATCCTTTTGGTTTAGCTAATTGTCTGCTTAATGAATATGCTCGATTCAATTTTAGCCTCAAGGAGGATGGAAGGTTTAGGCAGGATTCGAAACAGAATGGGGTGCCTAGCCATCATTGCAGGCATTAACCCCACCTAGAGGTGTCAATTAAAATGGTACATGCGTCTTTGGGATAAAAACAGAATGTCCAAAGGAAAAAACACAAAAAAGTGAAAAAAAAGGTAAAAATTTCACAGGCATGGTACCCTAGTCAGAAGTCAAACCCAGTAACATTGAATTGTAAGGCAGTAGCACTAACTGTTATGCCACCACAGTTCCGTATCTATTTTTCTTGTATAGACCACAATAAGGAACACATTTATATATTTAATATTGCACTTTTATACAAAAAATATTTGCTTTATAATGTAAATGAAATCACAAAATTCACCATGAAATTTTATAGGGCATCTCAGTAGCACAGTGGTGAGTGCCTCAAATATCCATAGACTTTTGTTCAATCCCGTATTCTCTGTATTTTCATCTCTTACTCTGGTATTCCTTCCACATTTCAAAGGTTATTTTTTCTCTCTCTAAATTGGTTGTTACAAGTGAGTGTTGGTGCCATGTGCCCTGTGACCAAATGGTGCCTTGCTTAATGATGGTTCTTCTCTTGCCATTGGAAAAGAATCTGGCTTTTATTTTTTATTGTAATTAAAATAAGGATGAGATGAATGAATAAAACATTTTCTTCTTCTCTGTCTTAGTACTTATATCGAAGTTCTTTTGAAAACCAAAGAGTTTTTCCCTTTTATTTTCCTGTAGAATCAGCATTTATTTTTTAACATATTTTATTGATTTCTCAAAAATGAGTGAATTAGAAGTCAGTATATTATACAATAAAACTTATTTTCTTTGAAATAGATCATACACATTCTCAACAGAGGCGGCCTTAGGCATGTGCAAACTGTGCACCTGCAGAGGGCCGCCAAATCCCAGGGGCCGCCACGCCAATATATAATGAATATAAAGCAGAAAGAGAAAATAACAACACAGCTGACAGCTGAAGCGAAACTAGTGCAAGTGGGTGAGTCATCTTACAAGTTAATGTTTCACCTAGTTTTAATAAAGTATTAGTGTTAGCGGAATAGTCATAGTAAATATCTGGTCGGATAGGGGACACAAGACATTCACATACCCATTCTAAGCAAAATAAAGAGACTTTGAGTACATGAATCTGGTTATTCGAAACGAAAGAGAAAGGTGGCTCAGGAGGCTTTCATTGCGTCACAGGAAGGAGCAATTCTGAACTTTATCATAAATTAAATGCTTGTGTCATGAGCACGAGGTGGCTATGCATTGTCCGCAATGGATGTGGCTATCCGCCGTGCATAAGATACCATATTGACATTGGCGGGCGAAGGGGCCACTGATTCTTTCTCTGCCCAGGGCCGCCACGAGCCTACAGCCGCCCCTGTCTACCTATCACAAGAAAGAAGTGGTACTTTGAAGTTATAACTTAAAGATAATGATGTGTTCAAACATTTCCAATGAAATTCAGAACCCTTAATTAACTGGGGACAATATTAAGTAATGCCTGATAGATTCTAAAGAAATTTTGTGTTTTTCTCATAAACTGAATTCAGTTTTTTTTTAATTTGAAAGAAGATATCGTTTTCCAGTTATAATATGGTTTGTGGATTAGGATTGTTCCAGTTAACCAAGAAAATATGGAATACCACCAGAATAGTATAATTTATGAGGGGTTCACTAAAAAGTAATGTCACATTGGCAATAAAACCAAACAGACTTGTAAGTGGATTGGGGATCCTTCTGATTCTGATGGTGTAAAAAATGTATTCTAATAATGTCACAGCAGGGGACATTCACAAAACATGTGACACAGTAAAGTAAGGGGTCTGACAACATTGCTCGCAATTAGAATGGTGTATTCCTTTAAAAGTACTTGTGTAGCTTACAGGTAAAGTGAAACGTTTGCCACAACTAAAAATATCATTTTGCAATAAATAGTAAGGAAGTAAGTAATGTTTGTCAGTTTTCTTATGCAAATATCCCAAACCTAGCAATTAATAAAAGTTATTTTTTCATGAAAGTAAACACATCTGTTTATTTTATAATAAAACACTTAGGTCTTTGTGTGTGTCTGGTTCCTCTGAGCTTTCTGATTGGTCTGTTTGGTTTTATAAAGTGAAAGTGTAAATGTGAGACACACAAGCAGGAGTAAAGATGTAACAGGCATGCTGAGAGTTGCCTTAAAAGATGGGAAGTATAAATGTGGATAGGAGGTGAGCGAGGCATCTGAGAAGCAGGCTTTACAGCAGGGGTTCTCAACGTCGGTCCTGGGGACCCCCTGTCGCTGCAGGTTTTTATTCCAACCAGCTTCTGTTTTTAAATGAACTCCTGGGCTAATTAAGTGAACTGATATTTCCCAAGTTCTGTGTTTAAGGAACAATATATTAATTAGGAAACTAAGTTTGCTAAAAAAAATATATATTAAAATGTACCAAGCAGTTATAGTTATAGGAATAATGTATTTTTTTCTTTTTAACAGTATTTTCATCTTGATTTTCATTCTGCTTTTCTAGGTGTTCTAATTGTTTAATTAATCCATTATTTACTAATTAGTGGGTCTGATGCTAAAGTAGCTGCAGCCTTTGATTATTCAGTGTTGTTTATCTGGGTGTCTGCTCTGCTCGTTTTAAGTTGTCATTATTAAGATACAATGAAGGGGGAAAAACTGCACAGAGAAAAGGGCAAAGTATAATGAAATCAACAAAAGAGAGTTAAGCATTTAAATCTATAGCAAAAGCAGAAATATTTATAAATGTCTTATAAATGTAAAAGTCATGCTGCTGTGCTTCTCTGAATGTAGAATAAAAGAAAATAAATAGCAGCTAATTAAATGAGATCAGTGCTATCAGGTGTTGTCACTGATTAGGAATCTGGTTGGAACAAAAACCTGCAGCCACAGGGGGTCCCCAGGACCGATGTTGAGAACCCCTGCTTTATAGGAATGCTCTCAAAGAGGGGGAGCACCAGTAAAGAGAGGTTCAGATACAAAAGACTATGGATGAAAAGCGCTGAATGTACACATAGGGAAAAAGTAAGAAAATATTTAAAAATGTATTCTATAGCAGGTAATGTGGCTTGTATGTAATAATCCCTACATATCTCAATACCTGAAAAGTCTCAAACAACAGTTTCCTTTAGGATACATAATAATTTACGCAATGTATTCTTTTGTCTTGTCATGGATGTCGATTGTGTTCCTGATTTATTTCCTTGAACTTTTTAATCCTATTATCTCTGGAGTATATTATTACTAACAGATGTATGAAGCAATGCATGCATGGAGAAATTAGAGCAGGGTTTCCTCTCTGTGGTGAAGAAAACTGGTACAAGTTTGATTCTGTCTAATCCCTTCCATTCTTTTATAATATGCATATAACTCTGTAGTAAAACAGGAGTGTGACTGTGTGGGTTGGCTCCATGCTCCCTGTTGCATTCAGGAGCCTCTTGAACCCAACACCATTGATATTCATGATCAGATGAGCTTGACAGATGAGTACAAAACACACATATAGCAAGGGGTAGGTGAAACATTGACAGAGTGTTTTTATTAAAAACAGTCAAACAGTGTCCAATGTGCAGTGCTTCAAAAAATAAATAATCCAAAAATAAAAGGGGCTATTGGAGGTTAACAACAATTTAATAAATAATACATTAAAAAGAAAGAGGTTAAAAACCAGAGACAGCCCATAAAAACAGTGAGCCCCAATGCTTCCCTTTAAACCGACAAGTGCAGTCAGCCTTCATATCATGGCCTTCCTTTGGCATATGCAGTTAAGTATGCTGTTGGGCCCTACATGCCTCTCCCATCACTCACTTTCAGCCCATGCAGGAAGATGCACTCAATCAGGCCACTCCTGCTCCCAAAAAAGAGCTCAGAAGGAGTACCCCTTTCACAGCCTCCGGCTCCCATGGCCCTGAGGCTCACTCCCAACCACATGCCTCACTCCATTCAGTTTGGGTGCTCTTACTCTCCATCTCTTTCTTCCATTTTCTTTTCACTTCATTCTTGTCTACCCCTCTCAGTCACTGGCCAGTCTGTTTTCCTCTCGACCCCCAATCTGCTTTTCTTTCCCTCTCACACTCGCGCTTGCCTTTTAAAACAGGGACGTGACACAATTGTCTCAATCAGCAGCTCCCAGGAAACAAATAGGGTTGCAAGCGATCCTGCACCTGTGCACTAAATGTAATGCCATCCTCTCCCGCATTACACACAGTAACTGCTCTAACCATGCTACCACACCCCCACACAAAGAAACAAGAGCCAGTCGGTCATTGTCCAACCCGCTATATCCTAACACAGGGTCACAGGGGTCTGCTGGAGCCAATCCCAGCCAACACAGGGCGCCAGCCCACCACAGAAGACACGAGAGTGCAATTATTTATTTAAAATGCATCTACCAGCCACAGACCTCACTTTACCACAAGGAGGTTACATACCACGATATCCTATATGTTTTAGATTTCTGATAAAATTGTTTTTCATCCATAGTTTCTTTATATTCCAAATAAAAATAGGAACAATTGCAATACATTTTCTGAAAAGGAATTGTAAATGGCTACTGAAACACAAATGGAAATTCTGTGCATGTAATGTTGTGTCAAAGAATTATTGTGGGCAAAAAAGTTAATCAGGAGATGAAACCACGTGGAAAGTATCATGGTAAAAATGGTAAGAAAAAAAAAAAAACAGGTCAAAGCCATGACATTTAAACAATCAGGCAGCCAAAATGCAAGGGCAAAACGAGAATCACAAATCAAAAGCAGAAAGAGTTTAAAAACTGAAAATGAAGCCTGATACTAGGGCCTAATTGTTATAGATGCTAAGTAATGCAGGAATTAATATTCAACACTTTTATCTCTGAGGTATAATGTGCAATGGGATCAACTGTCATATTTCAATCATCACATTCTTTGATGTACAGTAATTGATGCGATGATCATGGTCACATGACACATCTTACCGTGTCACGTAAACAAAGAACGTAACAGAACAGAGTAGAATAAAACTATGTCAAATGAAACTGAAGTGATCAACAAACATCAAAAACAGAACATACATGATAAAAGAATAAAACAAACTATACAATGTTACAGTCAATATATTAATTTTATCAATTTTAATTTTCTCAGCTCTAGTAAGATGCATGGAATAATCAATTGACAATGTCTTGTCAAAACCACTTTCTATCAGGTTACTAAAATGTCATTTGAATAAGTGTTTGCATTGTTCTGTAATTTGAACCAGGTGTACAATGCTTTTCAATACATCACACACCATACTCTTATTGAAAATAGTCTTGAGTTTTGAACTCAACAATATGTTTATTACATATGAAAAAAATGAATGTACCATCAGTAATATAAGGCACCATGTTACCTGGCTAAATAGACACCTTGAAGTCTATTCTTCTTGTTACAGTTCCCTAAGTCTTTGATTGGTTTCACAAGTAGAAGGCTAGATGTTCAAAGGCACATATTCTACATGTGAAAACTTTGCTCCAAATCTCAATATTGTTGGTAATGTGTGTAGGAAGCATATTGTGAAAAGTTATTTCCTTATGGTAAACAAAGTGATGCCTGATGTTGTGCTTTAGATGCTTTTCTAGCCTTAATTAACATTGCCAGAATTGACACGTCTTAAGTTAAAAAATAAATTCTCCTAGATGGCTTTGTGCACATGCAGGTGTTCTGCTTTGTACAAATATATCAACACCAAGAGTGTGTTAAAGGTACATGTGGCTCACATATACATGATGCCTAGAGCAGTGATATTTTAATTTTATTAAAAGAACATTGAATTTCATTTTCATATAATGTTCCTTAAATATGTAACTTTGGCAATAGTTTTTCAAACATCTTTCTCATATTTTTGATTGGGTAGCATCTGATTAGCCTTTTCTTTACATTCATAAGAAGAAAGACTTGACAAGTAGTAATTGCCAAGATTCTCTTTTGATCTACAAATTAAATTTTGTTTGCAATTTCACTCTTTCTGCAAAGCTTAGTAATGGGCAATTTTACTTATTCATCATTGATTCATAATGAGAATGTTTATTTGCAGTTTAATAACTGGATTATTAAAAGAAAACTGGTTTGAAAAAATGCCATGTACACACTTATTCTGGTTAGAAAAACCAAGATATTTGACTCTGAGAAACTGGACTAACACACATAGATTTATCTGTGAGTAACCTGGTTATGTGGTCACGTAAACCCTTAACCGGGTAGCAGCTAAAGATTTTTTTACTTTGCGCATGTTCATTGCGCTCTGTTAGCCTGCCCATGACTTAGCTTTGCGCACACATTCAGCAGCTGTGGATAGAAAATGGTGGAAGTGTTCACAAAAATACATTTTCTTGGGCAAATGCTCAATTGATCACATTATTCCTTCTCCTGGTTGCAATCATCTGTCTCAGTGTTTCATAAATTGCTAAATTTATATTGAGCTCAGCAGCTCAACTGAATTTTCGTATTCTCGGTAGCCATTGATAATGTTTAATCTATTGTTTTCTCATGCATTTTCCCAAAAAGAACTCCATAAGTAGACTTGTGCATGTAAATGGAGGTTTTTAAGAAACCAGGTTTCTGCTTTAATAAGGTTACTCACCTTATTCCAGTTTTGGGTGTGCCGGTAAATGCACTCAATGTGTTGCTGACATATTTTAACCCCAGTGGTTTTCATTCTATTTTGAGGTGAATGTAAAACGATTATTTTTCACCTTTTAAAGTAAAAGTTTCCAAGGTAATTCTAGCAGATGTTTTTCTTTCAGTTTATGTAGAAATAAATGTAACTAAATATTCACCTACAAGTAATAGTGGGTTTACTTGCGTTTTGCTAATTAGAAAAGTAGTGCCAAATATGCAAAGTTCTATGGCAAGTAAAGAATGATCTTATACATTGTCACACAGGTGCGCATAGGAGGGAGCTAATTCCACGTCAGGCCAGGGGGTGGCAGGGTACACTAAACCTTCCTCTATTATCTCTGCAGACCAAATACGGGAAATTCTGCCTGATTAAGACCTGACAACATCACTTCTGGTTCCAGCCGCAAGAAGGATGTCACTTCCTGTTCCGGATCTTGAGAACTTCACTTCCAGTTCCGACCCCAAGAATGACGTCACTTCTGGCTCCGGACCTCAATGACTTCCGGTTCTCTACCTTAAATACCAGACAACTTTCCATGTACCTCAGTTCTGTTTTGGACTCAATTCTGTAACGGTCATTGCTGCTTATTTGCCTATTTGTAGCCAGGATTCAAGTATACGGGTGGCTGCCCCAAACCTTTTTTGCGTGTCAAGGCTGGTTATTTCACAACTTGCAAGAAAATTATTATTTATAGAAAAGTAGTCATTCATGAATAATTATTATGCACTGAAGAAAAAAGAAAAGAATGTTGTCTTGAATATGGGCAGAAAATCCATCATGAGCTTATGACAGTTTATGATGCTTTAAAAATATTAAAATTCAGTGAGGTACATTTAGATAGTGAAGTTGAAGTTGAGAAAGAATGATCTAAAGCAATGTTTAATGCTCAGTTCATATGTCCTGCCCTTAAAGTATATGTTTAGGACTGCAAATACAAGAAATTAAACAGAAAATATTAGCTTTATATACTGTATATATATTTTACTTTTGTTCAGTTGTTCCATCACTGTACAAAAGTATTGTTCTGCTATATGTGGAGTTTTTTTATTAAACTATAATTGACTCAGATAACTAAGATGCAGCAACACGTTTACTTTAAAATAAGTGAAAGAGGCTGTTACCATCCCACTTTACAAAAGTTACTTTTTTCAGATTTTTCCTTGGAAGAATTAATTTTTTTCTGAGCTTTGATCATTTTTTTCATGGGACTCTGAAGTAAGTACCATATTTCCCCAACGATAGGCTGCGGCTTATACATACATTTTACAAACCTGCATATTGGGTGAGGCTTACTTAAATGGGACGGCCTATCTAAAAACATTTCAGTCACCATTCCTTGTGCCTTCATTTTGATAGCTATTGTTGAAACTATCCGATTGTCCTCATGCTGCGTGAGAAACCATTCTTTAATTCGCTTCTCCAAGTTTGGCCAATTTGCTTTACTTGTATGCCTTGCATGCCTACGTGGTGGAAGCGTGTGCAAAACTTCCTCATCTTTCCAATAATTTCTCACTTGTTTTTCATCTACTTCAAAGTGGCATCCAGCTGAATGATTGCCGTTTTCTTTTGCGAAAGCAATGATCTGGAGCTTAAATTCTGCAGTGTAGCATTTGCGTTGCGGCATGATATCGGTAAGTAAAAAATGTTATCAATTGTTCACGCTCAACTATAATGTCACTGTAGAGTTGCAATGGCCTACAGGGGCATGCCAAATAAGATGCTTTTACTTCAGATTGGTAAATTCAGTAACGCCGTGGCTAATAACATGGGGCGGTTTATCTTAGAATTTTAAAACATAAATGAGCATTTTCTATGGCTTATAGAATGGGGCAGCCTATAATATGGGATGGCTTATCGTTGGGGAAATACAGTATATTTTTCATTTTGTTTTTGGATTTCTAATATTTTACTTCTTTCATTTTGCCATTTTGTTTTTCCATGTGTGCCACTATTTTAACCATGTTACTGTGTATGGACGCTTGAGTCCATTGCTAAAGTTGCATTTCACAGAAGTAGCGCCATGTCACATCATCCATGTGATCTCAATCCAAGTTCATAAATAACTTCAAAATATTTTTTGTGTTTGTTTTTAGCTATTAATTTATTGATATTATTGTTTTGATGTTTTTGTTTCATATTATCTTACCTAGAGAAGTGTTAAGGAAGGTTTACAGTGTAAGGGGCCAGAAGGTGAAACACAATCAAAACTAAATCATCGCTGAAAATTCAGAGCAAGGATCAGAAGCTAGGGACACTAAACTATTAAGCTCAAATTGTTTTTCTAAATTGTATCTTTCTGATGAATAGGAAGTGTGTGGTGCTGATCTTTATACTTTCTCAAAGGTGACATCATGCACTGTGTACTTCCAGTTGTCAAAACATATCAGTATCAAAGCAATGTTATAAAATATGGCAGTGCTCACATTTGGCAAACATGGTATCATGTAAGATGCAACAATAAGTGAAATACTTAAATCTAAATTACTTTTAACTAACAGAACTGAATTTGGCAGCAACAAAAAAACTAGAGGGTAAGAAAACAGACAAGAAAAAATTAAAAAAATTAGAAGTGTCCTCCCCTAGGCATCCTCGTATACTCAGATATGGGGATGGATATTTGAGGAGTAAACCACAATGTAATGATAGTTGATTAGTAAGGTCTATTAAGGGATACTTACAGAATGATTAGTAATGCCTTTGATGCGGATGCTAGAAGAAGAGTAGGTGTGGACAAAAGAACGGGTAGAACATGTACAATAAATGTCTATAAAGTCTGTCTATTAAAAAGTTAGTATATCTTTCAATCCTGTGTATTGATTAGACTACGAACCTAAGAGATCACTAAACATAAGACAATGATTATATTTTTATATTACATACATTAAAGAACCATCCATCCATTTTCTAACCCGCTGAATCCAAACATAGGGTCACGGGGGTCTGCTGGAGCCAATCCCAGCCAACACAGGGCACAAGGCAGGAATCCAATCCCGGGCAGGGTGCCAACCCACCGCAGGACACACACAAACACACACTAGGGCCAATTTAGAATCGCCAATCCACTTAACCTGCATGTCTTTGGACTGTGGGAGGAAACCGGAGCGCCCGGAGGAAACCCACGCAGACACGGAGAGAACATGCAAACTCCACGCAGGGAGGACCCGGGAAGTGACCCCAGGTCTCTTTACTGCGAGGCTGCAGCACTACC
This sequence comes from Polypterus bichir lapradei, assembly GCA_026402145.1. Taxonomy (NCBI): domain Eukaryota; kingdom Metazoa; phylum Chordata; class Cladistia; order Polypteriformes; family Polypteridae; genus Polypterus; species Polypterus bichir. Next base: position 44,204,297 of record JANRMT010062807.1, read on the forward strand.
ACTGCGCCACCGTGCCGCCCACATTAAAGAACCATCAGCAGCAAATCATATCACATTAATGATATATTGAACAATTGCTATAAAAGTATAGTTGAATAAATTGGACTCTACAGCTGCATGAATAAAAGATTGTGGCAGACAGCTGGGGATCCTCCCCAGCCAGGATGCCAGGAAGGGTCAGAGAGGGACAATACCTCCCCTGGAACATGAGAGTGCAGCCGCTGTGGTCTACATGGGGGCCACTGGATCAGAGCTTGGAAGCTCATCCCTGTTGGGGTCTGTGGCCACCGCCTGGGAGCGCCTGGACAATTATGGAGCCCTGGATGACAGCACTTCTGCCACAACAGAAAGATCATCAGGAAGCACCTGGAGAACATCCGGGTGATGTATAAAAGAGGCTGCCTCACTCAGAGAGCCGGAGTTGGGAGGCAGAGGACAGAGCTTGAGACGGGAGGAGTGGAGGCGGCAGAAGGAAGAGAAAGAGAGTAAAGATATAGGACAGTGAATAGTGCACTGTATTGTGTGTGCATTGTGTTTTGGAGAATTAAAACGTGTGTGTTTTGGGACATTTGGTGTCTGCCTGTTTGTGTTCGGGTCCATCTCCCACAAGGTAAAGTACCATTTGCGGTTAATGGAAATAGCCCTATAAGTTGATAGAAATCTACTTTTCTACCTAATACTTGTATGCAAAATTTGGTTGACCTACATGAAAGTGCACTCAAGTTATCGTGCATACATACATACATATACACACACACACACACACTCACACACACAGACCGACACACAGACATAATTCCTAAAATGGTACTTTCTGACTTAGGGAAGTCTAAAATGTCGAGATTCGTCAAAGTCTCAAAATGCAATTTTTGGAGAATTCCAATACTTTCCCTACACTTTGTATACAAGAAAGTCAGGGAGGTCTAAAACTTCAAGGTCCATCAAAATCTCAACATCGAACCTTTGGAAAATTACAGTACTTTCCCTATACTTTGTATATGAGAAAGTAAAAAGAAAACAAAAGAGAAAAGATTTAAAGTCAAAATGCACTTATTAAGCTTTGTTGCAGTGTTATTTTACTTTGTGGCCTTGACCCTTGATAGTTTTTTTGTCTTCAGTTCGTGGTCCTTGTTATTTGCCTGCCAAATTATTAACAACTCTGGCTGATTAAATAACCAATCACAGTTACACTTTTTTACATTTCATTGTTCATGCTTCTTAGTAATAAAGATATTTATCAACCTTTATAGTAGCATTGAGAGTTTCCAAAGAGTATCTTATTTGGTTGTGGTTACATTTAAGGAATACTCCACCCAAAAATGTATATTTTTTATGTTATTCACCCCAGGTACTTTGTAGTGGTGGCTGAGAAAAAAATTTAAACTCGTGTTTACATGCAGAATGGAGAGAAAGATGTTTATCGCATAACAGAGCTCAATGGTAGCCAGTACTGTAAAAGGACAAACAATGTGAAAACATCCATTGAAAAAAGAAAACAAAATCATATGTTATTCATGTCACATAGCCCACATTTTTGTTATCTAATTGCATCTTCAAAATATGCAAAATGCACAGATAGATAGATTATACTTTATTGTGAATGCTTTTTCGTGCTAAAATATTTAAATACATACTTACGCAAGTAATAGTGCGTACATAAACAACAAACCAAAGCCTCATGGTATTCACTTTTGGAACTCAAGACGTGCCTCTCCTTATCTTTTGTAAGTTGAGTCCGGCCTTCAGTTCAGAAAGTCTTTTGAGTTAGTACTGCATTCACGTGGAATTTCATAACTCAGAAATTCTGAATTACAATCTGTCCAAGAGTACATGAATGCAGAATAAGTTCACGATGTGACAGGTCAATTAGGTTGAAAGTTTATAAGGTTTTCTTGGAGGCTATTTTGTAACTGAGTTTGCAGATAACAATCTCTAAAACCCTACCTTGCAATTTCTTTGATTATTATTGGTAAACGAAAGTTTGGCTACAAATTATTTACTTTAGTTCTCATGTTTTGTTTTGGTTTATATGAAAGAGTCCTTTGACTTAGCGCTGAATTTCCCCTTGGGATTAATAAAGTATCTATCTATCTATGTATCTATCTATCTATCTATCTATCTATCTATCTATCTATCTATCTATCTATCTATCTATCTATCTGTTGACCTTTTGAGTGTTTCCATTTTGTACATCTCATTTACCAGTTCTTCTCCTTAAAATACCATCTTCCCTAATTGAAGATAGTACAGTAATAATGTAATTTTAATGTAATGTTAATTTAATGGAGTAATTTAATGTAATATTAATTGTACTAGTTGAAGCAGTGTCATTCCTAACAAAACAAATCTCAACAAGAATGTCAACAGCTTATTTGTAAATAGTCATCATGGTTTACCTAATCAACCTGTAAAATTAAATTTGAGTGTTTCTCAATTTTCTCATATTTGTTAATAATGCATGTTTGATCTCTAATTGTTACTTTCAGTCTAACTGGACATGTAAGAACAAAATGTATTCCTGACTTTACATAGGTGCTACATAATGCATTTATAAATTGCTTTCTTTTCTACTTTTTGTTATCCTCGCCAACGCTTTCATTGACTTTTTTTGTTGACTTATTCAATGCACAAAATGACTGTTCAAGGCCTTTTCAGTTCCCACAGGTGTGTTAAAAATGCATGCTTCTTGTATCAATTCAGGAATATTCATCCTTCTGGCAGTCAGAAGCAACCTAAAATAATATATCCATATTTGGTGTATTATAGTCTATAATATATTCTATTCCATTGCTCTACTGGCTGTTCTTCTGCCCATGGAAAGACATCTGAGATCCTGAGAGCTTTGGAATCAAAGGATCATCAGATTAGATTGCCCAGCACTGACTCTATTGTAGGATGCCCAGCATAGGATGGGCTGTGACTGAGTCTGAGTTTTTCTGTTATTACTGAAAGTGTACCCTCCAAAGGTTTATTGTTTCCAGGAATGCTGCTGACTGGAATTTTTATTTTCCTCTCCTCAGATGACAACTGGCCATAGTTAAACAATTAAGTAATGGACAGATAGTGCTGGGCTCCATTTATGTTAATAAGTTCCAAACTACTTTGTATCTTAATGTACTCGTTATGTAATTAGTAAAGTTTGTATCAGCATTTTATTTGGGAACTTGGCACAGTAGTCTGTGCCTGCACAGTTACAAATGTAATACAAAAATAAACTGAGCTGAATTGAAATCCATTGTCTAATATGCTTAGTTCATTTCTGGGTCATGGGGAGTTGGGTTTTATTCTGTTCCATTCCAAGAAACATTCGGTCACATTTGGCCAGTGTACAGTCAGCTGTTAATCTAAGTCACCCATTCTGGTGGGAATGGTAAATATGTGGAGAAGAAGCCTATGCAAAAAGACAGTAATTGGATTGGGGTTTGGCTCCTGAATTCTGCAGCAGTAATAAAGACTGTACCACCACAACTCAAAAGTACCCAATTAGATTTTTTTTTAATTCAAAAGAATAGTTTTCCTTATTAAAATATTTTCTCTTTTTGTTTTCTCAGTCCCTTTATTTAATGAGTCTCCTGATGATGAGTATGTGTGAATGAGTGTAATTTGGAAGCTTCTGTTTTGGACACTTTTTTTATTTGCACTGGTGACTGTTGCTCTTTAATTGTTATTTTAAAAGAAAACTACATTTAAGCAATTAAATGTGTAATCTGTTGAAAAGAAAATAAATTGTTCAAATGGATTTCATTAGAAGCATAAACTGGGTTATTTGTGTTAAAAGTGATAGCAGCAGTCCATTGATCCATTAGTCGATCTATTTTACCAATCTGATTCCTGTAAACACTTTGAGGTTATGGAGAGCTGAAATATCTGCAGTGTTGGACACATAGCAGGAAACAATGCTCGGTGGGGTGTCAGTCTAGAAACTCACTTACTCACAACGGGACAGCTTAGTACTGCAAGCTTTTCTAACCTGAATTTTCTCAGAAGAAAAACCCAGACTTTGAATACAAAGGTGTAAACACCACTAAAACAGTCAAGGGTTTGGGCTTTGAATCCAGTTTGTTGGACCTGGCAATGAGCAATATTAACTGGTATGCCAATAATCCAATAATGCTAGTAACATAAAACAAATGCAATGAATGTTTCTCCCCTAATGGCACTCAACTACACTGCCTACATGTATAGAATCAGGTTATTTTTTAAGATGTTCTTCAACATCCCAGATTACCTGTCATCATCCTTCTAAGTTACCAACCCAACAAACCACTGTGATTCTCTAAGCCAGTCAAGATCTATTCTGCAACTCTGTTATGCTCATTCAGCTTTTATGACTGTAACATTCTAGAACTCCTTAGGACTGTTTGTGAAGCCATATTGGTGGACTCATACAAATCTCCTTTTAAGACTAACCTTGTCAATCTTGCATCTAAACCTACTTGAATGAAGCTGAATTTATACTCCATTCTTCTTGACTTACAATAATACTGTCATCACAGGCTGTTCAACTACTCTAGAAGCAGTCATGGGTTGCACACTGTGCCTGCAGAATTTCCTTCCAGCCAGCTAGTGCTACTAACTGGATTCAGTTAACCAAGCTGTTATTTCCCAGCTTTTCTGTATTGGTCACAATGTAGAAATGACAAGTTTCGATTTGTAAAATTTTTACTTATATAACGTTAGGATAACTAAGTATTTTTAAATCTCATTTTTTAAGATCTGCATTATCCTTGTAAATGTAACATTTTCTGGTTATTTAAGAACTGTTATTCACAAATGAGCATGCTACATTGCTTTTAATGTTTTCTGCCTGCAGGTCTACCTCCTTTGCCATTCATAGTCATGAGTGGTTGCTCTGAGGCTAAGTATCTGCCCTGGTATTCTGCTGGTTCAAATCCCCGTTACTGCCAAAAGAGATCCTACTCTGCTAGGCCCTTGAGCAAGACCCTTCATCTGTAGTTGCTCCAGGGGTGCTGTACAATGGCTGACTCTGTGCTCAGACCCCAAGGGGTATATAAAAGCTAACAAAAAAAAATATTATGGAACAATTAGATAAGCAATCCTAACAGGAAAATGACAACACAGAGTTAAGCATTTCAAAATATGGCAAAATATACAAATATTTCTAAATTTCTTTCTGACGCTACTGGACATTTTTGGAAGCAGAAAAAAAGCCAAAATTAAGCCCAGTTAATTAAACAACCAAATTAATTAGTGGTAAAATGACCAACTAACTGTGAAACACAAAAGTCTGTGGCCACAGGGATCCCTCAGACTCAACTGCTGATCTGCTCTGCTTTACTGCTCTATAGCACTTTACTTATTGCTAGATAATTGTAGATTTCATTTCATTTACAGCAATGTAATTCTTATTTCTGCTAAACAGCACCTGTGAAAACTACTTTGCAGAAGGTTGTTTGCGTGAGTGGCGACCTTAGAATCATTTTGATTGTTAAATTAACAGGAATTGACTGATTACTTGCACACTTAACAAACCTTAAACAACTATCTTATTAGAGTACTCTAATTCTGAGTAGTTACCTTCATCCTGTAAACTCAGATATTGCCTTCTGGCTCTTCCAATTTTTGTACATAAAAAAGGAGTGCTGTGGTTCAGTATTATTTAAAACTTGTTTGGCAATGTTTCCCCAGATTTATGAATATGACTCTTTTGTTAGGTGCAGGGTAGATTAACTGATGATTCCAAATTGGCCCTGTCTGAGTTTGGGTATGGGTGTTTGCTTGAGTGAGCCCTCTGTTGGACTGTTGCTCTTGTTGGGACTGATTCCTGCCTTGAACCCAGTACTACAGAGAGAGGCTCCAGCTCTGTACATCTGTAATTCATAAAGCCAGTTTAAAAAAATCAATGGATGGATGGATGGATGTGATTAAACTACAGAAATCCAGAAAACACTATTATTTTAGAGTCTCAATAATTTTAACTGTCCATGAGATATTAGGTTCAACCGTCCATGTGATGAATGCACTTATTCAGTGCCATTACTTTGAAGTTTCTTCCACCTGATGTTACGTTCACATTATTGTGCACCTTATTTGAAAGAATGCAGAAATTGTGTGATTATTATCTCATATGTTTATCTTATTACCATCTACTTTTCCTGTACAGTAATAAAAATGTAATGTCAATCTCAATTTATTTATACAGTACATTTAAAACAACATCAGTAATGCTGTAGCCAAAGTGCTTTACAGCAGAATATACAATAAATGTAAATAAAATAAAACACAATACAAACTAGCAGCTAGCTATGAGGAAGGAACGATGAGCATCACTGACTGTCACGGAAAGCTATGCATCTTCACTCTAGTTTTAAACAGTTCAATTAAAGGTGACTCCTTAATGTAACTGGGTAAAGAATTCCTAGTTTTTTTTCGTTTAGTATGAAGGACAACAAAAGACAACTGACCGGTATATTTAAGCTCTGTGCATGGCTGATGTGTAACACACAATTCAGATATTTGCATTGAAAGACTCTCGCTTCTTCAGACAATAGCAATGTCAACAATAGTGTGAAAAAAATAAATATTAGAACATTAAATCAGGGTTCTATTGTAAATGCTATTTTTGTTTTTCAGGGAAAGGCCCCCAACTCCATTAGTTTGCATGAATTCTGCTCTGTGCCACTGCCTGTAAAAAAACTGTATGATATAATATAAATGAACTAGCTGTGCAAGCTTGTGCTGTAAAAAGTCCGGGGTCCTGGAAACTACTGAATTCTTTAGAAAAAAATGCCAGGTAATTGAAAGGAACTACGTCTCTCTCCTAGGAGGATTTGTTTTGCCAACATGCTTGCATCGCTTGTGCATTAGCGGTGGGAGGAAAAGTAAAAGGGATACCATTTTGTCGATGTTAGCGGCTATGCGACTTTATCTTTCTTCAGAGGTTTCGTTTTGCTGACTTGCTTGCCTCGCTTGTGCATTAGCGGCGGGAGGAAAAGTAAAAGGAATATCGTTTTGCCGATGTTAGCAGCTAAGCGACTATGTCTTTTTTCTGAGGTTTGGTTTTGCTGACGTGCTGGCCCCACTTGTGTTATTAGTGGCTAAGTGAGTTTTTTGTTTGGTGGAGCCCATTCACCAACTACACCTCTCACTTCCAGGCTGGACAGACACACACACTTCCACGCGTAGACGTTTATATAGAAGATTGTGAACAATGATGTACAAAGGCAAACAATGCGAAAAATGTCCAAGGGGAATAAAAAATCTCAGGTTACTCGTGTCCTGTTGTCCATATGTTCATTATCCAGTCACAAGGTCAAAATATACATTCTGTTAAATGTATATATTTTGTGAAATGTAGCACACATCATAAACAGGACACTAGTAGTAAACAAAGCCTTATGGAGCTGCATTTTAGAATTGAAGACAGGACCCATAACTAACACATAAGGTGAAGAGGCGGGTCAAAAAGGAAATCCCATAAGGCTTTAGTTTAGTACTACTTCTTGTTTCTGATGTGTGCTGAGCCTTGTGGTAGGATATATTTAAAACAATTGTGTTTCATTTGAATATTGTGCAGTCTTAAACTATTGTGCTCATTATACTGTATTTGCATTGGAGTCTTCTCTCTCCCTGACCTCCTCTGATGCATCGTCACTTCCATTACGTTACTCACATAATTTTATCTATCAGCCTCCTTGTCAGCACCCTCACCTGCTGTTACAGAGCCAGTTTTTTTTAACTACCCTAACTTGATGATTTATTTCAATTCTTTTGGTACGCTTTTTTCTTTTTCTCATTAATCAATCAAAAAAATCTAGGTGTAATGTTATCTATGGTACTTTCATAAATATTAAATAAATTCGGTGTAATAAACTTTATTTATGTAAACATTATATAAAAAAATACTCTAAATATTTTGTTTCGATTTTGGGATCCTGGAGTGCACTTGGACATCTCTGAATATATTGGGCTCTTAGTCAGAGGTACCGGTGTTGAACTGTTATGGCTGTGCAGTGCAAAAGAAGTGCTGAGCACAAGGCAGTAACTAACCCAGGACATTTTGCCAGTCCATTGCAGGGCCTATCTATGCCCAGATCTATGCTGACCAATTAACCCAGCAAGAAAATCTCTGGAATGCAAGTGGGAAATCTAGAGACCCCAGAAGAATGGGTAAACTCTGCATAGGCAGTGTTAGGCCACAGAATTCAAACCCAGGATTTTGGATCTTTGAGGTGACATTTCTAATCACAGGGCCACCATGCCATTCAATACAGCATTATTTTTTCAATAAAAAGTGATAAAGGTTAGATAGATAGATAGATAGATAGATAGATAGATAGATAGATAGATAGATAGATAGATAGATAGATAGATAGACACTTTTTTAATCTCCAAGGGGAAATTCACATACTCCAGCAGCAGCATACTGATAAAAACAATATTAATTAAAGAGCAATAAAAGCGCAGTGCAAGTTAAAAAATGTAAGGTGGAGAGTGCGAGGCAGGTATAACAGTCGATAATCTTGTACAGAGTTAACGTTTGCACCCCCGGGTGGAATTGAAGAGTCGCATAGTGTGTGTGTGTGTGGGGGGGGGGGATCTCCTCAGTCTGTCAGTGGAGCAGGACAGTGACAGCAGTCTGTCGCTGAAGCCGCTCCTCTGTCTGGAGATGATACTGTTCAGTGGATGCAGTGGATTCTCCATGATTGACAGGAGCCTGTTCAGTGCCCGTCGCTCTGCCACAGATGTCAAACTGTCCAGCTCCGTGCCTATTATAAAGCCTGTCTTCCTCACCAGTTTGTCCAGGCGTGAGGTTATGACATTCTGCAAGTTTATTTGGGTTCAATAAAAGGATAGTATTTTGGCAAGAAAACCATTTTAATATTCCAGCTGGAATTTAACATAAATCGGAATAACTGTAAGGAAAAAAAAAAAATAGTTTGTGGGTATATTGTGTGAAGAAAGGGCCCTCTTTTAAAATGACTATCTTTTATGAACTGAGCTGACAGGCATGCAACATACAGTACACCAGAGTCTATGACTGCAAGCTTCAGAATTCTTGTTAGAATGAACAAATGCTGTGAAATATATAGCACATCCGCTGCCTCACATGGATCACCTGAGACGCCTAATCTATTAAATTAACCCAGGACAAAAAAAAAATAGATGGGACTTAGGTAACAGAAATCTTTGCATTGTTGATGTATAAGCATATCACAATAAATGATGTTCTTAGTTCAAGTAAGCAGACTCTGACTCTGCTCATTTAATTTTATAGTTGGGCTTGCAGCTATAGCTTCTGATCATTCAGACGGATTAAAGCTGTCAGCAGTCTGATATGTAACTTCAAATTGGTGCTTTCTACTAGAAGCACAATGCTCTATTGTATAAAAGAGCTCTCATTTTGTAGATGACTTTAGAAGCTATTAAATGAATCATCAATCCCAAATTTGTCAGCTAGCAGGGAGGCACCTCATTGGACTCTCTGCTGAAAGATAATTACCCCAGCAAGCTTGATTTTTATTTATTTTAATTTGTTCTTTCTTTTCAGTGGGCTCTCATTGTGGGGACTGCTCAGGATTGATTTGGCATACAACCTGCAAGAAAATTCATTAAAGTTGTGACAGCAATCCCAGTAGCAGAAAGCAGCTTCACACTCAGGAAAATGTGCAGAAAAGATGTTGTTCCAAAGCTTCCCTTAACAAAGCAAAGAGAAGGACTGTTATGCCAGGTTGGAGGAATAACCTCTGTGTAGACATCTATTGAGAATAGGAGATCTGATGCCCGGTGTTATTTTGAAATCTGTTTACAGAAAACCCACAATCAACTATATATCAATCCAATGTACATGTTAACATTTTTCTATTTTGTACGATCCGTCTTTTCCAGATTAAACATACTGACAAATTAAGGAAGTTACCTTATATATTGAATACAGAAATGTTCATTTATTGATTTGTATAAACATCATACCAAAAGTAATGGGGTATTGTCAATCTATTGAAATCATTTTATTACTACTCAACAGGTAAAGGTCATCTGGTTATCCTTCTAAATCCCAAACACATCCATGTTGGGTTGATTGGCAACTCTAATTTGGCCCCATGTTATTCTGTATTTGAATTTAACTTCTATACGTATAAAAAGTATTCACCTCCATGGAAGTTTTCTCATTTTATTATTATACAGCTCTGAAGCCATCTTTAGCAGCCGTGACAGCTTTAAGTCTGTCAGGTTAGGTCTCTTAAGCTTTGTACATGTGGACATTGCACCACCAACTCTGACGCTACCCCTTATTTTCTCCCCCCTCTTTATAAAACCGCTAATGCTCAGTCAGGTTGCATGGGGATTAAGAAAGAACAGCGTTTTCCATATTCAGCTATAAAATCTTAATTGGATTGAGATGTCGACTCTTAATTGGTGTTCTAGAACATGAAAATTGTTGTTCTTAAGCTGTTCTTGTGTACCTTTGCCTTTATATTTGGGGTCGTTGTCTTGCTAAAAAACAAATCTTCTCCCAGGATGCAGGTTTCTTGTAGACTGCATCAGGTTTACTTCTAGAATTTCACTTTATTTTTTTTTTTAACATTCCCATTCTTCTTCTTCTTCAAGAACTTTAGATCACCATATTGATTCTCCACAAATGGGACCTTCCAAATAAGGTGCATTTATACTACAAACAATTGAGACCCCAGACAGGACATCTCCATTGAAAGTAATTAGGTGAGTCCTAAAACTCACTGGCTGCACCAGTGATGATTTAGTTGTATATTACTATAGTCAGTGACTACTTATGTGATCAGTTCTTGTGTTTTATATTTTTTTTGACATTAAATAATCTTTTCTGTTGATCAATGTCAGAAAGCTAAAATAAAACCATTTTACTGAATAACAGTAAAATATGAAAACTATTAAGGGGCGAATATTTTTATACACATGTATGTTGCATTATTCATGGGGTATTCTTGGCATGTAAATGAAAATGTTCTAAACAACACTAATGCAACATGCCATGCAAGCACAGATGAGGTGCAAAAGTGCGTCATTCTAGTGCCATTAGTTAACTAAAACAGGCAACTAGATAAGTAGTATGTGGTCATCAACAAAGATGCAGACAGATCAGTACAGAAAAGGAAAGCAGTAGGTGAGTGTAGGGTAAGCCAGTGAGATTACAGCAAAAACAGATGAGAAGGATTCTTATGATCTGTAGTTTTGCCAGTCCCAACTATGGCATAACTATATGAGTAGAGGGGATCACAACACAGACTGATGAAGAATTAAATACAAATGCTCATGGGTTTCCATCCAAAATCCAGTATGTGCTTTTTTCTGGTGTTTATCACAATACATTGGAATTCATATTACCTCAGGTTCAAACAGAATTATGCCATCATTACATGTTTCCTGAGAAACCTACTGAAAAGAGGAGATCAGTTTTTCCTGGACTTCAGCAATTCAGGAAACAGTGCAAACTGTGAGGTTTTAGTGTACAGCATTCACCATCCTAGTCCACTTGTATCCTAGCTTTCTTAACTATTACAATTCATAGATCAAGATTACAGGACAACACGCAGTGAAATGCATCCTGATCCGCTTATCAAAACTGTGCAAAGTTAGAAGAATATCAGTGAGGTTAACAAAAAAAATCCTAGATTGAAAGATAACAGTATAATAGAACATAATAAATAAGTAAAATTTAGTGAATAAAGTAGAATTAAGTGTTAAGGTGCAATAGTGAGGTGATTATTGTGCAAAACCAAAGTTAGACAGGTGCATATTTAAATGACAGACCAATTCCAAAACAAAGTAAGGGTAGACAGGATAGTACAACTTACAGTCCAGTCTAAGTATGTGGAAGGTGATGGATGAGATGGCATGTTCTGATTAAACATTCTTATTGCTTAAGGATAGAAACTCCTTCTGAGTCTCTCTGTCCTGGCCAGGATGCTACAAAACCTTTTGCCTGATTTTAACAGATGAAACACGCTATTGCTGGGATGAGAGGAGTCTCTAATAATCCTGAGAGCTCTGGTCCTGCATCTTCTGGTGTAAATGTCCTGAATAGATGGTAGAGCTGACCTGCAGCAGCGTTTCGCTGCACGGATCACTCTCTGTAGGGCTTTACGGTCCTGAACACAGCAGTTTCCAAACCAGGTTGTAATGTTCTGTGTCAGGATACTTTCCACAGCGCCAGAGTCGAAAGTCTTTAGAATCCCTGAAGAGACCCCAAACTTCCTGAGCTGTCTGAGATGGTAGAGTCTCCACTTTGCCCTTTTGGTCTGAACTTGGATGTGTTCAGACGATGTCAGGTCCTCAGAGATGTGAACCCTCAGGTATTTAAAACTGTTCACCCTTTCCACTGGAGTCTCATTAATGATGAGGGGCTTATAGTCATAGTGTTAACAACTGCTTTCCAAGCAGGAAAATCATGGGAAGATTATAGTTGCTTAAGTCTAGTATGCCTTGATATGAAAATCATACTCAGTTCACAGGAAGCTCAGCCATATGTTGACACTTGTGGGTACTGGTGTGTTTACCTCTATAAAAGACCCTTACCCACACCTTAGGCAGTTTGATTGTCTACTAAACACATTGTCCTTCAACCTCTCTGTTATTGGAGGCTGGCCAAAACATGAGGCACATTTTCCCTTCAAATTCTCAACAGGCAATGCAAGCCAATTTGTTGTTACTGTAAGAACAGTTGACAATGACAGTCTGGCATCAGAACTTGAACTTGTGCAAATGCTACATGCCCAAATGGTGACCTCTGCAGAGGTTAAAGAGGCAACTGGCAAAAACCAGCTTGTTTTTGACTCTTTACTCTTACAGTAGTAAATAGATTGTTGTGATGGATGCAAAGCCACAGCAATTTTACCTACCAGGAGCTGAAGCTTAGAAAAAAATGGTCTCGTTTATATGTGTGTAAACTCACAACACATTGACCAGTTTTACATATAACTGATTGAATATTTTAAAAAAATATATTTTTCACCAAGCATTCATTTAAAATGCGGAAGGCATTTTCAAATGTGAATTACGTTTAATCTAGTAGCACAAGGTGCAAACAAAATGTCTGCGTCTTATTTGAAGAATCATATAAATCATTAATCCTTGGCAACTCTAAACTTCAGTCCTATGTTCTTCTGTTTCAGCTGTTTTTGATTTGCAGGGCTAATAAAATGGCCGGTAGAGAATGTTTGCCATTGGTGAATAGGGCGATTGGTAGATGCTGGGAATAGCAGGGAGGCTGCTATGTGCGCACACATTGATACGGTTCTGGTTAGGTCCAGGACCAGGATGGGGGGTGATAGGCTCTGGTTAGGTGACCCAGGATAAAAACTTTGATCCTACTATTTCAGTCTGTAGAAGAGTAAAACTTCTGTAGGGTGACTTCCATACAGTAAAACTGTTATTCCTGTTTTCCCAGGGCAGCCCAGCTTTCCTTCTGTGTGAAGAAATAAAGGCACGAGAGAGAAGATTAAAGGTTGGGGATCCACCCCCGTATACTGTAGGATGTTCAGGCAACCAAAAAAGCATTGATACACCAGTCAGAATGCATGAATATGACAATTGACATTGGAACAAATGACAAATGGAGTTTTTATGGAGTTGTGGCCGAAAGAACTACAGAGTAAATGAGAGGCAGAGGAAACGAGGATGACGTGAATAGACTCAAATTCATATATAGGACTGATGGAAAAAAGTGGTTAGCAACCAATAACATACTATAACCAAACAATACACTACCTGCAGAAATTGAACAAAAACATAAATTGCAAAAGAATTTAAAAATACAACAGGCATAAGGGGCAAAACCTAAAGCCAGGGATAAAGCTGCTGCGATACCATATTAGTAGGGTACCTGAGCCCTGTTCATATTTTTCAATTTAAACAATCTTGCATAGGGTGTAAACTTGGCTAAAACAAGCTATTAGGCCAGTGCACACATTGACATAGTGCATGCGTTTCACAATCATGGGATGTCATGGGTCTGTTCTAGAAAACACAATTAGTATGAAATCCAGTTCAAGTAAATCAGGACTCGATAAAATTGGGCTAATTATGTTATAGAACACCTGGAGTTAGCAAAAGTTGTGTTTTTGAAACAGATTACACCAGGATTGCATCTGTGAAGCCAAAGATGCAGATAACTCGCTAATACTGCTTTTCTGTAACAGGCTAAGGATTTGCTTGTTCCAGGAAGAAAGATCTGATGAAATCCATCTCATTCACTAGGGCAACCAATGCCCTGATTCTAACCTGCAGAAGAACAAGTTTAATGTGAAAGATTAATGCTTTGAGGGCACAATAATTAAGGGGCAGAACATTCAATCAAAAGGATTAAAGTTTGTAAATGTCCTGTCAGAATTGTTGATCTTAGCTGCACTAATTAAGAAGAAGAAAAAGCTGAAGAAATGCTGAAAATGTCATGCCCTTTCCTGAACAAACAATAGAACTCTGTTGGTGTGCTGATTCCTCCCTCTGTTTCCCAGACATGTAGTCTGTGGTTGATATGTTATTCATTGCACGACTCTAAGGGGCTAATACATTTTTTGTGAACTTTGTGTTAATCTGGGAATTGTGTGAATTAACTGAAATTCGGTGTTCTGGCACCAGCTGGTGCAAAATCCTGATATAGCAAACCAGAATTCATACTGAGATCCAGGATTATTTATTCTCTCATTGTGTAACAGAACACTGATTGGTCAGATGTTGGGTCCATTTTGAATAGAACTTATGTAACTGATAATTATTCATTATACACTGATGTATCTGCTTTAGCACTGCATTGCAATATGTGAAAAAGGTGCACAGGGCAATATCTGTAGGAGTTACTGTGCAGAGTATAACATTTGGATAAACCAGAGAGTCTTTATGAATGAGTCAGAGCATCAAAGGTCAACATTTAGGAATGTTCTAGCAAATATGTCTAGTTCTCCTAACCAAAAAGCATTACTAAAAAGTAAGAAAGAGACAAAAAGGAAATAATGTGAGCATCTAAAAAAATTAAGGAAAAATTTAATAATTGAATTAAAAAATCCAGTTTTATTTTTTGTGGTTTGTGTGCTTCTGTTTTTTATTATTGATGATCTGTTCCTTTGACATTTTATTAGGCTAACTTCATATGTAATTGATTTGTCAGATATGTGAGAACGAGCTTCACTCTCTGTTTAGCAGTTTAAGTCAGAAAATGCTTTATTGATAACATGGTCCTGTGTAGAGCAGCAGCCCTGTGATGTCACCAATGGCTTTGTGATAGTACTCTTGGCTGTGGCAGGTATTGGGTATTTCCAAACTATAACCAATCAAGTAGGCCTTCAAATTATGTGATCAACAGTTCTTCCTCAGAGGAACAATTTGCATTTTAAGCATGTTCTCTGTTACAGGGAAAATACGGCATAAGGCACATCGTCTTTATGAAGGTGTTATCTGTGCATACACATGCTGACATAATTCCAAGAAGTGCTGTAATTGATTAGATTTAAACAGCATCTCTTAAAACATCAAGTAAAAGCTGAAGGTCTCTCATCTGAGTTTACTAAATGAGTTGCTGTGGTTATGCAATGGTGATTACTGGTAAAATGATCAATAGCTGTTAATACACTTCCAACCTGGACATCTACACAATTTTGTCACTCAAGTAAAATTAATGATTGCCAAATTCAAAATTTGAATATGACTTGCTGCATCCAAGAAGGGAGACCAAACTTAACATGACAGGGATGCAAGGTTAATAGATAATGTGAGGACTGACAAAAATAACAAGATGACAATAGAACATAACCTAATCTGTTACAAAAACTGTATCTGCAATTTTTAACAACAAAAGAATAATGCTGGGATATAATAAAAAAGAACAGTAGGTGATGCCATGTATCCGCAGGCTGACAGTTATAGGGGTACAAATTAACTTATGTGTGTCCATCTAATACTTATATTTTGCATGCCTCTAAAAGGGTGCCTTGGAATTGTAGTTTTAGAGGGCACTCCTGACACAAGAAGTGTTCTCTTACATGCCATGACCTGAAAGCCCTTCTGGTCATTGGCTTGGCATCTTGGAATCAACTGACTATACAATACAATACAATACAGTTTATTTTTGTATAGCCCAAAATCACACAGGAAGTGCCGCAATGGGCTTTAACAGGCCCTGCCTCTTGACAGCCCCCCAGCCTTGACTCTCTGAGAAGACAAGGAAAAATGGAAGAAACCTTGGGAAAGGCAGTTCAAAGAGAGACCCCTTACCAGGTAGGTTGGGCGTGCAGTGGGTGTCAAAAGAAGGGGGTCAATACAATACAATACACAGAACAGAACAAATCCTTAATACAGCATAATAATAAAAATTTTAGAAGCACGGAGCAGAATTTAACTGTAGATGATATCCCATAATAAGATTTGGATATTTTTAGAGTCCTGGAGACCTAATCCATCAAGCTGCCTCCCCAATTGGCCATTCCACGGCTGAAACGTTGCTCGGCCAGCCAATCCAATGAAAGGACCCCTTTTTCCCATGATTCCTGTGATCCTCCATCAGGGATGACTTTACCATAGGCAGGCAACAACTTGGCAGGAGGGCCGTGGCACCAATTGCCACATTTGAGTACCGAGAACAGAAACAGAATAGGTGAGGGTTAGTATTCAATTATAATTATCATGTTACTTATGTTTTAGTGTTAATGACTAACAACAGAGATGCAGTATGTACAGTTTATCAGCATCTCTAGTCAGAATATGCTAAACTGAAGTAGTGAGTCTTCAGCCGAGATTTAAAGGCTGAGACCGAGGGGGTGTCTCTTATAGAAGCAGGAAGACCATTCCACAGTTTAGGGGCCCTGTAACTAAAGGCTCGACCTCCCACTGTTATTTTATTAATCCTTGGAATCATAAGCAGACCGGCATCTTGGGATCTTAATGTGCGCTCAGGTTTGTAAGTCATGATAAGTTCAGACAAGTAAGCCGGACCTTGGCCATTTAATGCTTTATATGTTAAAAGGAGGATTTTGAAATCTGCCCTAAACTTAACCGGGAGGCAGTGTAAGGATTTAAGAACTGGAGTTATGTGTTCATATTTTCTTGTTCTTGTAATAATTCTTGGTGCCGCATTTTGGATTAACTGGAGGCTGTATAAAGAACAGTTTGAACAGCCAGTGAACACTGCATTGCAGTAGTCAATCCTACTAGAGATAAATGCATGAATTAATTTCTCACAATCCTGTTTATTTAGAAAGCGCCTTAATTTCCTAACATTTTTAAGATGGAAGAAACATGTTTTGGACAACTTTGTAATATGTGCTTTAAATGACATGCTAGAATCAAAGATAACTCCTAGATTGCGGGCTAATTCAGTAAAATAAATTGGGATTCCAACTGAGTTAAATGATGACAAAATATTGCTGTGATCAGCGTCATTCCCTCCAACAATTAACATCTCTATTTTATCTGTATTTAAAGACAAGTAGTTCTCATTCATCCACTCCTTTAATTCACTAACACAACTAATTAAAGACAACATCGGAGAAACTTCATTTGATTTAAATGAAAGGTATAACTGGGTGTCATCTGCATACGAGTGAAAATTAACATTATGTTTCCTAATGAGAGATCCCATTGGAAGCATGTAAAGTGAAAACAGTAAAGGTCCCAGCACTGAGCCCTGCGGGACACCATATAAAACTGCTGTGTATAATGATGGAGTACTACAGCACATTTCTGTACGTATTGGAATCGATTTGATAAATAAGAACTAAACCAAGCGAGCACAGGGCCTGTAAGCCCAACATTGTTTTCTAGCCTGTGCAGTAAAATAGAATGGTCAATGGTGTCAAATGCTGCACTTAAATCTAACAACATAATTACAGTGGCGTTTCCTTCATCAGAGGATATCAGAATGTCATTTACAACCCGTGTTAGTGCAGTTTCTGTACTATGACCAGTGCGAAAACCAGACTGGAATTTCTCAAATAAATTGTAATGCGTAAGGTGTGACTGAAGCTGACTGGCGACTACTTTTTCTAGTACTTTAGAGAGAAATGGTAAATTTGAAACAGGCCTATAATTATTTAGTATGTGTGGGTCTAGGTCTGACTTTTTAAGTAAAGGTTTAATGACTGACACTTTTAGTGCATCAGGTACACATCAATGTGTACATTAAAATCCCCCATCAGTACCACGTGATCATAATTTATAGCCAAATCAGATAGAAGGTTGCTAAATTCAGTCATGAATAATGAATATGGCCCTGGTGGTCTGTAGACTAGCACTATAATTGTGTTGGAATCTGTTTTAATATTTAAAATGAATACCTCAAAGGATGTAAAGTTGCCTACATTTTTAGAAGAGATTTGCATTTTATTACAATGAATTATTCCAAGGCCTCCTCCTCGACCAGAATCTTTAGACTTATGAAGGAAAGAGTATCCATCTGGTGATGCCTCTGCTAGGGGAACAGTGTCACATTTACTAAGCCAGGTTTCAGTAAGAAGACACAGATCAGATTTTGTACTTAATATAATATCATTTACCAAAACAGCTTTAGTGCCAAGAGAGCGAATGTTCAATAAACAGCATTTAAAACTGCATGGTTTTTTCTGAACTGGTGATATATTTTTTGCTTTAATTTGAAGTAAATTTCTATTACAGATGCCCCTGGTGGAGGGTCTGGTTTTATCCCTTGGTCTAATTATACACCTTATTTTTTGGTTATCAATTAATTTAAGGTTTGTATTAAGACTAAATTTACTGGATGCCCCACAACTGGGATTATGGGTAACAGCTTCAGGAAAACAACAGGTGGGATAAACAATAGCCTGTGATTTAAGATCACATGACTGCGGCCTGGATGGTGCTCTAATCAGTCAACCAGGCAGTTTTGCTGCCATATTTTGGGATAATACATAAGATCCCCTCCAGTTAGGATGAAGACCATCTCTTCTGAAAAATCCAGGCCTTTCCCAAAAATCATCCCAATTGTTCACAAATGCTATGCTTTTATTTGCACACCAGGTTTCTAGCCAGCAGTGAAAGGAATGCAATCTGCTATAAATCACATCCCCTCTATATAATGTTGGTAAGGGACCAGATACAATTAAATTCCGACATTTTCTTTTAGCTTTGGTGCATAGAGAGATGATGTTCCGCTTTAATACCTCAGATTGCTGTAAATAAATATCATTAGTACTGACATGCAGCAATAAGGTAGATACTTCATTGTCGGCGACACGGTCCAATGCGGCCTCTATGCCAGAAATCTTGACCCCTGCGAGGCACTTAACATTAACTGCTGGTTTAACATAGTTTGGAATTCTAACATTGGAATCGCCAATTATGAGCACTTTATTATTGTCAGTTTCCACAGGCGCGCTGCAGAGAGCTGAGAATCTGTTCTGGGTCCTAATTGGTGACCTGGGTGCCGGGGGACTATATTTTGGATTCTTAGACCCCCGTCTTACTGTTACCCACTCGCCCTGTGGCTGAATTGGTGCTGCTGATTTCGGCCGCGCACTGACTACAGTGGGACCTGGAGAGACTGAAGCTGAATCAGAAGTAGCCGAATTGTCTAAACAAACCGAGTCGATCCAATTTTCGGTTTGCCTAATCGCTAGAATACAAAGATCTTACTGAGTGTAAAAAAGCGTTGGGTACCCCTTTTGCTCATTAATGGTGAAAGCCTTTCTAGGTACTTGAAGTGGGCGGCACGGTGGCACAGTGGTAGCGCTGCTGCCTCGCAGTTAGGAGACCCAGGTTCGCTTCCCAGGTCCTCCCTGCGTGGAGTTTGCATGTTCTCCCCGTGTCTGCGTGGGTTTCCTCCGACAGTCCAAAGACATGCAGGTTAGGTGGATTGGCGATTCTAAAAATTGTCCCTAGTGTGTGTGTCCTGCGGTGGGCTGGCGCTCTGCCCGGGATTGGTTCCTGCCTTGCGCCCTGTGTTAGCTAGGATTGGCTCCAGCAGACCCCAGTGTTTGGATTCAACGGGTTGGAAAATGGATGGATGGGTACTTGAAGTGGGGCTGTAGTGTTTATTTTTTATTGATTTGATATATTGTATATTCTCTGTATGATTCTCTTCATTATATCTTATTATGCACTATATAATAAAATCCCTTTTTTTTATAATCTTTGAAAACGCTGCCTTCATACGGGGTTGGAGAACATCTTATGTTCACCCCTAACAGATTAATAGATGTTTGTTCCAATGTGTAAATTTGGCTTTTTACAGAAGCTCTTTAAATAAATAAATGCATAAGCAGATAAATAAATAAACACACACAATACAGTCTGAACACACACCAAAATGACTAAAAAGCAAGAAAATTAAAAAGAAAGAAAAACTTCTTGCTTGGCACTCCTGATGAGACATTATGCAGGCTTATTGCTGTTGGTATAAAGGAACCCATGTAGACACGCTTCTACTGAATAAATCGTTGGCCGAAAGTCCTCAGTGTTACTGTGTCAGAGAGAGGATTTGCAGAATTGTTTATAATGGCACTCAATTTTACTTTAACTCTCTCCATTTCTGCTACCTCCAAGGGGGTCCAGTGTCTGTCCCATAACTGACACTACCCTTTCAATTAGCTTGCTGATGCGGTGGGCCTCTCTTGAGGTGATATTACCAGCCCAGCACACCACAGCATTGAAAATTGTACTGCCATCACAGAGTTACAGAACAACAACAACAACAACATTTATTTATATAGCACATTTTCATACAAAAAAATGTAGCTCAAAGTGCTTTACATAATGAAGAATAGAAAAATAAGAGACACAGTAAGAAAATAAAATAAGTCAACATTAATTAACATAGAATAAGTGTAAGGTCCAATGGCCAGGGGGGACAGTAAAAACAAAAAAAAAACTCCAGACGGCCGGAGAAAAAAAAATAAAATCTGCAGGGATTCCAGGCCATGAGACCGCCCAGTCCCCTCTGGGCATTGAAGAAGATGTGGAGGTCACTTCCCATATTAAAGGAATGCAACCTGCTAAGGAAAAAGAGCCTGATCTTCCTATTATCATATAGTTCCTCTATGTTCCGAATCCATCCTGTCATTACTGTGGACCCCCAAGTACAGTGGAACCTATGTACTACGGTCACAACCGTAATTCGTTCCAAAACTCTGGTCGTAACCCGATTTGGTTGTAACCCGAAGTAATTTTCCCCATAGGCTTGTATGTAAATACAATCCGTTCCAGACCATACGAACTGTAAGTAAATATATTTTTTTAAAGATTTTTAATCACAAAAATAGTTAAATATACCATAGAATGCACAGCATAATAGTAAACTAAATGTAAAAACATTGAATAACACTGAGAAAACCTTGAACAGAGAAAAGTAACATTGCAAGAATTCATGCTACAGCCTTACGAACTGCTCGCTGTAAACACTTTTTTTTAATGAGTTTTAAGCACAGGGAAAAAAATGAGCATTTGAAAAATCCGTAATTTAATAAACAACCAAGAAAAGTAACGTTGCAACAATTCACGCTACAAACCACTTACTGTAAACACTTTTTTTAATGAGTTTTAAGCACAGGGAAAAAAATGAACATTTGAAAAATCCGTAATTTAATAAACAGCTGTTCTCGTTTTGAGTTTTCTGAAGTGCTGCATCATATTTTGTACTCATTGTTTATTATTTATATTAATTTCATTTAGAAATGATATGATTGTACTGTTTCTGTTGCCTTATCCAGGTATTAATTTCACTAAGGCAGGTTGTGAACTGAGAAAATTCTGATGAAGTTCCACTTTTAACAGTAAAATAAAGTTGAGTACCATGTGCATAAAAATGATAACCCAGTCCATAACTATGAATAATATGGCCAAGGGGAAGCATATATATACAGAAGAGAAGAGGGCCGAGGACAGAGCCCTGAGGAACTCCTTGTGTGACTGGCGCTGAGCTGGATCTGCTGCTGCCAAGACTAACAAACTCTTGCCTATCAGTCAGATAGGACTTGAACCACTGGAGGGCAGTGCCAGAGATACCCAGCATGTTCTCCATTCTGGACAGTAGAATGTCATGTCTGTCAAATGCTGCACTGAGGTCTAATAAAATTAATATGCTGGTTTGTCCAGAGTCTGCTGCCATAAGCAAATCATTGGTTACCCATAGCAGAGCAGTTTCACAGCTGTGCCGCGCCCTGAAACCAGATTGAAAGAGTTCCATCAAATTATTAGAGGTTAGGTAATTGGTGCGTTAGGAGGCTACAACACACTCAAGAACTTTTGACAGAAAAGGTAAGTGGGAAATAGGCCGAAAGTTGTTAAGATTGTCAGCATC
This sequence comes from Polypterus bichir lapradei, assembly GCA_026402145.1. Lineage (NCBI taxonomy): Eukaryota > Metazoa > Chordata > Cladistia > Polypteriformes > Polypteridae > Polypterus > Polypterus bichir. Next base: position 44,226,537 of record JANRMT010062807.1, read on the forward strand.
AAGGCCAGACTTTTTTAACATTGGGGTTACAGAAGCGATTTTAAAAGTGAGCGGCACAGAGCCAGTGTCAAGGGATGAGTTTATTATTGTTTTAACAGTCGGGATTATGGCATGAAAGCAGGATTTAAGTATTGTGCTGGGGATGGGGTCCAGTACACGAATAGTCAAACTCATTTTAAAAAGCAGGTTATTAACAAATGCAGATGTGACTGGTGAGAACTTAGAGAAGGAGCTGGATGGAGTGGGAAAACAGGAAGAGATATAAGCAGTTGATGTATTTATGTTAGTTGAGTTATTTAGATCTTTAATTTAGTAATGGAAAAAGTAGAGGAATTCCTCACAGACTTCAGCAGAAGAGGTAGGTGGGCCAGATGCGGGTTCGATTAGTTTATTAACTACAGAAAACAAAACCCTTGGGTTATCATGGCCACTTTCTATTATTCTGCAATAATGGGTGTTCTTGGCAGCAGTTAGTGCTTCTCTATAAGCTCTTTGGTGATCAGACAAAGCCTGGATATGAACAGTGAGGCCAGTCTTACATAACATTATCTCAAGGTGTCGGCCAGCTGCTTTCATAGATTGCAATTCTGAATTATACCAAGGAGCTGAACGTTTAAAGGAAACCTCCTTATGTTTTAAAGGAGCTGTTTTATCTAATGCTGAATGAAGGGCTGAGTTATAGTGGTCAACAAGACTATCTAGTGTTGATGGAATAGGTACAGACAGTAAAAGATCAGAATGGATCCAGAAAGGATAGAGGGACATATATTTTTAAGGTTTCTGTAAGAAACTTGTTGTTTACAGATAAGAGGAGGGAGAGATAGTGAGACAGTGAAAAGTACTGCTTTATGGTTTAGAGAGTCCCAAATCAGTGCTGTAAATGTTGGCAACAGATAGTCCAGAAGTACAGATCAGATCCAATATATGACCACCAGACATCATGTAGTTCTAAGACACTGTCCTTATCTAAGATGCGGTTGGACTGTGGCAAAAAGCTCCTCTTCAGTATCTGAAGTAGACTTCAGGAAGTGGCAGCGTTTACCTGAATGCTGAACAGAAAAAAGGCTGTCATTAGGATGGCAGGAGTCGTGGATAAATTTCCTTGCCCTGGTCTGACATCGCTTGGCGTAGATGTCCTCGAACTTAGGGAATGCATACCTAATGATGAGTTCAGATGACCAACCCACTGTCTACAGAACCTTGCAGTCCTGCTGAAAGCTATTCCCAAAGCAGGCAGTAATACTTCCAATGTTGAGTGTATAGAAGTTCTTTAGTAATTGGAAGGGCAACATGAAATCTCCCAGGCATCTGAAGTGGTAAAAACGGCATGCCTTCTTTACCAAGATGTAGGTGTGTTTGAACCAGGGCAGATCCTTTGTGATGTGGACAGTGAGGTATCTGAAACAGTCCACCCTGTCTGACTGAGTGCTGTTAATACTAAAGGGGGTGGCCATGCCTCTGCTGTTTACTCCTAAAGTTCACAATCAGCTCCTTTGTCTTGCTGACATTCAGGAAGTGCTCTTAACAGTTGTATACCGATTAAGCTGTGTGCCACAGCATGATCAAGAATTATAAAATCTCGGGCATTCAATACAGCCTCAGTTCAGCATGAAACCTGATTAAGGAACTGGGTTGGGATCCCATGGTACCTTGGTGTAAATAAAGGAATCTTCGAATCATCTAGAGCTTCAACTAATCTACTCTCTATATATAAATCCTATGCCTAAAAGTGCAACGATTTTGTGCAACAATTTTGTGACATTTTTATGTCACTTTTTTGTCATGCTTTAAATTAGGCTTATTTTAAATCCTACATATACATGTTTGGTATCATTCTTTTTAGAGTTTATCAAACTTTAATGTGATGTTCTTAGATTTTCAGATTCTTATTGTTTTTAAATTATAAACTAAAAAATATCAAGAACTCACATCCCGCGAGACGAGACTTTGTGCCAACAGATTTAACCAGATTTAACGGGGCCGTAAATAAAAGACAAAGAGTAGATGACAAAGACAGCTGCTGTACAGGCTTTTAAATTTTTGAAGTACCGTCTGAGATGCAGATCACAAGTCACAGCAGCAGAAGCAATCCAGAAGCTGATCGAGCAAAGAGGAGGTTAAAAAAAAAACTGTATCTGTTTCCCATTGTATTCCCATTTAAGAGGGGATTTCGGAGGAGCGACCGTGTCTCCTTGAGGTGTGTTCAGCCCCCGTCTTCACAACATGAGTGGCAGAGAAGTGGGTGGTGCGTACCACAGGCAAGGGGGTTTGGCAAGCGAAGCAAGCAGGGGGTAAGCCCCCTAGTTATTTAATAAAATTAAGAAAAAATCCTTTGCAGTATTTCGAAAAAGCAATTCATGCGTGTGTGTTTAGTTATTGCGCTATAGGTAACCTTGTTCATCTTTTCTTTTGTCTTCTAACTATAATTCTTTCATTAGCATTTTGTTAGCTGCAGATGATAGAACAGATCTCTGGTTTCAAATTTGGCTTCAGATAATGTTTCCTGTCCCGGTCAAACACCATTTCTTAATCAGCCTTTCTTTGTGCAAAGCATAATAGGTCACCCCTGTTTGTTATTTTAATTAAAAAAAACATTCAGTGAAATGGATCACTCACATGTTTTATTTTCATATTGGATTTTAACACTGTGAAGTTGCTGAAGTGGTAAAAAAAGGTGATATAGCTATTTTTTCAATGGTTTTTAAACAAAAGTTTACAAAAAGTTAAAGATATATAATTTGATTAAAGTAAATATACAGAAAACTGTTCAGCACCAGTCAACTTACCTTTTTGCTAGAATGTTAAGTCATGCTTATAAAGAACATGGACAATAAATCAATTTAATTTTTTCTTCATATATTTAATGAGAAAAATATATCATATAATAAAGTGGCACAGTATATAATGATGGGGCCATGAAATGAATGCTAGATATAGTGTGAGATTAAATGGTATTGGAGAAAATACAGAGAAGTTACCAGAATTAATACAGAGCTGAAGGAGACACATCTTTTGAAAATAATCAGACAAAGGTTAAGAACCAATGACAACAGAGGAAAATTACAAAGGAAATAATAAGGTTGATGACAACTCTTATATTAAAATTAATTCTTTAACAATGACATATGGGCCAAACAGATGATAAAGAGAATTTTATGATAAAGAGACGTTTATCAGCTACCCCCCTTTCCCTTTTATCGAGGAAGTGCAAACTGAATAAAAAATTTGAGAAATGAACATTTTTTGGCAGACAACATAGTTGTTTATAAATTGTCTTAATGTTAGCACCGTATATACAAACATAAAGTATACCGTACAATATTCAGTATACAACATATATACAGCAGCAATAAAATGGTATTATAGCATGTATTAAATACACAAAACAATATGGGATCATTCATAATTGCACTCATGCTGTTTACTACTAAGTAATTAAAAAAGTAGCCATAGTTTAAGTGGAATGGAGGTTGTTGAAAACCTGGAATACATAGATGTGAATAATGATTGGAACATCCCTAACTTATTGCATAATTTACAGAGCTGGCGTGTCAATTCATCTTGTACTTTTACTCAGCCTGACACTTTTGCTATGTACTCTTCTCTGTAGTTTATAGTACAACTATTATTCTTTGCAAAGTTCAGATTGATACTTGCCATTTAAAATTGTTACATATACCTTCAAACACCTCCTGGTACCTAACAGTGCTGCATTTTTTTTGTATTTGTTGTATTTTTTATTTTTCTGCTCAGTCTATATAATTAATTCATATTACACTGATATGATTTGCACTTTAAGCACCTTGTTATAGAGTACAGTGTTAAGGTCAATATATAATTTATTTAAGGGAAAAGGGAGAATATGATACCACTTACCAAAGTTTGAAATATTCCTATAGAAATATTTATAAATGCTCAATATACAGGAGGCATAGTGGTTAGCATTGCTACTACACAGGTGTAGTACTCAAAGTCTAAATCTCAAACCCCAAAAGTCGTGAACTGGCACCCCCGGGGCTGGCTCCTACCTTAAACATTGCCCCTGTAATTCTGCATTGAAGAATTTTCCATTATGTGAATTTTCACTCAGATATGAAATATATGTCTGTCAGTTTAGAGTAGTAAATTATAATGGCCCTGAGTTTTAATCACCCAGTATTGAGTCTTTGCTAGCTTTGGAGTGTTTACGTTTGTTTTTGTAGTTGTTTATATTTTTATCATTATTCTTAGGATGTCATTCAGTGCTATGTTGTTTGGGTAGGTGCTACCATTTTGTGGCAGTCTTTGCATTGCTGTGATCATATTGTTTACTGTCACTATGGCCATTACTGGAGTTAAATGATGTATTGTGTCACTACATCCTACTTATATAAGATGGTGGCATACTATTATAAAGCATTATAGTTTTTGATTCCTTTCCTTATTTTTTCATCACTTCTTAGAGTAGTCCAGAATGTTTTTTATTATTTATGACTTATTTGCTTTGTATTTTTGACTTCATTACTTCATTACAGGTTTTGTATCACTTTCTGTACTTTCTTCTTTTTACCTCCAGCTGGGTCTCTCATTATATTCTCAACTTCCTTTATATTCCTTTTATATCACAGTCTCTTCCCTCATATAAAGCTAGTTGTTGAATTTATACTGCTAAGTAACATAGCTTCAGACTCAATTTGGAAGTGTGAACTTCCTCCACCATTCTCTCCTGTCATTTTAAAATCATGAATTGCCTATTTTTTCTGCGACACTATGGGATTGGCTACTTGTTTACTTGAATCCCCCTTGCATGTTTCTTGATGTGTTGTTTAGAAATGTTCTCACATCCTTTTTTTCGTACTTCCTCTTTAATGCTCTTTTTGTGATATTTTCCATAATTTTATTACTGTCTCATGACAAATCTTTTATCTCCTAGACCGAACTGCTTTTACACTCACATCTCTACAAAAGGCAACTGACAGCTTGATACTTCTTAAAATTTTGAAGTCAGGGATTAACAGATAATCCTGCTTCAATATTAAGAAATAGGTGCCTGCTACTAATGTGAACATCTTCAACTTTCAATGCAAAAAGTATTGCCATTCAGCCAGGGTTAAGCAGTGTAGCTGGTGGTCAGTGACACAAGGTTGTCCCCCTTAACCCTTTATCAGTTGTTATTCTTAAGAAGTTTTCTGAAAAGTTTAATTTATCATATTTTTTTACTTGAATAAACATGACCACAGGAAAAATATAGTAATAATTTTAAAAAGATTTTAAATGAGCAATCAAGTCTAAACAACTGCAAAATAAAATCAGCTACAAAAGAAGCTTTGCTTGACCGTCGGTCAAAAAAGTATGGCAGAAATGGGTCTTGTAGTTCAAAACAAGAACATACTCATAAAACATGTAAACAAAAATTCAGTTGTATGGTAAGAATTAAGGAGCCTTTGTATTTCTTTATTTTAATTCTTTTTATATCACTTGTTTGTCTAAGCATTTTCCCTGGAAATGTCTTGTAGTCTTTGACTTATTTTTATCAGACACTTTCCCTGTTTTATTTTTTTCCTACTTGATCTTTTTTTTCCTTGACTTGTATATGTGTCTCCATCCTCCATGTACCAGAAACACACTAAGTAAGGCTTCTTTTAATAAACACCCAAAGCACATCTGGGGCCTCATATATAAACTGTGCATAAGCAAAAAAATGTTGCATACGCCCGTTTCCACGCTCACATCAAGATGTATAAAAGCTAAACTTAGCGTAAAGCCACAAACATTTTCACGCCAGCTCAATCCCTGGCGTATGCAAGTTCTCCGGTCGGTTTTGCAAACTGGCGGCACCCAGCATCAAAGCAGAGCTTTTGTTCCAGTGTGGTTTCCCTTTCTTTTTTAGGTCCACATCCCTGACGCAGCTTTATAAATTTGCTGAAATTAACCACATATTGTTTATTAGATTAAGGCTTTTGATTGTAATTAACCTGTAACAATATAATGGTCCACAGAATGGTCAAACTATTCTAAATACCATAGCTGCTTTAGCGTTGTTACTCTCACTGCACCACTTGGAGTATTTATATCACTGTATCAGAGTGTGGAATCACAGCTCTACAGCAGCTGATTGGAAAGAGAATTATCAGTATACAGCATCAAGCACATGCTACCTCAGCCATGCTGTCTGTTGAACTGCTCTCATATGTCAAACGCTTCAGAGCCTTTCCTGTACTGACCTCGTGGTTCAGAAACAGTTTCATCCCAAGAACTATAAACACACTCAATCAGTCCATCAAGTGCTCCTTATAGAACGCTTTGTTATATACGTTTATTATATTATACAGATAAAACTTTAACTTCATTTAAATAATCTATATTGTTAATAATTAAAAATTTGTGAGGACATGGTGCCGCAGCGCTAGTGAGGAGCTGGCGCTGTGTTCATGGATTGTTCCTGCCTCGCACTATATTCTTGCTGGTGCTGGCGTGACACTGCAAGGATAGATGGATAGAATAATCAATACTGATGCTCTGTATAAGAAAGGTCAGAGCTGACTATACTTCCTTAGAAGGTTGGCGTCCTTCAAAATCTGCAATAAGATGCTGCAGATGTTCTACCAGACGGTTGTGGTGAGTGACCTCTTCTATGCGGTGGTGTGCTGGGGAGGCAGCATAAAGAAGAAGAACGTCTCACGCCTGGACAAACTTGTGAGGAAGGCAGGCCCTATTGTAGGAATGAAGCTGGACAGTTTAACATCTGTAGCAGAGCGACGGGCATTAAGCAAACTCCTGTCAATCATGAAGAATCCACTGCATCCACTTAACAGTGTCATCTCCAGGCAGAGGAGTAGCTTCAGTGACAGACTTTTGTCACTGTCTTGCTCCACTGACAGCCTGAGGAGATTGTTCCTCCCCCACACTATGCAACTCTTCAATTCCACCCAGGGGGGTAAACGCTAACATTATTCAAAGTTATTGTCTGTTTTTACCTGCATTTTTATTACTCTTTAATATTTTTTTTTTTTGTATCAGTATGCTGCTGCTGGATTATGTGAATTTCCCCTTGGGATTAATAAAGTATCTATCTATCTATCTATCTATCTATCTATCTATCTATCTATCTATCTATCTAATCAAACATGTACTACGAAGATATTTCTAAGTTCCCTAAAAGGTTTGAAGAATCGGTGTTCTAAGCTTGGCTTAACATCTACTACAGAGCTGATTGTGTGGCAATTTGGTATTTGGAGAAAGAAAAGTAAGGACAGGAATTGGGTGTTAGTACATTTGAAATGACAGTACTGCTGCAATAAATTGTTTCATTGAAGGTCACGCCCAGCGCAGCAAGCATCTTGCGTGAGGCATGAACAATCACTGTGCCACCGTGTTCCCATGTTTAATAACATGCTTTAACTCCTATCTTCATGAAAATTATATCAAGTATACATCTCAGTATTTTAATTATTCAGAGACCTGTAATATCATGAATGTAATGGATTCTGTGTCCTGTCGGAGGAAGAGAAAGCCCGTTTAAGAAGCACGTAGTGATTCACACACATAGAGCACATAGAAGGTCAAATACAAAACAAAGCATTTAACGTGCTACTTTATTTACGGTGCAATTTGAGAAACTAGTAAATTAAACGATTTTAAGATGAAGTTTATGATGTTCTACTTTAATGACAAAATAAACTATGTGATTAAAGTGGAAATTTCGAGATTAAGGTTGACATTTCATGTTTTTTTCTCACTGTATGCCTATATTTTTTTCTCTGTACCATAATAAGCTTTGATATGACACTCAGACTTAGGGCTACAACTCACCTGTTCACGGCAACTTTGATATATGACAACTTCTTGTTTATTTGGAGCAGTGTGTGACTTTGTGAACATGAGCTTTCGAGTTTCTTCAACACTCTGTCACTCGATCAACTTCCTTTTGTTGTTTATACCACTGTTTAAACCAACAAATAGTTCGTTTTTCCTTGCCTCCACTTGGTAATTGCTGATATTCTTCTATTTCCCCCTATGCTTTTGCCATTGTCTTTTCACAGAACATTGATTTTAAGGGCTATTTATATTGATTTGTTTATTCAAACAGGCGTAATTCTGGGAGGAGTTTGGGTAGTGGCAGCAGGAGCGTGCACGTGCGTTACTTTTCACGCTGACTGGGATTTATGGAGCAGAAGAACGTGGAAGTTGGCGAACGCACAGATTTATGCATCTGGATTTTTTTGTGCATACAAACATTTCCACTTTTGTCCTTACGCCATGTTTGAGTTTGAATTCTACACACTGCGTTATGCAACGAGGCCCCTGGAGATCTCGGCCTACATCCTTGCTTTGTCTCACTCTGATTCTTGCTTCTCATTATTATCTGCCAGTAATTATTCCTTCTCACTATAATACTGTGTGTTTCATAATAGACAGACATTTTTTTTTCTTTTGAATTCCCATTTTTTAATCTGTCTATATTGTCTCCCTATTCCTTTAGCATAAATGTCTCATTTCTGGTACAGCTCATTATAATGGAGTGTAATGCTGTAACCCACTAAGGAAATCATATGGTTTCTTAATGATGAAAGCATCTTAACCACCTAAAAATCAAGCTAGGTATGGCACAAGTGTAGTCATTCAACAAAAGAGAGTGTTTGGGCTTTATTTTTTTTTTCCGGTTGTACCAAACCAGGTTGAAGTCCTCAATGTGCACTGCCTGGTTAGCTCTTTGTTAACAATCCAAAACAGGTTTTGCAGAGGTAGGAAAGAGCAAGAGAAGAAAGACTTTGGAGTTCCAGGAAAGACCAGGGGCCTCATGCATAACACCATGCATAGAATTCACACTAAAACATGACGTACGGACAAACGTGGAAATGTGCGCAAGCACATAAAAGCCCAGATGCATAAATCTGTGCATACGCCAACTTCCATGTTCTTCCACTACATAAATCCAGATCAGCGTGAAAAGTAACACACATGCACACACCTGCCGCCCCACCCAGACTTCTCCCAGAATTACGCCTCTTTAAATATGCAAATCAATATAAATAGCCCTTCAGTTCAGCATTCTCTGAAAAAACAATGGCAAAAGCATGGGGGAAAATAGTACTATTTGTTGGTTTAAACAGTGGTATAAACAACAAAAGGAAGTTGATCAAGTGACATAGAGTGTCGGAGAAACTTAAAAGTTAAAGTTCACAAAGTCGTACAGTGCCCGAAATAAAAAAGAAGTTGTCAAATATTAAAGTCGCCGAGAAAAGGCGAGTCGTAGCCCATCTGAGTGTCATATGGAAGCTTATTAGGGAACAGAGAAAAGAAATAAAAATAGGCACACAGTGGGGAAAAAAGCTTGAAATGTCAACTTTAATCTTGAAATCTCCACTTTAATCATATAGTTTATTTTGTCATTAAAGTAGAACAACATAAACTTAATCATAAAATCATTTTATTTACTAGTTTCTCAAATACCATCGTAACTAAAGTAGCACATTAAATGCTTTATATTTTATTTGTTCTTCTATGTGCTCTATGTGTGTGAATCACTACATGCTTCTTAAACGGGGTTTCTCTTCCTCCGACAGGACACAGAATCCATTACATTCATGATATTACAGCTGTCTGAATAAGTTAAATACTGAGATGTATACTTGATATCATTTTCATGATGATAGGAATGGGACTGTGACTGTATGTGACTTTGCCTTTGATTTTCTATTTTATAATTTTGTCAGCTCCATTGTCAGCTGCCCATGGTTAATTAATTAAAAGACAGATGTTGTTTGTTTCTATTTATATTAATCAGTTTCTGCTTTGTTTTCTGTGTGTTTTAACAAATCTGTATCTTTATATTTTTATTTCTGTATTAAGTAATTAATATAATCTATGCTTGTATTTTACCTAAGAATTTGTGCACAGCACTTTGTGTCTAAACCCAGTCTAGAGTGCGATACAAAAATAATTTTTTATTTTTTGCACTGTATCCAGGGAGTCAAATGAACCTGCTACCAGAATGTAAGAGTAAAATAAGAATTAGAAGTTGAAGATTAAAAGAAATTCAGAACCAAAAAGGAAACAATCATCCTTAGTCCAGGTCCCTCTCTCCACTGCCTCTTCTTCTGACCGCCTCCACTCCTATCCTCCAGGCTTCGTCTTCTTCCACCCGACTCCAGCTATCGAATAGAGGGAGGCGGACCCTTTTATCTTCACCCAGCCATGCTCCAGGTGCCTCTTGATAAATGCCGTTGGATCTTCCTGGTGTGGCGGAAGTGCTGACGTCCAGGTCTTCTCAGGCATCCGGGCGCCCCCTGGCGGTGACCACGGGACCTATAGGGTTGAGCTTCCATGCTCTGTTCCCGCGGTCCCCATACCAACCAGGGCAGCTGCCCTCTTGTGGTTCGGAAAAGGCGCAATCCCTCTTCCGGTCCTTCCAGGCATCCCGGCTGGGTACCGGCCTATTCGCCACTATATATATATATATATATATATATATATATATATATATATATATATATATATATGAGTAATACTTCATACATTTAATCTTCTCAGTTGAGCAATTATGTGTTTTAATATTAACTGTGCGTATATATATTCTCTATATATAAAATCCTAAGCCTAAAAGTGCAATGAAAGTGCAATGATGACGTTTTTAATGTCCTGTTTCTTGTCCTGCTTTAAATCGGCTTATTTTAAAAGCTACATACAGTATATATGTTTGGTATCATTCTTTTCATAATTCATCTAACTTTAATGTGATGTGATATATATATATATATATATCTATAAATATAGATAAATATACTGGGTTTTTTTTTTACTAACGTCTCAATGAGTATGTTTGGATTGTAAGTTTTTGTGCTATTACGTCTAGAGAAGAGATAAAAGGGAAAGGAGGATTAAAATAAATTGCTGAGAACTACTTTGACTAAGTTTATTCAAAGAAACTCAGGTCAGCACCCTCAGTTAAAGCCAAAAGAGTGTGGGGGCGCTACATAAACCTTAAAACAATAGGTGTAGATAAATGTGATCTGCTAACAGAAAAATTGAAAGTACACCATATGAGAGGAATTTAGGAGTCATAGTGGCATCTATACGATAAAACGCCAGACAATGTTTAAAAACCATTAAGAAGTCAACCAGAATGTTAAGTTATATAGCATGGTGTGTGGAGTGCAAATCCCAGGAGGTTATGCTCAAGTTTTATAACACACTGGTGAGGCCTCATCTGGAGTACAGTGTGCAGTTTTGGCCTACAGGCTACAAAAAAGATATAGCAGCACTAGAAAAGGTCTGGAGAAGAGTGACTAGGCTGATTCCAGGGCTACAGGGGATGAATTATGAAGACAGATTAAAAGAGCTGAGCCTTTACAGTTTAAGCAAAAGGAGATCAAGAAGAGACATGACTGAAACATTTAGAATTATGAAGGGAATTAGTCCAGTGGATCAAAACTGTTGATTCAAAATGAACACAGTTGAAAACTTGTTAAGGGTAAATTTCGCACAAGAATTAGGAATTTTTTCTTCACACAGAGAGACACAGACACATGGAATAAGCAACCAAGTAGTGTGGTAGACAGTAGGACTTTCAGAGTTGATGTTTTTTTTAGAAGAATTAAGTGGATAGGACTTGTGAGCTTTGTTGGGCTGAATGGCCTGTCTTCGTCTAGATTGTTCTAATGATTATTTTGTGTAAAGCCACTGGAAATATTATTAGGACCACATTGTAATATAACAAATAATAACATTGTATGTAACAACTTTTAAGGCAATCATCATTTACCTGGGCTGCTGTTATAATGAAAAAATGTAAAAATGAAGTATACCCTGTGTCCAATGAAACCATCCATCCATTACCCAACTCGCTATACCCTAACTACAGGGTCACGGGGGTCTGCTGGAGCCAATCCAAGCCAACACGGGGCGCAAGGCAGGAAACAAACCTCAGGCAGGGAGCCAGCCCACCGCAGCAATGAAACCATCTCTTCACTACAAAAGAATGCTGCAAGTTGTTTTCATTTTTTCACAAGTGAAAATAAGACAAGCAAGATTCAATCAGTTGTTCAGGGAATATATTTGCATATTTTTCAAAACAAAGAATTAGAGTTGAGAAAGAAATGAATTATTACCAAAATATTTAAAAGTTAGCAAGAGATTCCCATTCTTCATTCCTTGATTTACTCAATACAAGGCATCGTTTCTAGAACTGTCGTCTTCTTTCATACACTTCCACACATTTTCACATAAGTGAAGTATAACACTAGAAAAATAGAAAAAAGGAAAAAATAAAATTTTTATGGAAAAAAAAAAATCATGAAATAATTTTCTAGTAGTTTGGAGATATTAAATACACAGCACAAATTCTCATTTTCTAAGCTTTTCTGGCACACAGTTTTCAGACAAATCCAACATAATGTTCAAATCCTATTCTTGCTTTGTAAAATGATTTCATCATTTTGTATCTTTCCTTTTTTATCATACAAATTTCCTTTCATTGCAAGCAACAGGTGGCCTATGCTTGCAGCACATTCTACAGTAAAGAAAACCAAGAAACTGATGTGTGTTGTTATGGGTCCAGTAGCAAATGACAGGGTTCCTTTCCTGCTTTAGACTGTTAAAGGCAATTCAAAGCTCTAAAGTAAAGACAAAAGATTATTGTAGCCTGCTGCTATTAAACCAGATGGCATCAACACCTCATAATTCACCGACATGAAGTGGCTTTGCAGGAACTGGATAGCGTTCATAGACGGTAAGTACAATGCATAGAAAATGCCTTCCTCATCAAGAGAACAATGAAGAATTTAAATAATAAAAACAGATTTCTAATACACAGAGGATTGTGACATAGCCTCTTTCAACAGTATGGTTTTTACATGCCAGGAAATAATTAAGAATCATCCTATTCCCACCAAGTCTTAAAATTAGATAAATATAACCTCAGGATACAAAAGACACATAACAGATTTTGCATTGTCATTTTTTATTCAATAAGAAATGAGATGAATGTTTATGCTTTCTTGTTCTTTCTTATTTACCATAAAATAAAATAAAATAAAATAAACCATGAACTCTATTTGTTAAAAATCATCAGAAAATAGATTATTAATCTTTCACTTGAAACAATGCATCTATACTGACAACTTCAGATATGACTTAATGATTTAATTGTCATTGAATTGACAGGAAATGCAAAATTTAACATTATAAGAGGCTGTCATCCATGAACTGGCTAATGTTTCCCATTGTATGTTAGTATCTGACTGCGGGTGTACACTCCCTGGGAGTATGTTCATTAAGTATTGTAGCTTTACTAAACCAAGAAAAAAATATATAATGTGCCACTTCACGGTGTCTATGGTGGAAATACTACAATAAAGTAAAACAACACAAAAGAAAGGATGCACTTGCCGTGCTTCTTTTAATATCAGCTTACACTAATACAAAATCAGCTGAAGGAAGCACCTGACAGGGCATGATGCAGTAGTTGTAGTCCCTGATAACCGCCTTTGTCCACTTCAAAGAAGTTGGAAGCATTTTGCTGGGCATGGACAGCAAAAATGTCTTCCATTCATCCTTAGGTTAACCTTCAGTCTCCAGTAATATGTACTGGTCCTTTTATACATTTTGTACATTCTTTGGTTCCAAAACAAGAACATGCATTATTCTGAGCATTACCAAACATGGAAAAATATTCTCTAATAACGCAGTAAAAGCTTTTCTTAGCCACACTGTATTCTTTGACCATCTATTGACCCTTACCAGCTAAGGAACAAATGGTAGTGTTCTATTTGGCACTGCCTTTATTTCTCGCTCTGCCAGTCCGCAATGCATAAATTGTTTTAGTTGCCCCTATTTATGGCCTCAAGTCTTTATGATATTTTGTAAAATAATGTAATTAGGTATATAGAATTAAACTCACAGAACTTAGCGACACATATTGTTGTTCTAACCTTTGATCACAATATTTTTGCAAATATTTTTTATACATTTATTTTGACACTAGAACTTGAACCTGAATCTTAAAACTTTATTGCCAGTCAACACTTTTGCTTTACTAAATTTACAATAAACCAAGAAATCATTCAAGCTTACCTTTTCATCATCTTTTTGGGCCTCTCAGTGTCATCTACTAAACCATCATTTGGAAGTCAGGAAAGAGAAGCCTCAAGGTAGGACTGACCCAATACTTCATGCTTGTATTCCTCAGGTTTTCTTAATATTCCAGAATTTGGAAGGTGGCATAAGAACAACCTTTAGGATCAATTAGATTTCCTTTTATACTTTGTCAGGTCTTAGGTAGATTTCAATATACACTCTCCTAAAGGATTATTAGGAACACCATACTAATACGGTGTTTGACCCCCTTTCGCCTTCAGAACTGCCTTAATTCTACGTGGCATTGATTCAAGAAGGTGCTGAAAGCATTCTTTAGAAATGTTGGCCCATATTGATAGGATAGCATCTTGCAGTTGATGGAGATTTGTGGGATGCACATCTAGGGCACGAAGCTCCCATTCCACCACATCCCAAAGATGCTCTATTGGGTTGAGATCTGGTGACTGTGGGGGCCATTTTAGTACAGTGAACTCATTGTCATGTTCAAGAAACCAATTTGAAATGATTCGAGCTTTGTGACATGGTGCATTATCCTGCTGGAAGTAGCCATCAGAGGATGGGTACATGGTGGTCATAAAGGGATGGACATGGTCAGAAACAATGCTCAGGTAGCCCGTGGCATTTAAACGATGCCCAATTGGCACTAAGGGGCCTAAAGTGTGCCAAGAAAACATCCCCCACACCATTACACCACCACCACCAGCCTGCACAGTGGTAACAAGGCATGATGGATCCATGTTCTCATTCTGTTTACGCCAAATTCTGACTCTACCATTTGAATGTCTCAACAGAAATCGAGACTCATCAGACCAGGCAACATTTTTCCAGTCTTTAACTGTCCAATTTTGGTGAGCTTGTGCAAATTGTAGCCTCTTTTTCCTATTTGTAGTGGAGATGAGTGGTACCCGGTGGGGTCTTCTGCTGTTGTAGCCCATCCGCCTCAAGGTTGTGCGTGTTGTGGTTTCACAAATGCTTTGCTGCATACCTCGGTTGTAACGAGTGGTTATTTCAGTCAAAGTTGCTCTTCTATCAGCTTGAATCAGTCGGCCCATTCTCCTTTGACCTCTAGCATCAACAAGGCATTTTCGCCCACAGGACTGCCGCATACTGGATGTTTTTCCCTTTTCACACCATTCTTTGTAAACCCTAGAAATGGTTGTGCGTGAAAATCCCAGTAACTGAGCAGATTGCGAAATACTCAGACTGGCCCGTCTGGCACCAACAACCATGCCACGCTCAAAATTGCTTAAATCACCTTTCTTTCCCATTCTGACATTCAGTTTGGAGTTCAGGAGATTGTCTTGACCAGGACCACACCCCTAAATGCATTGAAGCAACTGTCATGTGATTGGTTGATTAGATAATTGCATTAATGAGAAATTGAACAGGTGTTCCTAATAATCCTTTAGGTGAGTGTATACAGCACACAGTGTATAAATTATTTATTACTTGAATTCTTCTTTGACCATGCTTGCAGTAATACAATGTGAAGCTCAGTGCTACTTCATTGCTAAAGATGCCATAATAAACAAAGATTTGAGTTGAAATCATTTCTGTTATTTTCTTGTGCAAAAATTCACTTACTTCATTAATTATAATAAAGTCAAAATACTATTTGTTATTATATACTGAAGCTTAGACCTGAGAAGAGCATACCGGAGCAATGTACAATATTCATGGTAGGTGGATATCAAGGAATCTAAAACCCCAAATTAACCCTATGAATCCACAAAAAGCATGAACATCAAAAGAATAAATATATGCCCCATACAGCCATTACAGCTTGCATTAGTCTTAGGGATGCCGGAGAACGTGATAGTAATTAATGATACGGTAGTATCAACATATTTAGTGTGCAAGACTAGCCACATCTTGTTTCGGAGGTGTTTCCTATGGCCTGTAAAAAGGTAAAGCAATGCAATCAGTCCTATTGGATGTTTGGACATTAATTATTGTTGAATAAACAAGCCCATTAATAGGATGAACCATTAGTGTGTGTGGCTCAGTTCTTCCATCTCAGTACTCTCCACAATATGCTTGTAAATTGAAAATTAAAGAAATATAATTGTTGGACTTTCTGATGGACAAACCAAGCATCCCAGCTGGATTGGACTGTGTTCCCTTGCCTGGCCAGGAAGCCATTATAAAGGAAGGTCAGAATGGGTGTGGTGATATTCCCCTTTCATGCCAGGACATTGACACTGAATGATGCTGCAGCAGCAGCTACACTGTGGCTTGCATCCCAGCGCCACAGAGGGGCATACTGGTAGAGCTTGGGATGCTAGAAGCCTGCTAGGCGCAGATCATCCCCCTATACACTGGGCAGCAGTGTTCCATCTGGTGAGCACCAGTATGAATGGGAGTTGGGGAGACCTGTTATATATTGAATGTACAGTACGAGGACCTGTGTAGTCCTGCCTGACCAGGAAGTGCTTCCTGAAGGCAATAGATTTAGCACTGGAAGTTCTTCTAGGTCAGGTGTTAAAAAAGAGCCCTCCACTTGGCCGAGGAACTCAGACCTGGGAGAGAAGACAGGCAACACTCAACTGGGAGGATTGGAGGAGAATGAAAGGAATATGAGAAAGGACTGAAGGAATTGTTGTGATAGGTTGTTCTGTAGTAACTGTTCACAGCACTGATGGAAGACATTTGCAATGGTTACACTTTGTTATTAATTAAAAAGCACAAGATTTGCACCCCTTAATGTCACTGTGGTAGTTGTGCCTGGGGTTTGGGGTGCTGTTACGTCCCCTACAGGCTACAGACTTCTTGTTGGCTTTCCCACAAAATGTCATAGTCAGCTGTTCTCTAACTAGAGCTTCAGCACTGTTGCGCGGCGTGATGACACCATCTCAGTTAATGAAGAATCCTTTTTAGAATTTTGCTCATAGTGTGTAACTGTGCATGTGTCAGGAATAATAATAATAATTCTTTACATTTATATAGCGCTTTACTCACTACTCAAAGCGCTCATGTTTCTGTTCTGCATGATGCTTGTCAGAAGTGTAATGTGACATGGTATCATTTTGCAGATTGTGTATCTGTGAATTATGTCTACTTATGATATTGAATATCCTAAGTGATAGTGTGCTGCAGAGCTTATTGTATCTTCCAGGAGCCCCTTGATCACCATGGGTTATTCCACACACTGATACACAGGTTAATCAAATAGACTCCAAAGTTCTTAGTAGGAGGCTTTGGCTTGAAATTAGCATGTGTGCACAACTGAAAAAATCTATATTGGAAGTATAGCAAACTGTGATATACTTTAAACACTTGAAACATTCTTTTTTGTATACCCAGAACTCACAATATTACACCAGTGGACTATTTAAGATCCCCTATTATTCCACAAATACTTAAGTATTGTTAGGGAGTACTGCCTCTTGAACAGAAGAAACACTGTTGGCCAAGAGAAGCTGGGAGAAATCTCTGAAGCAAGAACTGCTTGAAAACAAATATTTGCCATTTGGTCAGCCGGTTTGATGAGTGTCAGCCAACTGGAAATTTCAATCAGCTTCCCCTGCTTAAGCAGTGCATGCATTAAAATGCTTCTGTTCAAAAGGCAAATTATTGAATTACTTACAAAAGGCATGGCACCTTTAATGTCAAAAGTAATTTGACAAGTTTTCTAAATATAATGTATATACTTTTTTATTAGTTGGACACCAATTACTGCTCTTTGGTGATAAAATAATGATGTATGATTTATATTCATTTTCTTGCCATTTATATTGAACATACAGCCTTTAAATTTATTACATTTATTTTGGGACAGTGTCAATCATCACAATAATTAAATCGAGCCAAGTTAAAGATGGTTACTTACTTTTAATCTTTTTTAGAATTCAAAATGCACTAAAAATATGATTACTATATTTTTCATCTACCTTTTGCCATATGTTTCCCATGGGCTCTAGCCTCCATGACCCAGAACTGGATTAAGTGAGTTTGGTAATGGATAGATAAATAATGTTTTCCCAGTTTGGGCAAACAATAAAGATAATCCTTTATTCAAGATAGAGATTAACAAATTCTGAAGCCACAATTGCTAAATATTAAAATTTATTTGATCTCATTATAGCTACATTTAGATTGCATCTAAGTTTTATTTTATCTGTTTTAAAAGGCTTCATACTTTTAAATGCTTGTTTTGCTTTACCACATGGAATTGTGTTTTACCTTCTTTAAACTTGTGCAATTATATTCCAATTTTAGTAACTATAGTGGTTACAGTGAGCTATCCTCAACATGCAACCTCCAGAGTCTAAATTTCAAATTCATTTGAATATTTTCAGGGATAAATATAATAACATAAGAAATTTGATCAATGAGAGTAAACTATTCAGTCCATCAAATCTGTTTGTTTACCTAATAGCTAAGCTGACCAGATATCTCATCTAGATACTTCCTGAAAGTTGTCAAGTTTTCTGCTTTGTCACAGAAGTTTGTTCCAGAAGTGAAGAAGTGCTCTGTGGCTTCATTCTGAATTGCACTTCATCTAAACTTCCACTGATCACACATACATGATTCATCCTTAACCTAAAACAAGTCTCAGGATCCACCTTTGAGGATTTTGAAGAGCTAAATTAGATCTCCATACAGTCTTCTCTGGTCAAGACGAAATAATTTTAATTCTCTGAGTCTTTTCGAGTGCACCATGTCCTTAAGTCCTGGGATGCACCTGGTTGCTCTCTTCTGCAAAGATTAAAGGGCTGCTATGTCTTTTTGGACCATGGTGACCAGAACTGCGCACAGTACTCCAAATGTGGTCTCACTAGTGCATTATGTAGTCTGATCAACATCCATTAATTTATATTCAACAGTTTTTACAATATAACCTAACATTTTATTCACCTTTTAAATTCTGCACATTGTTTAGATGATGAAAATGCTGTGCCATAAGAAATTCATAAATCAATTTCAGAGGTTGCTTCCTGTAGGATAGTGGCTCCCAAATTGTTGTAAATAGCCTTGAATCCAAAATCATCAATAACATAATCAAATTGAGCCAGCAAATGAAGGATACATACAGTCAAACGTAAGGTGCAAAAAAGTGCTAGCGATTTTATTTAACAGTCCAGAGGTTCAAAACTACAAAGTGCAGTGCAAAGGTGTAGTGCAGTCAAATAAATAATAAATCCATAAAATATGTGCTCATTTTAGGTTACACCCAGTAAGAATTAATGCATTTAAACCAACCACAAAACCTTGCAGACATCAGGTTCTTTTTTCTTCTTTTGTCCTTCCTGTCAGCCCAGCACATTTTTCTCCTCAGCTAACCCCATCAGAATCCCCTCTCTGGCTCTGTCTCTGACTTGCCTCCCTGTGACTGTGCAGGTCCTGCTCCATGCTCCCTCTTCTCTTCAGGGAGGTCAACACCATTGGTAATGGAACCAGATGAGCTGTGCAAATGGGGACAAATCACACTCAGAGTAAGGGGGTGGTGGAAAAGTGCAAAAAGTGCTTTTATTAAAACAAATCCAAAACAGTGTCTATAGTGGAATGCTTCAAAGTTAATAAATAACTCAATAAAAACAACAGTAAAATGGAGGTTAAAATCCAACCAAAAACAAAACCGCTAAAACCACAGCAGGAAGTCGTCCTTTTAAAAAAAAAAAACCCGGTGCCTTCTTCATTCTAACTGATTGCTCCCCTGCTTCTTCCATATGGGCCCTGCAACAGGGGAGTAGCCCTATCAGCAGATGCAGCTGCCTTCTACTGGTCTGGTAGCCTTCCAGCCCCTGGCTACGTACAGCTCCCGCTGGACCCCAGTGACCAGGGTGCTCATGCTGAGGCTCACTCTCCCAAGCCTCCCTGTCTCCTGCTGTGAGCCAACCACCTTTTGGGACACTCCAGCTCCTTGAGATCGCTCAGCTGGAGTGACCGCTTCCTACTGCTCCCACCGAGTGCCAGCCAAACACTCCTCCTAAGGGGCTCTCCTCCCAGCTGCCTGCATTCCAGCGAGCCTGCTCTTGCTTGCTTGCTTGATTTCTTGCTCACTCCCACACTGGCTTTTTTCTCCTCCCGCCTTCCTCTTCTCTCCATTAACCTCCATTCTGTGTTCTTTGATTTTTTTTCTCCCCTCCGCACTCTCACTTCTCCTTTTTATAATGGGGACGTGGCACAGGTGTGGCGATTAGCAGCTCCCAGCATCAATTATGGACACGGGTGATCCCACACCTGTTCACTTCAGTGCAGAAATGCCCATGCCTGCATCGTGCTTGGGAACCACTCCCGCCACACTACCTTGCTTCCTCCTTAAGCCACGAGTGTGGCAATTATTTATTTAAAAACTGGCCATCTGTTTAGAGCCGCAGACCCACTATATCACACTCTCTTAGCATCTGCTGGGACTCTCTGACCCAAAACCTTGTCTTCCACTGCACACCCTGGATGTCTACCAGAGGCTTTACTACTGCCCCCACTCCAGCAGGGTTTTCAGCCAGGGACAGTCCACCTCTTGGAGCGTCATTCCCTTCGATGCCTCACTACCTCCTCTCCATTAAACTGGCTCTGCCCTTTCTTTTTTATTTATTTTTTTCTAATTTTTACTGTGATCTGACCCCTCATACTTTCGTGGGCTCAATGATGTAATTACGTGCAACGTACAGAATGCCAAGGAAGCTGCCCAACCTCGCAACCATGCACAGAATTCGATTGCACTGCCACCAACCTCTATTTCATCACACAATCGTAACCAATGTTCCCTTTACCCATCTGTAACACTTTACACTTTTCCACATTAAACTTCATTTTTCAGGTGTTTGTCCAATTCTGATGCTTGTCTGGGTCTTTTTGAATTGGTTTTGCTGCCTCCTCAATGTCTGGCATTCCTTCAATTTTAGTGTAAATTTCACAAGTTTACTAACTATAGTGGAATCAATGTCATTAATGAAAATCAGAAAAAGTAACAATTCAAAGACAGACCCCTGAGGGACTTCACTGATAACTTCACTTCATGTGGATCACCTTCCTCTTATCTGTACTCTATGTTTTCACACATGAATCATTTACTTTAATTGAAAAAAGAAGTAATCTATCACTTCTGTCACACAATCCCTATTATAGCAACAAACAAGGATTGAAACACCTTGTTTTTCTGATGTGTATATCTCAGATGTTTAATAAACCGGAAACAAAATCTTAAATCTCTAAATAAAAAAAAGAAACAACGTAGGAGATTGGGATCCAGATGGAGTAGATTGGTTTGAAGTTGTAAGTTGTGATCAGCGAAACGATTCACACAAAATTGGTGTTTCAACTCACAAAAAATTTTTGAAACAAACAATGAAAAATAAAAATGATGTAAGAAGACATGGAAGTGTTTTCATACATTATTTTTGAATGCGTCTTTCTGTCATTAAGTATTTAATGTGAAGAAAGTAGTAAATAAAATGTAAAAACTGTAAATGAGCTTTCATTAGCTAAGATAATGCAGTTGTGAGGCAACAGAGGAGGCTCGAGGTTTGTCAGTTTCAGATTTTCGTGTAGTGAGATTTTGCTTTGTAGAAAATACAGTATCTGCTTGATGATGTGCTTTGGCGTGTCTTCATTTGGACAATATGCACCATGACAAATTTTTAAAAAAACCTACTGCAGTGATGTGGACGAGAATCCTAAATAGAACTGATTTTACCAGCATGGTATGCATTATGTTCCGCAGCTGCGAAAAAGAACACAAATAATTACAGAACTGTGGTTGCTGCTTTAAAATGCAGTATTACATAGTTTACACCCAACACAAAAAAAAAAACCCTTTAAAACATCAAAAAAGCAAAAACTTGACAAAGAATTTGCACTTTAAAATTCAATATAGCCTGTAAAACTAATTTTAATGTTAGTTTTAAAAAGCTGAATGTAAATTTAAATTGTTCTGTTTCGCTCATTATTAGCTACCAGCCATGGCTGTCGCTCATTTTGTTTGAAGCCTAAAACTATTGCTACTAAGAGAAAACACCAAATGTAAAATGTTCCTACCTCATGACTGTCTAATCTCAACTCTTTCTCCTAATAGTGGGTGAATAATCCACATTTGCCATGAAATGATAGGAAGAGATAACATCATTGAGTCAAAACATAAGATTGCTATGAATACTTGATGGCATGGTGATGGTTATTTCTGACAGTTGTTGCGTTACCCAGAAATAACAGAAGGATCAAGTGTCCCACTTTCGCATTCTATAGTCATACCAATAAATAAAAAACATGTAAACTTCATTCTTTCACTTTGCAGGCAGTTTCTTGAATAATTAAGCTCACTTTAGGACACCTGTGTGTGTCAAGTGTACTGCCCCAGACAAGCTCATCATTTGCCACCATACCCAGATCACTTCATGGCTGTGCACATACTGGATACCACAAAAAAGAACTCTCTTTCCTTCAAACCAGTTCACATTTCTCCTATTGTGTTCTCAATTAATTGTATTTTTGAGTTAGGAAATTGTATATGTCATTTAATACAAAAAAAATCGGGAGTGGTCTCCCATAGACTTTCTCGTATACTCATATATGGGGATGGATATTTGAGGAGTAAACCGCAAGACAATGATTATATTTTTATATTATGTAAATTAAGGAACCATCAACAACAAATCAAATCAAATTAATAATATTATGAACAATTATTATAAAAGTAAAGTTGAATAAAGCAGACTCTGCAGCTGCATGAATAAAAGGTAAAGTACCACTTCCGGTTAACGGAAGAAGCTCAAAAGTTGATAGAAATCTGTTTCGTACCTAATACTTGTATGTAAAATCTGGTTTACCTAAGTGAAAACATACTCAAGTTATCGTGTTTACATGCACACACACACACACACAGACATAATTTCTAACATGGTATTTTCGGACTCAGGGAAGTTTAAAATGTCGAGATTCATCAAAATCTTTTGATTGAATTTTTGGATGATTACAATACTTTCCCTATATTTTTTATACGAGAAAATAAAAAATTGTTAATTAATTAGTAAAATGATACAGACGGCAACAAGATATCTCACTAATAAACCTGCTTTTTTGTCATAAAAATAAAGAAAAGTAAGACTTTTTTAAGTATGGAGGATGCATATAAGTTAATATATACATTTATTTATATTAGAACACATTAGAGTACTGCCATGTAGGGTTTTTAAATTAGCCAAAAGTTAGAGTCCAAAAATTCATCCAGCAACATTCTTTCAGATTAAGGGTGAATCATGTACTCTAGGACAGCACTGGAAATGAAAGGGAAATGCATTTAAAACTAAAGCCAGGAAGCAAAGCACAACTTTACGCAAAGAATTGTGAGACTCTGAAACAAATTTCTGAGGCATGTAGTTGAAGCAGAAACCTTGACGACTTTTAAGAAACATCTGGATGAGATTTTGGGACAGCTTAGCTATTAGCTAAACAAATTTCTTATTTTAAATGTAACTATACTGTAGCAAGTACCAGGATGAGAGCAACGAGGCACACACACCAACACAAATAAACGCGAATCAGATGTCTTTATTTTAAACCAACAATACAGTAACTTGAAGCACTTGTTAAACTTTAATGTTTATGCTACAGGAAACGCCTGCTAAACTATCAAATTTACAGTAGTAATATCTTAACCACTGAGCTCTCTCAATTCTCCTCACACAGACTCCCTAGAAAGAAGATTGTTTGCTTTTCTGTATTAGCTCTTGCTTATTTTCTGCTTCTCTTCGGGCACTGTCTGTTTTCCTTCATCTTCTTGAATATTCTTCGAAGAGTGCTTGCCTCTCTTTCCTGTCTTACAGCTACCAATCCAGTTTCTAGCCCCACCTACTGATCTCAACAGCCATCCCACCACTACAGTATATTATTGTTAATTTTTTACTTTTTTTTCCTCATAATGCATTTGTAAAGTATGAAATGCTAATGAAAATCAGCCCTAATTCTGCCATAAAATGTGTTGTGAAGGGATATGTTGAAGAATCAGAAGACTGTCTGTTTTATTAAGGACAATACAAGCAACCCATTCATAACTCTGGAAAGGCTGATTGGGGAAGAGATGGGCATAAACAGATGTTTAAAATACAGCAGTATTTCATGTTATGTCTAATGTAACCCAATTGGTGAAAGTAGTGCAAGGTAAAACAACACACTTGTTCTTTTACATTTAAATGTTATTCTTCTCCTTTGAATAAGACTTTTTAAAAACACATTTGATTAGTGGCATTCAGAAAACAATTGATAAGGTCCCACATGAAAAGTTGGGCATCAAACTAAAAGAGATGGGAGTTCAGGGTGTAGTGTGTAGATGGGTGTAGAATTGACTCAGACACAGAAAGCAGATGGTTATGGTGTGAATAAACTTATCAGAATTAGCTGAGGGTAAGAGTGGTGTTCCACAGAGGTCAGTGCTAGGGCTGTTGGTATTTTTAATATATTCTGAGGGTTTTAAGACCTCAATACTCTACCAGCTGTGCGGTGTGCCAAAGTTATATCAGTGCAGGCAGGGATTACTTGTCTGTCACCGAGGCAACTGTAGGTTTGCAGACTCACTGAGTTAACGTGCAGGTCATCCGATGGTCGATGCAGGGCACAGTCTAACCTGGCCACTAACATGGCACGATTACTGCTTATTTGCTGTGTCTGTGTGCATTAAAGTGGGAACCCGAATGTGATTGTTTTGATGAAAATAAAGTTGGTTTACCAGAAGTCTGTGGGCTCAGCATCTTCTCTTGGATGCAAGACAGTGACTCACGCGTCACAATATATAAATGATTTGGATAAGAATACAAGTAACATGCTGGTTAAGTTTCCTGATGACACCAAGTTAGGTTTACTAGCTAATGCGTTAAATCATTACAGAGGGACTTGGACAGCATTAGGCAGCCTGGAGAGAGTGGCAGGTGAACTATAATATATGAATTAAATGTAAAGTATTACACATAGGAAGTAAAAATGTTAGGTTTGAATACACAATGGGATGTCTGAAAATTGAAAGTAATACTTATGGATTTACATATACATATACATATGGTTATATAGCACAATGTGTAGAGTTCAAGTCCAAGGAGGTTGCGCTCAAGCTTTATAATGCACTGGTGAGGCCTCATCTGGAGTACTGTGAGCAGTTTTGGTCTTCAAGCTTATACTGTATTTGCTGCTCTTGCTTATTGTGCAAATAAATATCAATTTTAATCAAAAGCTTAAACTCAGTCACTCATTGGTGAGTACTGGACTGTTCCTTCTTTGTCTAGCTGCAGTCCCTTAGGGGCATGAAGAATGCTTTGTGAAGTCCTCTATTGGTGGCAGACTGTGGTGAATTAAAGGAGTGAAAGTAAAACCTTTCCCAGTCAATGAACAGCCTGCCATAAGAGGTTGCTAGGGTTATACGTAACAGTTGTACAGCTGGATTCAACATTTCTTTGTATCCCCCATTAAGAAGAGAACCTAAGAGATTAGTTGGTACCATGTCACAGGTGATCTAATAACATGCTAAAATAATGTGTTGATGTTAATCAAATTAATGTTTTACTTTGTGCTTAACTTAATTTGAACATTCATTTACTGTATAGAAGTTAAATATTGTGTTAAATATTTCTCTTTTTACATTATATCTGTAAACTTGAACAAGCACTCTATTATTTTTAAAGGAAGACAGTGATGACATTTGTCTGACATTCCAACAAACTTGTGCTACACATGAATTATACATGAAGCTCAATGTTTCCTAATGTTCAATTCTGTGAAATTACCCTTTATAAAAATTAACTGGAAACTATTAGTATTGTGCCTTATTTCTTTGCAGGTATGATCAATACTTCACCAATGAATCTTATATACTGTATCTACAGGCATGTTCCATTCATTATTTAACCTGCTTAATCCAGTTCAGGGTCATGGAGGCCAGGACCTCTCTCTGAAGTATCTGGTGCAAAGTAAGAAGCAACACTGGAGAGCATGTCAGCATAGGAACATTCGTGCATATGTCCACACAGGGCCAATTTTGGGTTGTGGAAGGGAAACTGAAGTACATGGAGAAAAGTGCCACACAGGCGAAGAACATGCAAACTCCACACTGACAGCACCTTGGCTGAGAATCCAAACCTGAAACGTCAGAGCCGTGAGGCAGGAGTGTAAACCACAGTACCCTGTTAATTAATAATTGTTTTACTTCATTCCATTATTTCTAACACATGTATCTCTATATATGATATAATGTACAGTATATCTGTCTACTTTTCCACCGTGCATCTGTTTCTATGCTAGCATAAATTATAATAAATCATTTCAATTAGCCCTTTAAGGAATAAATGGGTTAGAAAATGGGGTACATGTACAAAATATTTCCATACTGTTAGCTGTTATATACTACTACTAAATACTGTTAGTAGTTATATACTGTTCAACATTTTAAATCATTCTGAGTCAAAAAATATATTTTTTTCTGTCCCATGTAAGATGTGCTGGTTGTTTTAAAGTGCTTTATAAATAAAATTGGATTGGATTGGATTGGATGTTATATGAGGTGGAAATGTCAGCTTCCTGATCTCATCAAATGTTATGACTAACCCCTACTACAGTATGCTTCATTAAGCTTTGGATGTCTTTTACATACTTCTGAAGGGACAGACTTTTTCATCAGTAAACAGTCTATCTTGGAATACAAGGATATCTTCAAAATTAAAGTTCTGTCTGTGTCAGCAGGTCAAGAAGGGACTTCATTTTAGATAATTCAATGCATAATACTTGTTCTTATTTAGATTAGTGTTATCTGAAAATGATTCAGAAGTAAAATAAATATAATAAAAAAAGATTGCACCAAGTCTTTTCCTTTAAAGCTTTAATCACTGTGGTCTCCTTCTTTAGACCTATTGACATATGGCTGGCTACCAGTCACCTCTTGTAACCACAGCTCTTCTGAAATGGCAGCTAGCCTTAATATAAATATTTGATGAAGCCAGACAGTGATCCTTATTTGATCACCAAAGCTTTCAATCAATGTGGGCTCTTCTCAGGATACATCTACAGTTTAACCATGCACTTCCAATCTGGTTTTGATTGCCTTTATCAATCCAGCCAGCTATTTACATTATTGTTTTCTCAATAAATTCACAAATGTCTCTGCATCCTCTCAGTCCTCATTCACATTTATCAGTGTTTTTGTGTTTAGTAACACAGCATACTTTTGTGGGTGTGATAAAAACATCACATCTTAGAAAATGTGTTTATTTACTAAGAATATTCTTATACTCCAAGTGCCAGAAGAACTGCATTTTAAAATAATCTTTGAAACATTATTTGGTTTCTAATCTATTTTATGTGACACACCAGGTCCAGCATACATTAGGCCACCACTCTGACAGCAAACATGTAGCGGGGCTACATAGTAGTAATAGTGTTGTCAATGTTTGTGCCGAGTGCGTTTTGCTCCAATCGTCCCGTTTGCTGTTTATCATGTGTGCATCAGTGAATGTTGTCCCCGTAAATACAGAAGAGACGGATGATGGAGGGAGACCGCAGCCCCAAGATGGAAAACACCTGTTTACAATAAATCAATTACATCCAGCTTATTACTATGTAAACAATCAGGAGGCAACAGAGGAAGAAGGAAGGAGAAAGACGGAGATTACATTTTCACTACAATGAACCACCAGCACCTGCTATTTTTCCACATCGCACTTTGGGATCCTGTTTGTTTTTCATTCTGCCGGACTTACATCAATTCAATCATCGCCGGAGACGCCGGGGTTGGACTACATTATCCACCACACGCCGAGGAACTCACAGTGAGGTTGCTCCATTTTTTCCAGGAAATTGAAACGCATCACTTATCTGTTGGCTAGTCATCTGTATTTGGGACAGTTGTATATTCGGACTCAAGTTCACTATCATTGGCATTTTCCGTATTCATTAATCGTTATTTGTGTTTTGTGTTTGTAATATGTTACTGGGACGAGGGTTTTGATATTGTATATATGGTGTTGTCATGTTGTCATACTTATCTACATATATATTTTTCATGGGGAATTTACAGTAGTGTTTTGTTGTGTTCATTTAATATATTTATTCACTTATTTTTGCATATCTGCTTTTGTGTGCTTATATTTAAACCGCCAATTGTGGGAAAAAAATTATTTGTTAGAGGTATGGCTTGATTCATCTCAGTAATTTATCCAGGCCACAGGTCTTGGAAGTGTAGCTGCTGGCTGGGTAAGGGGTCGGCCGTTACAAACAGACTAGTGAAAGGAAGAGGTCACCTTCTTTCTAATGTTTCAGAGCACATGAGAATAGCGTCTTGTCAAGAACACGCTGCAGCAGCTGAAAAAGGGTTCACAGGAGGCAATACTGACAGGGTCCAAAAGAGTCATGAATCTGTTGGCTTGCTCAATAGCTCAGGATTTCCTGACCATGATAAAGATCAAAAGATTTTTTTTCATGGCTCCAAAATCCATACTAACTCCACGCTATGGTGCATGATGCTGAAAATATAGTACAGGCAAGATTGAAAAAAAAAAACATGTTCAAATGACAACTCATGTTCAAATGGTATAGTGTTTTCAAATAGTTATGTTTTCATGTATGAATGTGTATGTGCGAGAGAGGCAGAGACAGATTCAATCTCATTCAAGTGGTTACTGGAATATAAAATAAACATTTTCACAAAGGTATAATGAAACAAGTGTGCTTTTACTCAAGAATGAAACAGAATAACATAAAATTCAGGTGACAACAAGATACCAAGAAGATATCACCACCATTTGTGTGTCTGCTTACACCGCTTCAGCGATATCTTTTAGAGGTAGCAAAACTTTACACCAGTTGTTACAGACTGAAATCAAAGACTTCTTCTTTTTGGGTACATACACCGCCAGCACAGCACTGCCAGATATAAACACTAGCGTGGCGAATTGCTCATGTACTGAAGTGACTTTAGCTGCAGGTGGGAATCCCATTTTACTTACGGTGCTAAGCAGAGTTGTGTCACGGTGCAGCAGTCTGTTAGCCAGCGAAATCGCGGTGAAGAAGCTGTCTGTTGTTATGGTTCTGTCTTTGTACTTTTTCTAGGAAAGTCTTTGCCCTGGGTTGTAACTCAAAACACAGCTCTAAACAAAACATTGCCAGATATCCAAGACCGCAGCAAATCTGTCATTTTTCACATGTTCTGCATGGGTGTCTTTATTATCAAAGAGCAAATGCCTTATGGTAGTCTGATAGCGGTCACGGGACATCATATCTTTGATTGCGGGTAAAACAAATAGTTCTGAGCAGGCATTAACCACAGCAGCAACTGTGGTCATCGCTGCTCTTGTGAAAACAATGGAGATAAATGCCATCAATTCAGAGAGGGAAAGGCAAGTTCGTTGTACCACGTGAACTTCATTGATGGAATAAAACTGAATAATAAAAAAATAAACACTAACTTTTACAAGTAGTAAGAATTTACACCAGGTGTTACAGATTCAAATCAAATGTATGTTTTTATTATATTATAGTAAAAATCATAGCAGCTCACTATTCAAAATGTGGAGCGCCCAGCCTTGAACCTGGAACCTTTGGGTTATGGAGCAGCAGTTCTTACCTCTACACCATTCAAGAATACAGATCAACTTCCGGTCAATTCACATCTGAGCTTGGGTTTTTAACTCATTGACAGCAACATAAAAATCAAATGACTTTTTTTCTTTGGTCATATTTTTGAATAAAAATGCACATGTTTATTTGATATTTGGACTAAAGTATTCACACATTATATACTTCACGTCATTATTAGTATAACACAAAAAAAGTTTCTGTTTTAGCTATGTGTTCAGCAGTTCCTGTCATCCTACACTTACACATATCGTTATAGACATGGAACAAACATGAAATGTATGTATTCCAAATAACGATATATTATTTACCCTATACAACACCAGGCACCTCACTGCCAGATAAGGAGACCTGGGGCTTCATGCATAACGCCGTGCGTAGAATTCGCACTATAACATGACGGAAGCCCAAAAGCGGAAATGTACTTACGCACAAAAAAATCCAGATTCATAAATCTGTGCGTTCGCCAACTTCCACGTTCTTCCGCTACATCAATCCCGGTCAGCGTGGAAATTAACGTACGTGCATGCGCCTGCTGCCCCACCCCAACTCCTCCCAGAATTATGCCTCTTTGAATATGCAAATCAATATAAATAGCCCTTAAGCTCAGTGTTGTGTGAAAAGGCAATGGCAAAAGTCCAAGGAAAAATAGAAGAATTTCAGTGAATACCAAGTGGAGGCAAAGAAAAATGTACTATTTGTTGGTTTAAACAGTGGTATAAACAACAAAAGGAAGTTGATCGAGTGACATCGTGTGTCGAAGAAACTCAAAAGCTCAAGTTCACAAAGTTGCACAGTGCCCGAAATAAAAAAAGAAGTTGTCACATATCAAAATCGCCATGAAAAGATGAGTCGTAGCCCACCATCTGAGTGTCATATGAAAGCTTATTAGGGTACAGAGAAAAAAAAGGCACACAGTGTGAAAAAAGCACGAAATGTCAACTTTAATCTCTAAATTTCCGCTTTAATCACGTAGTTTATTTTGTCATTAAAGTAGAACATAATAAACTTCATCTTAAAATCGCTTAATTTACTAGTTTCTCAAATCCCATCGTAACTAAAGTTGCACGTTAAATGCTTTGTTTTGTATTTGATCTTCTATGTGCTTCGTGTGTGAATCACTACGTGCTTCCGTTCTTTCTTTTCCTCTGACAGGACACTGAATCCATTACATTTGTGATATTACAGCTCTCTGAATAATTAAAATACTGAGAAGTATACGTGATATAATTTTCATGATGATAGGAGTTAAAGCATGTTATTAAACATGGGAACACGGTTGAGCAGTGATTGTTCATGTCTTACACAAGATGCTTGTTGCGCCATGCGCAACCTTTGATGAAATGCTTTATTGCAGCAGTACTGTCTTTTTCAAACATACTAACCCCCAATTCCTGTCCTTACTTTTCTTTCTCCAAATACCCAATCGCCACACAATCAGCTCTGTAATAGACGTTAAGCCATCTGTAAGTTTAGAACGCTGATTCTTCAAAACTTTTAAGGAACATTGAAATATCTTTGAAATGTTTAATTATTCTATCCATCTATCCTTCCAGTGTTGCGCCAGCCCCAACAAGAACATAGTGCGAGGCAGGAACAATCTGTGAATGGAGCGCAAGCTCCTAGCTAGCGCTGCGGCATCATGTCCCGGCATGTTTAATTATTAACAATATAGATTACTGTGGTGGGCTGGCGCCCTGCCCGGGGTTTGTTTCCTGCCTTGCGCCCTGTGTTGGCTGGGATTGGCTCCAATATACATTATTTAAATGAAGTTAAAGTTTTATCTGTATATTATAATAAACATATTTTGCTGCATTTCATCTTAAAAATGATATTGTCATCATATGTAAATACGCACTTTATAAAGTGGCTCAGGTTGTGCAATATTATAACTGTAGTGCAAGTTTACAGTGAGGTAATTGTACTTATAAGTACAAACAGTTCTACAAGGAGCAATTGATTGAGTGCATTTATAGTTCTTGGGATGAAACTGTTTCTGAACCGTGAGGTCTGTACAGGAAAGGCTTTGAAATGTTTGTCTTGTGAAAGCAGTTCAATAGACAGCAATAGACAGCATACCGATAATTCTCTTTCTCAGATTCTGTAGATCTTTTATTCCCCACTCAGATACAATGATATAAATACTCCGAGTGGTGCAGTGAGAGTAATATGGAAAAAGATGATCCGCTGTGGCCACCCCTAACGGGAGCAGCTGAAAGAAGAAGAAGAAGAAGGTGCAGTGAGAGTAACAACGCTAAAGCAGTTATGGTATTTAGAATAGTTTGACCATTCCGTGGACCATTATATTGTTACTGGTTAATTACAATTGGATGCATTAAACTAATAAACAATATGCGGTAAATTTCAGTGTATTTATAAAGCCGCGTCAGGGATGTGGATCTGAAAAAGAAAGGATAACCACACAGGAACAGTAGCACTGATTTGATGCTGGGTGCCACCAGTCTGCAAAACCGAGCGATCAAACTTGCGTACGACAGGGTATGAGGTACCGTGGAAATGTGTGTAGCTTTATGCCAAGTTTAGGTTTTATACATCGTGATTTGAACATGAAAACGTTCTTACACAACATTTCTGTGCGTACGCACCGTTTATACATGAGGCCCCTGAGCTCTGAGAATTTTGCAACTGACTCAGCTCCGTTGGTGGGGAGGATGGGATAGCAGGCTGCTTGTGCTGATCGACACATTTGCAAAACAAAAGACGCTAATGGAGAGGTGCAAAGGGATTTAAGGTGGCCCAGGATTACGAGTTTTTTTCATTTCTTCAGGGATTCTAGTGTTAATTGAAAATGTGACAGCACCCTCAATCTAGAAGTATAGCCATAAAATTCTGGTTCCAAAAAATATGTTAACTTAGTGGTAATTTAAAAACCATCCTTATCCAATCTTACTGATTCTACTGTAAATGTGTTACTCACCAATGAGGCAGTAAAGCCTCACATCTCTAAAGTTGTGGATTTAAATCAAAGCCCAGGCACTGTTCTGTGCATATTTTTCTTGTGTCTTCATGTATTTCCCTCTGGGTATTCCAGTTTTCCACCCACATCCCAAAGATGTACATGTTTGATCAATTGCAGATTATAATTTGACCCATCCTGGCAACCCTGTCCTGAATACGTGGGTTAAGGAATTGGAATTTGGGCCATTCTGACTGACTATGAGCGAGCCCAATAATTGAATGGGCTTTCATACCTGAAACTCCACACTGAATTTAAGGAGGTCAGAAAATATATGTGTGGCTGGATCTTCACAAGTTATTTTGTGTGCTTTGGTAGATACCCAGATGAAGTAGGCCAAGTGATCATCATTATAGTATACCAAATTAAATAAAGGACCCCATTACTTTTCTACATATCCTACACATGGAAACATCTTCTTTTTTTTTTTTTTTTGAACATAGAATATTAGAGCAATTGCGACAAGCACAGACCAATCAACCCAACAGGCTTGTCCATCCTGTTCATCTACATTGTTAAAAATAACATCAAGTAGAGATTTGGAGGTCACTAAAGTCCTACTCACAACCTCACTCTTTGGTCATTTATTCAATATGTCTGTGGTTTCTTATTTTATTAACAAGAACCTGAACAGCCTGTCTAAAATGACATCATAGAAGGACAGAAGTTAGAACTACTGAGCCTACTGCAAGGATGTTTGGATTATGTAGAAATTCCAGCTGCTTAATATTTTCTCTAAGAAGTACCTAATGTTTTGTTCAGAAATACATTTTTGATATATTCAGGAATATTACGAGATTGGGTGATAAAGAAGGACCCAGCTGATGTTTGGTTGAACTGAAAGGAAAGATCGCATTCAAGGGTTGGAAACATTGCTCTTAAAACTGGATTAACCGTATTCTTGTTCTCCACACATATAGTGTTCTAAAACTAGATTGCACCAGAATCTGATATGGATTGAAACAATTTCAAGAAGTTGTCACATCAGCACAAAACATTAGAAAAGAGGAGCAAGCTAAGAATGAAAAGAAGGTCAGTAACAACAGAGAGGCAAAAGACAGGAAGAAATGGAGTTGATGTAGCTTAAGAGACACAGTGGGGTTATACACAGCATTGATTTTAACTTGATAAAGATTAGTAATATCTTGACAGATTAATGTGAAAGATAAAAGGCTCATCGTTTTCCCAGGGAGAACAGTTTGCTGATGCAATCAGTTATTTGCTGATGTAAACATGCTGTTGAGGAAAGGGCATTTTCTTTTATTTATTCAGAATGTTACATTCAGGAAAATCACATTTCTGTAAAGAAATGCAGCATATTCTCTAGCGACTGTGTATTCTATAGTGGTGCTTTACAGCAGCAGGTAAGCACATTATTTATTCTCTGTTAAACTTTTTAGTATTTGCTTGGTGTACAATACAGGAAACAAAAACTTTTTACTTTTAGCCATTGAAGCATTTGTTACAAAAAAGCCACAAACAAAGATGTGGCTCCCTCCTACCTTCAAGGTCAACTTAGCAATTGTTGAGTCTCTTAATCACGCATCTTATGTAAAAAACACATATTTTATTGTATTTGCCAGCCCTCCTTGAACTGAACATTTACATTTGATGATTCTTATTTCTTAAATTACACAGATATGATTGAGAAACCAAAACTGAATTTCTTTAAAACGAATAAAAAGCAATCTCACTGCTGAGAGATAGTAAGGATTTTAAATTAATGGATATTTTAGTGCTGTTTTATTACAATTTCATTCCGTATCACTTCTGGAATAACACAGAGCTGTATTTTTGCCTTTCCAATCATTCATTACTAGCTTTTGAAAGTAAAATAAAATGTTCTTAAAAACGGATACTTTTTCATCTTTTTATCATTCACTGTAAAGTAAAATGTCAAAGGACAAAAGAGTGTAAAATAAGCAATGGTGGTGTGCAAAAAAGCTGAAGAAAATACCTCTGGGTTTACCAGTAGAGAGCAGGTGGTTCAGAAAATATCAAGGTTTCCTGCCACTCCAGTTGAGGGAGGATATGGAATCTTGACAAGAGGATAAAAGACTTCTGTACCAACAAGTGCCATCAAATTGCCCACTGGTGAATCTGTAGCTAAGGTGAAACAAAACAGGAAGGTTAAGAGCTGCTTTTGAGTCCTGGCACATTAGGAGCTCCTGACAATTTAGGGGTGAAGAGACAAAAGAGGCTACTAGTAGGAACTCTAGCCAGGTGCCACTGTAACATTACAACTTTAGAAAAATTTTTAAAATTTAAAGCCCCAACAGAGAAACTAGAGTTAATAGAAGAATGATGATGGGAGAAGAAAACGTCAGGGTCATGAGAGAAAGGGAGGGAAAGAGAGAGATAGGAATTGCTTTGGTGGTGGACAAGTGACTCCCCTAGACAGTACTTGTTTGACCGTTGTAAAAGAATCTCAACACACAAAAAAGGTTTGGGGCAGCCACCCATATATTGTCCCTGGCTACAATTGGGTAAAAGAAAGATAAGCAATGTTGTTCAGTTGAGTTCCCAGATTGAACTGTTTGGATAGTGAAATGATGACGGCTTCAAAAACTGGAAGTGATGTCATCTGTAGCGGGAACAGAATGTGATGTCGTTTGTGGCGCTGGAACCAGAAATTACATCATTCGTAGCACCGGGAAACCGGAAGTGACGTCGATAATGGTGCGTCTGTTAAGTTTTCCCATATCTGGCCTGCAGAGATAACAGAAGTAGCATTAGTGCACCCTGCCTCCCCCTGGCCTGGCGGGTAATTACCTCCACTTGGTCCACTCAGCTTCTCGCACATGTCTGATACCGCTCAGTGAGGCAGCAGGTTTCTTGTTTTTTTCCATTGGTTTATACTTTTTGTTCCTGTCATGTTTACCTGTCACTGTTATGCATTATTATTTAAAATACAGTAATTTTTTTTAGTAAATAAGGAATGTCTGGTATTATTCAGGTTTGGAAAGAGGCCAAAAAATGTTGCCTATCAATGTGTATTTATGTGTTTTGTTGCATTTTTGTTAATATTGAATGATTATTTGTTATATTTTTATGTTATTTTGTTAAAGGTGCAAATGTCCTGCTTTTTTATGTGTTTTGTGGGTGGAGCCTAATGAGGCTAAGCCATCGTGACATCACCGCTGCTGGGTCATTTATTAGGAGACGGCCAAGGAGTACTCAGCAGTGGATCATTTTGATTTCATTGTTTGGTGTAGCTAGCATGAGTACTGCTTTGTTCTTTGTATTCTCTGGTTTTGTTGACTCTGCTCTGTTTAAGGATTACAAATTTTGAATTTATTTATTGGAACTTGTTTTCTTCAGGTTTTACCTTCAGGTATAACATTTTGCCTTATTTTTGCCCTGTGGATTTTTCTTATTTTGCTAAGGAAATCTTTTGCAATTTTAAAAATCCTTTGTCTGCCTTTTATAAGCTGGAAGTTTTCATTCTGCAGTCTTGTTGGAGCTTTTGGTAAATTTTTAAAACAATTAAGGTCTTATTCTCTGTAGGCCTGAATGGCTGAGAGGATGGGGATCAAGCCTAATAAGGCTGAAGGCCTACTGGCCAGTAAGGTCTGTGTTTTTGGGAACATTAGCTCCTTTAGCCATGGATCTAGTTCTGAACCTAAATCATAAACTGCTTTGATTTTTTTGTCTTATGTGCAGAAACACAGTATGCTTTATTTTATATTTTGTGTGGAAGTTAAACTATATTATGTGTATTATCACAGAAAAAAACAAAATGGAAAATTGACTTATACCATGTGTATTTCTCATGGACTTAAACACAATGGAAAGAATATATCATTACAATTAGGTAAAGTATAAATTATTACATTCTTATATTTACTGTCTAAAATACAGGAACATATGAATCTTTATTCAAAAAATATTTTTGGAATATAATATACAATTAATTGACCTTATGATGAACATGTGTGCACCCACGCAATAATACACGCAGAAGTATTAAACGAAGAAAATGTGGTAATTATAGTAATTTCTCTAATGACCATTATGGAACAGGAGAGTGGATTTGCTAGCTTGGGCATTTTAGTTTCAGTGTTGGGTTTGTGTTACAGTATGTTGCTTGGCTTACGATGGTTTATATGTGAAGTAAAATGATTTGAACAGATGGTATGGTCAAACTAGACTGAATTTGATTGGATAGTGGCAGAGGTAAACCAACATCTTTTTTAGTGAAACAGAAGAAAGAATAGTTGATAAACAAGAAGAAGTCAAGTTGAACAATCTTTCATCAAAACTGAAACACTAACCAGAATCTGTACATCCATCAGGGGGCATTAGCTCTCTCAAATCTCAATTCTATTAAAGAATAATGTTAAGTTAATAAGCAGTTAAACCTCCCTTTTCCATCCCTTGTAATACAATTAGTACAACTTATAAAAATAAAATAAAGAACTGCACTTAGCTAGAATTCTGTTTTAATGATTAAATAGCAGATGCTCTAAACTTTCATTTTGCTTAAAGTCTTCAAATTCGAGTAAGTGGATAACCTCCCAGAGGTAACAGGGACCACTGAAGAGGTACTGAGTGATTTGGAAATTGAAGAAGGAGAATTGCTCAGATTGAATAGGCTGAAATTAAACAAATCTGCCATGCCACCGAGCCCCACTCATGCTTAATTATTAGCAGTATACATTGTGTAAATTAGGTTAACAATTTATTTGTAAAATGCAATATACATATATTAATGTATTTCATAATAAAAATGATTTCAAGTATACATCCCAGTATTCTAACAGCGCACAGCTCCAAAAGGATAGCTTTAGGAAATCTAAATCGACTTAGAAGCCAGTCATCATCATCATCTGTAAATACACGTTCTCTTCTATTGAATTGCATTGAATTCCTTTATTCTCATTTTATGGTACAATGAGATTCAATACACATCTTCTCCATTAACTTATTTTCCCATAAATCATATATATGATAAAAAAAAACAATGAACAATATACAATATGAAAGCATAAGTACAATATACATATTCATATAGTACAGATAGTGCAAATAGTTCATAAAGTGGGGGGATCAGTGCTAGGGCCACTGCTATTTTTAATATAAATAAATGATTTGGATAGCAATATAAGTAACAATCTGGTTAAGTTTGTAGATGATACCAAGCTTGGTGGATTGACAGATAATCTGGAATCCATTGAACCATGACAGAGTGACTCGGACAACATACAGGCTTGGACAGAATTGTGGCAGATGAAATTTAATGCAAGTAAAGTACTGCATGGAGGAAGTAAAACGGTTACATTTGAAAATAAAAAATTGAAATTTGAAAAATGAAAGTACACCTTACGAAAGGAATATAGGAGTCATAGTGGACACATCACTATCAACTTCAAGACAATGTTGAGAAGCCATTAAGAAACAGAATGTCATGTTATATAGCACATACAAGTCCAAGGAGGTTATGCTGAAGCTTTATAACACACTGGTGAGGCCTCGTCTGGAAACTGGGTGAAACTTTGGTCCCCAGGCTACAAAAAGGACATAGCAGCAGTAGACAAATTGCAAAGAAGAGTGACTGGTTGATTTCAGGACTGTGGTGGGTGAGTTATGAGGAAGGATTTAAAGAAGCTAAGCCTTTTCAGTTTTAAGCAAATAGAGATTAAGAGAAGACATGACTGGAGTGTTCAAAATTATGAAGGGAATTAGATCAAGACGGTTACGTTAAAAAGAATATAGACCACAGATACATGGAATAAGCTACAAAGTAGTGTGGTAGACAGCAGGACTTTAAGGACCTTCAAAGCTAGACTTGATGTTATTTAGGAAGAATTAGGTGAATAGGACTTGACAGCTTTGTTGGGCAATCTGTTCTCATCCAGATTGTTCTAATGTTCTAATGATTGCTAACAATTAGTTGAAAGTTAATTTGGATAAAAAGATGATTTTTCTTAGAAGTCTACGTTTTCCTCTTCAGCTGAATTATGCTGGTGCAGACACTATAAGCAGAGAGAAGGACTAAGTGCAGTGAAAAAAGCAAAGCAAATGTCCTGCTGCAAAGTGGTTATCTGGTTTACTTCAAGCTTATAGTGTTTTTCTCCAAATATTGGCAGATCCTTATTTTCCTGAGAGCTACATTCTAATGTGAACAGTTTTTTTGTGTCCATCAACAAATCCAAAGGATAAGTTCTGTATTTTTCAAGTCAAAGGTATTTCTTCACAATCATAGTATGTATTAAATTCCCACATGAAATTACATTCTTCAATAAAGCATGTTTTATAAATTAAAAAAAATATAACTAGCTTAACTCTTGAGCCTTTTAATGGACATAATGGGTACCAAGGTCCCAATGTGAAGAAAACCTTTAAAACTTTACAAATATATAAAAATGTTATTGAATCCTGATATGTGCCATTAGATTATATACATTCTGCAAAACAGAATATCCTAGTTTTTTTAGGAAGGAAGAAAGCAAAAATCAAAACATTGATGTTATATTTCAACCATTTTAAGAAGATACCTGGCGTTCATTACAAGTTGCCGTTTGCACCCTTCAGTGCCAAAGGCATAGATTCACCTCAAAAAGTCATCACCAAGTGCCATTATTAACATTTAATGTTGATGTCCAGATGCAAATTACTTTGCCTGTTCTGTAGACAGCTAAACAATATAAACTGAAAAAGTCACACTTACAATCACTTACATTCTTTCACTCTACAGAAGCTTATTTTGTTATATTACAAAAATATTGCCTGATGATGCTTGTACGATAATGCATGCATGTGTGTCGGTGGTCTAGCGAGAGAATATTGAACAACCACGTACATAGCATGCAATCAGGTGACAAGAACTGAACAGACGTTATACCCATACCTTTAGGTCTAATCACGTTGAAGTATAGTAAGTTTAGTTCAGATGTTTTAGCATAGGCACAGTGGTTGCGTAGCACTGTCATTTCTGTTTTTACAGCACAAGGGCTATGCATGGGCTCTTCATATTCTCCTCATGTATTTATGGACTGATTGGTATCAGTGAGTGTCAGTTAGTTTACTTACTCAAAAACATTGTTCTCTGTTCTTTTATTACTACATCCTCAGCATCAATAACCCATCATGTTTTAAAAAAAATGCATAGTGGTTTGAGGCACTTCAGTCTGCTTCCTCATGATTGGACTCCATCGCACACTTTGCATTTTTCATTTTCTGAGCATTTTTTTCACAAATGCTTGTGCACGCCACACCACACCATGAAATATGTGATGTTCAAGTGATTTGACTTTTATTTAAAATCTAATGCAGTTTAATAAGTTCAGTTCTGATTTATTGTTATCGGTACAGAGTACAATTAATCTCTTATGTGTGCTGTTGACAACAATGCTGCCACTTAGCATGAATCTCTCTCTGCAGGCTATGTAAAATAACACCAAATGTAACAGACAAAACATATTGTAGCGACCCGGCAGTCAGCGCTACCGGAGTGATGCATTATGGGAAGGCTGTAAGTTCACTGATTGT
>JANRMT010062807.1:44266639-44309661 GCA_026402145.1 Polypterus bichir lapradei
ACTCGTAGTCGTGCGGTGTATGGGACACGAGTGCTCGTTACTTAGAGCTGGGTACAGCTGCGTGCCTAACGCTGGCAATCCGCTAGCCGACAGCTTGGGAAAGGTGCATGGCAGAGATCAGCTTGAAAAACTTCAAGACTCGACCCCAGGTCGCTACAATATTTAGCAAAAAGTAACCATAACAATTGAGCAGTTATTCCATTCCATGGCCAAACAAAACTGCTAAAGAAACAGAATTGCGGAAGCAAAGGTATGATAAGCAGAATATAGCTTGGTGAAGTGGGGAACAGAGATTAGTTGTTATAAAGTCTCCCATGATGCCTGCTGCGAGCATAAAAGTGAGTAGGAAATGTATCCTTACTTTTAGTAGTACCAAGAATCTGTGATAAAATCTATTTCCAGTTTTTGCAAAAGGCATATTTTCTTAAACAATAACTTTTGGTACTGCAAAGTGGACACATTTGGTAAACTGTAAGGCATTTTTTTCACATTGGTACCCTAATAACAATTAGCTCAATTATAAAATGCAAGATTGAGCTAGTTATTCTATTTTTAAGTTACAAAATATGCCTAATTTTAGCACACAATTTACTGTTGCAAATTAACTTATATCATGATTTTGAAGAAATAACATTGACTTGAAAAATATCAAA
This sequence comes from Polypterus bichir lapradei, assembly GCA_026402145.1. Lineage (NCBI taxonomy): Eukaryota > Metazoa > Chordata > Cladistia > Polypteriformes > Polypteridae > Polypterus > Polypterus bichir. The sequence goes on from JANRMT010062807.1 coordinate 44,267,293, forward strand.
ATGTAACCACTCAGATAGAAAATTAAATACATTCATATAGTGACTTCTAAATTACTCAAAGCATAGACAATGGGAGGCCACTTCAGCCACCACCAATGCACATCATCCACCAGTATGGGTGACAAGTGATGCCTGATTAGTGACTACTGACTAAAGATATGGGAAGAGTAATGAGTGATTACTAATACATGATACGGAGTAACACTTATGTTTGATGATTGGAGAAGTGAAAAATGACAATGTCCTAAAATAGACACTGTACTCCTGGATGAGGCAACAATAGCCTTTTTTGAGCCAGTACACTCACCACACATTAGCTATTATTGAGGGTGTGAGAAAGAGATAGACAATTAGAGACAGGGGATGATTAGGTGGCCAGAATGAATGAGGCATGACAGGAAATTCAGCCAGGACATCAGGGACACATGTGGCCTGTAGGGGATGCTCTCCAAACCTGACACAGACAGGTTCTGGAAAATAGTCTCAATAAAACAAGAGGATTTTTATTTGTGGGAAACTCTTCCCCAAGTGTTTCCCATAACACAAGTACAGAAAGCACAAGCAACTCTCTTTCTCATTGCCTCCTTCTCTCCTCCAGTAAGCTTTGTCTCCTTCCTCCCGACTCTGGCTTCTGGAGTTGAGGCAGCAGGCTCCTTTTATTTAACATTTCCTGTGTTCTAAAGGTTTAGCTCGGAAGCACTTCCAGGTGAGCTGAGAGCCTGACAAAGTCCTTCAGTCCCTGCAGCATCCCCTGGCAGCACCCATAAAACCCAATAGAGCTGAGTTCAAGAACTCCATGTCCCATGATGCCTTGTGAGATAGAGAGGGAGACAGAACACACACAAAAAAAAACTAAACTAAATGAGCTAAATAAAAACAGACTCCATTTATTGTCAAAAAGAAAACCTCACAAGATATGGAGACAGTTACACATAAAACAGAAGTAAGGCAGAAGGACGACACTAACATATCTAACTTATGCACAGCTAGATATACACTATCCACGTTTATCACATAGATGGCTAGCTTACAACAATTACATTTCTTTAACAGGCAATAAGAAGAAAAAAATATCCAAAAGCCAGAACAATCTTGCCCTAACTCTCCACACCTTGCTCTGTTAAAACCAAATCCTTCTCCTCTCACACATTTTTCACATTTTCAAGCCTCACCGATATTCAAAACTTCACAGTTGTGACGGCTGCTGCCTGTGATGGTGCCGGTTGGCTCCTTGCTCCCACTTCTGCATTGGAAGCCTCTTCAACCTGCCACCGCCGATAGTCATGACCAAAACAAATCAAAACAAAACAAGGTTCAAAACAAGTGTAGTGCACAATTAAGTGATGGTGGAGGTTAAATTCCGTTGAAAATAATCCTTTTAAAATGAGGTTAAAAACAGGGCAGGAAAGAGTCTTTAAAAACCATGAGCCCTGGTGCAGTCCTTAAAAACTATACATCTCCTTGACTAAACCCAACATGTGCTCTTGCGGCCAAGGAGGTGCCTAATCTGCAGATTAGCCCACCATCAGTGCTGCTGCCAAGCTTGGGCTCCTTGTAGCCGTATCTGGATCCAGGCAGGGTTCCCATCAAGCCTTAACTCCTGCTACCAGGCTTGCTTGCTTATGGTCCATGGCACCATCCACAGAACACCTCTCTCAGCCTCTCTCCAGCGAGTCACTACGACTGAGCAGCACTTTGGTCACTCCAGCTCCCGGGTTACTCAGCTGATGTGGCCATCAGCAGATCCCGGCACCAATTAGGGTGCTCCTGCATTGCGCTTAGGACCTGCTCTTACCACACAAGCCGCCCCCGACCACAACCCCCCAAAGAAGAAGAGAGTGTGATGATTATTTATTTAAACAATGGCAACCAGCCAGAGATCTCACTTTACCTCACTTTCATACACTTTTGTAACTAGGACCATGCATCAAGTGACCAATTCAGAGACCCCCAAACACTGCTCTGTCTCCCAGGTAGTTTTCAGACAATAACACTGCAAAAAAGCACTGACCACAAAAGAAAAGTTCCCAGGAATACTTTTTCTTCTTATTCATGAATTGTTACAAAAAGAAATATCTTAATATACGTACACATTTCTGTATTTTCAGCGCTCTTTTATAACAGCAATGTCATATCACCACAGTTTAGATGAACCAGAAGCTTGTGACCAATATCAATGGTTGAGATCAAGAGAAAACAACTACATTATGCAGTGGCATGATTATGTCACCACTACCATGATAAAATACTTCAAAAAGAAAAATAAGTCACAATCAAAAAAAGACAAAAACAATTACACAGATATCAAATGCTTTCATAACATCAAGAAATATAGGATAACTACTGACCCTATATTTATTATAATTTTAACTGCTTTTTACTGATTAATGTAACAGTTGAAATAAACACTGAAAGAAAAAATTAGAGCAACTAAGTCCAGTTATTGTTCCATCACATTTAACATTTAAATAACTTTAGACCAATACCTAAATAACTTTTACCTACTTCTTTGGTCTCCATTTACATTAAAACACATTTTCTTGAATAACACTAAAACAATCAGGCAGTGGACAGAGCAACTCCATGTTTTCAGTTTCAGATCCCTTTGATTTAATGAGTCATATAAGCTGAGCTCAAGCATGGCTGTCCCACTTGATGATTTACACTGTTTTACTGTCCCATGTTTAAAAAACTCTGTCAGTCAGAATTAAAGTCTAAAACATGAAGATCTCCTTCTGAATATTTTATTGTTTTTTTCAGTTTGGTTACTAGCCTCTGGGTGATATCTAGACGTGTAGTATTTTATAATATACAAATCAAAATAAAAAAGCAAAAACAAGGACTCTCAAGTAAAAAATCAAAACAAAGAAAATAGATTTCACATACAGTATGAGGGCACTGAACTGTGACAAGGGTTTCATTTTTATTTCCCCTGCTCCTGCCATTCAGCAACCGTTACATCAACAGCTTCTTCCATTTTTTCTGGGAATGTGGAATGCTCGATTTTTTTATTTGTTCATCTATGATAAAGCAACAAGCTGTTTTTATTCATTTCCTGTACTACTGTAAAGTAGGGCTGTCAAATTAGCCATAAAATAAAGTTCAAATACTCAAATTAAATATGCATAAATATTTGAATATATTTGAACTCAGGTTAACGATACTTGGTGCTATTTGTACAGTTGTACATTTTTTTTTATAACTAATTATAGTGACGGTTGCAGTGGCAGCCACAGCAAGAGCACCAACATTAAAAAATGTCCTAACGGTCTTCTGGCAACTGTAATATAAATATAACAGCCATCAAAATCTCAAGCAGCTACATCCTATAACACCGTCTTGTTTTCAGTCTAGTATTATTCCTGCTTCACAGCACAAGGGCTCTGCATGGGCTCGTCATATTCTGATAGTACTGATGGCAAGGTACGCAAACTGCTCAGTCTGTTGGGCACGAAAGCACTGTCCGTCACCGCTGTCCCTCAGCTCTTCCTATGGAGATGTCCTGTGCCTTCACAAAAAGTACTTTCCCCTGGCCTCCATCCCAACCCTGCTTCCTTTTCCTCACATCTGTCCTTGCAGCAAGATAGGTCTCAAAACATTTGCAGCACAGGACAAACAGGGCCCACTCAACATTGCTATAAGAGTTTTATGTTTTGCAGATGCACCACCACGAAAAAAAATTTAAAAATATGAAAAGTAATGTAACAAAGCACATGTAAGGATTTAAGTACCTTTTTGTGACAGGTTTTATGGCTCCTAACAATGATTAGGAGGAATATGAGTCAATTAGTAAGACCATGACAAGATGACAATAACCAGTGAAATAAAAAAAGCAGACAGGTTTGAAGGTGGACATGTTTTATTATTTTAGAGGTGTTCAATAGCATACCGTTTATATTGTGGCATCCAGAACAAAAAGCCAGTTAGCAACCCAGATAAGAAGTGATTGTCACAGTATCAAGTCAGGTTCAGCACAATCTGTCTACTTTTTTCCCCTCCTTTACAGAAGTAGCAATAATAAATGTTGAATATTTTTAGGCATTATGTGTCAAACCAGCAGGATAGGAAACAGGATGCTGGCTGACATATTGACGAGGCTCCTTAAAGTGGGGATTTTAAAGGGTTGTAATAACAGGAAAAACAGAAATATGAGTTAATTTCCATTTGCTTTAATAAGAAGGTCTTAGCATTAAACAACAGTCATGGATCTCAGGTTTAAGACAGAATGAGACGTAAAACGATAGAAGAAGAGTTTAGAAAAACTGCTCTAAATACACTTGTAGATAAAGGTGCAGAGTAATGGGGTAGAGAGAAAAATATGTTTTGAAGGGGTCTGGCTGTAAGTTTTACTAATGAAGATAACAAGCTGACCATTCAAATTCGGAAGAAGCTGATCATGGAAGTACAAAAACAGATCTGTAAAATTCTGCGGGTTTGTATAACACATCTAGAGTAACTCAGTAGCAAAATTGGTACGGGAAAAACAAGCAACCATTCTTTTACCTTTCTTTCAATAAGTTCAGTTATATTTGAATAGGGATGTTAGATCTGACATAAAAATTAATCTAGTTTCAGTGACACTTTAAAATGCAGTAATATTCTCTGTAATCTCAACAGATCACTTCATCTTTTTCTTTCTCTCCCTGTTTTTCATCTTCAAAGCAAACAGAACCCTTCTTTCAGAACATACAACATGCTTTTTTCATTATATTGTTTAATACTTCAAAAACTCATTTTCTGAAAGCTGAAATAAACACAATTTTTAGTGGTTTTACAAAAATCTTTCTTTTGTAAACTCTGGTCAATAATCTGCTAACTTGGTGAACAATATTGAACAATGCAGTGGTCCAAACTAGAGGTCTCACAATCGAAAAAGAAATTGTAAAAATGATCTTGGCTCAATCAAAAGTAAAAAAAAAAAAATGTAAAAACTCTCCTTTGGTTCATTACAGACTATGACACTTCCTGCCACTGCTCTAAATCACACAAATTATGTATAAACTGCTTTCTGATACAATTCAGAAACATTATTATGTTTATCCCTTAGCAGACATTCCACAAGTCATACGTAGTTTTAAATTTTAGCCTTTATACCGGTTTGTAAACTTTTGTCTTGATCCAACTGGTCAATACACAGAAAAAAAAGTAGTGAGATAAATATTTGTTTTTGAAAAGGTGGAAAATGTCTGAATAAATACTACTGAATTACAGAGTAGCTTACAGTGAACCAGACTCAGAACACTATTAATGTAGACACAGAGGCTCAAAAATAAATTTGGAGATTAAAATCAAGAATAAAGCTTTCAAAAATTGGCACAGTGAGAAAAAAAAGATTATATAGGTCATGTGGTAGAGAATTTTACACTGGGAAAATGTTTTGAGGCATTCATTGGCCATGAAGACCTTAAAAGAAAGCACAAACTCTCTCTTTTAAAGATTTTATTACCAGTCTGGGTTTAAGATGTGCAGATTCACATAAATGCCAGGAAAGCTTACTAACCCGAATGGCTATTGACATTTTTTTTTACATTAAAGCATTACATCATAACGAATCACTGTAAGTCACAAAAAGAATGACTGCTTGCTAAACACCACAGATGCATTCACTGACACAGACCTCAAATATAGGAGAATAATGGCAGAGAGTCATTTATAAAATCAAAAAAGGAAAAAAAAACAGAAGTCATTAGTGGAAAACAAAGGATAAGACAATGTGGCAGACTGTACTTCACATTAGCTTTTCAAATCAACACCTACTCCGTGGCTTTTTCTATTTTTATGAACATTTCATTTACCAAGGCATTGTGTCACTTATTCAAGTCCAACGTACGATGAATCAGCTACTTCAAATACCACCGTCAATTTTGTGTTTAATTGATTAACTGAGTAATAGTGTTAATTGAGTCATTAACTGAGATGACTACTAAAATTGAGTGGTTGTTAAATATGTAATTCAAAATAAAGGCCACATCAATCCCTGGCTGGTTTAGGACTAAAATACATGCAAAAAAGAATTAAAGGCAAAAAAAAAACTTTGGCTGTACAAAGACAGCATACACTTAGGATAATGAAAAATGTGTTAATAAATTGAATCAAAACGGTATTTTACATAAGCTACAAAAACTCATATATATTTATGCGGTCTTGGTAGGGAAGAGATAAATAACAGCCGACAATAAGAGCCCCTACCACCGTGCATCTGCCCCCAAGACAGAAAATCAATATGACATTTTAATTTGCCTCCATGACTATATAGTGCATCCTTCAATTATATGATGTATTGGCAAAGGAATGCAGGTCCAAGTGCACGTTAGACAGGGAGATGACTATGAGTTGCTCAAATATTTCAGTTTTGACAGGTCAGTAGTCAACACACAGTGCATGTACATTTTTCATGTAATTGCAAGGATTTACCCCAGTTATTCAGTTTTCCTCCAACATTCCAAGCATGCACAGGTTAGGCTAATTGAGGAGGTCTTACTGTGTGTGTGTGTTTGTGTGTATGTGTTCTGTGAGAGCTCGACACCCCTATGGCAAGTATGTGCCATCAAGTACAGACTATGGATCTCTGTGACCATGTATTAGAGGAATATGTGGAGAAGCTATTGGATAAATATTTGTTAGTCTTAATTTTCAGTGCTGCTTTTCAGTTACCAGATATTGTGCTCTTTTTGTTGAATAATAAGTTCTATTTTTTAATTCTAAGTTTGAGTGTTTTAAATAGTACATACAGCACACAACTAACATTGCATTAACTTTCTAAACACAACTTCTCTTCTATTTAGTTCTGAAGGGAGCTTGGCAAAATGTGATTTGCTAAACAGAAAGATCACTTGGCCTGAACTTTGGAGACTGGAGTCCTTTTGCATTACTTTATTGCTGCTATTGGTGTATGACATCCTTCCAATGCCAGCAAACCTGAATAGATGGGGAATGAAGGAGATTGTGTAAGGAGAAGGAGAACAAAGAAGATTGTGTAACCTATTGTGCAGGTTGTGTAGAGGGAAAGGCACATACTGACAGACTGCACTCACTCAGGGAAAACACAGATGGCGCCATGACAAAGTCCTCAGAGCATTGGCTGACATCTTGGAACAGGAGAGACAGAAAAAGTTGCAGACCCTCAGGTGACCTGTCTCATCCATCCTGTTCAGCAGGAAGGGGGAAGAGGCCACCACGAACCAAGAAAACCAAGAAGAGCCTCTGGCAGATGCTGGAATTATGGGAGATGAGGTTGGATGTGGAAAAAAAATGTTTTATTCCACAGGTTCTCTAGGCAGCCTTGAAGCCTTAAGTGGTCATTTGGTCTAAGGAGGCAAAGAGGATTATACTAATTGAACTAACAGTCCCATGGGAAGATGGTTGAGAAGATGCCTTAGAAAGGAAATCCACCAAATACCCTACAACAGATTAAAAAATGCACGGAAAAAGGGTGGCAGACCTTACAATTCCCTGATCATTTTTTCCCTTTCTTTGTCCATAAATTATATGGGGTTCATCTTTAAGGTGACCCAAATCTTTATCTTGATTTGCCTCCTGTTGTACAGTAATGTAGTCAGCAGGATTTACTGGCAGAATGGCAGAGCCAGTGAACCTGACAATGCTGGTAGCAAACCTGACAGAGGAAGTCCTGGCACTCAAAATCCACGTGGGAAACCAAGGGATCCAATTTGCTGAGTTGGAAAATCATCTAACTGTCCTGATGGTACTCTGTGAGGAGACAGTATGGGGTCTGTCACAGAGATGGCATTGAGACCTACATGCTCATCTTTAAGCAAATGGCAGCTAGATATCACTGGGCACACAAGGATTGGGCACATATACTGGCCCCTTTCTTCACAGGTGAGGTTCAGAAGGCTTGGTATGACCTCGATGAGAGGGTGGTTGGGGACTACAATTGGTCAATCCTAGCACCCTACGGCGTGACTGCAGACCTCCGGGCCAAACAGTAAGGAAAGTAGGGGCTTGGTCTGGAGTGACCAACGCGCTTGCAAGCCTACAAGATGTAGGGCAAGCTTGGATGTGGGCTGAAGCCGGGAAGTAACACTCATGAGCAAATAATCAAACTTGTTGCCTATGATTATTTAATAAACTCACTTTTCATGTCTCTTGCCTAGCAGGTCCGCAGGCAAGCATGGGAGAATATGGATTCTCTCAAAGAGACCATCAAACATCTCTGCCTGGCCATGCAGGATGAGTGCACAGAACAGCCAGATGATAACCAGAAATCTCAAAGGTATCGTGGCCAAAAGTACAAGCAGAGCTGGCACATCATGGCGCCTGTCACCCTTTGTAAGGAGAAATCCCCACACCGTGTATGCTGTTTTAAGTGCGGACAGGTGGAGCAGACTATTCCCAATTGTCTGTGGCTGGGCAAACCCATGTACTGTAGCACGGCCCAGGGAGGAAGGTATTGTACTATTATCATCTCTCTCACTTCTCCTTGTACAGGTGCATTAGTGATGCATGGTTTTAAGGTGATAGTGCTTATTGATTCGGGAAGTAACATTTCTATTGTTGTTCACCAGTGTGTATTTCCACTACAGTGGACCTCCAGCCATCCAAATTTAGGTACTGCCTCCACAACAATGCAGGTGCTTCCTCTTGGGTATAAGACCTCTCATTTTGGTCTATCTGAACCAACTGGTATGAGCTAAAGGGAGGTGCTGTGTCACACACGTGCACTTGGGGGACAACTTAAAAGCTGTCTGATTGTAATTCCACCCAGAACTGAGGGTTGTTGTTGTTGGTTAATGCATCTTCTCCTTTCCCTCCCGCAGATCAGATGCCCGGCAGCCCCAATAACATAACTTCCAGGTTGCAGGTCCTTGGCCTCACCCCATCCGGTCTGACAGCTTCTTAAGAGGCACTGCTGACATATTTGTCAGTCATGATTTGACTACTGCTTTAATAAGACCTTACAATTGCCTGATTATTTTAAGCCTTTATTTTTCCATCAATTATATGGGTTTGTCCTCCAAGGTGCATCAAATGTTTATCTTGTTTTGTTTCCTGTTTTACAATACATATACAGGTATATACATTTATCATAATTTTATAATCATTGTGCTTATAAATAAAGTGTATTATTTTGTGTCTTAAAATGAGTGTGCTTCAGTTACCATAATATAAGTCTAAAGCCCAGAGACCCCCTCCTACAACAGATAAAGGTAAGGTAAATAAAGTTACCTTACCGAATTATTTAATTAATTACCAGCATTACCAAAGGTAAGACTGATAATTGATTAACTGAGTGAAATCTCACTCTGTCTCCTACATTATTATGACATCCCCTGGATGGACAAGTTAAAATTCATCATCATCTCTTCCTACAGAGTACCTTGTGACACATTCTCGTATAACAGCCTTACACCATGGTTAAAATTAGGTTGTGGTAGGGTGGGGCTCACTAATGAGTAAGGATGACTAATGAGCAGAGCGGTCTCATAATGGGCATGTCGTGTAGTAGGACCGTCTCGTGAGTAGTGATGCTGTCATGTACTGCAATGGGCTGAAGCCAGATCCTTCTGGGAGTTTCCACTGTGCAAGTCATGTGACATAAACATGCAATTTGATTGATTGTTCAATGTAGCTCCCTAATTGAAGAGCTCTGAAGAAATGCAGCTACACCCTTCTCGATGTATACTTAAAAAATAAACTGACATTCTCTGACATACTGTAGGCGTTACCAAGTTTTCAATTTTTTGTTAAAGTGCTTTCTAATCATATATTGAATTAAATGAAAAATAACATTTTATAAAATAGCATTTGCAAATCAGCTTAACTCAGGTAATATAGGTTGACCTGTAATAATTAATTAAAATAATGCATACATAAGTAATTTTTGGATTTTTTTGGTTAAACTTCATTAGGCACAGGCTTAACATCCCTTCTCAGCTATTGTTCATTTAAAAACATGTAAGAATAACTGTTTTTTTTAACATTAGTAGATCATTTAACATAACCCATTACATAATTACTTTCCTTTTTTATTTCACTCATTGTTATTATCGCCTTACAAAACCCTATACCAGTTTTAGTAATGGCAGGTATTAATTTTTAAAAGAACCAGAAGACAAGGTACTTTGAACAAGTGCTTTGATTTTTCACAGTAATGTTAAATATAACCATAAAAAGCAATTAATTTTTGCAGCTTATTGGCAGAACTCCAAAAATCTTTTTAATAATAATATATGAGAAGTAGATGACTTTAACATGCTGAGTGATGTGAAATTCTAAGTACTGAAATATGATATAACGTTTCATTACACAGAAAAACTCCAAAAACTCTCCTACTACCCATCTGTCATTTAATTCCTGTTTATTAATATTGTTTTCTTTTGGATTACTGGCCAAATTGGAAATTGTAATACAGCATGAAATATTATTCATGTTTCAGTGGTCTAATGGGGATTCAAAAAATTATTTTCAGAAGAGTAAGATTAACAAACTTTAAATTCTCAACATTAATCAATTTAATCTGCACAGTGCCTCTATCTGTCAAATTAATTTAATTTTACTCAATTTTTTTAAATGAAGTACAATACTGCAAGTTTTAGCCAATCATTTTGTTACCTCATAGTAATGCCATTGATAACTAACAGTGACTAATGCTAAAGCAGGACACTGCTAACAGTCATATTCAACAATACAGCAGCCTTTTATTCATTTATAGAGTTTGATGGTATAACTTACTTAAAATAAAACTGTGAAAAGAAAACAACACAAAGAGGAGGGTTTGTGGTCAGCGTGAGCTAAAGGTATAAAAACATGAGGTGTGTCCTGTGAGACAGTTGTCATAGATAAAACATTTACTAATGGAAGAACTGAGAAGTAAGGTAGGACCTGGATGGGACTGGTCGACTACTTTTCTACACCCTGTTGGCCCACAGAGATCGCAGGGAAGTGTGAAAATGACATAAATACTGGGGCAAATTGATGGTCGGTGTTCCACCCCAACCATTGTAGCCAGAGGCCTTGCCACAAAGACTGATCAGCATACTGCGTAACGTAAGAGGACCTTCCACCTGAACTATAGAAACAATGACAATGAGATGCACCACTATCATGCCAGGATGTATTTGGGATAATGTGATCGCTTTGCTTCACGATTGCAGCGTCTGTGGAAGATTGTTTGTCCGTTGCTGGGGCAGGGCAACAACAAGCTCATAGCACTGCAGTGAAGCAACACAGAAGCAAATCATAAAAGATCGGGGTTGCGCTATAAGTCCCTGTCTTGCACCCCAAAACACGAGGCTTAGTCTCAGTACTTTAACAAAACCAGCTTTATTCAGCTTGAAACAGGAACGGCACACTTATTTATTGTAGCGTGATCTGCCACTCTGCTATACACAGACATACAAGTCAGGCAGGGTCGTGGCCAGATCAGTGATCAAGTAATCCTTTTATCTGCATTCACAATGTTCCTTGCATCACCCATCAATATCTTTTCTGTTTGCTTTGGTGAAGAGAGGCAGCATAGCTCCGGCAACAGATAAACAGTCTTCCATAGACGCGGAGATCGCACTTCATGACGCTCTTTGGCATGCTGTCTAGTTGGAGGAGATTCCAAGAGAGTGTACAAACCTCACATTTTCTTGAATGAGTGCTGCATTAATAGGAATGTTTCTTGAATGAGCATCACTGAACCACATAAAAACTGCTTTTTCGACGTCTTCAAATGCAGCAGTTCACATACATTTGCAACCCGAGATTTTTCTTCTTTTTTTGCTTGGTCTTTGTAGAAAGTTGACAGCGTCGATGGCGAAATTCCGAATTCTCTGGCAACATCTTTTTTCTTTTTGCCGCAATCGAGAGCTGCAAAAATGTAAAGTTTTTTTTTTTCCTAATATGAACTGTTATCGTTTATTCATGAGTTAAATTCCAATGGATGTTTTTCATATGTTGACGAGCAATAAGCAAAAGGTATCACTGAAAACCGCAGGAAACAAAAAAGGCAAAAAAAAAAAAAAACAGTACAAGGAAAGTTTGAAGAAAGAAAAAAAAATTACAATGTTTCTGTGTGGAGGATCGTTGTGCACAACTGAGCTGCGGCCATAGAGCTAGCTGCTCTGTGGATGATTCATTCAGGCATTTCAAGGTCTTTTGTGCACTTCGTTGTAATGAAAGTATATGCTGAATGTACTTCGTAGTAACAAGATTTCTATAGACTCACGTCATATGGGGAAACTGTCGGGACCATAAAAATACTTCGTTGTAATGAAAATTTCGTTGTAAAGATATTTGTTGTAACGGAATTTTACCTGTATATTGTGGTCTACGGCCGGCTTGTCATCACGGCCAATACCCCCAGGCCGCAAGATGGAGCTCTCCCTGCAGCATGGAGGTGCCCCGGATACCAGCAGGGAATCATGGACTTTGGAGTTTTCCCCTACAAACCTGCTGGATACCCCAGGGGCCAACAGAGGACGCTGCAGGGAGGCATAGAGAGTAATATGTGCCCTATAACCCGGAAGTGCGTCATAGGCAGATCAACAGCAGAAGTGACGTACTTCCAGGATAAAGAAAAGGACTTTTTATCTGACCCGCAAGTGATAAGGATCACATGACCTGGGGATTGGAACACTTCCGGGTCAGGGACTTTAAAAGGACTGTGACAGCTCACAGATGGCGAGCTGAGCTGGGAGGAAGGGTGGCTAAGTGTCTGGGAGTTGGAGGATTGGTTTATTGTATTTGCGATTATTGATTTGTTTATGAGTATTGGGCAGGAGAGGGTGCTTTTTGCACTTTATTGTCCTAATAAATCAAGTATTTGGACTATTTTCTGGTGTTTGATGAGTGGTCTGAGGGTTCAAGAGGATGTGAAAGCCTCAATCTGTCACTATATATATATATATATATATATATATATATATATATATATATATATATATTAAAATGTACTAAGCAGTTATATGGGAGTAATGTATTTTTTTCTTTTTAACAATTTGTTCATCTTGATTTTTATTCTACTTTTCCAGGTGTTCTAATTGTTTAATTAATCCATCATTTACTAATTAGTCGGTCTGATGCTAAAGTAGTTGCAGTCTTTGATTATTCCCTGCTATTCGCCTTGGAGTCTACTCTGCTCTTTTTTAATTGTCATTAATAAGATACAATGAAGGGGGAAAACTGCGCAGAGAAAGAGCAAAATATAACAAGATCAACAAAAGAAATTTAAGCATTTAAATCTATAGCAAAAGCAGAAATATTTCTAAATGTCTTATAAATGTAAAACCCATGCTGCTGTGCTTTTCTGAATATAGAAAAGAAGTATAAAAGAAAAAGCTAATTAAATGAGATCAGTGTTATCAGGTGTTGTCACTGATTAGGAATCTGGTTGGAACAAAAACCTGCAGCCACAGTGGGTCCACAAGACTGAGTTTGGGAAGCACTGGTATAAACTGTATACTCCATCTGTTGGAATGAAGAATGCAAATCATTGTTTAGTACACGTGACACATGCTTTAAAATGGGCATAGCAAGAATTACACCCTTGAGTACCGTATATACTCACATATAAGTCGGGTATTAAAAGCGAAAAATCAGTCATAAAATACGTCTGTTCAAAAATGCGACACATTTTTTTTTAACATCTTCTTTCCTCCTCCAATCTCGCATCAGTTTCTCAGACTCATCGAATTTTGTTACAGCAATGCAGTTACCAATTTCTTTCACTACTTCAACGACATTTAATTTAGAACCAGCTTCATATTTTCTTCTGATCGAACGCTCCATCGTAGATAAGGGATGATTTAACGATAAAGGTGCATGAGGGTGTGAGATACAATAAAAACACAAATCAATGCAAACCATGTGGTCACATGGCAGTATGCTTTGTGGTTACTCTCTCAGGTGGCCGTTAGCCTATCATAATCTCTTGGACCAATAGCATGAGTTTTCCGCAATCGACTTATACAACCAACATTCTAAAATACCAGAAATTATATGATAAAATCAAGTCCCGACTTATCCGCGGGAGAACTTATCTGCAAGACTGTATATACAAGGGGTCCTCAGGTTACAACGTCTCGACGCACGATGTTTCAAGTTTGCAACCCTCATTCACATAAAAACTTAAAAGAATTGAGACATGAGAAGGAATTAAGGTTAGTATTTTTTTTTACACTAATTTTTTCTGTTACTGCAGTACAGTGTACAGTACAGTATATTTATGTCCTTCTCCATTTTCTGTGGCTTAGTTGTGTTTTAATGTTCTAGATTATGATTTTGCAAATGTGTTAGGATAGGTAAGTGACTTAGGCTAGTGTGTGTTTCTACTTAAACCAAAATTCGGGTTACATCACTGTTGTATGAACGGAACTGTGTCATAACTCGAGGACCCACTGTACAGTAAATATTTCACAATTTTTGTTGAAGGTATAACATTTAAACAGTGAATAATTAGTAAACAACACAATGTTAAAAATAAATCATAAAATTAAATTAAAACAGACAACTCAAAAGTACGAATCAACAATATAAAAAGGCAAATATTTCAAAATCATCAAAACCATTAAACAAACAAAGAATAAAACGTAAGCCAGGGCTACAAACCTGGTTAAAGTTTAACAATTCCCATCCCAAAAGGTACAGGGCAGAGGCTGGCCATGGATAGGACACCTGGAGTCTGTCACAAGACATGCACATATCTGGTTAATTCTGAGTCAACTGTTAAACTGACATCCATATCTTTTATATATGGAGAAAAAAAAAACAGATTACCTGTGTGTATTTACTGTACACACACTACACTGGTAATGATTAGCCTGGATAGTAGCAGCTAAGTCAGTGGAGCTGACCACTAACATTAGGTAAACATTACAATACCTGGATAGCATATACGTAGAACATTTTTAAAAGAATCTGCCCTTTTTATTAAATGCCCTTAACTTCATTCACTGACACATCTTTACAGGATCATATGGAAACCAAAGAATTGGCTGAAAAAAGTAATCATAAAATGGGAACGGAACCTGGATGGAAAACCTCATTAATATGATCACACTTAAATTTTAGGATAAGTTTGACGGCCAACTTCATGATCTAAGAATAGGACATTAAGATCATGTACTGTATATTAATGAGGAAGAATATATAATGCTAGTAGAACCAGCTGAGAAAGTGGATGAGAAAAGCAACACTTTAATTCTTTAATAACAGTTTTTAGGGAAAATTATTTAGTCTTCAAGAAAAATAAAACAAGAAGGACTGGTCAGCCTGATCCTGGCCTTCTACTTATTTAACTCTCCCTAAAATGTACAATGCCATTCAGAAGAGAATCAAGAATGGTGGACTATGATAATTTCCTAATGTTAAGTCTTTTCTTTTTGTTGGTTGGTTTTATGTAATAGTTACACTAGTAGTAGCAGTAGTAGTGTAGTAGTGATGATGGTGGTAAAGCTTACTACCAACCCACACTGTTTAAGAGGTTATTTAGAAGTAATCATATTGCTTTAGAGGACACCCTCCACCATCCTGGAAGGAATTAATTAGGTTTGAAGATGGATGGTTGAATAGGGTGATACATTGGATGCAGAGCTTACTCTCATCTCCAGAGACCTGGGTTCTTTTCTGTTGGTTTAAAATGTGCTTGTTTTGAAAGAATACTGGTGAAATGTATTTGTATTCAAGTGTACCCAGTGTTGGACAGACATTCAATACAAAACATGTTCCTCTTCAAACAGGCTACTATATAGTGTGTAACGAGAGTTCATAAAATGGACAAGGCTGCATAAAGAACCTATCAAGTAGATTAATGCTGACAGGGTTGGGTAACTGTCAAATTGTTGAACTTGGTTAGGCATTATGGATGGGCATCACACCACTAAGGGCACTATATACCAATAGTAAGTGGTATAGAGGTAAGTATTCTTGTGTTTTCTAAAAAATAAAGTATATTGTTGGGTCTCCCATATACACACATGCAGTGCTTCATAGGAACTGGAGTTCCAATTGGCAGAACTGCTGAGTCTCATGGGAGCAACCAAGTGATGCTGGATGTGGTTTCCTCATTTAAGGCAGGTTCTGCCTAACTTGGAATTACTTCCTGGATGCAATGTGCTGGCACCGGAAGTACTCCCGGGGCCATGTGGTGTTATGGGTCCACAGCTCGCTGAGCAAAAGCCATTTTTTTTAAATAAATAATCACCGCACTCGCGGCGGCTTAGTAAGTGGGCGTGGTGGCCATAGCAAGCCGCGGGACGATCTGCGGTGTGGGCATTTCTCACCTAGTGCACAGGTGAGGGACTGCCCACATCTATGATTGTTCCCGTGGCTAATGTGCTACAGCTGCTATGGCCCCTCGCTGTATAAAAGAAGTGCGAGTCGGTTGAGAAAGTGATCAGAAAGAACGAGAGAAAAAAAGATCAGAGAAAAGGGAAAAAGAGGACGGAGGTTATAGGGAGCGAGGAAGCAAGTCGGTGCAAGAGAGACACACAGAGTGTATGGGTGAGCGAGCGAACGAGCGCTCGCGGGCAGCTGTAAGGAAGCCTGGGTGTTGGGCCTACACCCAGAAGTTGGAGTTGGAAGTCGCTCCCGCTGAGCGAGCAGGTAGTGGGAGTGACCAGGGAAAGGCGACTGGCTGCGGAAGGCCGGAAAGGCAGCAGGAGTCGGGAGGCTTGGTCGGGGATTACCCAACGTGAGCGTCCTGGCCGTTGGATATGAACCAAGTCTCGGGACTGGGATGAGTGCCATCCCGAAGCCAGGGATTGGGAGGTCTCCAGTCTCGTGTGGATGTGAGGTATAAAAGGGCAGCTGCAGAGTGTCTCGCCGGCTGCAAAGCCCATGCGGGAGAAGCAGGTGAGACACTAACAGAAAAGAAGCACCAGGCTTGTCATTGTTGTGGATTTTTAAAGACTGCTTCCTATATGAATGTTTTAACCTCTAGTTTTTAAAGGATTGTTCTATTTATTGTTTTTTTTAATCTCCACGTTTGTTTTTATGGATTATTTATTTATTGAAAGACTTTGGATCACTGCACTATTTATTTGAACACTTTGTTTTGTTGACTGTTTTTAATAAAAGCACTTTTGCACATCTTTACCATCCCCTTGCTCAATTGTTATTGCCTCAACTGTCTAGCTCATCGGTGACATTACCGATGGTGTTGGGTTCAAGGGCTCCTGAACAGCAATGGGAGCATGGAGCAGAGCCCACATCGTCACAGGCCGGTATAAAGTAAGTTACTCCTCCTTAGTGAGTCAGAGTCATGTGGATGAGGATGAAGCTCACTGAAGAGGAGTGCAGGAGAGGGAAGAGACAGAGCTTATAATTGTGCTTGTGAAATCTTTGAAGAAGCCTGTGAAAGATATTTGTGCACAATAAACCACTTGTTTGAGCCAAGGACTTGTGTTGTGTTTGGGGTTTGTCAATATTACAGCAGGAGGGGTTATTTAACAAATAAATAATATAATCAAAATGATTAAATAAGGAGTAATATAGAAACAAAATGAAAGGGACTTCCATACCTGGCAGTATGTATACATTGTGTCATGGGTTTTATATATATATCTTTTTTTCTGAGCTTTAACACTAGAATCCTTGAAGCCTATGAAAAAAGTCATAATGCCAGGCCATCTTAAATTCTTCGCACCTACTCATCAGCGTCTTTGTTTTGCAAATGTGTCAATCAGCACAAGCAGCAAGCAGCCTGCTATCACACCCCCAACCGACGAAGCTTAAGTTGGACAAAATATATTCCCAGTTCAAGTCTGTTTATCTAGGTGTGAGGTGCCTGGAGTTGTATAGGGTAAATAATATATTGTTATCTGGAACACATGCATTTCATGTGTGTTCCATGTCTACAGTGATCTGGGTAAATGTAGGATGACAGGAAATGCGAGGTGAGAAATGTTGAACATATAACTGAAACAGAAACTTTTTCATGTTATAGTAATAATGACAAAATGTTTACATGAAGTGTATAATGTGAAAACTGAACTCCAAATATCAAATAAACACTTTCACAAAAGGTACAAGTATAACAAAACAAATGTGCTTTTATTCAAGAATACTAGGGAGTTTGCCCCGTGCTTGCTTCACTCGCCAACCCCCTGGCCCGCGCTACGTGCCAGCCACTTTGCGTCTCTGCCACTCGTGTATGTGGATTTCACTTTCAGAAAACAACAAATCTTTTAATTCTTGCAGATACGCCTCTTCATTGGGAAGAAACACTACTTCTTTTTGATGGCAGCACAAGCACGACCCTGCTTGGAGATGAGAGGACAGGAACTGTGTCTGACAATAGCTTTCACATGAATGAGAAGTGATTGGACCATGGACATGGTTGTAAATGTTTGAGAGGAGAGCAGGACTAAAATCTCTTGGCAAAAAGTCTCATCTCACGGGACATGAAATTACCTCTCGTGGGAGTTGAAATTATCTTCGAGAAAGTCTTGTCCCAGGATTTGCTTTTATAATAGAGAGATAACTGAAGAAAATGAAATTGGGTTAGGGTACATTGCTGACACGTCCGCTTGGTTGGTGCAGATGTAAGAACTGCTGTAACATAAGCAGGAGCTATGCAGGTTCAATTATGGGTCCTTCCTGCATTTACTGCTTTGAGTGGTGAGCTGCTTTTATTTGTTACTATTATAGAATAAAAACATACATTTGATTTAAGTCTGTAACAATAAAGGTTAGTGTTTTTTTTTTATTATTCAGTTTCTGTCTAAACTCATTGCTTTGTGTACTTTTCAGAAAACAGCCTGGGAGCTGTTTGTCACCCCCCCTCCCTGTGCTGCACAGACTTATTGAAAATATCTAATTTAAATTTTGACTCATGTATAATGCGTACCCCAATTTTTAGCAAACTAAATGAGTGAAAATTGCGTGCATTATATGCAAGGTTTTACAGTTGTAACATTTTCAGTTCTCACTTGTTTTGTTGTGGACTCACACACACCACAAGGTATCTTATTTTGTAGATTTGCACCGTGGTGACAGTCTGTGGCCAGTTGTCAACCTGTAACCTGTCAAATTACACTGGCTCTCAGAAGCAGTTTCTTATCTGCCAGAGACTCCATGACCTCTGGCTTAGCAAATATTGTTTCTAAATACTGTGAGCAGAACACTTCCTGGTGATGTCTGCAGAGCTCACTCTTTGAATCAGCTGCCACTGTCCTGCACAGTGCCTCCACCTCCATGTTGCCTGACACACAACATTAAAAAATGACCAATTACTGTTAAGGGATATAAATATTTAAAAAAATGAATCAGCTATAAATAGAACTGACTGAATATTTCCTAGAAAAGCTACAATTATGCTGCCAGGAATGTTCAGACATGAAAACAGGCAACCAAGAAAAAAGTTAAATTAGTAATGTGCTCACTGCCAGGTATGAGTCAGAAAGAGATTAAAGAATAGACTGAAACAAGGACCTGCAGCCAGTATGGCCTTTTAGTTTTGAAACTGTCTGTCCTTGCTCTAAAGGAATCATTTGTCAATACAATAATTAATTAATTGCTTGTATTTCATCTTAATAAAATAAAAACAGCTAACCAGACCAGACAGGAATTGCGCAGATGCAAAGGCTGACCCCTGTAATTTCTAACTGTTGAACTATTAAAATTATATTAGAAAAGAAATGAATGTATCACATCAACACTTCAAAAAAACAAACAAAAAAAAAAGGTGCTGTTCATTTGTCCAAAATACAGCCATGAATAACTTTTTTTATCTATTGGCTCCTTCTACATATAGGTAAGATTTAGAACATATGCATTCAGTGAATGTTTAAATTACGTGCAGATTGAAAAAGAGTCAAAGCACACATTCTTATACGTTTTGCTGGCTTTCATTCTAAAACACATAATTATCATAAAAAGATCACATGAAGAAAAAAGATTGAAAGTTTATCCTGTATGAGAAAAATGTAGTAACACGTCAGACAGCTAATTAGAACTTTGGAACAGTCTAGACAAGATCGAGCCATTCAGGTTTACAAAGCTCGCAAGTCCTATCCACTTAATTCCTCCAAAATAACATCAAGTCAAGTCTTGAAGGCCCCTAGAGTCTTACTGTCTATCACACAAGGCAATTTATTTCATTTGTCCATGATTCTCTGTGTGAAGAAAAACTGACCAAGGTTTTGTGAAATTTAACATGTTTCTGTTTCTCTGTGTTTTTGTTGAACCTATTTTAAAATATCTGTCTTGATCCACTGTACTAATTCTTTTAATACTTTAGACTCTTCAATCATCTCTCCTCTAAATCTCTTCTTGCTTAAACTGAAAAGTGTAGTCCTGGATTCAGCCTAGCTGCTCTTCTCAGCCTGGAGATCAAAACTACACACAGTACTTCAGGTGACGCCTCACCAGTGTGTTATAAAGCTTCAGCATAACCTCCTTGGACTTGTACTCCACCCATCAGAGTGATATATAACCTGACATTCTATTAGCCTTATTTATGGTTTCTGAACACTGTCTGGAAGTTGATAGTGTTGTGTCCACTGTGGCTCCTAAATCCTTCTCATAAGATGTACTTTAATTTTTCAGACCTTCCATTGTGTACTAAAACCTAACATTTTGTTTACATTTACTTACATTACATTTAATCTGCAACAAATCTACCAAGCCAGTATGCTGTCCAAGTCCTTCTGTAATGATTCACCATATTCCATAATAACTGCTAATCCACCAAGCTTGATATCATCTGTGAAATTAACCATCTTGTTACTGTATTCCAATCCAAATCATTTATATATTAAAAATAGCAGCAGCCCTAGCAGTGACCCTTGATGGACACCACTATTAACATCAGCCAATTCTGATCAGGTTCCTCGCTCCATCACCCTCCACTTTCTGTGTCTGAGCCAATTTTGCACTCATCTACAAAACAACACCCTTAATGCCCACTTCTTTTAGTTTGTTTCTCTCCTTGTAACAAATGAACATTAAACAAGATGCTGAGCTTCTGCAGAGCAAGAACCTGAGTAAGATGATATTTTTCATCCCAACAGACTAGTTATTTGCTTTAGAATTGTATGTGAGTACTGGAGTTAGCAAGAGTCGTCAGTTTAGTTAACATGATGTGAAAATGTCACTATGCTTACCAATGAGAGCAGACACCACAATGACTTATGTTATAAACGGGGCAATTTCTGAATATGCAACGCTATCGTAAGACAGCATTTTACTGTATATTTCCTGATTTGGTGGATTACTGAACTTCACACATCTTGTGAGCTTTCAGTATTTAGTCCAAGGATAAATGTCCCCAGAGTACATATTTAAATCTATGCATGTCTCTGTTAAAAGATCCATAGCAGACACACCGTTTTTTTCCACCACATGGGCTATTTCCTAAAGTGCAGGCCATATATGTACAACTGCAGGGGTCCATTAAAATGTGAAATGGAAAATTATACAGCTTGATAAAAATGAAACCATGCTAGCATACATGCAAGAGGTTTCAATTAGCTTAACCTGTACATTTCAATCAATGTTATATCTTTAAGAGAAGCCATTTCAGAGATACTGTGCGTTAAAATTATGTCCTTGTTTTCTGGTGTTTTCATTTACAGTTAAACTGATAATTTTTGTTATGTTAAAGCCAGAGTGTGTTCCCTGGCTTATAATTATTTTTCATTTTTGTGTCTTTATTTATTTAAAAGTATTATTGTGTTCATGAGAATTTCTTAAATGCTTTTAAATCTTTTTTGTTCTGCTCCTTTGGACTCACCAGTACAAGAAAACCCCCACATTTGATTTACCGTTTGACTCGTCTTGATGTCACACTTGCACATCAGAGGGTCACCCTCCAGGTTCCTCCCAGGTATGTAATTCTACGGCGGACCAAGAGGAAGCACTGCCTCAAATTGTGTCATTTTTCTTTGCCTCCACAATAGTGAGTAACTGACCAGTGAGGGTAATTAACTCCACCCCTTCTGGTCCCAGGACCATAAAAACTCAACTACCTGGAAGAAGGCGTCACTTGCTGACTGGAAACCTGAGAGGATGGAGTTCCTTCAGACCCTGAGCAAAGTGATAAAGGAAGCCTTGATAAGCACTGATTTTGTTAGCCAGTACACCAGCGGGTGGTAATTTTAGTTTGTATTTACACCATCGAGCCCTGTTTTAATTATAGCTTTATAAATATTTTCTGGGGCTTTAGTAATTTTTAAAAGGTTTGGATGTATTAAAAACACACTTTATTGTTTATTCGCTCTTGCATTTTGTTTTTTAAGGAGTCATTTTTTTTTTTTTTTGAAATAATTGTGACACCATTTTTTATTTTTGTAGGTTGTTTCCATTTTAGGTACTGGTTGCTGGGAAACGATTCTGTGTCATTAGGAAGTTCACAGGGAGTCACATTTTGGTCCTGCATTTCTCAAAAGAAGATTGAAAATGCTTTATAAAAGACTTTGGTGTGCATTTTAGTGATAATTTCTTTGGCTTCTCAACTTTTGTCTGGGCTTATTTCAACTTTGATTTATGACTTGCATTTTCATTTTGACAAAAGATAATTAGTCATTGTTTTTTTTCTCTCTTCTTGTTTCCTGTTTCATTTACAGTTTGGAAGTAAACGAGGAAAACTGGGTTGGCTCCCCAACATTTATTTTGTCTTTTGACCTATCCGTCCTTTGGACAACCACACAAGATATGGAAGACAACACGCTTTTTGGGGTTTTAGGCCATTTATGTACATTACTGTATTTTGTGTAGAAAATTACTCCCTTATGGTAAAGAGTAAACCAATAGGTGACTTCAAAAAAATTGATCAGAAATTGTGCTACATCAACTGACACCAGGGGTTCACCCCCTAAGGGTACAGGAAGGACAAATTGACTTCTTTCACAAAACTTTGAAAAAATGTGAATCAGTAATAATAGACATGTGAAGTATCATTTTATGCTATTTCAAAGTTGCTGATCATGAATATGATATTTTTGATATCTGATACTTTACTGATGGTCCTAGTCTGCTAAGAGGCACTTCCAGAGCCTTAAAAGTGACACATTTCAAACATAAGCTTGTGGGGTATCTTTGTAGACTATTTTAAGGTCTGTGATTACAATTATGAGGTTATTTTTGATTTTTGATCCTTTACTAGGTATCTAGCCCTCAAAGGAAATCTACCAGAGGGTGAAAAATGATCAATTTCTATTACAATTGAGACAGTTTACACTTTTAAATTGAAACACACATTTTAATATTTCACTCAACTATTAGTTTATTTTATACTTCCATCTTATGAAGTAAATTATTACGTTTCTTATGAACACCCTGAATCAATGCAGCTTATGCTAATTCAGACTTTTTTGTTTATTGCATTTATATTTATGTTTTACCATTGTTCTATTTTATGTGCATACAAACACATTTACACTGCTCAGACACACAACAACTGTAAAGAATAAAACCAAAGAAATGCAGCCTTGAAAGCCACTCATATAATAAGGTACTTTATTAGTAGTGTATTTTAAACAACTTATTCTGCACTTGTAAGGTGTATAGCTATATTACAGTGCTAGTCCCAGACACTTCGATGCTACCTACACATACAATAACTTATTTGAATTACAAAGCCCTGTGCCGCCATTCAGATCGTATTTTATTTATGCTGCTGAATCATATGTGAACAACCCTCCTCTTGGATAAATTGTCTTGTTTCAAGTCCTGGCCTAACTGGCACACTTACTATTTTCACTATCTTTATAGAGACTAAGATATACGAGCATCAGAGGTGCTCTCAATCACAGAGTCGTCAGGTAGAATCAGCATTTGTCTAGCTCTGCGTCATTCTTTGTTTCATCAGCTGAGGCTAGGAATCTGCACTGGCAATCGGAAGGTTGCCGGTTCGAATCCTGTAAATGGCAATAGGGACTCTGCTCTGTTGGGTCCTTAAGCAAGGCCCTTAACCTGCAATTGCTGAGTGCTTTGAGTAGCGAGAAAAGTGCTATATAAATGCAAAGAATTATTATTATTATTATTATTATTTTAGAGATCAGGAAATGGGCTTGGATTACCACAAAGTAAAGGGATCATCAAGAAAAGGACGTGAATTACAACAGAGTAAATGGATTGTCATTCATTTACACAGAGAGTCTGATAAGGTGCAGAGAGACTAATAAGGTGCATGCTCAAAAGCGTTTACCATCAAACAAGAAATGCTATTTTGATAGTGATGATTTTGCTGACAGTTTTTCCCAAAGAGTTTCCCATTGAATGAATGATTGTATTTCCTGGAGGGTTTGGATCGATGTGAAGATAAGTCAACACCTAAAATATTTTGTTTGCATTTACTCAAACATGAGTGGTGCAGTGGTTGCACTGCTGCCTCACAGTAAGAAGACTGGGGCTCTCGTCCAAGATACTCTGGTGTGGAGTTTGCATGTTCTCCTCGTGTCTGCATGGGTTTCCTCCCACAGTGCAAGTGCATTGGCAATACTAAATTGGCCATAGTGTGTGGCTTAGGTGGGTGGGTGTGTTTGTTTGGCTTGCGATGAACTGGTGCACTGTCCAAGGTTTCTTCCTGCCTTGTGCCCTTTGCTGGCTAGAATGGGCTCCAGCACCCTCTGTGACCCTTTTCGGACTAAGCAGGTTAGAAAATGACTGACTGATGACATTTACTCAAACATATACAGTATGTCTACATTTTTATAAATACTATACATGAGTACGATTCCAGGGACACTGTGCAAAGAAGAAGGAAGGGTCATGAATTACAATGAGCCATAAAATTTATTCCATGCCAAAAAACAGTAATTCAGTACGATATACAAATAAACTTATTTAGTATTACACAGCCACCACATAATTCTGGTATAAAATTGCACATTATTTATATATTTTATTGACATTGCTAACACAAACCATTGTATTCTTCACAATGAGATATGCAAAGCAAAGGACACAGAGCCAATGAAACAGAAGAACTGTGTGAGGGACTCAGCTCAATTATGTGGTGGGTCTCTGCAGATTCTTCACACTCAGGCGCACTCCATTCAGGTGTTTGTTGGAGTTTCAACCATCACTGGTCCCAGTACAAAGGCCACATCTGGGAGAAGGAAAAGTTTAAACTGCTGGCAGGAAACTGCTTGGCAATGTAAGGAATGTAATGTGTTACTTTGTCTCATTCTGGACAGGAACTGTTTTGATCAGTGGGACATGAAAATAATTTTCTGATTTTCTGATATAAGAAGTAAATGCATATAATTCATTGCCTTTCAGTGAAAATGTTATGTGATTTTAGAAATCATGCTGAATGCATGTTTTTAAACTTTTATTTTCCCAAAACTGTTGTATCATAAATGTTTAAGTCATGTTGGATAAAGTTGTTAGCCAAATAAGTAAATGTACATATAAATGTAAATGAATCTGTCAGTGCTGGAAGAACTGAAGATTTTAAAGCCATTTTTAAAGATTTTAAAGGAGGTTGACCAATGTTTGGCCATTTATACCACATGTTTAGCTAAACTATAATATATATAGACTCTTCTAGTCATTTTTGAAAGGTACAACTTATGAAAAAATGATATATTACACGTGGTGAAATTCCAGTTTCAAGCAATAAACTCTCAGACTTTCAAAACACTAAAAATAGCTTTGACCTTATAGGGTTACAACACCAAAAATTACTTACATATTACTCAATAAAGCACAAACAAATGTAAAGGAAGAGCAAATACAGCCATAAATCATGTTTCCTTTACCCAGTTTTCTAAAATAGTCAAGATCACCTAAAAAGCAAACAGAAAGGGGAAAACCATTTTGCATCTACTGCAGTACAGCTTATAGCTTGAGAGAGAGACAGAGAGAGCAAGTGCTAGGTCTCTTCATAGAAAACATTTAGAATCCCATTTCCCAATGCTTGGGCATTGAACTAACCAGCCACACACAAAACACAAGCAGCAAACAAGTGAACAATGCTCAAATAATAGTCCCCCTTTGACTTCCATACTTTAACTCAATGGAGAATGGAGAAGCTCAGGGGAAACCCTCCATTCCTCCCTGTGCACGGCTTCAGTCCTTAACTTCTGGACCATTATTTTACCATTTGGAGCATAACTTAAATGCAATTTATTTGCATCCATCCAATTAGGGTTTTGACTTTACCATACTACTGGAACTGTTTGCAATGTGAATGACACCAGATTCTTACAACTAACATTGCTTTTTGGCCATTGTTACAATAAGGCCTTCATATTTATTCATCAGAGCCCTTTTGAAATGCCTGAAAATCTACGGCAAATTATCTGAAAAATGTTAGTTATCACTAGAATTACGAAAGCTTACGAAAAAACTCCTAAATCCAGCCCACCTTAAATCCGCTTGCACTTCTCCGTCAGCATCTTTTGTCTTGTAAATGTGTCGATAAGCAAAAGCATCAAGCAGCCTGCTATCCCATCCTTCCACCACCACAGAAACAGCAAAAATCACTCCCCCAGCTCAAATCTTGTTTATCAGGGAGTTAAATAGTACCTAGATCTGTATAGGCTAAAAAAATATATCTTTATTTGGAGCATATATATTTTATGTGTGTTCCATGTCTACAAAGATCTGTAAAAATGTAGGATGACAGGAAAGCAAGAAATTTTAAACACATACCTAAAAAACCTTTTCCATGTTTTAGTACGAACAACAAAATTTAGACATGAAGTGTATAATGATTAATACCTATCTATCTATCTATCTATCTATCTATAATGTGTGAAGACTGAAGTCCAAATATCAAATAAGCACTTTCACAAAAGGTATAAATATAACAGAACAAGTGCTCTTTTATTCAAGACTATAACCGAAGAAAAAGAAATTGGGTTAGTGTGGTTCGTTGTAGTACTGAAGTAAGAACCTCTGACTCCTATTCAAAGGGTCACCAGTTTGAGCCTCCCTGCATCTCAAAATAAGCGTTTTGATAGTGAGCTGCTCTTATTGTTACTATTATACAATAAAAACATACATTTGATTTGAGTCTGTAACAGCTGGAGTAAATGTATGGTCCTTGTAAACTTTTTTTTCAGTTTTATTCTCTCAGTCGCGTTCACGCTCACCCTGACACTGTTAATTTTCAAATAAAGACGTACTATAACAGAGCATAAAGTCACTAGACTGCAGAGCTTTCTGTGTTTGATCGACACGGGCATGCTCACAAAGCACATGTGCACTGAGTGAGGTACTACCTAACTCCCTGATAAACCAGACTTGAGCTGGGAGAGGTTTTTGCACTTTCTGCGGCGGTGGGAGGATGGGATATTAGGCTGCTTAGGCTTATCGACACATTTACAAGACAAAAGATGCTAATGGAGAGGTGTGAGCAGATTTAAGGTGGGCCGGATTTGCAAGTTTTTTCGTAAGCTTTGATAATTCTAGTGACTGTACTCCTGTTTGCATGGAATAGGTTGCCAATATCTGGAGGTTTCCATGCTTGGTCAACTTCTATTCATGTTGCCTGCAGAATACCAGATTTGCCACCTTATTGTGTGTATGTATGACGATGGCACCTAACATTAAAATATCACTCTACACAAATCTTAGACAAGCTCACTTCCTGCCTCATTAGCATCCATAGAGGAGAATATGCATTCTGCCTGCAGCTAAACACTAACAATATTGTCCTGTTTCTTTCAGAATCTCTGGCTCATTGTGATTTTTGAAGGCCACATCTACAGTACAATCCAAGTTTAATTACTTTATGTACAACACATTTTTACACTACACAGCATAAAACCTTTTCAATGACTTTGGCTCTTTGTCATATACTAAATCATATATTCTTAAACTATGGGTAGCATGTTGTATAAATTTTGTTCACAGAGGTTAATGATTCACAAAAGATCATAATAGAAACGGGTATGCAGAGTGTCTTGCAATTGGTTGCCATGGGCAGTTGAAGCAAATGCTGTTGATCGCTATGATCTACATCAGCAATGTTCCAAGGGCCACAACCAGTTCCCCCTCAGGTTAATGTTTGGGAGCTATTTGTCCAAGGTGACTGATGACGATCAGTGACAATTTTCCAAGTGTGAGCGGCAACCATGATGACAACTGGTGGAAATTTAGGGTCTTAAAAACACAAAAATGGAAAACTTTGGGTCAAGAGAAAAAACACTGTCCTAAATCATCATTAAAGTCATGCTACTGACTCAGACATCTGTAAATTCTGTAAAAAAAATAATGCACATGTAGCTTTAGTGCCTACCTATAATTGCTTATCCACTGTCATCTAAGACTAGGCCACTTACAATTTCAAAGTACAGTGGAACCTCGGTTCACGAACATCTCGGCACACGTACAACTCGATTTACGACCAAAAAGTTTGCCAAGCTTTTGCCTCGGTTCACAGCCACACACTCAGTATATGAACAAGCCAGTTTCCCTTTAGGTATATACATGTTCAATCTCTC
The DNA here is from genome assembly GCA_026402145.1 of Polypterus bichir lapradei. Taxonomy (NCBI): domain Eukaryota; kingdom Metazoa; phylum Chordata; class Cladistia; order Polypteriformes; family Polypteridae; genus Polypterus; species Polypterus bichir. The sequence continues at coordinate 44,295,639 of JANRMT010062807.1, forward strand.
CCTGTGCAGCGAGCGAGAGAGCAAGAGAGAGAGAACGCGAGAGACACACACACACACACACAGAGGCGCGCGAGACAGAGGCACACACACACACAGGAGCGCGAGACAGAGGCACACACACACACACAGGCGCGCGAGACAGAGGCATACACACACAGGCGTCCAGGCTCGTGAAAGAGACACAGGTACACACGAAAGAGAGAGAGAGCGAGCAAGCGAGAGAGGGAAGCCTGGACGCATAAGGTAGAAAAGGCTTGTTTTTGTTTTCAGTTCTGTTTACAGCGATCGGTTCATAGCGTGCATTGTTGCAATGTTACTTTTCTTGGTGGTTTATTAAATTACGGATTTTTCAAATGTTCATTTTTTTTCCCTGTGCTTAAAACTCATTAAAAAAAAGTGTTTTTAGCGAGCGGTTCCTAGCACTATAGCGCAAACTATTGCAGTGTTAGTTTTCTCTGTTGTTCAAGGTTTTCTCAGTGTTATTCAATGTTTTTACATTTAATTTACTATTACGCTGTGCATTCTATGGTTTAATTAACTATATTTGTGCTTAAAAACTAAAAAAATATATATTTACATACAGTTCGTACAGTCTGAAACGGATTAATTATATTTACATACAATCCTATGGTGGAAATTGCTTTGGTTCACGACCAAATCGGTTTATGACCAGAGTTTTGGAACGAATTATGGTTGTGAACAGAGGTTCCACTGTATCATTATGCGAGTTTCTCTCTTAGAGTGCTCCTTATGCTTGTCCAACATTTTTACTCCTTAATTCTGGATCAATAATGTCTTTGTTTTCTTCAGTTTCTAACCCTTTTTTATATCTACATTTTGGATCCTGATAGCATTGCACTCAGTTCAGTATTTACTGTATTTATTAGTTTACTTATCTTCAGCTATTGTGGTAAGGAGAGGGCATTGCAGCACCCCAAACACCAGACACAACCACCACAAAACAAGTCCAGGTACAATAAAAAGGTTCATTACCACAAAATACCTTACAAAAGGTTTTGCAATTAAAAACAATACTCATTTTCTTCTCCTTCTGCTCCTCCAGGCGGCCTTCATCCTCTTCCACCAAACTCTGACTCACCTAGATGAGGTCGAGCAGCTTCTTTTATCTTGGACCCAGGAGTATTTCTGGTGCTAGGGTGCAACCCATTGAAAATACTTAAGGGTCAGATGGATGCCCCTTCAAAATAGGGATCAGCACCACTGGCAACACCCATGGGTATCAATACAGGTAACGTCGCCAAGGGATGCTATCACCTAGTATTTTGGGGGAACCTTGTATTCCAGATAGGTTGTTTCTTTCATCACACTGGCCTCCCAGCATGGTATTTACCCTTGCCTCATCACAACTGGGAGGCTCGCCCATATGTGCCATCCATCACAATATTTACCTGCTCTTTGTAGGTGATTTATTTTGTATTCGGTGACATAGTAGTTTACACTGCTGCCTTACAGTTCTGTCCAGTGTCTTGTTTCAAATTCTGCATAAGGTCAGTGTCATAATGTCATTAGGGCTTCATCTTTGACTCTTCCCATTTTTGTTGTGTCCCAGTTCTCCTTACCCTTTAAGGCAAAGTGATTTCAGCTTAGTCTGGAGCCAAATAGGGTAGGGTCTCCAGTTGGTCTTCGGTCCTCAAGTGTTACAGCTTATAGACCTGCAGTCAGCTGTGGGAACAAAAAGGACTCCTTAATGCTCTTGTTCTTGACCATGGCCTTTCACATCGTCACCATTTTGCTTTGAACTGGTCTCAGTTTATTTCAAAACTATTTATCTAGTAAAATATTTTGGTTTTGATTTCTTAGTTTTGATTTAATTCTTACCGTTTCATTCTGATTTTCCTCATCTGGATTTTGCATAGCAGTTCTTTGTCTTCTCAGTTTAAAATACTCCTATTTGGTTTCATTTTAGGGATTTTCAAATTTTCTATGCGCTTCGAGTAAGAGTTTTGGGTTTATTATGATTTAAACTGCTAAGTTAAGCTTTATTTTCACATTCTTGAGCTATCCATCCATCCATCCATTATCCAACCTGCTATATCCTAACTACAGGGTCACGGGGGTATGCTGGAGCCAATCCCAGCCAACACAGGGTGCAAGGCAAGAAATAAACCCCAGGCAGGGCACCAGCCCACCGCAGCATTCTTGATCTATTTATTCTTAATTATTCTTTGTGTTCATTACTTTATTTGAATATCTATGTATAATTTGTGTCTTTAGATCTCGCTGTTTATTAATTAATTTGTTTCTTCTTGTTTCTTAATTTTCTTGTGAAAATTACGATTTTCAACTAACTTACTTAAAAAATATTTTAGTTTTAAAATTTTGTCAAGACTTTGTACAAAATGTTTGGCTCATGTTTCAGCTTTATGGTTTCTCTCATCCTCTGTAAATATTTTTGGACTTTTATTGCATTTTGAAATTTTGATATGTGCTCCCCATTTTTGGGTTTGTGTAGGCTGAAGCCTGAAGGTAGTTAGGGGTTGGGTGCCGAGTGGTGAAGCTACATCTAGACAGGCCGGTGAAGGCACTGGCCTGCTTGCAGAGGTTTTAGGAGGCCTTACATGCTTTTTTGCCATGTTTGTGACTCCTCTTCATAACATCCTCCTTTCTGTAGGACTTTTCTTAAAGTTACTTGGCTCTTCCTCTCACAACACCAAAATGTGTGTTAAGGTAATTAAAGATCCCAAATCATGTAAGCAGGTCTTCTGGTGGATGTTCACTCTATAGGCTTGTGACTTGTGCCCAGTGTTACCAAACGTTCTAGCCACATGTGACCCTCAATTAGATTAATGTGATTTGACAATACTATACTTAGGTATGGGGTGGCTACCAACCATAGGAGACCAGGGTTCACGTCAAATTGTTGAATGGAATTTGCATTGCTAAATTGGAACGTGTGGGTAATTACCTTGAGATGGACTAGCTTTCTGTCCTTGTCTTGTGCCCTACCCTGGCTGGGATAGGTCCCAGCTTCCCTGAAATCCTGCAGATTTTATTTTGTATTAGTCTCAGTTGTAATAATTATTTTAGTATGCCATGCTAGGTGCCTTCAAAAGGTTTTGACTGCTCATTTTTCAGTTACCACTACTAATTGTTTTTTGTCCGGGCATTATGAACTCATCTCCATAAACTCTTACTAACTCTTAAATCAAAGATGGCTTCTTGGAATGTCTTTCGGATGCCTTTGGTGCTTTATTAAGACCTATATATAGACTCACTTTATTGTATGGCATCCCATTTTCATGAATAAGTAACAAAAAGTAAACCCTATAAGGTTTCTTAGCCATGAGAAGCAAATACTCAGTGAGGTCAGAAACACATTTAATTTATACTTCTATAAGCCAGGAGGAAGGCTTCAGGTATCAAGTGAACTCTGAAAAAGGAGTTTCTTAATAAGTCTGGGGAGCTCTCCCTTTAAAGTCTTCTGCTTACAGAAAGCCTTCAGGGAAGGTTATTCTGTCCCAGAGAAGCTGATTTGTCTACCTGCTACCATTTGACAAATCTCCAGACATGACGTATGTCATCTCAAGGCTGTCAGTATTGCAAGATCCAATCCCAAATTCCCTAGATATTATGGTCAGGAGCATTTTTAACTCAGCAAGTAATCTGAGCAACTTTTTTTCTTTTGTAGTGAACTGCTGACTTTTCTCTATTGTGAATTACTACTTTCTATCTTTAAGCATTGGAGCTTAATTCTTATGAGGTACACTCAATCAATAATGCTTCCAGAAATTCCCAGTCAGAAACAACTTTAAAATTTCAAATGAAGATGTCGCAAGATCCACTAGCAGAATTAGTCTTTTTGAGGCCTGAGGCACAAAGCCAAATTGAAACCCCTTTAGCCACAAAGGAAATTTGTTATTAAAAAGAACTGAAAAATAGAAATAGTTTATTTATTCATTTCACAGTGGAATGTGGTTTGCCATTTTATAAAAAAACAGAAGAGACAAAAAATATTACCAGCAACTAAAATCACATAATCAATTTTCATGTTTCAAGAGACCTTTATTGGTAGAACATTTTTCATGTTTTATGAATTATATGGCCAATGACTTATATTGTGTTTCACTAGAAATACACACTAGAGAAAAATGTATTGCTTAATCTGCACATTATTATTTATTTTAATTTTGATATAATTTGTTGATCACTGAGGGGAAATTGTCTCTTCACATGACATTTCAGGGTTAGAGCACAGGGTCAGCCAATATACAGAACCCATGGAGCAATTTTCAGGTTTAGGGCCTTGCTCAAGGGCCCAGCTAAATAGGATCCCTTCTGTGGGACTTCAGCCAGCAACTTTCCAAAAAAAACGAAGGTACCTAGTCACAAAGCCACCGCTTTGAAGAATGAAGTACCATAATGCATGCAAATTAAAAATAATAAAATAAAAAAGCGGAAAATATAAAAAACCTGTACCTAGTTTGAACAATTAAATAAAAAATATATACATAACAGAACATTGTCAATGTACATCCAACTCAAAGGGGCAGGGGGCCATGATCTATCCTGTCAACTGTGTGTGGAAGGCAGTACACAACCCTGAACAGGCTGCCAGTCCATTACTGTGTCCACTCATACACACATCATACACATTATGAGAAAACACATAGTCACGGGTGTAATATGCATACCAAATAATGGATCCCAGTATAAGATTTAAGCATCCTAAACAAGATTAATTCATGGATTGTAGCTAATGTGGCCCTGACTTGGATTAAACAAGTTAGATACCACATAAATAATCCTCATTTACATTTAGAGTAATCAGTCTCTGACCCTTAAAAACAAAGTAAAGACACAAAGACATCACCTAATAATTTCCAGTATTGCCTTGCAAGACATCAGACCATTACATTTTTAACAAAAACAAAATTTGTTGTGCAAGTAAATACTGGTGAAGCATTCTGTCACCATTTTTTGCCACAGCAATCAGGTCTCTTTCTGACCTTAAGAGGATGTTATTCTACTGTATGCTACTCCCTTTATGGAGTATGTCCATCCATCCATCCATCCACTTTCCAACCCGTTGAATCCAAACATAGGGGTCTGCTGGAGCCAATCCCAGCCAACACAATCCCAGCCAATCCCGAGTGGGGCGCCAACCCACCGCAAGACACACACATCCACACCAGGGACAATTTACAATTGCCAATCCACCTGACCTGCATGTCTTTGGACTGTGGGAGGAAACCGGAGTACCCGGAGGAAACCCACACAGACACCATGAAAACTCCACACAGGGAGGACCCGGGAAGCAAACCCAGGTCTCCTAACTGCGAGGCAGCAGCGCTACCACTGCGCCACCATGCCGCCCTTATGGAGTATGTGTTGCCATTATTTGTATACTATATGCCCATTCGTGTTCTATGCTGGTGGACGTGCTTATTCCATTTATAATGTTTAAAAATATTTTTGTATAGTTTTACACCTAATGTTTTTTGGCACCCACTGAAATTAAACTGCAGATATAGGAAACATTACTGGTGCAGAACAGTGGCGTAGTGGTGCCCCTGACAGCCGGGTCAGAATTTGTATAATTTTCCTGTGTTAGTTCAATTATTGTGGATTTCTTGCATATCATAAACACATGCATATTTCACAGACTCTGAATTGCCCAGTATGAGTAAGTGACTGCGGTTGATTGTATACAGATTGTGTAACCCAAACTGATTGTAGTTCCACTAAAGCCTGGTTATCACCTTGTCCCTTACTCTGCTCTAACTCCCCACCACATGAGCACCACTAGGAACAGTCCTGTCTCTTTATCTCTGCACTTTGTACACCTCAGACTATAAATATAACAACAGGTTATATTTATGTCACTTGTAGAAATTCTCAGATGACTCTGCAAATATGGAGTGTATTGATAAGGGGGATGAGACAGAGTATAGGATTCATGTGGATAAGTTTATTTCTTAGTGCTGAAAGAATTGTCTGCAACTAAACATCAGCAAAATGAAAGAACTGGTTATTGACTTTCGTGGGACCAATGAGCCTCTATGTCTGGTTACTATTTTGGGAATGGATGTAGAGACTGTCCACTCCAGAAGTACTTGGGCGCTTGGACTGGTCTCGGCACACAGAGGAACTATACAAGAAAGGGCAAAGCAGGCTCTTTTTCCTTAGCACACTGCGTTCCTTTAATGTAGGAAGTTACATCCTTCATATCTTCTATAACTTTGTGATGGCCAATGCGATCTTCTATGTTGTGGTGTGCTGGGCTGGCAACATCAACTCAAGAGAGGCCCACTGAATCAACATAATAATTAAAGGGTTAGACTCAACTCAGTTATAGGATGCACTCTGGAACCCTGGAATGCACTCTGGAAGTAGTACAGAAGGAAATAAAACTGAGTGCGATTATGAACAATGCTGCACATTCTCTCTCTGAAACACTAATACTGGGGACTTTCAGTGAATGATTATTTTCAGCAGAAGTATGTCAAGAAATGCAAAGTGGGCTAATTTATACAATACACCCGCATAATGCTTTTCTGTGACTGTGACCGCCAAGACAGAGGTTTTCTTTCTTTTTAGTTTTTCTGGTGTTTGTTCAGACTATAGTGTGTATGTGTATTCTATCTATCTATCTATCTATTTAAAGAGCTTCTGTAAAAAAGCTAATATCCTCCTGGTATCAAATAAAGTTCTACCTAACCCATAAAATAGAAAATATTGGAGAAAATATATTAATGGAATTTAAGGGAACAATTACACTACCAATTGAAATTATTCACCCTATTGGACTTTTTCAGATTTTTTTGTTATATAACATTGGATCGCAATAGATTTCATTTGACATTTTTGGTCCTGATCAGCAGAAAAAACAATTTAAATGTCAAAGATAAAACAAACCTTTTCAAATATATTGCACAAAATAATTGTTCCATCATAAATTCACCCCATTCAGGTCAGCATTTAGTAGATGCATTGTCATCAGCCACGACAGCCTTGAGTTAGTGTGCGCACGTCTGTATTGACTTTGCACATCTGGACTTTTGTCTTTTTAAAACTGCTCAAGTTCTGTCAGGTTGCATAGAGACTGCAAGTGAATAACCTTTTTCAAGTCCAGCTGCTAATTCTCAATGGGATTGAGATCTAAACTCTGACTCAGTCACTCCATATTGCTGTTCTGCTGCAAAACAGATCTTTTCCAAGGGCTCAGGTTTCTTGTAGTTTGATCAGGTTTTCCTCTATGATTTCTCTGTATATGTCTGCATTTTTTACTCTCCACTCTCCATTGCCTACTTTTCAAACATGGTGCTTATTCTGAGAACCAAACGGTAGTATCATCAATTTTGGTCTCTTCAGACCATAAAGCCTTATTTAAGTTGAATTTACAGTCACTCTTGTGCCTTCTGGCAACTTGTAGCTAATATGTCATGTGCATTATTTTATTAGTGCCTTTTTAATTTCCACTCTCCCATAAATCACCTCAACTCCTATAGAGCTCTCATAAATCTTTTGGTGGGTTCCCCCACTAGTCTTTTTCCTGAACGATCCCTCAAGTGTTTGTATATGGCCTTTATATGGTAAATCTTTGCAGATTTACAGCTGTGCTATACCTTTTCCATTTCTTAAAGATTGATTTAACTGGATATTCAGTGACTTGGATATTTTGTTGTGCTCATATCCTGATTTATCCTTTACAATCCCCTTTTCACTCTGTGTGTTCCTTTGTCCTCATTGTGTAGGTTAGGCAACAGTACTGACTCACCTCAGGTTGGACCTTCCAGATGAGGTGCATTTATACAACATTTAATTGGAACCCTTTGACTACAGACAGGTGAACTACATTGAAGTAATGATGTGACTTCTAAAACCAAAAGGCTGCACCAGAGATGATTTAGGTGTGTCATATTAAGGGATTGAACATTATGTGGTCATGTAATTTGTGTTTTGTATTTTTAAATTGTACCTCTGAACTAATATCTCAGATAAGGAATATAAGCCAATCCTTTGTTACATATAACCTTCCTCAGTCTATACAAAGTTAGATAATTCAGTTAAAGATCCCTTTGTATGGATTTGTTTGCACTTTGACATTAAAGAATCTCTTCCTGTTGATCAGTATCAAAATAAGCCAAATTCAACACCCCCTATAATTGAATTTTATATAGCAAGAAAATGTAAAAACATCCAATTGTACTTCACATTTTGAAAATTATGTCATGAAAATATAACAGTCAATGTGGAGGTGTCCTTAGGGCCTTTGTTGTTTGTGTAGCCAGTGTTTATGACAATGTAAAGAATAGCAAAGCAAAAACCATTATTCAGTAAGAAAAACACATAGGTACAAAGATTTACCTGGCATTACCTTGTAAATATTTGTACTTTGTGACTATGAAAGCAACTAAAATGTAATCAAATGATGCCTGATTGGTTAGCCTACAAAAGGGAATCCTGTATCCCATACACCAATGAGTCCCTACTATTAGTCACTACTCTGAGAGTAGATATAAAGGTGGTAAACTGCTAAAAGTATTTAAGGGTCTACAGTAATGATAAAGTGGGCTGGTCCAGTATAACACCAATGGACTATATAAGAAAGCGAAGAGCAGACTCTTTTTTTTTTTAAGAGACAGTGTTTCATTAATGTGGATTGTGACATCCTTTAGATTTTTCTCTGTGATGACCAGCATTATTTTCTATGCCTCCCCTAATGTGAGATGCACAGAATCAACAAGCTGATTAAGAAAGCAGGCTCAGTTATGGAATACACTCTTGAACCACAGTAGATAGCAGTGATGCAGGTAGCAGAACAAAATGAGCACCAAAAAGTACAATGCTACACATCCTATGACAGACAACCATTGAATATTTTACCCAACAAATTTTTCAGCGTAAGTGTAAACAATGTTCTTGTCATTAGTAGTGATGAGCGAACTCCATGGTATTCACTTCACCTCGAGTTCAGAGAAATGACAGAAGTGTTCGTGAAGTCAACAGAGAAGGACTAACTGAACTAGATTTGACTGGATTATGGTACAGTCATCTTTAATGTGTCCCAGAGGGCTAGGGAAATGTCTGCCAACTATACTAGAAGGCTATCTAAACTGTTTGTGCTGATGCTTTGCAGTTTTCCTTCTGTTAAAAAGATAGAAATGTCTTGTTAGTAGTAAATCTTTCATTGTTAGTATTATTTCATAGAATCTCCTGTGTTTGGAGATTTGTAAGGCTCCTTCAAGGTTTGTTTTTTATCTCCATGTGGCTAACTTTGCATATATAGGGCACACATCTCCTTGTCTCATGTTGACATGGAAGTCAAACATCTACCTGCACATTTGGCGACAATCAGAGATACATAACTCGTTATTTATAATGTATAAGTTTCATAAAAATAAAATTCTGAGAACCTGCATTAATTACTTTTTTGTTCTACCACTACCTAAGTCCCACAGAGGCTGTAATGCAAATGATCAGCATTATATACTCCATCCAATGTTGGCTGTTACAGCTCGAGGAGATATGGTGCTGGCCTCACAAAGCATTATGGGGCACTGGGGAAAAAGGTTCTCCTAAACTGCCCAAATTAACAGTAAATAATTTGACGAACAAGAGTGAATGCGAATGTAGCCAATTCACTTTAGTGAAAATCTCAGAGCAACACTAGTCAGAATTTTTTTTCATCTTTGTTTTGTAAATACTGTATTTGATGGGGTTTCTTATTGTTGGTGGTTGTGATATTTGTTGTAAAGTTTCTTGAGGTTCTGTAAAATTTTAACTTTCTACTTGGAACAAATAAAGTACTATCTATCTATCTAGAATAATACTACTTGATAAACTACATGTAAAAAGTACAAATATGAGTAATAGTAGAAGTAGTACTTTGTCATAATAGAATGTCATTTTCAGGTGTGTATAACAACTTGATCAAAATTCATAAGGTGAACTTCAAACATTTTGAGATCAGACAGGCTAATTCAATTTCCCTGTTTGTTTGCAGTACCCCTCAGTTAAATGATTTTCACACATTAACTAATATAACCCTTCCTGGAAAGCACAGATTACCTTTGAGTGTGAAATCAATCAGTAAAACTCTTTTGCTATTAATTATTTGACTGAACAGAATTCCGTTTTCACTTAACTTTCACCTTGCAGGTATTTTACAAACGACACAACAAATCAAACTGAAGAATGAGTTAAGATCTTACTTATTTTTACTGTGAAGATTTCCAGGAAAAAAATTTTAAGTGAAGTGAAAAATTCTCCAGATAATTTCTTTGCAATTAAAAATAATTAAGTAAATGAGTGGAGCACAGGTAAAGTTGCATACAATCATTTGTTCTATTTGTAGGAACAAGGATAACTTGTGTGTGATGACTAGGTTAATTAATTATCACTTTTACCTTCAACGGTGCTGGTAATTAATTAAAACATTCAACAAGACACTACTCAAGGGACTCAAAATTAAATGTAGGTTGAATGCGGGACCTCAGTTTCGTTTCCTGGCAGGGATGCCAGAAATGTGAAGATATCTGTACAATTTATAAATGAAGTCCATAAATCGATGGAGGTCTAAATGAACACTTTTGCTTTCTCTGCTGGAGTTTGGATGTGGCCGAAGAATTACTTTCACAAATAACCCAGACACGCTTATTGAAATAAACAAAACAATGCAATTTATTTACAGCTTAAGGATAATAGAAGATGGATGTATGACAGTATATATATATACTAATAAAAGGCAAAGCCCTCACTCACTGACTGACTGACTGACTGACTGACTCATCACTAATTCTCCAACTTCCCATGTAGGTAGAAAGCTGAAATTTGGCAGGCTTATTCCTTACAGCTTACTTACAAAAGTTAAGCAGGTTTCATTTCGAAATTCTACACGTAACGGTCATAACGGTCGATAACAGATGACAACGTCCGCCATGTTGAACTTTCTTATTTATGGCCCCATCTTCACGAAATTTGGTAGGTGGCTTCCCTGCGCTAACCAAAACCGATGTACTTACTTATTTCGGTGGTATGACGCCATATTGAATTTTCCAAACGTCACTAATTCTCCAACTTCCCGTGTAGGTAGAAGGCTGAAATTTGGCAGGCCCATTCCTTACAGCTTACTTACAAAAGTTAAGCAGGTTTCATTTTGAAATTCTACGCGTAATGGTCATAACGGTCAACAACGTCCGCCATGTTGAACTTTCTTATTTACGGCCCCATCTTCTCAAAATTTGGTAGGCGGCTTCCCTGAGCTAACCAAAACCAATGTACATACTTATTTCGGTGGTATGATGCCACTGTCGACCGCCATATTGAACTTTTCAACAGTCTTTGTTACTTATGGGCCCATCTTCAAGAAATTTGGTACCCCATCCCAACGCCTCCCACGTTGTTGGCTGCCTGCCTATATAAGACCATCTGTCGCTCAGGTCTCTACATTCCCTTCCTTGCTTCGCCACGGGATTCACGTCTCCCTACTGATAACTACAGCCTTTTTGTTTAATCCACGGCTTCTCCGCTGTTTTTTTGTTGTTTATTACAATTATAGTTATTGTATAGGTATTTTACACTTACTTTACATTGCTCAGGTACCCATTTCCTTTATCATTCGACCATTACCATGTCTATCGAGATGATCACTATCGATCAAAGAACTGTCACTTACTGAGTGGTTTCCATGCCCGGAGATAGCACCTACCTTTTCCATTCTCTTTGTTACATATTGCACGGCCATATCAGGCTCACTCTTGATATCCGAAGGAACATTCTGTCTTATGTATTGAATGACTGGGACAGGTTCAAGGTGTGGACTGATGACGGTACAGGAGATAATTATATTACACAGGAGCACTATAAGAGTGAAATGCTTAAGCCCTTCACCTATGGTTCTGCATGTGAGTTAATGGCTGCCGCTGAATTGTTCGGTTGCCGCTTTCAAGTGTACGGAAATGGCCAAATATTTTACACCTTTCGACAACCGCCAATGCCTCTTAAACATCTTAGATTCACAGGTGACGATTTCAGTAGTGGACACTTTGATGTTTATGAATGTTTAAACTCTCAAAAGCTGGATGTGATTTTATCGATGAAACCGGTTGTGTGCTTACAACGCTTGACAGATGACAAATGTCACTTCAACACAACAAATCCTGCAAATACTGTCGTAATGGAAACAAACCATGAAACTCAAACCGATTATGACAGCAGCAATCCAAGCTGTGAGATTTGAGACAAGATTACTGTTCACATGGCCAACTGTAAGTTACATGCTCAAGAGTAAGCTCAGCGCACAGCTTGGTCATGTTACAAACGTTTCAGTTGCAGTGACCCTAGTACCATGATACATTAACTGTCTTTGTTTCATCTATTAAATTATAATAATTCTTAGAATCAAAGTAGTACTTATGGTTGTTTCTTTTCTTCCTTCCCTTCTTTCTCCAAACATGTGGAGGAATCTTCACCGTGCTGTTTTTCTTTGTTCAGGAGCTTGTCACCTTCTTTGCCTTTAGCCAGTGGTACTACAGTTTCTCTTTGAAGGTTTTACCTACACATTGTCCTTGGTTACTTGCAAAGTCATGCCTGGTGGGTCAACTGGTGATCAGTCAGCTCCTATTGTTAGCAAGGCGAACTTGTGGTTTACTTATGGTCACTCTCTCTCGCTCATGCACTTGCTGTCCTTCAGCACAGTTGAAAAATGACAGACTCATTCAAACTTACAGACAAGTATTCCAACCTTCCAGTCCAGCACAGTTGCCCCCTGGAGTTAAGGAATTGCTTTAGCCTCACCACACCAAATTAGCTATGGGTTCTGGCTACAATCAGCCAATGTTGGCCAGGTTGATTTGTAGCTTGATGAGAAATAGTGGTTAGTTAGTGTGTACTTGATGTTTTTAACACAAGAATCCCTGAAGCCTACAAAAAAATGTGTAATCCCAACCCACCTCAAATCCCTTCATACCTCTCCTTCAGCGTCTTTTGTTTTGTAAATGTGTCAATCAGCACACAAGCAGCAAGCTGTTCCATTCCCAATTGACGGAGCTCAAATCAGGCAAAAAGGCCTCCCAGCTTAAGCCAAGGCTCCTTATCTGGGTGTGAGGTGTCCAGAGTTGTATAGGGTAAATAATACAGTATATCGTTATTTGGAACACATGCATTTCACGTGTTCCGTGTTTACAAAGATCTGGGTAAGTGTAGGATGAAAAGAAATGTGAGGCAAGAATTTTTGGATACTTGTAAAAGTTGGCGCTTATTTTTTTCATTATTCAGTTTTATTCTCTCAGTGACATTCATGTGGTACAATGAACGTACCTCTCCCTCTCTGAGTTGATGGCATTTATCTCCATTCTTTTCACAAGAGCAGCAATGACCACAGTTGGTACTGTGATTGATGTCTTCTCAAAACTATTTGTTGTGCTGACAATCAAAGATATGATGCCCCATGACCGCTATCAGTATGAACAAAAACAGAACCGTACCAAAAGACAGCTTCTTCTCAGCACTTTTGCTAGCTAATAGACTGCTGCACCATGACACAACTCTGCTTGGCACCATAAAGTAAAATGGGACTTCCACCTGAAGCTAAAATCACTTTAGTATGTGAGCAATTCACCACGCTATGTTTATGTCTGGCAGTGTCATGCTGACTGTGTATGCGCCCAAAAAGAAGAAGCCTTTGATTTCAGTCTGTAACCGCCGGTGTAAAGTTTTGCTACTTGTAAAAGATATCGCTGAAAGGGTGTAAGCAGACACACAAATGCTGGTGAATCATATCTGCTTGGTATCATGTTGTGACTTGAATTTTTTGTTATTCAGTATCATTCTTGAATAAAAGCACACTTGTTTTGTTATACTTTTGATAAAGTGTTTATTTTATATTCTAGTAACCACTTGAATGAAATCAAATCATTCTCTGCCTCTCTAGAGCATACACACACACATTCATACATGAAAATGACACTATTTGAAAATGTTATGCCATTTGAACATGAATTGTCATTTCAGCGTGTTTTTTTTTTCACTGACTATGACTCTGACCACTGACTCTATAAGC
>JANRMT010062807.1:44309671-44356796 GCA_026402145.1 Polypterus bichir lapradei
CTCAGTGTTTATCTTGGAGTGAAGCACCTGGAGTTGTAGACATACAAATAATATATCGTCATTTGGAATATGTACATTTTATGTGTGTTCCATGTCTACAACAATCTATGTATAAAGTATCTATCTATCTATCTATCTATCTATCTATCTATCTATCTATCTATCTATCTATCTATCTAAACACATCGTTAAAACAGAAATGTTTTTTCATGTTTTAGTAATAATTGACAAAATGTCGCACTCTATGCAACTATAAGTAAGTACTATTTTTGTAATAAAGTACAAGTGCCATTCCAGTACATGTGCCATGCTACTTCTTATTCAGTAAAAGATCCCAGTAGTCCCATTGGAAAAAGACTTTCTGAGACTAAGGTCATAAAGCTTATGAAACCGTTTCTGGTCAAAGGCAGAACCATAACAACAGGAGCTTCCACCTGCGGCTAAAGTCACTTCAGTACACATGTACTCTGTGAGCATGCCCGTGTCGATCAAACACAGGAAGCTCTGCAGTCTACGTGTGACTTTATTCTGTAGGAAGATAAGTAAGTAAATCAAGGTAAATAACATTCAATCTGGGTTTTATATAAGTAACATATACATATTTTTAATGTAAAAACCATCACAAAAAATAATCACAAACGGGACTTTGCACAATATGTTGGGAAGCTCTGTAAACCCTGCTTTTTTTCTTTGAAGGACATGTGCGAGGCAGACTGATTGGCAGGATGACGCCTGACCTGTTGCTGCATCCAAACAGTGCCTTTATGCCTGGTGTGCTGCGTTGTTCGTATATGTGAGTGGACATTTCTTGCGGAGAGGACTTCTGTTCTTTTTCTCTGATGTAGAACCCTAGTCCTCATCTGAGTTAACCTCTGCTATAGCACGTCTTTATGTGAAAACAGCAGTGTCAGATCGGGGTGAGCGTGAACATGACTGAGAGAATAAAACTGAATAAAAAAAAAAAATGCTAACCTTTACAAGTACAATAAATTTACACCGGCTGTTACAGACTCAAATCAAATGTAGTTTTTATTCTATGATAATAATAATAATAATAATAATAATTAATTTTATTTATAGGGCACTTTACATTAGCAGTAAATCTCAAAGTGCTACATAAAAAGTTTAAACAAAGGCAAAGCAAGATAAAAACAGAGATAAAACAACAAGTTTAGCATTTTTGTTAATATGCTTTCCGAAATAGGAAAGTCTTTAGCTGTTTTTTAAAACAGCCCATGGTTTGCTGTGTTCTTAGGTTCTCTGGTAGGCCATTCCAGAGCCGTGGAGCAGTGGCTGCAAAGGCTCAGTCACCCATTGTATGAAGTTTGGTCATGGGGGCCGAAGGCGGTGGGTATTTGCAAAATGGAGGTTTCTTGTAGTGGATTGTAGTATTAGGAGTTCCTTCAGATATTGTGGAGCATTTCCATGAATACACTGTTGAGTGAGCAGACAGAGTTTGTATTCGATACGGAGGTGGATAGGGAGCCAATGAAGTGACCGAAGGATTGGTGAAATTTGTTCATATTTCCGCACCCTCATCAGGATTCTTGCAGCACTATTTTGAATTTGTTGGAGTTTTTGAAGGCTTTTGCTGGGGATCCCGATGAGGAGTGCATTACAATAATCCAGCCTGGATGGAACAAAGGCATGAACCAGTTTTTCAGCATCACAGAGAGAGAGGTGGGGACAGAGTTTGGCTATGTTTCGGAGATAAAAGAGTGCAATTTTACAAAGGTAATGGGCATGTGCCTCAAATGACAGATTGGAGTCTAACTTGACACCCAGATTTGTAACAGAAGAGGAGGGGGTAATACTATGGTCAGAAAAGGAAATACAATTTACAGAGGAACGAAGTTGATGGGGGATGCCAATTAAAAAAGCTTCAGTTTTAGTGCTGTTCATCTTGAGGAAGTTCTTGGACATCCAGGCCTCAGTCTCATCAAAGCAATAGGAAAGAGTTGATGAAGATGTAAGAGAAGTCAAATCCAGTCTCACATAGAGCTGCGTATTATCGGCATAACAGTGGAATGAAAATCCATGCTTGCGGATGATGTGGACCAGGGGTAGCATATAGATATTAAAAAGGGTCGGCCCTAGGACTGATCCTTGTGGGACGCAACAGGTGACAGTGAGGGTATGAGATTTAGCGTCCCCCAGGGCCACATACTCAACCCTATCAGTAAGATAGGACTCGAACCACTCCAAAGCAAAGCCAGAAAGTACAATCATATAGTGAAGACGATGAAGGAGAATATTATGATCTACCGTATCAAATGCAGCTGTGAAGTCCAGGAGGATAAGGAGTGATGGAGAGCCCTGATCAGAAGCCATCAGGAGGTCATTGGTGACTCTGACCAGGGCTGTCTCTGTACTGTGAGAAGTTCGGAAACCAGATTGGAATTTTTCAAACAGATTGAATTTTTTGTGGTGATCCTGAAGCTGGACCAAAACAACCTTCTCCAAAACCTTAGACAAAAGTGGAAGGTTGGAGATCGGATGATAGTTTGCTAACACTTCAGGATCCAAAGAGGATTTTTTTAAATGAGGCCTAATAATTGCAGTTTTCAAGGCCAGTGGGAATAAGCCGCTCTGGAGAGAGTGATTAATGATATCAGCAATGAGAGGGCTTAACACTAGAATTACCAGAGTCTATGAAAAAACTCGTAGATCCGGCCCACCTTAAAACCATTCACACTTCTCCGCCAGCTTCTTTTGACCTGTAAATGTGCCGGTTAAGACGAGCAGAAAGCAGCCGGGTATTCCATCCCCCACCGTCGCAGAACGTTCACTAAGTTCTCCCAGCTCATGCTTTGATTGATTATCTGGGAGTGAATTGGAGTTTTAGAGTGGAAATAATAGATCGTTATTTGGAACACATGCATTTACTGCTCCTCTGTGGAATTATTACAGGTGTAAATATGAGGACTGAGTAAATGATTTATTACGGAAAAAAGTTGTTTGGAATTTCCAGGACTGTTGTTGATTAAATTTGAATAATATTGAGATCTGGCAGTGGTCAGTGCTCTGGAGTAGTTTTTTTGATGTTCCTGATAAGCTAGTTTGTGGACTGTTAAACTGGTTGCAACAAAATGCCGCTCAAGGGCTCGCCCGACTGCTTTCATCTGTTGAAGCTCACTTGTAAACCACGGGCAGATTTTACAAAAGAGACCACTAGTGATTTAACTGGAGCATGGGTCTCATGGATGTTCTGGAGCCCATTGTTGTTATAATCGAATAATTCATTGACAGAAGAAAGGTGTGGAGCAATAGAAAAGTTCTTAATGTCAGCATTTAAATCAGTCAAATTTATGTTTTTCAAGTTCCTGAAGCGGCTGCAGTGCTGTGGTTTAGAGTACAGTGAATAAGTGGGTAGATGCATTGAGACAATTTTGTGATCAGAAACACCCAGATCAAATACTTGGAGGTCAGAGATGAGGACTGAGTCAGTGATGACTAAATCGAGGGTATGGCCCTTGTTGTGAGTGGAGACCTCAACAAGCTGCCTCAGATTTAGGCAGTCCAGAAGCTCTAAGAGTTGAGCAGCAGAATAATTAGAGGGTGTGTCCACATGAATGTTCAAGTCTCCAAAAATGAGTACATTTGATGATGTTGTACAGAAAGATGAGAGCAGCTTATTCATTTCCGTAATGAAATCAGGGTGTTCTTTTGGTGGTCGGTAAATAAGAATTATTGTTATAAAAAGTGGATGCTTACAATTAATTGCCAGGCATTCAAAAGTTGAGAATTTTGGAAGGGGGTGAAGTGATAATTGCAAACCTGTTCAATGGATTACAGCCAGACCACCTCCACATCAGGAGCTGCAGACCTTTTCGAGGTAGGTGTATCCAGGAGGGCAGGACTCGTTGAAAACTGAGTATACCTCAGATTTATGCCAGGTCTCAGTCAAACAAATAATGTCAATCCCCCTGTCTACAATGTGATTATAAATTAGACAGGTTTTATTTGTCAGGGACTGAACATTAAAAAGTTCAACTTTGATGTTTAGCGAGGTATTGCTTTTAACCAGAGGACGAAGAAAGCTGAAATCCACTCCAGGCTTTCCGTCTCACCTGGACCGCCGCCGAGCAGTGTTTTCAGTCTCCATGTTGATGGTGCTCGGATGACATGTTCGGGCTGCGACGGAGCGAGTTGCTGACCACAAGGATGGAATGGAGCTCCCGGTCTTGATGTAAACAAACCATCGACCAGACTCCCTTTGGACGCAGCGGGGGCGACGGAGGAGTCCAAGTTGTTTGATGACTCTGATGTCTAATGTAAGGCTGTGGTTATTGAACTCCAACAGTTGTGATGGCAGATACTGAAGCATACCGGTGAGCGGAGGAGATAGGTCCCGATGTAAATAGTCAGCCGCAGTCCTCATGTGCACAGTTGGACAGCTGTGGTGCAAATCGAAGAGGGCTCCAGAAGCAAGACAATCACCACAATCACCAGTGACAAAGCCGACATCCAGGAAATGTAATAGTGGACAGAACACTGGCGGACAAATTGCGGGCAGTTTGCAATTGACTCCAAAAGCCTTAGTTCAGATGACAACATTAAGAAGTATACCAGAAGAAATTCCAAATGCCATCCACTGCAAACTCAAGTTGCATCAGTCAGTATCAGTCAGTTGGCCAGCACCGATAACACAACACAAGTCGGACCAACAACTGCCGCAGGTAGGATTTCTCCCAAAAGCAATGATATTAAATGCTGTAAGGTGTTAGCAGCAAATTACACCTGCTAAATGCTAAAGTTCTGTATAGTATCCAGAAAACTGCTACAATCAAACGACATTCAACATTCAAGTAATACAAATACTTAAATAATACTTAAATAATGAACATAGCATGGAGAAGCGGCGAACAGCCAGCGCCTGCGTCCTCTCCCCTGCTAAGATTTTTTCAATAGTAAGAATAAGAGCAGCTCACTACTCAAAACAGAGGCGTCCGGGATCGAACCACAAACATCTTGATTATGAGCCAGTAGTTCTTACCGCTGCACCATCAAAGCAGTTGTATTAAGAGGTGTCAATGTCGCACCCTAACACAAGTTATTTTTTGCAGGTATATTGTTGAATAAAAGTGCAGTTGTTTTGTTATACTTGTACTTTTTGTGAAAGTGTTTATTTGATATTTGGACTTCAGGCTTCACACATTATATATTTCATGTCTACATTTTTTCAATTATTACTAAAACATGAAAAACATTTCTGTTTTAGCGATGTGTTTACATAGATTGTTGTAAACACAGAACACACATGAAATTTATGTGTTCCAAATAACGATATATTATTTACCCTCTACAACTCCAGCACTGAGAACCTTCTTTGAGAACTGAACTGCGGCAGTGGGCGGGGGTTTGGGATAGCAGGCTGCTTGAATTGATCGACACATTTACAACACAAAAGACGCTGACGGAGAGGTGCAAGCAGATTTAAGGTGGTCCGGGATTATGAGTTTTTTCATAGGCTTTGGTAATTCTAGTGTTAATAGCAAAAAATATAAAGAAGGAGAAAACAGCAAGAGTTACAGAGTTATTGCATGTATAAGCAGTGTCAAAGTGACTGTAGGCAACATTGTAACATACTGTAGTAATACACCCCTGCAAGTGCATTAAGTGTTGTTTAAAGTACACAGGTAATGAAGTACCTTATTGTATGATGGCAGTTATTAGTTTGGATTTATTTTTTAGAGTTGTCGTGTATATGAGTAGTGTTAATGTGTTTTCATACAGCACTGTAAAATGACGATACCCACCGTCACTGCTCTGCAATAACCCCATTTCCCTAAAGGGGTTATACCAGTTTCTTTTAGGGGAGCATCTGGTTGCCCCAATTTACCTGCAAATTTTAACTTGATTTCCAAATGCCATTACTTATTGTAACTCACTTCAAACAAATTTCAGCATACTCATCTATTAAATTGTTAAACCATTCATATTTGTGGTATGTGCTGCATATGACTTTGAATTGTATTTTGTCTCCTCAGACTGTCAGACCCCATTGCTTCTAGAAGCTACATGAAACATGTTACAGGGGGAAAGTGCACACTTTGCACATGGCAAGATTTCTTCTGTCAGTTACACAAGTGGAATGAGAAAGTCTGATGTGAAGCCATGACACTTGTTTGCCTGGATTTGTGGATTTAGCTGTGTAGAAATTTAAGAAGAATTGTCTTTCAAGAGAATAAAAAATACATACGGTACCTGATGGGCTTACCAGGAGTATTTGATCTAAAATATGACAGCTTCTCTTTAGGGATACAGAATTTATTCTTGATTAGATGTAATGATAAAAATAGCCGGAGTATCTGTCAATAACAGGTAACAGAATAATTAAAAAATGTTTTCTATCACTTGCACTTGTGTAAAACTCTCTTGACTGGTACTCTTGTTACTCGAGTGCATTCCTGTAAAGCCAGGGTGTCGAGCTCCAGTCCTGGAGAGCCATAGTGGCTGTAGGTTTTAAGTCTAACCATCTTCTTAATTAGTGATCAGTTTTTTCTGTTAATTAACTTCTTTTACCACATTTTTAATTAACTTGACACGTGCCCCATAGGTGTTTCTTTTTTCCTTAATTAGCAGCCAAACAATAATGAGACACAAAACAAGCCACCACGTGACCAGCTCACCTGTGCACATAACATAATATCTGAAAATAAAATGAAAAAATTTGACGGTGTTCTTTGAAAAACAGAAAATCAACAGTTTTAGAAATGTCTGCTGTGGCAAAAAGACCAGTAATAAACCATGGGGGCAGCACAGTGGCGCAGTGGGTGTGTGTGTGTGTGTGTCTGTGTGCTCTGCAGTGGGCTGGCACCCTGCCTGGGATTTGTTCCTGCCTTGCACCCTGTATTGGCTGGAACTGGCTCCAGCGGACCCCCATGACCCTGTGTTAGAATATAGCGGGTTGGACAATGACTGACTGGCTTGTCTGAATAAGCCATGGAATTAAATAGCGGGTTTAATTAACAGCAAGAATCGGCTTCACAATAAGAAACTGTTTGGAGTTAAATTGGTTGGAGTTTGAAGCCCCAATTTAGCTGGTCATCTGTCGGCTTGTTTCACATCTCTTTCCTGTTTGGCTGTCATGTAATGAAGAAAAGAATTAATTCAGAGCACTGAATCCTTACAAACAGTGCTATTAAAATGAAGGGAATTAGTAAGTAGTGAAAACTGGTACCTGATTAGGAAAAGGGTTAGAATGAAAATCTGCCGCCATTGCGGACCGCCAGGTCCAGAGTTTGACACCTCTGCTGTAAAGCCTACATCTCAGACTGTCATTACTTTCTCACCTCCTGTCTGGTTTTATACTTTCCATCTTTGAAAGCAACTCTCTCAGAATGTGCTTTTACTTCTCCTGTGTATATCAAAGTCACACTTATTCTTTTGTAACCATCACCAAATCCAAATTAACCAAGCATACCAAAGCAAAACTGACCAATCAGATTGCTCTGAGGGACTAGGTACACATAATTTAGTGTTTATTAAATAGTAGATTAAATACATCCATCAATTTACTGAAACACCATGATCTCTTTTCAGAATTGTGGATACTCAGATATGTTACAGAAGTATCGGCATGAGGAATAATACAGTTAATCTTAGCACATACTCGTGCTCATTCTAGGACAATTTATAGTTATTAGTTAAAGTTACTCAGACAATTTTTGGTAGAAAAACACATTCAGACACTGAAAGGTCATTCAAACGCCATTCAGATCACCATTGAAATAGTAATCAGACTAAGATTCAAACCCAAGAGCCTATAGCTCTGTGCTACTAACACAATTGGTATAGATAACTACAGCCTCACTTAATTTTCAAATGTTGTCCAAATTATCTTTTTTTAATGATGTTGAAAAAGTGATTGGTGCATACAGCTTCCTCCATTTTGTGGATGCACTTTTTATAGCATGGTTCTGTAGATAATTGAAATACATCTTTGCCTGGGTCCCAGATGGTCTTTGCCAAATTAACTAATTAGCAGAGACAAAAGTTAGATGTTGGTGGTCAGATCCCACGTAGAGAAGCAGATATGGTGACTGTTTCAGCAAAAAATTAATTTGATCTTACATAAAAAATGGTGATGAATTAAATTTTATTTTGAATGTACAGTACTTATTTTAAGCATATTTGAATTGGAGGAATGGTGGTGCAGTGGTTGGCACTCTTCTCTCATTAACCTAATGCCAACCACTGGCACTGTCCTGGGGTGAAGTGTTTATGGGTTTCTTCTGCAATTACTCCAGTTTTTCTTCTGAATGGGCTTTACCATGGAATGACATTCTGTCTAGAGTTGGAACCTTTTACTTAATTTGTTTTGAATAGCCACTAACTAACACAACTGAAGTTATTTTTAGCAGAATATCTCAAGCCTAGAATGTCAGGAGTAGTGTGCTGCCAGCTGAAATAAGATTAGCATGATGATGTAATGTACCACATTTTCATCTTTTCTCTTCACTCTTTACACCTCAAACTGTAAATAAAACATTACGTCATGTCAATTACAGAAATTTTCTGATGATTCTGAACTTATGGGGGTGTGTGGATAAGGGGGATGAGACAGAGTATAGGAGTCAGATGAATAACTTTGTTTCTTGGTGCAGAAGGAATTATCTTCAGTTAAACATCAGCAAAACCAAGGAACTCGTTATTGTCTTTCACTGGACCAAAAAGCCTCTATGTGTGGACACTATTCAGGGAGTGGATGTAAAGGTGGTCCTCTCCTATAAGTATTTGGGGGTCAACATCAATGACATGCTGGACTGAATGTGTAACATGGAGAAGCTATATAAGAAAGGGCAGTGCAGGCTCTTTTTTCTTAGGTGACATCCTTCACATCTTTTACAACTCTGTGATGGCCAATGCGATTTTCAACACTGTCATGTACTTGGCAGGTTACATCACTTCAAGTATGGCCCACCGAATCATCAAGTTAATAAAAATGGCAGGCACAGTTATGAGACACACTCTGGACCCCCTTTATGTAGTAGCAAGTTAGGGAATTAAAACAAAACTGAGTGCCTTTATGAACAATGGTACCCATCCCCGATCTGACCCACTAACACTGAGAACTTTCAACCAATTAATTATTCAGCAGAAGTGTGTCAAGAAACACTACATGGGGCTCCTATATACTGACAGCAATACGTCTGCATTATGCCTCACTGTGACAGCCAATTTATTTATTTTTAATTTAACAACCACAACAACAATATTTATTTATATAGCACATTTTCATACAAATGATGTAGCTCAAAGTGCTTTACACGATGACTTAACACTAGAATTATCAGAACCTACGAGAAAACTCGTAAATTCAGCCCACCTTAAATCCTTTCTCACCTCTCCGTTAGCGTCTTTTGTCCTGTAAATGTGTCGATAAGCAGCAAGCAGCCTGGTATCCTATCCCCCCGCCGCAGTTCAATTCACAAAGAAGTTTCTCAGTGCTCAGTGTTTATCTTTGAGTGAAGTGCTGGAGCTTTATAGGGTAAAAAAGTACATCGTCATTTGAAATACATACATTTCATGTGTGTTCAGTGTCATCAACAATCGTAGTAAAAATGTTGAGTTTTCTGGTAGGCTCTGGTAATTTTAGTGTTAACGAGCTTCTGTTAATTTTCCCCCTAGTGACAAATACAGTTCAATCTATCTGTCTCTATATCTGTCTATCTATGATGCTGCCCAACCACCTGATCAGCAATGGGTGGTGTAATCTTAAACAATATGGGCATGTGAAAAGCAAGCATCAAATAGCAGCAGATCATGACAGCATCATAAAGATAGTACAATAAATAAGAAATACTAAAATGAAAATTAGTACAAATATACATAACAATATGCTCTCATAAGCGAAGAATCATAACACAATGTTACGGTGATAGACTCCCACTCATCTGTAGCCCTGAATTGGATCAAGTGAGTTTGAAAATATCATGGTTCTTCAACAAAAACACAAGAACACAGATGGAAGGCTGTAAAGGCCACATTTCACACAAATGTTAGAAAGCATGTTCCCTCTCTGAGAATAACAGATACATGGAATACGTTGCCAGGCAATGTAAACAGTAGGACTTTGTGGACCATCAAATGTGAACTTGCCAGAATTTTGAAAGAACTGAGGAGCCAGTTTGACGTGAACGGTCTTGGCTGCCCTGTGACAGACTAAAATCCCATCCTCAGCTTGATAGTTACTTCGAATGGTACTGGTTAACATGTCCTATTTGAGAAAACAGGCTTTAAAATGATATGTGCTGTAAATCATGCAGCATTTGGACTAGTCTGGGAGAGGCTGAGTTATGTGGCTGCCTAACAGTTCATATTTTTTGCAGTATGGATGGTCTAGAATGTCGTATTTAATTTTGCCGGATGTTAAGAGGGCCTGTACTCTCCAGGATGCAGCTGAACAGAATTACTTGTACAGATGGGAGATGGACAGATATAAAACTACTCAAATGCTGAGAAAGGATATGTTGGATATGTTGTACTGCAACACATTAAAAACATTATAGATTTATAGTGAATAGCCTGTGTTATAACTAAATATTTCATTTAAATACATGAAAGATTGTTTGAACTTATTTGTTATAATATATGTATAAAAATATATTTAAAATGTAATGTATTTTTAATGGGATTGTCCATAGCCACCCAGCTCTGCTTTCAAGCCTTTGCATTTCAGTACCATTTTCCATGGACATTTTAGTGTTTAATTTGATTGTCTGGTCTTAATGAGCCTAGAATGAGTGACTGTAAATATATGAAAGAGAGCACCTTGGAATGGACTGGCTTTCCCGTCCAGATTTGGGTTTGAGTTTGCTTTGGATATTGGAGGAATTGGATTTACATTCCCGCTGTCTTCTGTCGGAATTAGTGTGTAGAGAAAATGACTTCATATTCCCAACGTCATCAAATCTGCACAGTGAAGTTCACAGGAGGCTGGAAGTAAGGCAGCAATGAGCCCTAGACTGGGCATCAGTTCATCAAAGAGCTCACTGAAATCTGATATCACTCAGGGCCACTTTAAAGAAATTTTCAGTGTTCACCCAGGTTGGCTGGTTGCTCCCTAAATCACCATATTTCTCAGAAGATTTAAGTTTCCAAGCTTTATACCTGAATCACTGAGACTGTAAAATATATGCAAGACGTGTGACATATTACGATGCTACTGTAGATTCAGAAAGTATTCAGACACCTCCACTTCCTACGTACTTTATTGTGTTTTAGATTTAATTTTAAATTGCTAAATTTGCAGTTTTTGTACCTCAGTCTACACTCAGTAACCCATAATGACAAAGTAAAAACAGGTTTTCAGAAACATTTGCAAATTTATTAAAAATCATAAACTGAAAAATCTAATTTATATAGATATTCAGACCCTTACTTAAGTACTTTGTTGAGACCCACTTTGGCAGCAATTAAAGCTTAGAATATTCTTGGGTAAGTCTCTGCAAGTATTGCACACTTGGATTTAGGCAGTTCATTCTATTCTTACTGACAGACCCTCACAAGTTCCATTAGGTTGGAAGGGAAACTTCTGTAAACTGCCGTCTTCAGGATGTTCTTTGGGGGTGTAAGTCTAGGCTTTGTCTGGACCACTCAAGAACAGAAACTTGTCCAAAACCAACTCCAGTGTTGTCTTGTCTGTATGCTATATCACTGTCATGTTGAAAGTGAGGCGTGAGGTTGTGTGTACCATGAAGCAGATATTTGGCTGCATTCATCTTTCCCTTAATTCTGACCAATCTCCATGTTCCTGCCGCTGAGAAGCACACCCATAGCATGATGGTACCACCTCCATGCTTCAGTGTCGGGATGGTACCAGGCAGGTGAGGAGTAGCACCTGGTGTACACCAGACACAGTGCTTGGAGTTCTGTCCCAACAGTTCAATTTTTGTCTCATCAGACCAGAGAAAATTTTCCTGATGCTCTCAGATTTCATAAAATAGCATTTAAAAAAATCTCCAAGTGAGAGTTGACGCTCGACCATAAATGCCTGATTGACAGAGTGCTGCTGAGATGACCATCCTTCCAAAAGATTCTCCCACCTCAGATGAGGACTTCTGAAGCTCTGTCAGCATGATTATTGGATTCTTGGTAACCTCCCTGATCAAGGTCTTCTTGCCTAGTTGATAATTTGGCCAGGTAAAGTTCTGGGACCTCATGCATAACGGCGTGCATAGAATTTGCACTATAACATGACGTAAGCACAAAAGCCGAAATGTGCTTATGCACAGAAAAATCCAGATTCAGGAATCTGTGCGTTCACCAACTTCCACGTTCTTCCACTACATAAATCCTGGTCAGCGTGAAAAGTAACATGCGTGCTGTCCCGCCCCAACTCCTCCCAGAATTACGCCTCTTTGAATATGCAAATCAATATAAATAGCCCTTAAGCTCAGCCTTCTGTAAAAAGACAATGGGAAAAGCACGGGGGAAAATATAAGAATTTCAGCGAATACCAAGTGGAGGCAAAGGAAAAACAAACAATTTGTTGATTTAAAAAGTGGTATAATCAACAAAAGGAAGCTGATCGAGTGACATAGCGTGTCGGAGAAACTCGAAAGCTCAAGTTCACAAAGTCGTACAGTTCCAAAATAAAAAAGAAGTTGTCAGATATTAAAGTCGCCATGAAAAGGGAGTTGTAGCCCACCGTCTGAGCTTATTAGGGTACAGACAAAAACAAATAGGCACACAGTAGGAAAAAAGCACGAAATGTCAACTTTAATCTCGAAATTTCCACTTTAATCACGTAGTTTATTTTGTCATTAAAGTAGAACATCATAAACTTCAGCTTAAAATGATTTAATTTACTAGTTTCTCAAATCCCATCGTAACTAAAGTAGCGAGTTAAATGCTTTGTTTTGTATTTGATCTTCAATGTGCTCTATGTGTGTGAATCACTACGTTCTTCCGTTCTTTCTCTTTCTCCGACAGGACACAGAATCAATTACATTTGTGATATTACAGCTCCCTGAATAATTAAATACTGAGATGTATACATGATATCATTTTAATCATTTAAATTCGTCATTAGATACGGGGGTCTTCCCAGACTGTCTTAAGACTGCTGTAGTTAAACCCCTTCTTAAGAAACATAATCTTGACCCCTCGGCTCTTGAAAATTTTAGACCCATCTCTAACCTGCCTTTCTTAAGTAAAGTTCTGGAGAAGGCAGCCATTATGCAGTTAAATGACCACCTAAATAAACATGCTATTCTTGATAAATTTCAGTCTTGTTTTAGAACAAATCACAGCACAGAAACTGCACTCGTTAAAGTAGTAAATGATTTGCGACTGAATGCAGACAGAGGCCATTTATCTGTTCTCATCCTCTTAGATCTGAGTGCTGCATTTGACACCATTGATCATAATATTCTTAGAAATCGCCTTAGTCAATGGGTGGGCCTCTCTGGCAGTGTCTTAAATTGGTTTGAAACCTACCTGACAATTCTTTGTTAGTTGTGGTAATTACAACTCAAAGACACATGATATCCAATATGGTGTTCCACAAGGCTTTATCCTGGGTCCGCTGTTATTCTCAATCTACATGCTTCCGTTAGGTCAGATTATCTCGGGGCACAACGTGAGCTACCACAGCTATGCTGATGACACACAGCTGTACTTATCGCTAGCACCTGATGACCCCGATTCTATTGACTCACTAACACAATGTCTGACTTGTATCTCAGAATGGATGAATAGTAACTTTCTCAAGTTAAATAAAGAGAAAACTGAAATCTTAGTGATTGGCAATAATGGATACAATGAGGCTATTAGAAATAAACTGGATACATTAGGATTAAAAGTCAAGATGGAGGTAAAAAGCTTAGGGGTAATTGTTGACAGCATTTTTTCATTTAAGAAACATAGAAAAAGTTAGACCTCTTATATCTTTGAAAGATGCTGAGAAATTAGTTCACGCATTTGTTTTCAGTTGACTAGATTACTGTAACACACTCCTCTCAGGACTACCCAAAAAAGACATAAATCGTTTGTAACTAGTGCAGAATGCAGCTACTAGAATCCTAACTAGGAAAAAAAAATCCGAACACATTTCTCCAGTTTTGATGTCACTACACTGGTTACCTGTGTCATTCAGAATTGACTTTAAAATTCTGCTTATGGTTTATAAAGCCTTAAATAATCTCGCTCCATCTTAGATATCGGAATGTCTGACTCCCTATATTCCAAATCATAACCTTAGATCCTCAAATGAGTGTCTCCTTAGAATTCCAAGAACAAAGCTTAAAAGAAGTGGTGAGGCGGCCTTCTGCTGCTATGCACCAAAAATCTGGAATAGCCTGCCAATAGGAATTCGCCAGGCTAGTACAGTAGAGCACTTTAAAACACTGCTGAAAACATATTACTTTAACATGGCCTTTTTATAACTTCAATTTAACTTAATTTAAGTTAATCCTGATACTCTGTATGTTCAATTCTTCATAATAACTATTCATGGTGGCTCTAAAATCTGTACTGACCCCTACTCTCTCTTCTGTTTCTTTTTCCGGTTTCACTCAAAAGCATCATGATGCTCCAGCAATGATGGATGGATTAAAAGGCAGAAGTCTACATGACCATCATCATCAAGCCCTTCTGTGAGAGCCCTAAATCCAAAGAGGACTGTTTCATTTATGTTAGGTAGAATGCCCAGAGGGGACTGGGCAGTCTAATGGTCTGGAATCCCTTCAGATTTTATTTTTTTCTCCAGCCGTCTGGAGTTTTTTTTTTGTTTTGTTTTTTCTGTCCCCCCTGGCCATTGGACCTTACTCTTATTCTATGTTAATTAATGTTGACTTATTTTGTTTTCTTATTGTGTCTTTTATTTTTCTATTCTTTATTATGTAAAGCACTTTGAGCTACTGTTTGTATGAAAATGTGCTATATAAATAAATGTTGTTGTTGTTAATGATGATTGGAATGAAAGCATGTTATTAAACATGAGAACACGATGGCACAGTGATTGTTCATGTCTCACACAAGATGCTACTGTGCCATTCGCGACCTTCGATGAAATAATTTATTGTAGCAGTACTGTCTCTTTCAAACATACTAACCTCCAATTCTTGTCCTTACTTTTCTTTCCCCAAATACCCAATCGCCACACAATCAGCTCTGTAATAGATGTCAAGCCCTCTGTAAGCTTACAACGACGATTCTTCAAAACATTTAAGGAACATTGAAATATCTTCATAGTACGTGTTTAATTATTCTATCCATCTATCCTTCCAGTGTCGCGCCAGCCCCAGCAAATATACAGAGCAAGGCAGGGACAATATGTGAACTTGCTAGCTCTGCGGCACCGTGTCCTCACATGTTTAATTATCAACAATACAGATTATTTAAATGAAGTTAAAGTTTTATCTGTATAATATAATCATCATATTTTGCTGCATTTCATCTTAAAAAAGATATCGTCATCATATGTAAATACGCGCTTTATAAAGTTGCGCAGGTTGTGCAATATTATAACTGTAATGCAAGTTTACAGTGAGGTGATTGTACTTATAAGTACAAACAGTTCTACAAGGAGCAATTGATTGAGTGCATTTATAGTTCTTGGGATGAAACTGTTTCTGAACCGCGAGGTCCATACAGGAAAGGCTTTGAAACATTTTGCCGTGGCTGAGGCAGCGTGTGCTTGATACTGTATACTGATAATTATCTTTCCTATCATCTGCTGCTGTGATTCCCCACTCAGATATAGTGATATAAACACTCCGAGTGGTGCAGTGAGAGTAATATGGAAAAAGATGATCCGCTGTGGCAACCCATAACGGGAGCAGCTGAAAGAAGAAAAAGAAGAAGATGGTGCAGTGAGAGTAATAACGCTAAAGCAGTTATGGTATTTGAAATACTATGGCTATTCCTTGGACCATTATATTGTTACAGGTAATTTACAATTAGATTCATTACACTAATAAACAATATGCGATTAATTTCAGTGTATTTATAAAGCCGCTTCAGGAAAATAAAGGATAACCACACAGTAACAGTAGCACTGCTTTGACGCTGGGTGCCGCCAGTCTGCAAAACCGAGCGGAGAACTTGCGTACGACAGGGTATGAGGTACCGTGGAAAAGTGTGTGGCGTTACGCCAAGTGTAGGTTTTATACATCGCGATTTGAATGTGGAAACGTTCTTACGCAACATTTCTGGGCCCCTGGTGTTTGTAAACTTCTTCTTTTTCACAATTATTGAGGCCTCTGTAGTCCAGGGAATGATCAAAATTTAGAGATGGTTTTTATCCCCTTACTCTGATCTATTCCTCATCACAATTTACTCATGGAGGTCTACAGCAAGTCCTTTAGACTTCATAGCTTGGTATTCCTTTTTGTGGCCCTGACATGCAATGTGAATTGTGGGGCATCATAAACGATGTCCAATTAATTTCATTTGCCACAGGTGGACTCCAATCAAGTTCTAGACTCATCTCAAGAAGGATTAAAGCAATTTGGAGGCATAATTTGGAGTGCCACAGCAGAGTCTGAATGCTTTTATAATTGTGAAATTTCAGTTTGTGATTTTTAATAAATTTACAAATCTTTCTGAAAACATGTTTTCACTTTGTCATTATGGGTTTTTGAGTGTAGACTGAGGAGGAGAGATGGCAAATACTGGAAATCCATTTACAATTAACTCTACAACACAATAAAGTGTGCAGAAAGTAAAGAGGTCTGAATATTTTCTGAATCCATTGTATCTCTCCCACATTGGATTGGAGGTTTGCAACACATAAAACTAATTTAGAAATGCCATTATCTGCTGCTGCTGCTGCTTGCGCAGACATGACATGTAGGCTCAATGAAAATTTTAAAATGCTTGTAATAACTTTGTCTAATTTAATTTCCATTTGCCCCGAGTCTCTCTCAAATTTAATCAAATATTGTGTTAGATTTGACTTACTACACATATGATCTGTGTCTAACAAACAATTTATTATTAATGATCTTATCACATCCAATAATCCTGGCATTTTAGTTAACTGATTAAAATCTGCCCCCAGACTATAATTATATTAATAAATGCAGAGAAGGTTTAAATCTTTAATTTTTAGAAGCTTGTTTAAATGAATCTCTGTCTCATTTGAGGATTTCCTTCTTTTTAGTCGCTTGCGTTCATTGTGCCATGGTTTACCACTCCCTATAACAAGCAGCATGCTCATCACTGAGTTTGTTTATTTGTTTGTTTATTTATTTACTTACTTAGTTACTTATTCAATACTATGTAGCCAAATTATAAAAGGTGTTGTACAATAGTCAAGTAAATCAGTGGAGAAATAGCCAACACTCATTGCTGTGCAGCCTAAATGAAGCATTTAAGCTGCCCATGCTTTCAATGTACGTGGTATTATGCAAAAAAATGTCCTTTGATTTGTGATTCATTTTGAAGGAAAGCAACAGCTAAATACATAAATGGCAGATTAGTCATTATTTTTGGGGACTGTGATATTCTTGAAAATCTAATAAAATGTGTACTTAGCAGTACCTATTTTTATAATTGCATTTTTAACACCTATTGATAGGCATCATTCAAAATAAATCATATATAGTGGCTTCATATGTCATTTTAAATGCAGTGGCCAATTTCTTTGGTGGGCTGGAGTTTTCATTTTTTTCACCTTCTCCACTGCCAGCTTATCTTAAAACATGTACCTCTCTTTATCATTTGCTTATATTGAAACTATAAAGAGATTTAAGAAATTAATTAAAAGCAGAACAATGTGTATAGAACATAAGAACATTAGAAAAAAAATTGCTAGGAACAAATCATTCAGTCATGCGTAGCTCAATCCCTGGTTGCCTAATGTTGGAGAAAAAAAATCAAATCAAGATTTACATGTTCTTTTATATTCTATACTACTTTGTAACTTATGGCATGCATCAATGCTTCTTTGTGTGAAGACGACATTTGAAATGTGTGTGTAAAATTTACCCTTAACCAGCTTTCATCTGTGCCCCAGTATTCTATTTGAAAAATTAATTGTAAAGGAACAGCTGGAATCTATTGTACAAATTCTCTTTTTTTTCTTTTCCCCGTTTAATCTCTGTTTTCTTGAACTTAAAAAATTTAACTCATTTACAGTAATCTTTCCTTATAGCTCATACTCCTAGTATTGGAACAAGTCTAAATGTTTGTCCCTGGACTTTCTCTAATGCAGTTTGTCACACATGGGTATCTGAGGATTACTATCCAGGCTAAGACAAGGTACATAATAACCTATTGGGCAAGAGGACGTACCAAAACTAACAGTACATCTCTTTTCTCCTCTACAGCTGCGAGAAGTCGCCCAGTATGGGCCTCTAAGCCACACTCCTAATCAACTAAACCACACCTCTTCCAGTCAGGATGACATCAATTGAACAGCTGCCAGAAGAATGCATCTTAGTCTGAAGAATACAGTCCTGTATGATGGAGATGTCCGAAACAGACCTGCTGAAGAGACCTGAAAACTTTAAAAAGCAGCTGAGGCTAGAAGGGCAGCTCTCATTCTTGTTCAGATTTTTGGACTTTAGCAGTAAATGGGGTGGCCCCGTTAGTACCCTAACATTTCTTTGGCTCTCCTCTCCCTCATTTGCACCTCACAAGTTATATCTTCCTTGTCATGTGGAGACTAAAACTGTCCACAGTTTTCCAAATGAAGTGTCACAAGTGTGTTGCACTACTTAAGACTATATCACAATACATGACTTTTTTCTGTGGTTTTCAATTGAAGACTTCATTTACATTATCTGAGCAAGTCAGAGAAATTTGCAGCATGCTGCTGTGACCACCAGTCATGTAGTCCGATTTATCCAGCAACTCACTGCAACCAGTCACTGATTGTTTGATTCTGTCTTAAGTTGTAGGTACGATCTCTGTGTGTGCAAAAATTAACAACCAATGCATATAATGCGGCTACAAGGGACGAAGAACACTGGTGTTTTGTACCTGACAAACAGAAGACAGACTCATTTGTCTGATGTTGTATGTGTAATCGACTAGGACAAAACAGAGAAACAGAAAAAAAGGAGATTACAGCTGAACTCACTGTACTTATAAAGCTTTCACACAGACACTAACTTAATCAAAAAGCACATTCTTGACTGTCAGACAAAGAGCCAGGCTTGTGATACTTTTGAAATGTGAAACTCTGCTAGAAAGTCATCACAAAGTCATCTAATTTAACGTACCCTGTGATTTTAAATATGTAATTGTGATAAGCTATGTTTCATGGCTGTGGGGAAAAAGAAAAGATACTTTATGTGGGTGTCCCCTTGGCCTGGTCCTGGTCCATTCAACAATTTGGATCCTGCGAGGCAGATCACCCTTGGGGAATTGCACCATATGGCCATAGTGCCGTAACTGACACTCCCTCACAATGCAGTTAATTTGCCTCATTCAGGACTCAATGAGCATCGACTCATTCCTCACAAAGTCAAACCAGTGGTACCCAAGGATTCTCTGAAGAGACACGGTACCAAATGAGTCCAGTCTTCATCTCAGGTCACTGGATAACGTCCATGTCTCACAACCATATAGCAAGACAGGAAGCACCAGGACTCTAAAGACCTGGAGCTTCATCCTTTTGTAAAGATATCGGGAGCGCCACACACCCCTTTCCAATGACCTCATGACCCCCCATGCTCTCCCAATCCATCTACTGGCTTCATAGGAAAGGTCATCAGAGACATGAATGTCACTTCCGAGGTTAGTAAACTTCTCGACAAGGTCGACAATCTCTCCACAGAAAGACACCCTGCTGATGGCTGTGCCCAAGAGGCCATTAAAGGCCTGGATCTTGGTTTTTGTCCAGGACACTCACAAGTCCAGACACTCAGACTCCTCACTCAGTCTCTCGAGAGCCCCGATCAGAGCCTCCATTGATTCCACAAAGATCACAGCATCATCAGCAAAGTCACGATCAGTGAATCTTTCTCCTCCAACAGATGCCCCACTGCCACCGGATTCCATGACCCTGCCCAACACCCAGTTCATGCAATCATTGAACAGTATATATACAGTATATTCAATATATTAAATAGGACAGATTGACATTGTAGTGATTATCAAGGGACTTCACTTTTAATACAACCTAATTCTGAGCCTGTCCTTATGATACTGAATTGGATTATGAGGGTGTAGCAATGTTAGGTTAATGTTATAAAATGTGTAACCATTTGTACACCGATCAGCACATTGCAGCTTGGTTCCCATTTTTTTGTGGTAGTAATAGTGTTAATATTGTCAAAAGTAAGGTGAAATTCTTACCTACAAGTCCACCTAAAAGTCATGTAATTTGTTCAGTAGTCTCACATGTTGCACCATTTCAAACTTTTCTTATAAAAATTACAGAATACCTAAGATTGTATGCACTGCTATGCTTTTGTCACATCCTCATAGTATTTCAGCATATCAGTAAAACACAAACTGCTTCATCTTAAACCAGTGTTCACTACATCAACTATATTTATTTCAACAGCACATTTTCACATAAAAGTGTTTTACAAGAGAAAAAGGAATAAATAAATGAATAATAAGTAAATCAATATAAACTTACATAATACAGATAAACAAGTAACAGATAAAGTAGAGTCCTTTAATTATGAATTCAATTAATTTTGTAAGTGGCTAATAATTATAACGGTCAGTTCAATGTTATTGTGACTCTTCACATATACAATTGAACTTCAAGCTTGTTGCTCAATGTTATGTTTAATTATTGCATCATGTAATCTTCCAGCATTACACATTAAGGTACAGTCACCATTTGAATATAATGGGATGATGTTTGCCACCTTCCAGTTTTATACAAGATGATTTATTCATTCATTTTATAACCTCACTGATGATGGAGCTAATCCTGGCAGCAGTAGGCATAAGGCAGGAATTTACTCATTTACATTTGCGTGTTTCCAGATACTATCCTGTAATGCCCCAGGTGCCTGCGGCCTTGGCAACTTCTTCCTCCCAGGATGTCGATAGTCATGAACCAAAATGAACTAGCGCAACGAGAACACAAACAACAAGTTTGTAGCATAGTGCGTTTATTCCTATGTCACCACCATGTTCTACAAGTGCAGTGCAAAACTCTTCAATTATCCATAAAAACAGTGAATGTGAAGATTAAAATCAGTCAGTAGATACCATAAAATCAATAATAAAACACAGTCAGACTGGGGTTTATTTCTTATTGCATCCCAGTAAGTCTCTCTCTTTCTCTCTATCTCTCTCCCGTCTCTGCTGCTCACACTCTGGGACTTCTCAATAGGGCTGAGAATGCAATCAATCCACTGTGTCTCTTCCCAGCAACCTATGTTAGTGTCTGCTGGAACTCCATCGTCCCACCAACATTCTTTGGTGTCCTCAGCCACTCCTGTTCCTAAAGCTCAACAAAAGTGATCTGTCCCTGTAACACCATTCCCCTTGATCTGTTATGGGTCATCCTGACCCCCTCACCTCCTCTCCTCCACACTACATCGATCACCCAAATCTCTCTCTCTCTTCCTCTCACATTTTCTTTTTTTTTTTTTTGATCTTGATCCACTCGTCTCCCCAACTCAGACCCTTTTTATCTTTGTGAGTGTAGGTACTGTCCATAATGACCCACAGAGTGTCAATAAGGAAGTGCTGTGCTGATTGCACTCTTACATAAACAAGTAATCAGCCAGTTACCTCATTAAACACTTCTGGTTCTCACAACTTTCCGTCAGCATGCACCTACACTCACAAAGTCTGAACCATGCTGTTTTTTTTAAAACCTTGCACTCCCATGGACCCCTGACATACTGCATAGTGTATATATAAAAGTTTATTAGTATGTATACTGTGATGGACAGTGCACATGGGCAGGCGTCCCTGCTGGGATGTGGCAAAGTTCCTTATCTTGATGGTAGACAACCTGACATGTATACATACTCCCCTGACACCCAAGGTGGCAGCATCCCTGGGTGACACTACCTGTACGGACACCCACAAGGCATGATGGGAATTGTAGTCCCATGGGGAAATACTAGCAGGTTCTGTGGGTGCCAGCAGGAGATGCTGCAGGGATCCATGATCCATACTTTGTGGGGCTTCTATTTAACCCCATAATACTTTCAATTACCCTAATCCTAACCCCAAATGCCACCCATTGCTATGGAGAGAAAAAGCAGAGTGCTTAGTTCATTATTAGTACTAGTGGGAGTCCTGAAGTAAAGAGAAGGTTAAAAACTTCCTGTAGTGTTTGAAGGTGGTGGTGGGTTTGAGCCAGATGCCAGGAAGTGCTCACACGTGCAAACTAAGCTGCATTGAAATTAATAGAGGCCTTGCAGAGGCATGAAATGTCATGCAGTGTGGATGGGCTTTTGTCATCAGCAATTGGCTGGGAGAAACAGTGTGCAATAGGATTTGTCACCAATATAAATGTCACATCCTATTTGCAGGGGTCATCTTTTGGCCACTTGGTGATGCTGAGTAGCAGTTTACTGCAGAGCATTGTACAGTGAAATAAATCATTGCAGCTTGTGCCTATTTTTGTATTTATTTTCTTTGTATTATAGATAACTCCTAATTATAGTTCGTGATTGGTGGATATATTTAAATACGTTGAGTTTTGGTGCACTTTTTATCTTATTTTATACACGTCTTCATATTTTTTAAGATCTTAATCTTATTGTGGCCTAATCTCCAGCCAGACCTTCATTTATTTATGTATACACTCACCTAAAGGATTATTAGGAACACCTGTTCAATTTCTCATTAATGCAATTATCTAATCAACCAATCACATGGCAGTTGCTTCAATGCATTTAGGGGTGTGGTCCTGGTCAAGACAATCTCCTGAACTCCAAACTGAATGTCAGAATGGGAAAGAAAGGTGATTTAAGCAATTTGAGCGTGGCATGGTTGTTGGTGCCAGACGGGCCGGTCTGAGTATTTCACAATCTGCTCAGTTACTGGGATTTTCACACACAACCATTTCTAGGGTTTACAAAGAATGGCATGAAAAGGGAAAAACATCCAGTATGCGGCAGTCCTGTGGGCGAAAATGCCTTGTTGATGCTAGAGGTCAGAGGAGAATGGGCCGACTGATTCAAGCTGATAGAAGAGCAACTTTGACTGAAATAACCACTCGTTACAACCGAGGTATGCAGCAAAGCATTTGTGAAGCCACAACACGCACAACCTTGAGGTGGATGGGCTACAACAGCAGAAGACTCCACCGGGTACCACTCATCTCCACTACAAATAGGAAAAAGAGGCTACAATTTGCACGAGCTCACCAAAATTGGACAGTTGAAGACTGGAAAAATGTTGCCTGGTCTGATGAGTCTCGATTTCTGTTGAGACATTCAAATGGTAGAGTCAGAATTTGGCGTAAACAGAATGAGAACATGGATCCATCATGCCTTGCTACCACTGTGCAGGCTGGTGGTGGTGGTGTAATGGTGTGGGGGATGTTTTCTTGGCACACTTTAGGCCCCTTAGTGCCAACTGGGCATCTTTTAAATGCCACGGGCTACCTGAGCATTGTTTCTGACCATGTCCGTCCCTTCATGACCACCATATACCCATCCTCTGATGGCTACTTCCAGCAGGATAATGCACCATGTCACAAAGCTCGAATCATTTCAAATTGGTTTCTTGAACATGACAATGAGTTCACTGTACTAAAATGGCCCCCACAGTCACCAGATCTCAACCCAATAGAGCATCTTCGGGATGTGGTGGAACGGGAGCTTCGTGCCCTGGATGTGCATCCCACAAATCTCCATCAACTGTAAGATGCTATCCTATCAATATGGGCCAACATTTCTAAAGAATGTTTTCAGCACCTTGTTGAATCAATGCCACGCAGAATTAAGGCAGTTCTGAAGGCGAAAGGGGGTCAAACACCGTATTAGTATGGTGTTCCTAATAATCCTTTAGGTGAGTGTATATATTTATTTTTCCGGTTTGCTTTTCTTTTTAGGACATCAGGATTTTCATTGTAATTAATGTAAATAATAATAATTTGTCTTCTTTATTAGTTTTGTGTGATATTGCTGTTGGACTGTATATCAAAAGCTGCATGATGTTCTGTTCACTGTTTTTGTTTTTGCATGCACCTGAAAATTAACTGTTATTTAAAAGCAAACATTTTTGTCTGTGTCTCTTCATGTTACTTCTCTTCTACTGGTCCTGTTCAGTCCTTAACTGCAGGGACACCCATTGTGTAGTTTGGTGCCCACATTCCCACTACACAAGGTGTCACACATAAGCTTTGAATTTAGGCAATTTAGAAATGGCCTGATGAGGCATTGTTCCACCTGGACCATACTGAGCAAAATTGTACATAAAAAGCAGTGCCTCACTGCATAAGCTGCTTGGCAGGTCAGAGGATCTAAACAAAAAGACATTTTGTGAAAGTACACAAGCAACAAGTAGAGTTTTCTCTTTCCAGAAAATGTTGGATTTCTTGTTTTATCACTACATATAGTATTGCCGCTCAATACCAGGTCAATTACTGTCCCTGTTTTCTTTCACAACAAAATAAAACTGCGAACAATGACATGATTACAAACAGAAATATTGCTCTATGGAGTTCTAACAAAAAACTGCTGCCTATCAAGTAAAGCTTCATATTAAGGCTCAAAGGAAGTCCATTTCTCCTGCTTATTCATCAACAAGTGGACAGCTGGACTTTTTATGGTCCTGAGGCAGCAAGGGGCAGAGTCAGTTGCCCTCAGTGGGCAATTTCTCAGTAATGTGGGGGCAAAGGAAGATGACATAGTTGGTGGCAGCACCCCCCTCGGCCCACGATGGTATTAAATACCTTGGAAGAACCTAGATGTTGTCTCTCTGACGCACATGCGTGACAATAGTCATTAATAAAGACATATAAAGAAAAAGGCCACCAAGACAGAAAAAAAGAGTCAAAAATGATAATGCATGTGGACCTTTGTGATATCATGAATGTCCCCATTGACAGTAATCCAAAGATGTATATTTTTATCATTTATTTGAAACTGCTAGATGGGAATGGTCTGCATCAATATACTGTATGTGTTAAAAAGAATGAATTTCTACTGCAGTAAGTATTGCCAAAATCATTAATGACAATGATTAAAATTGTAATTGTGCTTGTATTGTACCTCACAAAAATACAATTTTTAGGCAAACATGACCACCAAAACTAAATCAAGGCGTACTTTGATAAACACTGTGATTCAACATTATGCTTTCTATTAGATTTTTAATTATTAGGGATTTTTGGATATCAAGCAAGCTGAACTATGCAATGCACCTTCAAACTGAGTTCTTTCAAGTAACTGAAATAAAAAAAAAAATCATTTATATACATGTTGCATTTGTCACAAGTGCTACTATTAGTTCAACATTTATGATAACAAAGTACAAGAAGCCGTGGGAGGGAAGTCCAATCTGGCTCCCACCGTCGTTTCCTTAGATCGAAAAAAGAAATCTTCTTGAATCCAAAAGGAAAATGGGACACTCCAAATCTGGTTATGGCCCAAGGCAACAGGAAGTGAAGAAGAAAAACGTAATAAACTCATGCTGTGATTTGTTTTTTGTTTGTGCTTTTAGAAGAAGCGTACACCCCCATTTAGAGTTTGTTCCTGGCTTACCCAATGCAGTAGGAATAGGCCTTGGGTATTCCTCACGCCTGAAATGTACAAAGTGGTTATGGACAATGTGGGAATGAATTAATTTTGTAGGAAAAAACCAGTTTAATAGATGCTTCAAAAAGTCCTGTCAGTGATGACCACTGTATAAGAATTAACTGAATTGAATTGAATAAACAGGAGACTTAGTGGTTCCCTATAACTTTTTTAACACAGTATAATTCCATGCAGTATCATCACTTACTGCATAAGTAACAGGTGATTAGGGGAAGGAAGAAAGCTAAATTGTCTCCCTGAAATCACTTTTCACAAAATCTTAGATTGCTTGAGCAGAGTTGCTGGTAATTTGTGTTGATTACAAACATAAGGGTGCTAACAAATGATAACTAATTCAGTACTTAACAATCAGTGAAGAATAAATAAAACAATGTGTCATTAACAGTACACAATGACACAAAAGTGTAATCCAATTAAATAAAATAGGAAGGGATACAATGAAATTTACACTTTAAGTGAATAAGCAAACAGCCACATGATTAAGTATACTGAAAATAATTAATTATACTAAAGCAGCCTGTGAAACGTATGAAAACAGATCATTTTTTCCACTTGTAAAATCCACTGCTAAAATAACAATGTTTTATTGATTTAATTTTTGATGGTTAATGTATACATTTCTGGACACCTTTTATCATAATTTGTCTTTCGTATTAGATAAAAGCACATAAAGCAAGCCTTGACAAATGTGAAAATGTTAACCTCATGTTCTGTTGAAAACGTGGAGGTTGTTTGGAATCCAAACATCTATGCCTAATTTTTATTAGAATAGTGATAACTATAGCTATGAACACACAGTACCCTATGGCAAACTTACATCCTTACAGTGACTTCCTGGGAGCTACGGTCAAGACAGCAGTGATGTTAGCTGGGAAGTGAAGGACCACAGAATATTTGTCTTGGCATTGTACCTACTAGATGCATGGTGGGAAAGGGCTTTAATGTCCTAAACGATAGATTAGGACCAATAGGTAGAAGAAACTGGTCACCAGTGTGCTTCATCATTGTTCTTGTTTATTTTCTATTTTCAGATTCATGCAGAGGGTTCTCTTTTCATCTTTGTTTTTATCAATTCCCTGCTTAATCTCAATATTATATCTGCACAGTTCCCTTAGCTAGAGACTCTTCTGTCTCCCTTAATTTGTTCCAGACAATCATTATTGGCATCTATGGTTATCATTCTATTGACCGGAGGGAAATTTGCTGTCTTTTTTTAATCTAATCCAGTCCAACCTTTCCACTGCTAGGATCAATAAAGCTTCCACTTGATGCATTAACCTTTGACTCAAGGGAGCTGATTCAATAAAATTCTCTATAATGTACTCTCCTATTTACTCCACTTTTTTGTCCAATTTCTACTTGTCATTTTAGCTATGTAACTGAGACTACAGAACACAAGTGACAGTGAGTATCTATCTATCTATCTATCTATCTATCTATCTATCTATCTATCTATCTATCTATCTATCTATCTATCTATCTATCTATTTATCTACTGTATTCCAAGAGGAAAATTTAGTACAGTTGAGTAGTTTTAGAGTACCCAGACGAAAGGAACTGATATAGGGAGAAGACAGGATGAGAATGTTTGCAAATAGAAGCAAAGCAAACCAAACAGTTTACCATAAATCATAATCACAGTTAACACAAGGACTCTGGTCTTTCCTTAGATTTTTTACAATTAGGTGGTCACCTTCTTTTATAGCAGTGACTTTATGACCAACATGCACCATATCATCAGTGAACATGATGAGCAAATGACATCTCTATATACCTGTATATTCATCCAACATCTGTCTGTCTGTTCACTTTCCACGAGAGAACTACTTAATGGATTTAGATTTTGTGTTTTTTTCTATAATTTGCTTGAATATTCCGGTTGATTTTGCAACTTCTGTCATCGCGCTAAGTATCATAGTTGCTTGTGGTACCAATTTATTTGCGCAAATCCGAGAGAGATGCAGCAGGCTATGGGGAGTGGGGTGGGGCCCTTCTCACTCACATGCCAGCCTCAGGGCGTATCTTACATCTGCTTAGCTAGCAAACAAGAGAACTACTTAACAGATTTAAATTGTTTTTTTTTTTTCTACAATTTGCTTCAACATTTTGGTTGATTTTGCATCTCACTAAGAATCATAGTTCGCTTGCAGGAGCAATATATTCATGCTAATCTGAGGCAGAGGCTGCAGGCTGAGGGGAGGGGGAAGCTTGATGTCAGGAGTGGGGACAGTGCCCTCCTCACACACGCGCCAGCCTCTGTTCAAGTCGGTGTACCTCTGGCAATGTTTTGAAGTGAACCTTGCCTTCGTTTAGCTAGCGATACCTGTTTGTTTATTGATTTTTAAAGTTTGTTCTGTTTCAGTACTACATGGACAGAGCTATGGGGGATGGCTAGTTTATCTTAACAAACCTGTTGTGCTTTTTGCAATTTTTGTATAAATGTTTTTACTTTTGTACAAATGAGTAATCAAAAAGTTGCTGTTAATATTTTCACATTAACAGGCCTTTGGTTTCTATGCATATTTGATCCTTATCACATATGAAAACATATGAGATACGTTATTTGGACGAGTATGATTTTTCTGGATCTAACTACTCCGTGTAGAACCTGAAAATAGTTAAATTAAAACTGATGACTCTAGTGCAAGACAGCTTTGTGTCAGGTGTAGTGATGCAATTGGTAAAAGGACAAAAGATCAAATCTTGAGGAATAGTAGTATTCAAAAGATTGTTAAAATGGTTAGACATGACCAAGATGGCAGGGGAAAAAATGGTCAATGAGAGTTGCCTTTGTTCATCTATCCATCTCTTTCACCCATCTTTCCATTGATTGACTTCGCTTATTCCAGTTTTTAAGGTTGTGTGGATCTGGATTTTCTGCAGTTTAAAAAAAGAATAATTACAAAATAAGAATGTATCTGCTAATGAACAAATATGTTAAGAACTGGAGTAGTGGAGTGATGCACTGTGTTAGCCATTTATGGACCTAATAAGGAGTGAAGCAGAATGTCATCTTTGTAGACTAATGAGTAGATTACAATATGCAAGCTTTCAAGGCAGTTCAGACCTTTTTCAGGCATAATTTTGCTTTACTTTTCATTGTTAAAAACTGGAAAACCCTTGTGTTTTCTTAAATTGGATAACTTTGATAACTAAACTTTCAAGCTTTATATTTAGTTAGTCAGTCATTCTCCAGCCTGCTATATCCTAACACATGGTCACAAGGGTCTGCTGGAGCCAATCCTAGCTAACACAGGGCACAAGTCAGGAACAAACCCTGGGCAGGGTACCAACCCACCGCAGGGCACACACACAAACGCACAATTTAGGATCACCAATGCACCTAACCTGGGTGGGTGGAAACCGGAGCACCCGGAGGAAACCCATGCAGACACGGGGAGAACATGCAAACTCCACACAAGGAGGACCCAGGAAGCGAACCCAGGTCCCCTTACTGTGAGACAGCAGCACTACCACTGCGCCACCGTGCCGCCGCTTTATATTCAAATGTCTTTTAATTTTATTTTAGGGAGTTGCTGCAGGTGGAGAATGGGTTGTTAAGGGATCTTGCCTGGTTTCTAAGGACCACTTCCCAAGATGCTTCACAATTCACATCATGAAAAAGTACTTTAAACTCCTCCCGAGCAACAATACCCCTTTGTCCGAGATTACGGATTTGAACTATGAATACGTGCTGGTGTTGTAGTGTAAGTTCTGATTTTCTGGTAACAACACATAGCTTTTTACTTCTTACTTCAATTCTCTTTCTCATTTTAGTTCAGGTTGAATTACTGTGCTCATGTCAACAATTCCTGAAATTCATGTTCTACTATAATGATGGTTAAGCCCTCTGATTTTTGATAGCG
This sequence comes from Polypterus bichir lapradei, assembly GCA_026402145.1. NCBI lineage: Eukaryota > Metazoa > Chordata > Cladistia > Polypteriformes > Polypteridae > Polypterus > Polypterus bichir. The sequence goes on from JANRMT010062807.1 coordinate 44,339,187, forward strand.
ATACCCAGTTTATTTTGAAATCTGGTTGTTTTTCTGTCTTGAAAATACATTCACATCTCCTAGTTTATTGCTAATACCATCTAGCACTGGGGTGGGCAAACTATGGCCCATTGCAGGGGTACAAGCGGTGCACAATCTACCAATAGAAATATTTAATATTCCAATCCTTGTGTGGTCTTAAGAAGATGATGCTAGAGATGGCTAGTCTAAGCAAACTCTGGGTGTTTGTGCACAAATCAGAATTAAGAGTGCATTTTACAAATGTGAAAAGACATTAGAAGGAAAAAGCTTTTCCAGTGGTGGTTTGATTAAAATGGATTAATCCTGGACTTCAATCGGTGTATTTCAAGACAAGAAGTAAGACAGATACTGTCTTCTGCCTTCAGGCGGTTTATGTACTTTTCAAACACTTCACTGCTGAGTTAAAAGAAGAGGACAATTACAGCTTTCAGGTGAACTCATTTCAGTTTCTTTTAGTATTATTAATTTATTTTTTTTCGCCAGTTATCAAACTTTACAGTACTCTGAGTCAATGGCAACAGGTAAAACCTGTTCATTTTCCGAGTATTAAAGAACAGTGTGCAGAGAGGAGTTTAGGCTTTACCAGATGTGCCCCTCAATTTGCCATCTTTTGTGGAAAATCTCAATGTTGCTTTCACGATTTTATGCATGATGAGTTAGATTTTTTTAATGTTTTTACCTTTAATTTTATTAATATGGACAATGTCTCTTACTGGTGTTTGTGAATTGTTCTTAATATAGATTTTAATAAAAACTTTTATAATTAAACAGTTTTTTGGAGCATGCATTTTTAAATGGAATGCTTGCCATTAACACATGTGCTAGATATCCAGGGTTCATTGTCACACCTAGACTTTATGCAGCCCACTGTATGAGTCATCATTGACAATTTGGCCCACCATCAAAAACGTTTGCCAACCCCGATCTAGCAGTTACTCTTTCTCATTCTGTCATCAGGCTATTGGAATGGAACAGCTAGAAATTAAAAGGCAGACAGGTAGCCTCCGGGCTGCAGTCCAGCTGAATTGGTTTGAGGATTTGCATCTGGCATAATACAACGCAGCTACAGTAAGTGGACCACCTAAGTGATTTTAATGCAAGGCACTGTTAAGTTTCACACCTTTGATTAATTCCAAATTCATAGACTGAGCATGTAAACTTCATAAAACCAAAAAAGCATAAAATTAAAAATCAACACTGAAAGAACAGTCCAGCTGAAACTACGAATATGCCTCTTATTTGACGTTTTACTTCAATGAATGTAGTAGCTTGTATGACATTTTATTAAACAAACTGGTTAGGTCAAGGTAAAGAGTTAATAAACATATTTCTGAGAGTTTTATTCAATTCCTTCCTCTATCTGCACATTTGAGAGTATTTTCTGAGATTTGCTGCTATACTATGAAATATACACAACACAAGGTTACCATTTACACAATAATTGGGATCAACAATTAAATGCGTGGTTGCTTTCCTACATTATTTCCCTGCTTCTATGTTTTTTAAAACATAGGCAGACAGATAGAACAGATAAATTGTCTGCTAAATGCATTTGTCAGTTGCCTCTTTTATTACTCGTGTGTTTAAGTAAATATCGATTAACTACTTAGACTAGCTATATACAGTAGATTAGTTGTTAAGTGCACTTGCTAGATTTATTTTGGGTAAAGTTGCATTTTCATTTGGGCCTGAGTTGCCTCGAAAGCTTACATATTGTAATCTTTTTAGTTAGCCAATAAAAGGTGTCTTTTTGCTTGACTTCTCACTTTTTACCAGATTGTTATGTCAGGGCTGGCAACTTTTAACTGTCACCTCATGGATTGGAAAGAAAACTACTCATTAGAGTAGTAGCCAAAACTGACACAACAAAAACCAAAAAAAAGTTTAAAGTGTCAGCCATGTCACCCCACTGAATACGATCTCAAAAAAAACATAAGAAAACGGGCTCACGATGGTGCAAACAGCTAACAGCAATGGACAACAGTTGCCTCAAAACAAATACTACTGCTCAGTAAAGTGGGTCTGGTTTAGCGGAACTCCATCCTGGGGTCAGCTCTAGTCCAAGTGAGACCAATACTTTTGACGACGGTCAACCTTTTACTGATCAGAAAGGACAGAGTCAATTGCCCTTTTGGAGGGTCTTCTCGATGCTGTGGGTGAAAACAGGGACGCTACTGTTAGTGACAGCACCCAATTGTGTCTCAGAGTGGAAGTACATACCTTTGGCAAGGCTGGAAATTGATCCCCAACACTCAAGTTTGTCAAAGGATATGAAATAGGAATCAATTATCCAGTTAATAGAATATCCAGAGAGGGATATACCCATCTGCACTAATTAGCAGCCAAGCCCTGATTAACTGTTTTCCAGCTATTATCAATCATTTGTTTTTTAAAACCACTTAGGAAGAAACCTATATCAGTAGCACTTACTACAAACACTACACAGGGTGAGAGTTCAACATGGTACATGCTCACACTATCATACACACTAGGCAAGGTAAACTTGCCAATTAACCAAATATGTGTGTCTGAAAATTTAGGATAAGAACAACTAAAAAATAACTAGCAGGAGAAAGAAATCTATGTGGACATGGTGGAAATTTGCAAACTCAACACAAATGCTGACAATGCAAGGAAGGAGCCAAAGCCCCTGATGCTATAAGGTAGGAGCATTAACTACTGCGGTACCATACCACACAGGTAACTCCTTATTTCACGTTCTTTCTGCTTGTCATAGTGTGTCTCATGGGGGGCACACAAGCCTACTGTAACTCTGTCATCAGTCTGCAGCTCTTCAAGGGAAACTCCAAAGCCAGCTGAGAGCTGTAATCTCTCCAGCCTGCTCTGGATCTGGGCTTTTGCAGCTCACTTACCTTTACAAGCATGTTAACATGAGCACTGTTTGTCTGGTAGAGTTACCCATTGCAAATTTGTTACAGAGTAATCCAAAAATAACACTCTAACAAATAAATCTGATCAAACATTGCCTAGATAGGGAAGACAGTCATGAAAACAGCCATGGGTTGATTTTCTCCTGGATCATTCCTGATGGCCAGTTAACCTAAGTTCAAAACAATTCCTATATGGGCAGACATTTATATAGATAATATATTTAATTTACCAACTTATTCACATCTTTACTTTGCCATTATAGGCCATGCAGCTCAGATTGACATAATGATAAGTGAGCGCCACCTCCAACACTAAATTCTGTCTTACTGATGCAAGGAAATGGGAACATAGAACATTCAAAATAGAACACAGTTAAAATTTGGAAGAAATACAGTTGAATAAAGAAGACAAATGGAGAGAAGGAAATATGTAGTACAGCATGTTCTTCTGTTATGCAACACAGAATGTCTAAATGGCTCCCTAGTGACAATAAATTGACAAGTCTTGGACGTTTTAGGTGTCATCTGGTGACCTGAGTTCTACCACCATATCCACTGGGTCAGAGTGTTTCTTCAGCTAGAAGACAACCTTTTCAATTTTACTATTGTTTGATTGGATTTTCTGCAATAATTCTTCTGCGTTTACAGTGATCCTTCTGTATTCTGTCATTTAATTTGTAAAAGTATGTTTTAATGAATGTTCCTACTTGAAATAACCTGTCGGTGGTTCATGGCCTATCATGCCTGGTGCAAAAGTGAAGCCGGAATGAAAAGTGAAATGTTCAAGACTGAGTGTTCTTTTTATCTTGTACCATTTAATGTCTCTTTTACTTTATAACAGCTTCTGGATTTTATGGTCGCCCAATTTGAACTTAGTGATCCATCAGGAGCTTTATTTGTAGCAGCTGTTCTTGTTTTCTTCTTTCTTATTTCTATGATTCTTCCTTACATTTGTTTTGGTGTGAATGTTGTATTTCACACTTTTTATTTATAGGCACTTTTACACTATGTGTTTGAAGCAGCTGTGGTATTTCATGCATATTGTATTTGTATTCACAGAATTGCCATATGTTTAATTTGCAGGAATGGATTTATTCCAACGATTTCCAAACCCACATATTCAGCTAATCATCATAAGGGTCTGGAGCCTTCACAGCTACAATGTGACCCAGACGAAGTGTCAGTCCAGATCAGCATGCACACTAACACAACTGCATCCATGCTGGCCCTCTGTCAGTTTAGAAACTCCAGTTAAACTAAAGAATGGCTTGGGGTTTCAAAAGGAGATGAACTAGATAAACCTTACAAACAAATGAAATATCCACACAAGAGGAATACTAGCTCGTGGTCAAAGTTAGATCCTAATGTAGTAAGATAACAAAAGGCCTTGCTGTTTCACCACTGATTAATTACACTTTAAGCAGTTTGACTTGTGGCTAAATCTTTGCAATGTCAAGAATAATGCTGTTGGTTCAATACAAATCTTTTCATGTACCACTGATTCAGATATAGAAACAGGCAAACAGCAGCAATGCTGTATACTTGTACTTGGTAAACTATTTGGCTAAAAGTTCAATTTTGGTTTGATGAAAAAGTCCAAAATAAGAAATCTTTATAAATGAGCATTGTGATAGACAGCCACGGCCACTACATGGCCCGGACGCTAGCAGGGCGGAAGGATCAGGGAAAAGGGCATTGAAGCAATACCTCCCCTGGGACACTAGAGGGCAGCCCTCCTGGGCAGCTGTGGCACCATGGATTCCTGCAGGGCATGTTGGGAACTGGAGTTTGTTGAAGCCCTGTTGGGTTCTGTGGGGGCTGCCTGGGGGAGCTGCAGAGTCCTATAGAGGACCTCCAGTGCACCTCGGAGTGATTCCAGGTAATAGTGATGAGCCACCTGGAACACTCCTAGGACCTGAATAAGAGGAGCCGCCTTTCTCCATTGAGGAGCCAGAGTTGGGAGAAAGGAGACAAAGCCTGAAGAGGAGTGGCAGCGGATGGACTGGCAGCAAGGAAGGAAATGGACTGTATATTGGTGTGCTGTTGGTGGTTTGTGCACTTTTCATTATAAATAAACACGGGTGTTGAATTGAACCTGTGTCCTGCCTGTCTGTGTCGGGGATTAGTGTGGTGGTATGCCCCCTATGGCCTACAGCATAAACATTTACACAAACAGAAAATATAACAAAAATGGTCAAAAGAGCAAAAAAGGAGTAGCCTGAAAGGCAATCCAAGTGAAGTCCCAAAACACAATCCAAAGCTAAAATCCAATAGCCAGAGTAAAAAGGATTTAAAAAAATTATAATCCAAATAAAAACAAAATATCTTCTACAAGTTCAATGCACCACTACTGACATCCTCTTCTCTGGGCCTTAAATAATCGGAGAAAGGTCTCAGGGGTTGTGACATCAGGGTGGCCTTGCCTCTTGGGGTACCACCCACAGAGCATAAGGGACATTACAGAACAACAAATTACATGTAGAAACTAAATAAAGCATAACAATATTAAGAATAATTATATATACACAATACAAATACTTTAAAACAAACTAAAAAAGACAAAGTAAAAAGATGTAAACCATACCCAAGGAAAAATCCCTGCCTAAAACTGACACATGGGATTAAGTGGACAAATAGAAACACTTAGAACTATTTGTGGGACATACCTAGAATACTGTACATACATGTATTCATACTAAACACAGAACTATTTGAAGAATAAACTATAACATAACATTTATTTAAGGTACCGGGGGGGCATAGCTTATCCACAGACCCCGTGGGGACATAGCCTAACCACAGACACAGAATACAGTATCTATGAGCCATTGATACAGAACAAGCAAGTATTTATGAAATGCACTGTTAATGTACATATATAAGGGGCTAAAAATATTGGAACACAAACAGTAACAATCATAGTGACGTGGCGCCTCCCAATGGTGGCGTATAAATAATAAAATAAGTGTTGTGAAATTAAGTTAAAAAAGCGATCAGAAAATTGGAATCCTCATGTAAAAAAATAAATAAATACACAACAATATATGCACAACAATGTGTTAATATAACAAAAAGGAAATGTTTGATTTTTCCTGTATTAATTTAGATTTTTTTGCAAAATGAATTTTACATTGATAATTTCATGAAGTGTTACCATTTAGAATCCTGGTTACTAAGATGCCACATGTCACTAGGAGGAGCGCCCTTTAATAGACCAGATATCGTCTGGTTGTTGTTCCAGGACAGTCATTCACTTTCAACCAATCAGCTTGTCTTTCTGTTTGTTCATATTAGATATTTTTTAAAATCTAATTGATAAAACAATTTTTTCCTCTATTCAATTATTCACAAACACACTTTGTGATTGTAGCAATGAATTATCAAGTTTATAGGGGAGGAACAGTTTGATTTTATGCCCAGGAGAGGAACAACTGATGCAGTTTTTGCATTGAGACAGCTGATAGAGAAGCACTGAGAAAAATAGAAAGGTTTGCATAACATGCTTATAGATTTGGAGAAGGCATATGATAGAATGCCACATTAAGATGTCTGGAGGTTCATAAGAGAGAAAGGGGGTCCAGAGAAGTATGTGAGTATTGTCCAGGATATGTATGAGAGAGTGAGGACTTGGGTTAAAAGCAGTGTTGGGGTAACAGACAAGATCCCAGTTAGAGTAGACCTAGGTATCTTCTTTAAGCCCTGACCTTTTTGATCTGGTTATAGATATATTGAGTCATGGGATAAAAGACCAATCCACCTTGTGCTTGCTTTTTGCTAATGACATTGTGTTCTGTAGCACCAGAAAAGAGGAATTGAGAGGAGGATAGAAGAATGGAGAAGGGTTTTGGAAGATAGAGGGCTAAAGATAAATAGGAAGAAGACTGAATATATGAGGTTTAATGATAAACAATATTCAGACATTAGACTGCATTATTGAAAAGAGCAGACAACGTTTACTATCTACAATCAGTTATAGCCCAGGATAGAAAATTAGATGCAGAAATAACCCATACAGTGGAGTGTGGATGGAACAATTGGAAGAAAGTGTCAGGAATATTGTGTGATCAAAGAATGAAGGTGAAGGTTAAAGATAAGGTTTTTAAGACAGTCATAAGACTAGCAGTGATGTATAAAGCTGAGTCGTGGGAAATTATGGGAGCACAGGAGAAGTTGTTAGATGTGGCAGAAATGAGAATATTGGGATGGGTGTGTGGAATTACAAAAAAGGACAGTAAAAGAAATGAGTCAATTAGAGGTGCAACAAAATTGGGAGAGATGTCTAAGAAAGTACAGGAAAGTATGTTGAAGTACTATGGACATGTAATGAGAAGAGACAATGAATCTGTGAGCAAAAGAATGATGGTAATGGAAGTGCAGGGGAAGAGAAAGTGAGAGAGGCCAAAGCAGAAGTGGATGGATAAAGTAAAAGAAGGTTTGAATTAAAAGGGGAAAAGGTGCAGGACCGAGCTGCTTGGAGAAGGCTGATTATGCACATAGAAGTGGGAAAATATGAAGGGGAACAAGAAGAACAAGAAGAATATTTGCTTTTAGAGCACAATAAAGTGACAATCTGTGAAAGGTTTCTTTTGTTCTCACTGAAAGGAATACTTTACTTGGATGTCTTTATAAAGTTAACACTTTGTGTTCAAGTGTTCAGTGTGCATTTAACTTGTAATACTACATGCACTGTGATAAAGTACAGCGGATTCAAAAAGCATTCAGACCCCTTCACTTTCTACACAATTTATTGTGTTGTTGGTTTAATTTTAAAAGGATACCTTTGTCATTTTTGCTCAATCTACATTTGGTATAATGACAAGGTTTGCAAACTTATTAAAATCAAAAACTGAAATCTCTTATTTATATCAGGACTTAGACCCATAATTCAGAACTTTGTAGAAGCCAGTTTGGCAGAAATAATAGATTTGAGTCTTCTTGGGTAAGTCTCTACCAGCTTTACACAGCTGGAATTGGGCAATTTATCCCATTCTACCTGGCAAATCCTCTCAGGCTCATTAGAGGATCATTAGATTGGACAGTCTGTAAACTTCCATCTTCAGGTCTCTCCACAGAGGTTCTATGGGTTTAAGTTTGGGCTTTGGCTGAGCCATAAACTTGTCCTGAAGCCACTTCAGCATTGTCTTGGCTGTTAGCTTCACATTTCATACTGCTGAAAATTAGCCATTATCCCAGTCTGAGATTGTGTGCACTCTGGAGCATTTCTTCAAGTACCTCTCTATATTTGGTTGTATTCTTCCTGATTTCTGACCAGTCTCACTGTATTTGCTACTATGAAAGACCCCTATAGTGTGATGCTGCCACCAGTATACTTCACCATAGAAAAGGTATTAAGCAGGTGTCAAAGTCAAATTCACAAAGCCAGTTTAGGATAAGAAGAATACCAATTATAGACACGTATGTGTAGTCACTCATTACATGGAAAGAGATGTCTGACTTACAGATGCTGGTAATCCTTCTTAAATATTCTTGTCGATTACAGCAGTAGACAATTCATTTAATTTCTCGTGTCCCTGCCAGTTACTGATAAATAGGACCTTGGAGTCAATGTTCTGCTACGGTAGATTGTACTGGTTCTCTTATCAATACTTGTACTTGTGCGAAAGTAGCAGTGGGACTGGGTCTCATATCAAGAGATTTTAATTAAAATGCTTCCTAAGAGTGCTAAAGGCAAAAGCTAATAGTTATATGATTGAAGTCATTCAATATAATCAACATATAATTACTTATTGAAATCATATTTATCAGTACACCCTGCGGTGGGCTGGCCTCCTGCCCGGGGTTTGTTTCCTGCCTTGCACCCTGTGTTGGCTGGGATTGGCTACAGCAGACCCCCGTGACCCTGTAGTTAGGATATAGCGGGTTGGATAATGGATGGATGGATGGATATTTATCAGTAAAAATCAATATTCACACAGATGATGAGCAATGCCTGGTTTTCGCTTGAATGTTTGTCCTAAAGGTTCCATTTGTTTGTCTCAACAGACCAGTGAATCCTTCTCCTCATGCTCTCAGGGTCCTTTAAATCCTTTAAAGTGCACTGTCATATGTCTTTTATTCAAACAGTGGCTTCCATCAGATTGATGGAGTGCTGCTGAGATGGTTATCCTTAAGGAACTTCATTTCCTAGGATGTTCAAGCCCAAGTCTTCATCAAATACAAAATAAGCACAAGGTAAGATTATATGCAGCATTGAAAATAACACAAGCATGCCATCTCAGCAGAGGACCTCAGGAACTTTGTTAGAGTGATCATTGGGTTCTTGGTCTCCTCCCTGACCAAGCCCCTTTTTTCCTGATTACACAGTTTGGCCGAAAAGAAAACTGGTGCTTCCACACGTTTTCCATTTCACAATTATTGAGGCCACTGTGCTGCTGGAAACACTCATACCCACAGAAATAGTTTCACAACCCAGACATGACTTGACCTGACCTATGCCTTAGCACAGTTTGAATTTAGTTTACACAGAGTTCTTTGGAATTCATGGCTTGAATTCTGTCCCAACATGCAGTGTGAATTGTGGGGCTTACTGTATATAAACAGTTATGTGTCTTTCTAAACGGTGTCCAATCAATTGTGTTCGCTACAGGTGGACGCCAATTAAGTTCTAGATACATCTCAAAGATCATTCAAGTATGCAGGATACACATGAGCACAATTATGGGTTCTAGAGCAGTTTGAATACTTGTATAAAGGAGAGGTTTAAGTTTTTTTTTTAAAAAAAAAAAAAAGAAATCCAGACCTTTTTGAAAATATTTTTTCACTCTGTCATTTAATTGAGTATATATTGATGGACAAAAATGGTAAATGTATCCATTTAGAATTAAATTTACAACACATTAAAGTGTACAGAAAGTGAAGAGGTCTGAATGCTTTCTGAATCCACTGTATATGGTTGCTTGTTTGGTTTGGCCTATTTAGTTGTAGTATAAATGAAAACTACCAAAAAAATATGCAACCTGCAGTGCTGAGTTTGAGTGTCAAGCTCATTTTCTAACTTGCTTAGTCTTGAACAGAGTCATATAGTAGGTGGTACTGGGTCCCAGCTACCATAAGGTGCAAGGCAGGAACAAACACTGGACTCGGTGCCAGTCCATCACTAAACAGACACACACCAACCACTTTTAGTATCACCAATGCACCTGACCTGCATGCCTTTGGACTGTGAGAGGAAACTGGAGCACTAGGAGGAAACTAACACAGGCACGGGGAGGACATGAAAATTCCACACAGGGAGGACTCCGGAGGGGAACTGTGGTCTCCTAACAGCGAAGCAGCAGTGCTATCATTCCGACACCATGCCACCTCCAAAAAGGTCAGCAACCCAAAAATATTTGGTCTCCGACAGGTTCCTGCTTTAGAGAAGGGTCATTGAGTTTTACACAAATATCATCTTGCAGTATACTCCCTCATAGTTATTTTTTGAATATTAACATAATAGAAGTAAGGGGTTCATATGAATAGAAGAACTTTACTTCCTATGATGTTCAAGCCTGAGTCTTCAGTGCTAAATGAGCACAAGGTAAAGCTTTGTGAGAACACAGACAGCAGGAGCAATTTGCAATAGGGGCTATTACAATCTGAAAGCATCACAATATACAGAACAGTGGCACAGAATGTTTGTGTGCATTCGGTTGATTCAAGCTCCATCTTTTGCCAAGTATACAGTATTAGAACACCTTTCATCACCAAAGTGGATGAAATGGTTTTCAGAAATGTGTTTTGTTTTCTGAACATTTGTCATCTGGCATGAAGACAGAATTCAATAGTGACAATGAAGTGGGAATGAAGAGTCCAGCCAAAGTGACGTTAAGAGAATCATTTATAGTTTTCTATTTCTATTTTTTTATCGTTCACCTTTGTTAAAACTGAAAACATAATTTCTACCTGCTTTGTGAAGAAAAACTATGAAATGCTGTCCAAATGTTTTTGTTAAAAGCTTTGTGATTGTGTAGGTATAAATTAGAGATACCAATTGTAATTAATTTAATAGAAAAAGAAAAAACATTTTACAAACAGGATTTAAAAAAAAAGGCTTACAAAAACTTTCACTGTAAAGTTACCTGAATTCCTTAAAGTTTTCAATAGCTTGTCAAAAATTTGTTTTTTGATCCTGCCAAAATGGATGAAATCAATATTTTAAAAAATTTTTCACTGGTAAGCTTTTCACCTCCTTACATCTGGAATGCATCAATTGAGAATTTGGCAAGTTAACCTTTGATCAACTAGAAGAAAGAAGTCCCCTGTGATGGACTCTGAGAGTTAAGCTTCCAAACCGGAGTTGTTTTGTTTTTGTAAGCACATCTTAAAGAGTTCAGAAAGATAATTATGGCATAAAATACATTAGGATGAAAACTAGCATTGCCAAACATAACATGGAAACTGTGCGGTTTCATTTTGCTTTTGCTTAGAGTTATAATAAATTTGTTGAACTGTGACATTATTCAATCCATTTTTATTCTATGAAGCACTTTGCTGACATTTCTGTACAAATTTTTATATGTGCAATCTTTACTCTAATAACAACAATAATAAGCATAATAATAAGGCATTCAAGTTATAGTATATGTTTGGTTATCTTTAAGGTCCAAATTATTTTTTCACATAATGTTATAACTTGCTCTATGGGAAATTTTGTTCTTAAATCAAGCATCTTTAATTCATTTTAAAAACACAGTGCCTGTTAATAATGCTAAAAGGGTATCTACAGGGTCTAAAAATGAAACAAAAATCTTTCCCATTTCACCGTTTCAAGAAACCAGAGGCCTTCATGTTTTATGGCAATTGGGCCAGGCTAATCCACTGCTGTGACTTTAGTTTGGCTAAGAAATACAGCAAAAATTATCATGAAAAAGATTTTAAAAATGCTCGCAGCGAGATTTTGAATCAAATCTCTGCCATAAAGCTGGACTGTTCCTCTACCGTACGAGCTAATAAACTGTAGGTACGTAAAATACTATGAGATTGTAAACAGCTTTACTCGATCTAGTCTTAGGCACTTGGAAAGACTTGCTTCAGTCTGGTTTAAGGGCTACAAACCTATCTGAAGTATACATTCCAATAATGTTCACATGTCTGCAAGACAAGTAATGCCAAAAAGGCTCCATTATAGTAATATGACAGGCAAGAGACAAAAAGCATATGTTAACTATGAGGAGCTGAAAGGATAAAAAAGGGGCCCTCTTATGCAGAGAAACAGAAGGTGCCTGGCTGAGTGGGGTGTCAGAAGTGGCTGACAGACCAAGTGTTGTTGAGATAATAAAAGGCTAAAAAAAAGGCACTTCTGCAAGTTTAACCTCTGTGTACTTTTGTGTAAGTTTAACTCATCGCTCACTTTGAGCTTAGAATAGAATGTATTATGACTGAGATTCTGAGACAGATACTTTTTTAAGACACATACACACTTAGTTCATGACCATAAATAATCTCTGTTGTGTCTGCTATCTCATGCATTGTCATTTTTTAATTCTCCACTGTAATTTCGTCCAGAGTGGCAACATCTTTTCTTCTTCTTCAGGAGCACAATGGAATTCTGCAGTTCATCTCTTAATTGTGGCATATGAAGTGTACTGGTCCTCGTGCATGTTGACAAGGTGAGAATGAATCTCCAAATATGTATCGTACTCTAATATAAGAAATTCAATGATCAAATAATACTTCATTTTGAAATTTTCAGCATTCATACTGACTTGAATCTGACTGAAAAAGACATACATTTTTAACCACAAATGCTAGAAACTTGTAACTTCAGTACCCACAACCAAATCTTTGGCTACCTGCAGAAACAAAATTATTTACTGTTTCAAGTTCAGCTTCAAAAGTTTTTGATCACTCATAATGGGCTTTCTAATCTTTAGGTGAACAATCAGGACGGAGATATAAAGGTGTCATAGCACACTGCTGGCATCCTCTAAGCCCCTGTTTCCCAGCCTTTGTTGTGTCACAACCCAGTTTTTCACTTGCCAGTATGTTCACAGTAGACTGTGGTGGGAATCCCCCTCTGTGAATTTAGCAAACAATCTTTTGAATGGATAGAGTGAGATCAAGCACGTTCATCAAACTGGGATGGGTTCCTGCGTGATCATCAGAGCATTAGATGACTTAAATGCAATGTTCAATGTTTTTCCACCCTGGTGAATCTGAGAAGATTGTCAGAGCAGGTGTTGGGAGGTCAGCCAGGATAGGCCATAATCCATTTGTGATGCTGCCACTGTGAATTGAACATTATCACCAGACCGGTGGATGGGATTTTGTCCGAGGTCTGCTATGACCCACATGCAATGCTGCCGCTGTAATTCATACACAACTGTTGGAGCCGTGGGGTGGGGAGAAAGGAGTGGTTAGTGATGTGGTTTCATCAAGGGTTAGCCACGGACAACAGGCTAAACAATATTGCTCTGACATGATCAGTACACCAAAAAAGATGGATGCTCTTTATTTTGTTATTTCTCTTGCTTCTGTTCTTCATCTCTCTTTCTCTTTTTCTGTTTTTCCCACAGAGTTTTCCCATTTTATCTTCCCAGTCACTAGACTGATGTTTTGAAAGTCGAGGGTTTTTTCGGAGGAAATTGCGTTTGGAATCATAACAAATATTCAATTTCTTCTTCAGGTCAGCAGATTACTAAATGGGAAACGGGCAATTTGTTTAACTTTTCATCTTGAGGTGCTACACTCATCTGTTCTTCCTTACTTTTTTTCCACATAAACACAGCAGTGAGTTCACACTATATTATTCAATACAGTGGAACCTCGGTTTGCAAGCATAATTCATTCCGGAAACGTGCTCGCAATCCAAAGCACTCGTATATCAAAGCGAATTTTCCCCATAAGAAATAATGGAAACTCATATGATTCGTTCCACAACCCAAAACTAATCATATAAAAATGATTAATACAAAATATAAAGTAAAATACATAATACAAATTAACCTGTACTTTAAAAAGAATCATGGCTGGTGTGAGTTTCTAAACTCATGTGGGATTCCACCCAACGGGACGACACGCGGAAGAGCATCCCAAAGCAATCGCAGTCTCCTAGCGCTGTAGCAGTTCACCATATAAGCGCACCCAAAAAGATCGCAGACATGCTATAAGCGCCTGTCGTCAATGGGTCATAAAAGGAACATTATAAAGATCCCACTACAATAAATAACAGCGCTGTTGCTGTTTCAAGCTGAATAAAGCTGTTGTTAAAGTACTGAGACTCAGCTTCGTGTTTTGGGGAGCAAGATGGGGACTCGCACTTCACAGCACACACACACACAGTCACAATGCTGTAGTAAACAGTATATGCTTGTACGGATGTTGACTATATGAGTGAGGCACACAGACTCAGACGGAGAATAGGAGACAATTGCCAGAGAGAGAGAGAGAGAGAGACGCGCTGGGTGAGTGAGCAAGCGAGATAAGGAGAGAGAGAGAGAGAGACCCGCTGGGCGAGTGAGCGAGATAAGGAGAGAGAGACGCGCTGGGCGAGCGAGATAAGGAGAGAGAGAGAGAGACGCGCTGGGCGAGCGAGCGAGATAAGGAGAGAGAGAGAAGAACCATCAGCTCAGTTGTGATCACATGACGCTCAGCAGACAAAGTGTATCCATACTACTCGTATTGCAAGACATCGCTTGTTTATCAAGTCAAAATTTATTAAAAATTTTTGCTCGTCTTGCAAAACACTCGTAAACCAAGTTACTCGTAAACCAAGGTTCCACTGTATATGAGAATATCAAACTAAAGTTTTATATTTGTAATTTAACTATATTTATATATAACCTATTTTTTCAACAGACTTAAAAGTACCACCAGCTTAATTTGGGCTGCCTGGACATATTTTAACAGTGATGTTTTACATTGTCATCAAGTGCTTGACATCCTCTGATTCAACAAAAATCCATTTTTTCAAGCAATGTCAGTTATGAATAGCACTATGAACAAAAAGGTAAAAATAGTGTGGAAAAAGTGAAAAAAAAACAACTTTTTCCCCACTTTTTATTGATAAAAATATTCAGGACATGCATAAGTTAACAATTTAAATAAGAAAATGAAAGCCATAACCTATTTTGTTATTAAATAAGTAAACAAACACACATTTATGCCATATTATACAACGTTCTAAGTCCGTTTTAGTGCTGGCAGGGACTGTTCCCTCAGACCATCTTTTTCCTTTCATCCCCTCGCAGTTTACTGTTCTTCTTCTTTCGGCTGCTCCCGTTAGGGGTTGCCACAGCGGATCATTTTCTTCCATATCTTCCTGTCCTCTGCATCTTCTTCTGTTACACCCATCACCTGCATGTCCTCTCTCACCACATCCATAAACCTTCGCTTAGGCCTTCCTCTTTTCCTCTTCCCTGCCAGCTCTACCCTTAGCATCCTTCACTCAATATACCCATCATCTCTCCTCTGCACGTGTCCAAACCAATGCAATCTCACCTCTCTGACTTTGTCTCCCAACCGTCCAACTTGAGCTGACCCTCTAATGTACTCATTTCTAATCCTGTTCATGCTTGTCATGCCCAATGCAAATCTTAGCACCTTTAACTCTGCCACCTCCAGCTCTGTCTCCTACTTTCTGGTCAGTGCCATCGTCTCCAACCCATATAACATAGCTGGTCTCACTACCATCCTGTAGACCTTCCCTTTCATTCTTGCTGATACCCGTCTGTCACAAATTACTCCTGACATTCTTCTTTACCCATTCCACCCTGCCTGCACTCTCTTTTTTACACCTCTCTTCCACAATCCCCATTACTCTGTACTGTTGATCCCAAGTATTTAAACTCATCCATCTTCACCAACTCTACTCCCTGCATCCTCACCATTCCACTGACCTCCCTCTCATTTACACACGTGTATTCTGTCTTGTTCCTACTGACCTTCATTCCTCACCTCTCTAGAGCAAATCTCCAACTCTCCAGGTTCTTCTCAACCTGCTCCCTACTATTGCTACAGATCACAATGTCATCAGCAAACATCATAGTCCACAGGGTTTCCTGTCTAATCTCGTTTGTCAACCTGTCCATCACCATTGCAAATAAGAAAGGGCTCAGAGCCGATCCCTGATGTAATCCCACCTCAAACTTGAATGCATCCGTCACTCCTACTGCAGACCTCACCACTGTCACACTTCCCTTGTACATATCCTGTACAACTGTTACGTACTTCTCTGCAACTCCCGACTTCCACACACAATACCACAGCTCTTCTCGAGGCACCCTGTCATATGCTTTCTCCAAGTCCACAAAGATACAATACAACTCCTTCTGGCCTTCTCTAAACTTCTCCATCAACATCCTTAGAGCAAACATTGCATCTGTGGTGCTCTTTCTTGGCATAAAAACATACTGCTGCTCACTAATCATCACCTCACTTCTTAACCTAGCTTCCACTACTCTTTCCCATAACTTCATGCTGTGGCTCATCAATTTTATTCCCCTGTAGTTACTGCAGTCCTGCACATCCCCCTTATTCTTAAATTGTCGCACCAGTACACTTCTTCTCCACTCCTCAGGCATCCTCTCACTTTCCAAGATTCCATTAAACAATCTGGTTAAAAAAGCCACTGCTATCTCTCCTAAACACCTCCATGCTTCCACAGGTATGTCATCTGGACCAACGGCCTTTCCATTTTTCATCCTCTTCATAGCTGTACTTACTTCCGCCTTGCTAATCCGTTGCACTTCCTGATTCACTATCTCCACATCATCCAACCTATTCTCTCTCTCTCATTCTCTTCATTCATCAGCTTCTCAAAGTACTCTTTCCATCTGCTCAACACACTCTCCTCGCTTGTGAGTATGTTTCCATCTTTATCATTTATCACCCTAACCTGCTGCACATCTTTCCCAGCTCGGTCCCTCTGTCTAGCCAATCGGTACAGGTCCTTTTCTCCCTCCTTAGTGTTCAACCTCTCATACAACTCATCATATGCCTTTTCTTTAGCCTTCGCCACCTCTCTCTTCACCTTGCGCCTTATCTCCTTGTACTCGTCTGCTTTCTGCATCTCTCTGACTATCCCACTTCTTCTTTGCCATCCTCTTCCTCTGTATACTCTCCTGTATTTCCTCATTCCACCACCAGGTTTCCTTTTCTTCCTTCCTTTTTTCCAGATGTCAGGCCAAGCACCCTTCTTGCTGTCACCCTTATTACATCTTCTGTAGTCTCCCAGATGTCTGGTAATTCTTCACTGCCAGTTTACTGTAAAAAAAAATGCAAAAAGCATTGCTGGTGTGCTTTAGCTCAAGCAAAACAATACAATTTTGAAATAAGATTGTATTATGCAGCAAAACAACAGGCTGGCACCTCCTTACATATAAAAGCAGCATTGCTGCAGCACTACGGCTCCAAGCACCAATAAAAACACCCTGACACCTCCATAGAAATATAAAGAATCACCAGAGCTGCATTTCAGGTACAAAACCAAAATATAATAAGTCAGTAAACACTGGAAAAAGTATAGACAGTTCACACATAGTTTAAATATTGATAGAAACTGTCAGCAAAGGGCCACACATTGTGGGCAAACACAAAGTCATGCAGGCATTCTGGCACAAATGCATGAAGGAACAGTGGAATTACCTCTTCTACCTTTCACTGTAAGCACTTATGTTGTGGCAAAAAATGCTTTACAGTCATGGGTTTTGGATAGATAGATAGATAGATAGATAGATAGATAGATAGATAGATAGAT
>JANRMT010062807.1:44360483-44405235 GCA_026402145.1 Polypterus bichir lapradei
ATCTCTTGATTTTGATAGACCTTTTTCTGTCTTATTGAAAAAAGCATGCAACTTATGAATTCAGATCTTTCAATTACTGTGGTTAAAACAGATAAGTTCTTTCGCTAGTTATTAAGCTTCTCATGCCTGCACTGTGGCACTGATTTATCCACAGCTAGTCTGTACTGGCTTACCTCCTTCCCAGAGTTTCTGTGTGTGTAAGATGCTGCTCTGCACTTTCTTGCTGTATTTAGGAAGAAACTTATAACAGTTAAAACTTGTCCTTCACATGGTGATTAACTTTCAGTTATAGTGACACTAATATCATAATACATTAGCTGGCTTTGCCCTAACTACTTACTGTACATACAATTAATAGTTTTCAGAATCAAAGCAGGTTTACTTATGATTTCATGTAAGCGATGCCTTGTTCCTTTCCTGACCTCCAGACATGTGGATGAATTTTCAGTGTGTTTTTCATTGTTTGTTCACAAGCCTTGGTCACACCTTCTAGTTATGAGTGGTACTACAATTTTCTCTTTACCATTTTTATATACAATGTCCTAGGTTGCAGGTACACCTGCTGTGTCAGCTGATGATTAGTCAGTTCCTGTTGTTAGCAAGTCAAATGTATAGCTTATACATACAGTCTTCCTATGCTTGGGCACTTGGTATCTTAGCAAGGATTGAACTAATGGCACTAATTATCCGACTCCTTTTACTGAAGGTGTTTCATTTTCCTAGGCTACTACTACTTTTTGGAGTAGATGGGATTCCTCCAACACTTATAACAGCCACACTCCAGGCTATGGTGTACCTGCTGTACAGAGCAGAAGTTACAGACAGGGCAAGCAATGAATTTGATGGAGGAAGCCTAGATTTGTGGTTTGCAAGAAATTTTATAAGAGGGCCACTGGTTTATTGGGTGCACCTTAGCCCATTTTTGATTTTACTATTGGACCAAAGTTCTGTCCATCATTGTTGCCAATTGTTTGTTTGAGTTTAGCTTTTTAGCTGAGAGCCATCTCTGGGATGTAACATGTCTTGTGATTGATCAATTTATCAGATAAGGCACAGAGACTGCATTCCGAACAGAGGCCCTTTTAGGAAAAGCTGATAGTGAGTTGATACTATGAATGTCTAGCGTGGCTTTTTAAGCCAAAGACATGTGTACTGGCCATAGCACAATGGACAATGGTAGTCCGTCCTCCATAATGAAGACTGATTAATTCATTGACTAGTATATTTTTTGTATTCATTCTCATTCTTTTAATTCACATTCAAAGTCTTTTACTGATGAGAAGGCTAGTAGAAATGAGACTAGACCACTAGTACTGCTTTCGCTTTGCAGAGTTTAAAAAACAAGAAAGCTTTAATGAGAATAGGCCAGACACTGTATGTTTGGCCACAATGTAGCTTGTTAATTTTAATTCACATTTCGGATATAAAGTAGCTTTGAATGACGATTTGATCATTTCAGCATGTTCAAATACAGTATTCCCACCCACTCTCTTCACATTAGAAATCTCAATAAGTGATGGCAATTGCCATTGTGTTTTTAAATCTGTAATTACTTCATCGGTGTGCATGTCACATTCCTTCCAACATTACCGCACTTCACATTGCTCATATTCAGAAAATGTGATTCAGAAAAAAACGACTGATGATATTTGTCTGTGTTATTTTTTGTTTGTTTGTTTGCTTTTTTACACAAAAGACCTTGGTACCCAGGTATGAAATACTGTATCTTTTCTCTGGCTTGCACTTGACCATATTTGCATATCTTTTTAACCTTGACAAATTCTCTCCTGCTGTTGTTAGGGACATTACTGAACATTGTTATCCAGACATGAAATACTGTCTGTCTTCTACAGAAGGTTATTAAACAAAACCACAAAAAATGTCACACTTATGATCACTCGTGTTGTTTCACTATTCATGATGAAGAAAATAATAAACAAACCTAAAAATTGGCAGCACTCCAGATATTTCAGTTAGGTAAAAAAATCTGACATGCGAAAAGGAGAACATAAGAATGATATATAATAGATTGATCAATTGAGTCATGAGTAAAGAGCACATTGGATGGCGGATGATTTGCAAAATGTTCATAGACATGGCAGACCCGACATTGAATACAGAATATACAGGGGTCTTTCTTGTGAAAATGGAAGGACTGATACAATGTGGGACTTGACTTGACATAAGGTGTCTTTTAGATGAAAAAAAATATCAGTTGAGTACAGTTATTTTGAAAAGCTAGCACACACACAATCTCACGTATTGAACCACATACATGTATCAATGGTTGATGTCTACACATGCAAAGAAAACCAACAGTTTTCTCTTGCTGGATTTTGATGAATAATAATCAATAAGACACTCACCTATGAGGATGCTACAATAATGTGGTGTTTGAAAAAGAAATTTTAACTTTGTTAATTATCAGTTAATTAATTCAATGATTCTAAAATGCTCCTACTTTATTTACCTTACCTTTCGCTGTTGTAAGAGACGGGTCTCTAGTTAGTATGATTTATCGCATTTGTTAATAAAGATCATCTGAATTAGTTATCCTCCTCTGTAGATAATTAGTATTATAGCAGTGATTAGTTTCTTTGCAGTTTGGAGTTTAATAGAATTTTTGTGTTTCCAAAGAAGCAATCATAACACTCTCATTCCCAAATCATTTAGAATGAGCTAAATACTTTGTAGTGGACTGAATATTAGTATTTCTTTAACTTTATATTAAATTTTCAGTTTACTGTTCTTAATATACTTCACCTCATCTTATATCACACTTTTACTAATGTACTACAAGAAACCATTATTAGAAATATTCTTTTTGTAAGTGACTATTGGTAAGTCTGATTTTCTATTAATAATACTTAAAGGGTTTACAAGATTTATAAATTGTGACAATGTTAATTTTGTTAATGGTTACTGGATGTAAAGTTGCCTTTTTCAGTGCAATTGTGACATAGTGGCAAAGATATTAGACTGTAAACAGGAAGACTGTCAATTAATTTTCAACCACATACAGCGAGATTCAACTTTATGGACTCAAATATAACCATGTAATCTTTTCTTCCATACTTCAGCAACTTTCAAAGAGCTTTCACTTTCCTCAGAAGCATTAACTGTATCACTGTATCCTATAAATATTATATGTGGAATTTCTCTCGTGCCTATATGACATTCTTTTTAATGTAACTTGCGTTCCTTTTACCAGATGCAGTGACACAGTTTTAATCTTGTGCATGGGCAGAGTTTGACATTAAGGCTGGAGAGGGGCAGCAGAACCATAAATCGATCATTGTATAAAGTTACAATATAAAACAAATTATAAATTAAATCGCACAATGACACATTTAAAACTTTCACATTATGTACACCATTTTAATTAATGAGAGATAGATATTACTTTATTTGTCACCAGGGAAAAATTTGGCTATTTACAGACGCTCTTTAAATAAATTACATTGAAATGAAAAAATTTTGTTTTGTCTGTCTGCTTATTGTACTTGTGGCAAAAACTTTCATATTTTTTAAACAAGTTAGAAAATGTATGCATGGCATAATATTCGGGTGTTCTGGGACTGGAAAAACTGTTTTGATAGATTGGATCATACAAAATTAGCCCCTGATACATGAGGGTTGACTCTGCGAAAGGCTGCTGCTCTGTCCAAGGATGGTTCCTGCCTTGTGCCTGATGTTTGTCGACTTAAGATCCCGCATTCCTGCTCTGAATAAGTGGGTTTGGAAAATGGAAGAACTGATAGAAAGATGGAACACTTCTAGTTCTTAATTTACTTCTTCAAAAAGACATTTTTGTTTATATTAAACTAGCTGAAAAACCTGGTTTTGTATGGGAGGAAAATAAAGTGTTTATTTTTGTAATTGCTTGAGAAATATATAATAAAAAAACGCACCTTTAAAAATAAAAATAATAAAAATGAAGACTCACTAATGTGCTTGTCTTGAGGTCTTCTATGTATGTTATCATCCAGTTGACTCCCGGAACTGGCCAACTCTATTTAATTTGAAAAGCAACAGGGGCACAGTGGTGCTCAAACATAAAGACTGCTGGCAGTCACCTCCAGTTCGCCCTCTGGTGGTTGTTGAGTGTCAACTGGATGATAACATGCATATATGACCGCAAGATCACCCCACACCCTACCCAGAAGGGGGTGGGTTAGGGCTGATTTCACCCTACAGTGTTTTTAGTCGACCCATAAGAATCATGTGTACCAAGTTTCATGAAAATCGCTCCAGCCGTACGGACGTGATGCAGGAACATACATACACACACATACATTGACTTTTATATAGATACACTGTGGTGTGTGTGACATGTACTTGATTTCTGCTCAAACCGCTGCCACACTGTTTGTTCAGGTGGGACTTTCAAGCAGCTTTAGTTTAGTTTAAGAAGTTCATTATGACTGCTTGAGGATATAACTGCCAAAACAAGATGCTGTCGGACATGTAAATGAGAAAAATATACATGTTAAAGCAACCCCTCTCTCATGGTAAATTTCAAACAATAAATAAAACCATCATTTATGTAGTACAGAATGTTTTTCTGTTTGTTTTAAGGGTAGGCAATATGCAAGAGAGGGTTGCTTAGGTAAAATGGGTTTAATATCATATTTGTTGATTATTAATATATTTATATTAGTTGTGACCTTAAAAAATGTAAAAAAAAAAGTTTGAAGTAAAAACTTCCCATTACTAGATGTTCACTTTAATAACAAAGTACATCCATTAGTTGGAACTAGCCACCCTTTAAACTCCCCCTATGACCTTTTGGAAAGAAACTGCCAGTTTCAAACTGTTCTAATGTGGAAAATGTCCAATTTTTCAAAGGTAAACTGTTCATGTTAAACTTTATTTATTTTGCACAAACAAACCAGCATTAACTGAATTTACAGGACTTTTACTGGCAATACAAGCATCCTTTTGTATTGTACTAGTAATTTATGCATTTGTTCCAGTCATTTTTTTTCAATTAGTTCATGATCTTGAAATGGAAAATAAGTACAGATGGCATAGAACCTTTTTTAAATTAATTTATAACCTGTGAACAGATGGGACTAGAAAGTACCAAATTAGTTTACAGCTTCAGAAAGGAAAGAGTGAAGGGGTCCTTAAAAGATCAAACACTTTGATCAGAGTCATTCGTCATCAGGACGTGATAGACAATCAAATGTGTGTAATGTTACATGTCCCAAAACCCCACATGTGCTTTTTAACATAAATATGGCTCTTTTGATGGACCAAAAGAAGAGGAGAGAGCTAAAACAATGACAGAAGGGTGACATCAGGGATTAAGAGGCATAAGACTGGAAAAAAATTGGGATTAAATTGCTTAAAGATCTTTATATAGACAACATCTTTGCATCCTATGAACAATTAATTACATTCCAAATTTAACTTTCCAGCTACACATTTCTTTCACTATCTTCAAATTTTCCTCATCTTGCACCCTCGTTCATGCTGGAAAAAATATTGCTCAATTTCAAGGACTTAGACACCATCTCTGCAATATATAAAATTATTTTACAGTCCCTCCCTTTCAAAGATCCAAGAGGACACTGGGAAAAAGATCTCTTAATCAATATATCAGAAAGGGATTGGAAAATAGCAATACAGAGAATTTAATCGAGCTCCATATGCGCAAAGCATACAATTATTCAACTCAAAATTATATATCGAGCAAATCTGTCTCGCCTAAAACTGTCCAAAATGTTTCCAGGGTGAGATCCAACCTGCGAACGCTGCAATCAAGTCCCAGCCTCACTAGGTCGCATGTTTTTGGCCTGCACCAAATTAACATCATTCTGGACCAAAATATTTAATTATCTTTCAGACAGCCTTGGCATTACAATCCCTCCTAACCCATTAACAGCTGTGTTTGGTGTTCTTCCAGATGGGTTTAAAGTGGAGAAGGACAAACAAACTGTGATTGCATTCACTACACTTTTGGCACGCAGACTTATTTTGCTAAACTGGAAGAATCCTAACTCTCTTCTTTTAAGCCAGTGGGAAACCGATGTTTTATACTGTTTGAAATTGGAAAAAATCAAATACTCAGTTAGAAGATCTGTACAGATTTTTTTCAAAACATGGCAGGATCTAATCAATAATATTTTAGAATAAGCTCTTAAAGCACAGAGGAAGCAGTTATTTCTGCATTTCTTTTTCTTCTCCATTCATCTCTATTGCCCTATTAAACTCATCAATTTAGGCATGTTTACAAGCCTTAAGTTTTACTCTGTTGGCCATGCTCTCTGTCTCTGGAGTGGGGGTCGACTTGTTCTCAATCCTATTTTTTGTAAAAATTGATCGATTTGTATGGAATGATTACAATAAAATTAATAAAAAAAGAGGCATAAGATCATTTGATTTGGACATCAGAAAACATAACTAGGAAAAACACTGATCACTAAACCAAAAGCTGCCGAGGATATTAACCCCTTGACACTTCTGATTTTCAGCAAGCTCTTCTAAGACTGTTTATATCTGGACTATCAATTTCATTTATACGTTATACGTTAATAAATACCACATTGCTTTTTATATTGTCTATACTTTGCCTTTTATCTAGAGTGACTGAAGTAATAAATGGGTACTAAGTGTGAGTTAGATCGCTACTGTCTCTTTCACAGGGTTTATCAAGGCTATTGAGTTTGCTCCTCAATAATTTGAACAGGTATGGCAAAAGCAAGATTTAGTTTGGTTAGTAACTAGCACATAACAAAAATGAGTAACAGTGGGTTAATAAAGAGTTGAAGAAGAAACTGCAAAGGCAAAAACAGCTGTATCAGGTGTACAAGACTAATAACTCCATTGTGAATCGTAGGGCTTATGAGAACATCAGGTGAACCATAAAAGACAGTTGTAGAGGAATAGAGCAGATAAGGAGAAAGATGACCCAAAGAGATTCTTTCAGTATTTTAGTAGTAAAAGAACAGTCAAGGAGGAGGTGAAGTGCATCAGAAGTAGTAAAGGGGAATTAAAAAATACAGACAGTATTGGCCAGGTACAATGGCAACTGCGATGACCAGTAGAGACGCACTTCCAAACACTCACTGCAGCAAAGGCAATTCAAAATAGGGCCAGTGCATGTTTATACTCACATGAATATACTGAGTGAGACCTCCTCCTTAGGCAACAGCGAAAGGCACTGCCGACAACTCTGTGAACTGTGTGACGCCTATCTGATCCAGCCAGGTGTTGCAGTCAATTTCTGGGAACACAAAGTGTCATCTATCTCCATCAATTTCAATTCAAAATACATCTCTCTCCCCACCACTTCAAGCTGCACAATGAGCCCCTTATTCGTTGACATTCAAGCCCAGGCTTGGGGAATTGGAGAGACTTTTGGTTAGAAGCACGTGGAAACCTTTTTTCTCCATAACCATAAATAAGGCAAAGCTAGAAGATGGTAGCCATCAATTCAGAGAATGCTGAGCAGCACATATTCATATTAATTAGAAACACTACCATATGGAGACACCAAAATGCATCATTAGACATTTGTCTAAACTCTCAATGTTTTTTCTTCTGTTGTACTGTGTCAGATGTTTGAGCATAGGGAGCACTTTGTAGGTTTATGCCAGGTTAAAAAAACCTTTGCTCCATCAGTTTCTATGGAATGAATGAAGCAAAACAACTGGATGATCACTGATTTTATGTCCTGTGGCCACGAACCGTGCACCTTAAAAACTGATACTTAACCTTCACCACTGGAAGCTATCATTCATTACCAGTCCATTCTTACAGAGACCTCTGGAAACCTTTTTTTTCACTTTATTGAACAACAGATAGGACACTCTTGTTGTACACATTGGCTCAATTTATTTTCACTTTTTTGAACATCTAAATTAAATGTGGCATCCTCTAGGATCCCTACCCTCCTTATCTTGTCCTGCTATAACATTGGCAAATGTGAAAAGTAAACTAAACACCAGTGCCGGCATGGCTCATTTAATTGCTTGTTTTAATAACCAATTGTATATTTGAAGGTAATTTAATGTCATATTAATTCTGTTTACAATTATATGTGTGTTCTCTCAAACTAGCACCACCACTAAACTGTGAGTTTAATGCTGTTTTACCAATTAAAAATGCATGTAATAACGGTTAGTATAAAATCAATACTTAGTTGACTTTATATTGATGCTGCCAGCTGCTGAGATGTCTAAGAATATTACCAGAAATTCTCACCATTTCAAAATGTATGTATTATCATAAATGAAAATTCTGGTGTTTGAAAATCTAAACAAACCCTGTGGCACATCCTTGTCATTCTGAGTGCAAAGATTCTCCTTTGAAAAAAAATCACTACAGGTTGTCAGATAGATCAAGCTTTTTCTAAAACTATCCAAGCACTGCTGTAAAGTATTTGTTTTATTTTACCATCCTAGTATTGCTTTATTATATTAAATAATTTGGATGAAAGCATGTTTTTTTTTTTTTTTAATTTTTTGCTTCTTCCTTAAATTACTGTAAATGTAACGTAAGTTCACATTTCTCCTGCAGGAATTTTCCACTCATAAAGAGAAAAATAGAAAAAAATATACATGTATATCCACAATTTTGTGTGTAAAAGAAAACGTCAGTGATCGGAAAGTTAATAAAAATAAAGGAGAAAGTCAAAGCCAGTAGTTAAAAGGCAGAAAGTCAATGAAAAATTGAAGCACCAGAGCCAAAATCTTAACCAAAAATCAGAGTCAAAAGATTGTTGTCAAAAAATTGTTATCCTTAATATTTCACCAAGTGCCATGAATTATACAACCTTAAATCAGAAAAGAGATTGAATGGAGAATTTTGAAATGAAAAACTGCGTCAATGACGACCCCGTATTGTTGCACACCGTAAGACATATTTGCAGGAACAATGGGACAAAATAACACCTGAAACGCTTCATCGCTTGGTCTCTTCAGTGCCAAAACGTGTTTTAAGTGTTGTGAGAAGGATTGGTGACATTACAAAGTGGTGAATGCTTTACCGTCCCAACTTTTTTTTGAATGCGTTGCAGACCTGAAATGCAGGAATGGGTGTATATTAATAAATGAAATGAAGTTGACCATACAAAATATGAAGATGACCATACTCTGCAATGAAGTAAAAGTCAAAGTAAATTTAAGAATCACTGGGTTTTTTTATTTGCATTTTCCATACCATCCCAACTTTTTCTGATTTAGGGTTGTATATTTATTCTAAAATTTTTGGACGCCAGGAGCGTGTAACCCTAAATAAAATTTCCATGATGATGTGATAATATTCCACTTCTGGTCATCATGAGGTAGCAGGGAAATTGAGTTGTTAAAATCAGCAACAAGCTACCTGACTCAAAAATACATCAAAACGGTGGTCACCATTTCAACCAAAAAGAAATTAACATAACAGTAAAAATAACAACATTATGAAAATCATCACATAAAAATAACGTACAAAAATGAAAAATGTTCAATCTCCAAAACGTCTTTGCATAGAATGTCACGAGTCACCATGAATAGATGCTGTGCCTCTATAGAAAACGTGAATAACTATTCTAAAACAAAACTATTTCTGAATGTAAAAATAATTAATATTAAAATACATGTGGAGTTTATTTGATAAAAGTTTTCAACAATAAATTTGTATACATAAAAATTGTTTAACATTTCAGTGTGGGCAAAAACCCTTTTCCTTAATTTACTTGCAGAGATATTATAATTAAGAAGTATTACACTATAGGTTAGATGCAATTAGATTGTTCTAATGCCAGATTACATTCACAAATAGCATGTGAAGGAATCCATTTGAACAGCACAATGCCTTTGTGTGGTCACGTGTTGAGACACTGATCCTTAGCACATGCATAGTGGGATACCATTGTCTGTCAGCTTTGGATCAGTCATGCCGTAATGTTTAGGACAAGGGCACATTTTTCCTTGATTTTCCTCTGCTCCACAATTTAAAATTACAAATCAAACAATTCAGACGTGATAAAAGTGTACATTTCAGACTTGTTTTGAGAAGATCTGGCAGGCTGAAACATCTTCAAGACATTAAATTGCAAGATAAGTTACAGTTAATTAAGCAATAAACAGGTGAAAGATGCATTGTCATGATTCACATTTTTCTGACAATGTGTCCTTTTATTAGCATGTTTCAATTGTTCGGCAGAAGTCTAACAATTTCTTCCAAATAAATCCAGAAAACAACCTTTATTCTTTTTATTGAAATGTATTACTGCAAAACTAGGATAGCCAATAAAAAAATTATATCACTTTTATTATAAATTATTTAAATTGAAATAATATAGAAAAATAAGCACATTAAAGCCACATGTTCAAGTGGATCATATCAGGAACTTCATCAGTATATTTACATAATTGCATAATTAATTATTAAAATAATTAACATCACTTCTGCTAAGCCAAGTGTATTAAAGCATTTACATGTGCTCTAATAAGCCAACTATTCAGAGAAACCTGATCTCTAAAATGCCATGTAAACCCTTATTCCGATTAGAGAAATTGGGTTATTGACCTCTGAGAAACCTGATTAACAGAAGTAGATTTCTCTGCGATTAATCCAATTACGTGGCAATGTAAACCTATAACTGGATTCCTGGTAAGGGTTTTGTAGACTGCATTATGTCCATTGCACTATTGTCAGCCTTAGCATGACTTTGCTTCACGTGAGCTTTCAGAAGAGTCAGGTAGAAACATCCACCAAATTCATTTTCAGAGGCGTATGTTTAGACAGTTGAATAATTCCTTCTCCTTGCTGAAAATGTCTGTCTCAGAATCAGAAATTGCTAAATTTATGTTGATGATCTGAATGTACAGTGTTAAATTGAGCAACCCAACTTTGAGAACAGTAGGGTAATGCATTAAAAGTAGTGCACATTATGTAGTCTGGTTACTTTTTAAAATAATGAGCAACCTTATGCAATACTTATCTTACTGAAGTAAAAATACCTGTGATATTATTATTATTCCAGCATCACTGGGTGTAAGGCAAGAAGTACAAGTACCAGTCCCTTTGTTGGGTTCAATCACGTGACCAAGCACAAAAGTGTTTGCTATGTGCCATCCAGTAATAGAAACCTATAAATAAAGTGTTAATTGACTATCCATATTTATAAAACACAACAAAATTATCACAGACGTCATGTTTATTTTCAGATTCATGGTGGCTGATGATGAAGTTTAACTCTTTTTTTCACAATTTATTGTCATTGGAGCATTTCGTCAAAGAAGAACTCCAGAAGATTACCTGTGCATTTAACTGTGGATTATTAAGAAATCAGGTATCTGCCTTAATCGGGTTATTCATCTGAACCTGATTATGTGTGTGCATGTAAATGCCCTTAATGATAACCTGAATATAATATTGAGTAATCTTTGTAATATAACAAATAGTTTTAAAGCATGAAATATATTAGTATTGTATAGATACTTATAACTTTAAAGCCTCAGCTTGCTAAAAAAAATTAAAATAAATTGAAACTGTCAGCTACATGCTATAAATACAAATACGTTAGAATTTCTCACTGGATATTAGGGTTGCGTGGTAAACCGGTAGTGAAAAACACAAATTTTAAAATGGCACAGTACAAGCATTTCGTGATTATCAGTACATAAAGTAAACATCATCTTTCTACAGAACTCCAGCCTTCGACACACAGTAGAGTAGAAGGGGTAAAATGCGTTCAGATGATCCGCAGACATCACAAAACCACAGGCTTTGATCATGTCTTCTATACACAGTGGATCTCCCCTGTTGCTTTGCTATCAAGAGGGACGAAACACATAGTGCTGCACACCAGTGAGGCATGCATTTGTGCGGCACACCAGGGAGGCTGGAGTAAGGCGTTGGGTTTTGGGGTTATCACTCATTTGCTTTGAAACCATTTTGGTACTGAGGTTGGAAAGATTGTTTCGATACTGAAGTAAAAATTTTAGTATTGATCCAGCACTACTAGATATTAAATATAAAGATATTAAATCTCTGGTTTTTTCATTTATAATTGTATAATGCATCAAAAGAGCAACACTTATATTCATGCATCGCATTATTGCAAGACGTCTTTGCAGTTGTTTGCTGTCAGATATTTGTGAATGGCATGACCTCTTCTTGGCTAAGAGGCAGAGTTTGGTTCAAGTTGGTCATAATCTTCTGGGCTGAGTGAGGTAGGAGAAGTTTTTTAAGTGGCTACAAAACTTTTAACCCTTTTCCCCTGTATTTTCCTTCAAGACAGATGTCCAAAAATACATTTGTCCGATGTTTTTGTCAAAACGTATAATGTAGGTATAACATCTGGTATGCCATAAGGCATAACTCTTTGAGAGCAGGCATTCTAACTCATTTATTTAGTAACAAAGTCCAAAGTCCGAAGTCCAAAACTTAACCACTACTGTCACCTTTCGTATTCTGTTTAGGTGTATGAATAAAAGCCTTGCTCCTCCAGTATTCTTCAGGACCTTCACTTGGTGTGTCATGATATTCACACATCCCTTGTCCTACTACAATCCAGCAGGCCATGAGGCATCTAGACTTCTCAATCATAATCTAGACTTCTCAAACATATTTTTAATCATATTCAAAATAACAGTATAACTATAACATATTGCAGCACAAGCACTGTGTACCAGTATGGATTCTTTGCTCTTTACATTGATTTTTTAGGTGGATCGCTATCCTTAAATGGACTGCTCATTTTTGCTACACTAGATGGAGTTCTTTTTTAAACATTTATGAAACTGAACGGCTGGACCTTTATACTGTCACACTACTGCCGTCATGTGTTGTGACCTCCAAACTAATTACCACAGAGCTGCCATAATAACAAAATGGATGCACCCATGAAAATCAAAATGGAGTTGGAAAAAGACACAAAAATGCTAACAGAAACAAAAAAAACTCAAATTTGGGTTTAGCATCCCAAAAAACAATACACTTAAAAAATAATTGAGAAATATGCCTACAAAAAGGAGTACAAAATTCTAAGTGGAAAATAATCACAACAATAACAAGAACGTTTTTATATTGTATTTTAAAAGAATATTCCACCTTATTTTTTTTTTAATCTCTTAATTACCCTGTGTTGTTTGTAGTAATCACTTTGAAACCAGGGACGTGAGGTCAGGGGAGACATCATCATGAAAAGTAAAAAAAAAATAATAATGATAACATAAAATAAATTTGTCCACTGGTCTGTGCTATAAATTTGTTTTCTGTATGATTCCAATAATTTTGATAATTTTTTGTAGTGAAAATCGCTGAGTTTGCGCATTGCCTGTTCAAATTCAGGGGAGAAATGAATGCAAGGTGCAGCAGCGACAAGCCAAACCTCACCTTGCACTGCGCTCTCCCTCACACAGTGGGTTGATTCATGCAATTGGCACGTTCCTGTCGCTGTCTCTCTGTATATTGCCAATATAATGTTTGCAGACATGTTTATAATATACCTTGACTTTCCACAGCCTGGCTAATATCTTTAATGATCGGACATAAAACTGCAGCGAAAAGGCACAACAGTACCGTGCCACACCGAAGGGGGCTGATGTGAGCTCAACAGGTGTTTGTTGCTGCTGTTCTTCTACGCAGAGACTCTGGGCACCAATAAGTTAGCGATATCAGAAAGTCAAATGCACTGCAGCAGTCCGTTTATTTTATTTTTTGTTCTGACTGACTGCTAAAATGGAAGATTAAGACTTTTAAAACTAAAGGAAAATAAGGAAGACTTATACAAGAAAGTGACAGAGATTTTCGTGGAGAAGGATAGGCTCATGGACTTCATTTACAAATATAGGTAAGACCATAAAATGTTTTCAGTTTTATAAAAGATGGAATCAGACTAAGCAAAAAACAATCCAATATTTAAAAACTAAATTTTGACCTTAAATAAAATATTCTTTTGTTTTTCTTGTTATCATTTTGTTGAACAGACTGTATTAAAATTGATTAAAGCATCAGAATTAAAAGCTTTTGAAAAACAACTAAAGATTTCAATAAAGGTCAAAATTGAAATCCATTTTTTTGTACACCTCTCAGTACTCTCATTTGTATTGAATGAGTATGAATTGTGGAATTGCAACGGCAAATTTAGAACACATGGAGGGTGCCGAGCAAATGCGCTCCCTCCACTCTCTCTTGCTGCTATAAATCTAACGCTCTTTCTTAGCCTTACCTATCTGTGTGTAAAAAATGCTGATGAGATATAAAACATAACCAGTAGTCAGTGTACATGCTGCCAACTGAATAGTGAATAAGCTACTCTTTGGGGTTCATATATTTGTAAATCTGAATCTGAAGGAGTCAGTAACTCACCAGCCATGAGCACCACTGCACGTCACTGTTTGAAACCATTTTAATAGAAAACAGAGATAACAAAGTTTTGGACACAGTAGACTATTATGATTATCAACACAGAATAAACAGCAGATAACATCCACGAAAAGTATCTCAGTTTACTCATCTTGCATAATCCATATATCATCTATGCATTTGCATGCTGACAGTGTCACAAACACAAATATTATTGCTAAAATATTGTTAAGTAAAGAACTTCTGAAAAATCCAATTATGAATGCTTGGCATGTACATTCCAACTGAATGAATGTTTTGAATTGAAAACCTGACTGTCCCTTTAGTGGCAACAAGAAATAACAACTGCAGCTATAAAATCTGACATGTTCTCTGACTAGAAATAATGTCGACTTTGCAGAGTGATGCTGGCTTTAAGGTTATCAGATGGCTGAAAGAAATGCAATAAGAGTGCACTAGTCTGGCTGACATTGGAAGATCAGCCAAAAATTGGAGGTGAAAGTGACAAATGGGAAAAATGCACTTCATGGTTTTAATAGTAGACTACTGGATATAATTAAGTGACAATTTTCCAAAATCATGGATCTACACATTAGTAGAGAGATTACAATAGAAATAACATCAGAAGATGGTAAAAGAAGAAAAACACTAGAAAATCAACATTTTTCCTTCAGTGTACAATGCTAAATATATAGAGTGTGACAAAAATATGGGCAACATACAGTATGTAAGTTTGTGATATGTGTTAAATACAGTACAGTATGCCCTGACTGTGAGAGAGATAACAGAGACAAAAAATTAAAAAAAATATCAGAAGCATTCAAAAACAAAAAAAAAAAGACAAACACTTAGTGAAACATATGTACTTTGCAATGTAAATATCTGTTCATCTTCAAAGCCAGGCAAGGTTCCAAATGCAGCCTGTCAATACACGGACTGTCCCGGCAAGCAGCCAGGATAGCAGTGGTGATGTGTGAAGTGGCTGAGTATGTCCTAATCTGGGGTGAATCTGTAATGGCTCTGCATCTTTGGCTCTTCAATTCATTTGCCTGATTGTCTTCCTTAGTTTTTAATTTTGATTTTTGCTTTTTGCTTAAATATTAACTGTGTATTAATACCATGTGTACAGCACAAACTGCTCTCCTGATGAACTTTACTGAAATTTAAGCACAGGTCAAAGTACATTTATACATTTATTTATCTGTCCTGTCATTAATTATTAATTAATTAAAGGGTTGTTACATGTAAATGTTAAATTTCAGTGTATTAGCGAAACCATGTATTCTGCTCAAACAAACCTTTTGATTTTTTAAAAATTTGAAGCAATGCATAACTGGCATTTCTCTGGCTTTTTTTCCCCTCTAGCTGTAACATAAAAGCTCTGACATTTATTTAAGTCATTCAGCTGTCATCCAGCGACAAAAATATTAGCGTAGCTAAGGTTTTAATATTAATCATCTCTGCACACTTTGAATTTGTATTTAGCACAATATATTAATTAATTTTTCTATTGTGAGCATATTATGTTTGCATTTATTAATCTCTAGTAATTATGTGTAATTTTATCTGTCTTAATTCTCACGGCTAAAGACAATGCTGAAGCCTCTGGAGCTTTGAACCTGAGGTTTTTTTAAAGGTGTGGGATACTAATATGAGCACAACTTATGAGGAATTGGCACAATTTGGTACCTCTTTTGATCATTTTAAGATTTTTTTCATTGTTTGTTGTTATTCAGAAAAGTTGCCAGAACAGCAAGAGTCCAAATTGGGGAAAACACACAACAAACATGGCACAGAAGAGAGTAGCTCTCGATGAACACCTGGGTTTTATATATATTGGTGTGGGGTCTGTCATATTGGGTGGACAGAAAGGGGAAATGACAGGGACACCAAAACAGAAAAGACAGAGAGTGAGAGAGAGTTGATAAGGAGGCCTAACAAGACACCAGAAGACCTCCAGATGGCCAAGAGGTTGTGAAAAACTTGGAGCTAAATGGGAATAGATAGAGAAGAGACAACTGCCCACCCACACATATAGGCTGGGGGCAGTCCTTCAGCAATACATGTCAGTGAGGCTCCGCCCCTTTGGGTTCCTCCCACAAAACATAAGGCATGAAAGAACACTTAAAGACACAGCGCATAAATATTAAATACTAAACAAATACTCTATACTCACATGAAAATAATGAACCACAACATAAGGGAAACTACAGTATACAAAGACCAAGGGAAAAACCCTGACTTGGCATAATAGTGAGAAAAGAGAAGGCATGGGTGGTACTGCAGAAGAGCGCAAATGTGCAGGCTGACTCACTTTATATAAAGAGATTCAACTGCCTGTAATGTTAGGCACAGTGAGCAAGTAAAATGTATTTATTTATTTATTTATTCTTTTTTTTATTTATTCATGTTTTGTGCTTTCTCGCTAGTGAATCTGACCTTATGTGCAACCCTTTTTATATATTTGTAGCAGTTGTTATACTTACTTGGCATTATTTTAGCCTTGGAGATGTTTCTCTTGGGAGACCTCTTCTGCTGGATTTTATTTTTCTTTTGATTTGTTGTTCCAATTGCTTATAATGGCCTTTTCAAGAAAATTACATTTTTGCTGTGCTCTTCTTTGTGTTGCAATACTGCAAATAAAGTTTTTATCTAAATAAATTTTTGATATCTATTATGTAGTAAAACCTGAAAATAGTAGGGATGGAACAAAACAACTGTGTGAAAAGTTACAGAGTTGTTTTTTTGTGATGTGATTAGTTTGAAGACTTCTTCTGAACTCCTAGAATGCACATGCAAAAATTATGCAAATAAAACATTCATTCAATAAAGAAAATAAGTCATTACACACTTTCTTTTGAAAGTATTGCTAAACATAATGTACTTAGTGATGGAAAAATACATTAAGAAGAGTAATAGGACAATATGTAGAGTATGTAGGCTCTGTCACACGTCTGCACATAGGGAGCATATACTAAGGCTCCTGTAAGGTAACCTCTCAGTCTCAAGTACTTGAGGACATGGTTACTAATGCCTCTTCATTTTTCATCCACAGACCGGAGGATAAGCTTTCATGTCAGTCCCAGTTTTCATTAGGACTTCCTGCTGCTTCTGTCCATGGCCCCATTTAAAGAGCAATCGCGCGAAGAGCCAGTGTTCACTAAAGAACCTATCTCTAACAAGGACAGAGCTTCCAGAGAAGGCTTAGAAAGAACTGGCAATGCCTGGTTATCATAGGACTATAGACATCTGATTACTGTCTTTGGACTTTATGTTCATTATTTTCATTTTTGCTTGTATCAATCGGGGTGCTGGAATGGACTCCAACCCTTTTATGTTCTCCCTCTCCCTTCATATTTTACGATATGTACACAGATCAATCCATCAATTTGCTGAGCCTTCATATCCCACTAATAATATGACAGTTCTACACAATGTTTCAAAACTTTCTTTCTCCTAAGCCATTTTTCGTGTGGTTGGACATTTGTTATGAATGAATGAATGAAATCAGGTACTGATGAGAAGTGGAAAGAAAAAAAAATGTTTTAATAATTTTTACTTACTGAAACTTTAGTCTTCTTCAAAGTACTCTCCATGTGAATACATACACTTGTCCCAACAGTTTTCCCACTGTGGAAACATTTTTGGAATTACTGAAGAGGAATGTTGTCCAATGCCTGCAGCATTTTTCCTTTCACTTCCTCTATGGTACAAATATGCTTTCCTTTGAGTTCTTTTTCATATGTGTCAACAAGAAAAAGTTGAATGGAGCAAGATCAGGCGAGTATGAAAGGTGGAAAGAACTCCAAGACACACAAGTCAACTCAGAAATCTCTTCAATAGACCGACAATGATCTCCGTAAATTGCATTGCAAACTTTTTCAAGATTTTCGTCATTCCTAATTGTGGAAGGTCGACCAAATCTTGGTTAGTCTTCAAGTGACATTTCCTCTGGTTTGAAAACGTGAAAACCACTCGTAGACCTGTGTTTTACTTAAAGCCTCCTCTTTAAAAGCTGTTTCAAGCATCACTACAGTTTTGGCAGTTATTTTCCCCAAGCGAAAACAAAATTTAACGCAGACTCGCTCTTCTTTATGATCACCCATCACAAAAATCATAGAACTCGCTTAGTAATCACCAAAAAAAACTGACACGGAATGCCATACGAACAATACAGAGCAACACCATTTGGCAGACTGCCACAGAATACTATAAGTATGCTACATCTACCGGCGAAATTCGCAACTAGATAGCATGCCAGGTACAGATTCGGGTTATTTTTGGGTTCCCCCTCGTATATTTAGCTTCAGACTCAGCCCAATACTTTTTTTTTTTATTAATTATTTGGGGCTTGTAGAATATTCGTACATTAACACCACATTCCCATCAGGTAAGCAATGTGCAGAAGCAATTAAAAAGGCAAATAAAATGTTAGGATATATCATAAGAACTTGACTATAAATAGAGGAACATTATTCTTACATTATATAATGCATTAGTGAGACAGCATCTGGAATATTGTGTGCAGGTAACTACACTACAAAATGACATAGCAGCACTTGAAGCTGTGCATAGGAGAGCAACCAAGTGCATCCTGTGTCTAAAGTGCATGTTCAGGCTCAGGGAGTTGAACCTGTTTAGTTTTGAGCAGAGGGGGCTGTGTGGAAACTTAATCCAGATCTTCAAAAATTTCAGAGGTATTGCTTAAATATATACAGTTGAATTCTTTTCAATAGGTGTGCTTTGTGCTGACGTGTGCTTTGCAAACGCTAGAGTCTGTTGAGAGTTTTTAGTTTGTTCTGTGGTGTGAGATTTAAATAAAAAAAAAATACATTTTGCTCTTAAAAACTTGGGTTTTGGTTGCCTCTAAGAAACCGTGTGGGAATTTTTAAAGCTTTTTTCCCTTTAGAAGGGTTTTTTTTTGCTTTTTTTGCCCACACAAGAGCAAAAGTAGCTGGGTGTTCGGAGGTGCGCTTGGAAAAGTTATTTGTATTTGTACCTGTCCTTGTTATCTGTATTTGAATTAGCATTGAGGAGGCAGGGTAGAAATCAGCAGTAACTGATATCGGCATTTGTAAGTAAATAACCACGTTGTCATAATAGCGATTCCTTAGTTTAAAGGAAAAGAAAAAAAGGCTGCGGCTGACTTAAAAGCAGTTAAAGGGGAAGGCTCAGCAGTGCGCTGCTAAGCAGTGATTGTTAAGACGCCGATCAGGCACAAGGGGCTGTAGGAGCAAATAAGGTAGTAAAGTTTTGTTTGTTTAATTTAGATTAAACTGTCCTTAGCGGTCCAGAGGTAGAACAGTTAAGTGGGCGACAGCGTATTGGTTCATTAATACGGGTAATACAAACAATGCGAGTGGAGAGCTTATAAGAAAGAGTTAGGAGAAGAGACAGAAAAAAGTAAAGTTAACCTCATAGAAAGACAAATAGCAGGTAGCTGAGAGGGAGAACAGTAAAGGAGCTTAAGGGGAAAAGGGGTACAATATCTGTAGCAGATCTTAGTGTTACCATTTAAGTTAAGGAGCAGCTGACAGAAGAAGAAATTTAATTTTAAGAAAAAAAAAAGTTAAGGCAGTTTAGTAATCCCAAATCAAATTTTAATAATGAGGCCAGTGCAATGCAAGTCCTGTTGGAGGTTGGACTTTTTAGATGATGGTTTGGAAGAGCCAGTTGTCTATGAGCGCTACATCTGCAAGAGATGCCAGCTGATCCAGCACCTTGAGCTCAGGGTCGCTGAACTGGAGGAGGAGTTGGCTGACCTGCATTGTAATAGATAATTGGCAGACTTGACCCAAGTGTCCTTTAGAGAGATATTGTGCATCCCCAAGGTGGTGCAGGAGGAGATTCCAGACAAGACAGGTAGGAATAGGTGGGTCACGGTCACAAGGCATAAGGTAAAGGGTGCACACTGTCCGGGGGCATCAACCCCAGAATTAGAAGTGTCAAACCGTTATCATGTCCTTGCAGAGCTGGATGGTGTCTCTGATAATTCTGAGGTGGTAGGCAGGGATGAGGGGCTCCAACGGGCCACCTCAAAACCAGTTCCTAAAAAGAGAGAGGTAGTGATAGTTTGGGACTCAATCATTAAGGGGATTGAAGCGTAGGTGTTATCCAGAGAGAGAGTGTCTCGCACAGTGTTTTGCCTTCTGGGAGTACAGGTGGGAGACCTCCCTGGAAGGGTGGATAGGCTCTTGGCCAGAGCAGGGGTAGATCCAGTTGTCATTGTCCATGTTGGAACAAATGACATACATAAGGGTAGTCTGTCAGTTCTGCGATCCAAATTCAAAGAGTTATGTGGCAAGCTAAGGAGCAGAAGTGACAAGGTAGTCTTCTCCAAAGTTCTGCCTGTGCCAAGCGCCAGTCCAGGTAATACTTAGGAGATTAGAAGGCTTAATGCGTGGCTCAAATCTTGGTGCAGGGTAGAAGGGTATAGGTTTATGGGGCATTGGGACTCCTTTTGGAACAAATGGGACCTGTTACGCTGTGACGGGTTACATCTGAACTAGAGGGGCACCAATGTATTGGGGAGGCGTATGTGTAGGCTAGTCGTTGTTTAAACTAGGGAATGGGGGGGCAGGAAGTTTAGGACAGACCAGGTTTAGATCTATACATGGAAGAACAAACAATGGTATAGAAATAAAAATGCATAGTAATGTAAATTCTAAACAAACATTTAAATGTAGAAGGAGTAACACATTAAAAATAGCTTGCCTTAATGTTAGAAGTATCAAAAATAAGGTAAGTGAGTTGGAGTTATATGTAGCAGAGCATAATTATGATATTATAGCAATAACAGAAACCTGGCTAAATAACAAAGATGGGGATGAGTGTAACATAGAGCGATATACATTTTGTAGGAAGGACAGACAGAACAGAAAAGGAGGTGGGGTTGCTAATTATGCCAAACAGGGTTTACATGTAAGACCTCTTCAGTTGGATGATGAGCCCCATCTTAGTGAGGACATGTGGCTTCGCCTGAAAAATATTAGGGAAACAGGTCTTATTTTAGGAGTGTGTTATAGACCACCCAATTCAGACAGTAATTTCAACACACATCTTTTTAGTAATATCAAAAAGGCAAGTTTACAGGGAGATATTGTAGTCATGGGGGACTTTAATTATCCAAATATTAACTGGGATAACCTTGCAGATGGAGGAGTACAAGAGCAGGAGTTTTTAGAAGTAATCAGTGACTGTTTTTTAACACAGCATGTTAGAGCATCAACACGGAGTGAAGCCTGTCTGGATTTAGTATTTTGTAATAATCAGGGTAGAATTGAGGGTGTAGAGGTGATTGATACACTAGGGTCAAGTGACCAGAATGTAATACAATTCTTAGCATTTTGTAAGAGTGCAGATGCAAAGACTAAAATTTTTAAGTTGAACTTTGGTAGGGCTAATTTTGAACAGATGCGACAGAGTCTAAGTAGGATACACTGGGATAAGCTTTTAAATGTG
Source organism: Polypterus bichir lapradei (assembly GCA_026402145.1). Taxonomy (NCBI): domain Eukaryota; kingdom Metazoa; phylum Chordata; class Cladistia; order Polypteriformes; family Polypteridae; genus Polypterus; species Polypterus bichir. The sequence goes on from JANRMT010062807.1 coordinate 44,382,255, forward strand.
GAGACAATCGAGGAGCAGTGGAACAGCTTTAAAAATGTTTTACATGTAATGCAGGACAGATACATACCTAAATTTGGAATTAATAGGAAACTAAAAAAAACTTCACCCTGGATTAATAAAGATATAAAAAAAGAAGTTGCAAAGAAAAAAACTGCTGTATAAGGCATATAAGACTAATGACTGAAAAAGTGAATCATAGAGCGTATGAGAACATGAGGGCAACCATTAAGAAGGATATCAGGGAGGCTAAAAGACAGTTGGAGAGGAATATAGCAGATAAGGCGAAAGAAGACCCCAAGAGATTCTTTCAGTATTTTAGTAGTAAAAGAACAGTTAAGGAGGAGGTCAAGTGCATCCGGAATAGTAAAGGGGAATTAAAAGATACAGACAGTGAAATAGCGGATGCCCTAAACTTACATTTTTCTGAGGTGTTTACAAGTGAGCAAGTGGATAACCTCCCAGAGGTAAACGCAACTACTAAGGAGGTACTGAGGGATTTGGAAATTGTAGAGGGAGAAGTGCTGCTCAGATTAAATAAGATGAAATCAAACAAATCAACAGGATCAGATAATATTTATCCTTGTGTTCTTAAGGAGGCTAGTGAGTACATATATAAACCCTTGAAAGATATTTTTAGGAAGTCACTGTGCACTGGAGAGATTCCGAAGGACTGGAAAATGGCAAATATCATTCCATTATATAAAAAGGGTGACAGGGCAGATCCAAGCAACTGTAGGCCAGTAAGCTTAACATGCATCACAGGAAAATTAATGGAAGGAATTATTAAGGATAAGATTGAGCAACACATGGCAAGGACAGGAGTTATTCTGAACAGTCAGCACAGAGCAAGAGGGAGGTCGTGTTTTACTAACATACTAGAATTCTATGAGGAGGCAACAAAAGGATATGATCAAAATGGAGCTTATGATATTATTTATCTAGACTTTCAGAAAGCATTTGATAAGGTGCCACATGAGAGGGTGGGCATCAAATTAAAAGAAGTGGGAGTTCAGGGTGATGTTTTTAGATGGGTGCAGAATTGGCTCAGACACAGGAAGCAGAGGGTGATGGTGCGAGGAACCTCATCAGAACTGGCCGATGTTAAGAGTGGTGTTCCACAGGGGTCAGTGCTAGGGCCGCTGCTATTTTTAATATATATAAATGATTTAGATAGGAATATAAGTAACAAGCTGGTTAAGTTTGCAGATGATACCAAGATAGGTGGATTAGCGGGTAATTTGGAATCCGTTATATCATTACAGAAGGACTTGGATAGCATACAGGCTTGGGCAGATTTGTGGCAGATGAAATTTAATGTCAGTAAATGTAAAGTATTACTCATAGGAAGTAAAAATGTTAGGTTTGAATACACAATGGCTGGTCAGAAAAACGAGAGAACAGTAAACCCTTGTTTATCACGGTTAATCCGTTCCAGACTCTACCGCGATAAATGAATTTCCGCGAAGTAGAACTCTTTATTTATAAATTGAATATTTTCACAGTTAGAGCATAGAAAACCTGTTTACGACCTTCTTAATACGTTTTTTAACATTATTAGAGTCCTCTAGACATGAAATAACACCATTTAGTCAAAAGTTTAAACTGTGCTCCATGACAAGACAGAGATGACAGTTCCGTCTCACAATTAAAAGAATGCGAACATATCTTCTTCTTCAAAGGAGTGCGTGTCAGGAGCAGAGAATGTCAGAGAGAGAGAGAGCAAGAAAAGCAAACAATCAAAAATCAATTGGGCTGTTCGGGCTTTTAAGTATGCGAAGCACCGCCGGACAAAGCAGCTGCTCACACCCCCTCCATCAGGAGCAGAGAATGTCAAAGAGAGTGAGAGAGACAGAGAAAAGCAAACAATCAAAAATCAATACGTGCTGTTTGGGCTTTCAAGTATGGAAAGCATATCGTATATCATTGAGGATTGGGTAGCTTCTCAGCCATCTGGCAATAGCGTCCCTTGTATGAAATCAACTGGGGAAACCAACTGAGGAAACATGTACCATAAATTAAAAGACCCATTGTCCGCAGAAATCCGAAAACCAGCGAAAAATCTGTGATATATATTTAGATATGCTAACATTTAAAATCCGCGATGGAGTAAAGCCGCGAAAGTCGAAGTGCGATATAGCGAGGGATCACTGTACACCTTATGAGAAAGATTTAAAAGTCATAGTGGACTTTACGCGATCAACTTCCTGACAGTGTTCAGAAGCAAATAAGAAGGCTAAAAGAATGTTAGAATATATAGCATGATGTGTGGAGTAAAAGTCACAGGAGATTATGCTTAACCTTTATAATGCACTGGTGAGGCCTCATCTTGAGTACTGTGTGCAGTTTTGGTCCCCAGGGTACAAAAAGGACATAGCAGCGCTAGAAAAGGTCCAGAGAAGAGCGACTAGGCTGATTCAGGGCTACAGGGGTTGAATTATGAGGAAAGATTAAAAGAGCTGAGCCTATACAATTTAAGCAAAAGAACATTAAGTGGTGACATGATTGAAGTGTTTAAAATTATGAAGGGAAATAGTACAGTGGATCGAGACTGTTAATTTAAAATGAGTTCATCAAGAACACGGGGACACAGTTGGAAACTTGTTAAGGGTAAATTTCGCACAAACATTAGGAAGTTTTTCTTTACACAAAGAACGATAGACACTTGGAATAAGTGACCAAGTAGTGTGGTAGACAGTAAGATGTTAGGGACTTTCAAAACTTAACTTGATGTTTTCTTGGAGGAAATAAGTGGATAGGACTGGCGAGCTTTGTTGGGCTGAATGGCCTGTTCTCGTCTAGAGTGTTCTAATGTTCTAATAAATGCTGAATTATGTTCCTGACAATGGCAGTTGAAATTAATGGGAAATGTAAGACTGAAGCCAGGAAGCACATCTTTACTCAGAGAGTTATGGGAATATGAAAAAAACTATGGAGTCACAGTAGTCAAAGAAGAAATACTGTACATGCATGTGTTTGAGTCACTTAACTTTTTTTGTATTGATGGAATATAAGCTATATAAAATTCTCCTGGGCCAAGCCTTTACATACTTGTTGTAAGTTGTAATGGTAGCACCTTCTCTGGAATATGTGATTACATTATCAAGAAAATATATATGTAATTTTGAATGTTATTTGTAATAGAGCAAGAGTTAACTTCTTTTCACATTTACAGACAATAAATACATGGAAGAAACTGAATTGCAGTTTAGTTCGTTTTTTTGCAGCACTCTTCACTGACTGCAAGATCTGAACACCTTCACACTTTCCAAACAGAAATATATAATTAAACCATAATTATTGACATACCTGAAATTAAGTTGAACATACAATCAAAGAGAGCAATGCTGAGTAATCATTGCATCATTGAATTCCAAGGTTCTCAATATCTCTGATGCCACTTTCCATGGGCAGGAACAGCAGCTTAGCAATATAGCAGTAGCACTGAGGATACTGATAAGGACACAACAGGATACTTGTAAGAAAAAGAGAATATAGGAGGATTGTGTCCATATTATTATAAAAATGAATAACAAAAAGAGTACCAAACACCAAATTATCAAGAGGCAAGATTAAAATAGAGCATCTTCAGTCTGGATTTAAACTCTATGGCATCTTTACACAAGTAAACAATTTTTCCAAAGTTTTGCGGCTCTGCAGTTCAAAGCTTGACTTTTCACTTTTGTTTGAATAATTCTTGGAATACTTAATAGATTGACATCTTATGATCTTAACTTGATCTCCAGTATGTGTAAGCATATCAATCAGTTCAGATAGTTAAGCAAAGCCTAGGCTATTTAGAAATTAAAATGTAAGAAAATGGATTATGAAATCAGGCCAAGTTTAACTTCAATCCTCTGTAAAGACTTAAAATCAGAAGTTATGTGTCCATATTTGGTAGCTCTTTTAACAATTCTTTCAACAGCATTTTGATTTATGTGTAAGTATAAAATTGAAAAATATCTTAATTTTCCCACTTTTTTTAAATTTCAGATACAAGCTGGTATTTGAGAAGACCTTTCAACACTTAAATAATTGACCCATTGATATTGTGACACCGGCCATACTCCTAGCAACCAGATCTCATATTATGATGACAGAATACAGAAAATAGTGGTGCCCATCATAAAAACAAAATGGCTTCCAAAAAGATGTTAAATAACAGTTAACTTCTAAATGAATGCTCCAATCAAGAAACTTACCACAGAACTGAATTTTCTGAATGTAACAACTCCAAAAATAATGATTTTTATAATTCAAGAAAAGCCCAAAAAAGTTTGAAAAAGAAACTTCATACATAACAGTATGTGGTAAATGATAATGCTGGTCACAATGATAATGCCTCTGTTGAATACCATTTTATTAAATTTAATGTCTAGGCCTACTGAATTAATAAGTGACAGTACCTTGTTGCTGTACAATTAACAATATTTGTATTTTTTTATTCAAAGACAAGCTGTTAACACTAATCCAGTCTTTCAGCACAAAATAAATAGCTCAAGGACTCAGTAGAAGTGATGTAATTTAGAAGAAATATATACCTGAGTATCATATGCAAACGAATGAAAGTATATATTCATTTTCTAAACATATCTCCCAGAGGCAGCTTGCAAAGTGACAACAGTAACAGCCTCAGTAGTGACCCTTGGGAGGCACCATATCTAACTTTAGAACATACTGACAGAGCACCATCATCACATTTCTGTACTTACTGAAAAGTATTTGAACTTAACCACAAGAGTTATTTGTTTCCCAAATAGGAAAGCCAAACTGGCAGAAAAAGCATTGTCCAAACAAAACATCTGTTAATAAATAATATTCCAAAACAAAACATCAAAATTCAAATATCAAAATTATAAAATCTAGAAACCAACTGAGAACATTAAAAATGAAGAAAAGAAATAAGTACATAGAACTTAAACAAATAAGCAAACAACCCACTGATCCAAAAACCAAATATTCCAAAAACTCAAATTAAAAAAGCACAGGTCAAAACAAGAAGACTACATTGACTGCATTGCAAAACAAGACTACATTGTCAGAAGACTGCAAAATTACAAAAAGAGAGTCAAAGAGTGCAGTTGTTGGGACTAATGCCACAACAAAGACGCTGTAGTAACACATGACATAAGTTGCCCTCAGGTAACAGAATTGACTGACTGTAGCATTTGAGGGCACTCAACTAATTATCAAGTAACTCAATTATTGTACATAATTCAAAAAGAACAAAAGATACCTAACAAAACTTAAAACAGCCAAATAGTAATGAAAAATAATTAATGATTACCCTTTTTGGTGTTAGCCCAGAGCATCTGTGCAAATTCGGTTAAGCAGAAGTCACTCGGGATGATGTTTAATGCTCCACTTTACAGTAGAAAGCTCATTTTTCTCTCAAGACAGTATTCTGCTGCCATTTAATGGATGAAATATAATTATGCTGCAAAACAATCATGAATATTCCTATTTGTACCACTGTAAGGTAACTCATCAATATTTATAAGTGGGACTGGAGTTCAGAAAGAAAACAAAGGTGTATAAACAAAAAGCAGTAAAGCCAGTTTTAGAACAAACTGAAACTCAACCATTAGTTGAATCAAGTGATAGCAATCATAATGTTAAATGGTCATCAGACATTGACACCGATAGGGAAACTGATGCATGCAGCACTGTATGATTGAACCAACCATATTTGTAGTGAATTTGGTCCAGCGAAGTAGCATTATGGTAAAAAAGGTGAAATTATTGAGATCAAGTAGAAGGACAAGAAAGACATTGGCTGCTAAGTGCTGTTCATAATGCAATAATGGTCAATTTTTATTTTGGGGGAATTAGGGAAGTCATTAAGCCTTACACTGTGGTAGCCTACAATAGCATAATGGGCGCGTTAGCCGTGTGGATCAGGTGCTGACATTCCACCCTGCAGAGCTGAAGTGACTTTAGCTGCAGGTGGAAGCTCCACACAACTGTTGTTACAGTTCTGCCTTTGTCCAGAAACGGTTTCATAAACTTTATGGTCTTAGTCTCGGAAAGTCTATCTCTCATGGGGCAACTGGGATCTTTTCCTGAATAAGATCAAACACAGTTGCATAGGGTGTGACAGGAGCTTCCACCTGCAGCTGAAGTCACTTCAGTACACATGTAGTTTGTCAGCATGCTTGTGTCGATCAAACACAGGAAGCTCTGCAGTTTACTTGTGACTTTATGTTGTAGGAAGATACGTAAATAACTCGAGGTAAATAACACTTGATCTGGCTTTTATATAAGTTGTAGAGGGGCTACATAATAACTATTTGTTTTATGTCTATTTACAAAAGAGGAGTGAAAGGCAAAAAGAGAAGAGAGGAGAGGGAGAGAGAGAGGAGAGAAAGCGAGAGGAGAAAGGAGACAATTTACCCGTTCAATTACCAACTCATCACTGCCATTCATTGCATCATTCCACTGCTTGCTTTTTCAACATCCGATTCATCATCACGACAGCCAGTGCCGAGAAACCCTGGGGTTCAGATTCATCCCAGCCATTGCCAGGACTTTCACGGTGAGGTTGTTTTGTTTTCGGGAAGGAGCACAATAACACTACAGGCAGTATCAATACCGATGGACTTTATTTTGGACTCATTTATCAACACCGTGTATAACTAATTTGTGTTTGTGTTCCGTGTTTTTATTAAGTGTTTAGGGGCAAGGGAGGGTTCATTGCAATTATTTGTATATTCATGTTTTTCATAATAATTAGTCACTGGTGTCATTGGGATAGTGGTGTTTTGTGTGTACATATTTACATTATTGAATATTTGTTTGTCTTTTTCATTTACAATATATCAGATTTGATGTTACATTCCTGTCTACTGTTTGCTGGTTATTTCATTGTGTGGGAAAAAAAGTACAACTTGTTACTAGATCAGGAAGTCTCAGGTTATCCAAGGAATAGTCTTGGTAGTGTAGTGGCCGGTCTGGGTAAAGGGGTCATAAACATGCTTTTATATAAAGACCATCACAAAACATAATCACAAACTGGGCTTTGCATGATACCTTGGCAAGCTCTGTAAGCCGTGCTTTTTCTTTAAGGGACAGATGTGGGGCAGACTGACTCGCAGGATGACATTGGACCTCTTGCTGCATCCAAACGGTGCCATCTTTCGCCTTTACGCCTGGTGCAGCTGTGTTGTTCTTATATGTGAGTGGACGTATTTTGTGGGGAGGGCTTCTGTTCTCTCTCCCGATGTAGAACTCTTGTCCTCATCTGAGTTCACCTCTGTTATAGCATGTATTTATTTGAAAACTAACAGTGTCAGATCGGGGCGAGCTTGAATGCGACTGAGAGAATTAAACTGAATAAAAAAAACCCTAACCTTTACAAGTACTATACATTTACACCGGCTGTTACAGACTCAAATCAAATATATGTTTTCATTGTATAATAGTAACAATAAGAGCAGCTCACTACTCAAAATATTTATTTTGTGATGTGGCAAGGCTCGAACCCGCAACCTCTTGATTATGAATCAGTATTTCTTACTGCTTTACTACCAAAGCAGTCATAACAACAAAGTACACTAGCCCGATTTCTTTTTCTTCAGTTAGAGTCTTGAATAACAGCACACTTTTTCTATTTGTACCTTTTGTGAAAGTGCTTATTTGATATTTGGACTTCAGTCTTCACACATTATACACTTCATGACAAAATTTTGTTGTTAGTTCTATAACATGAAAAACGTTTGTCTTTTAGATATGTGTTAAACATTTCTGTCATGCTACACTTACATAGATCTTTGTAGACACAGAACACACATGAAATGCATGTGTTCCAAATAACGATATATTATTTACACTATACAGCTCCCGATATCTCACTCCCAGATAAACAAGGCTTGAGCTGGGAGCAATTTTTGCCATTACTGCGGCAGTGGAAGGATGGGATAGTAGGCTGCTTGCTGCTTGAGCTTATTGACACATTTACAACACAAAAGACACTGATGGAGAACTGCGAATGGATTTAAGGAGGGGCGGATTTACGTAGGCTTTGGTAATTCTAGCATTAAACAATGCAAAAAATCATTACAGTCTTTCTGCTCTGTGTGGACACTAGAGGGAATTGTTGCTCCTTAATCCCAACACAACAGACACAGGGCACAAGTTAAAAGCACAAAGATCGTATTTATTGCAAGGAAAACTCTTCACAAAGCGTTTCCACCACCACAGCCGCAAGTAAATAATTGGCACAGCACACAGTTGTTCTTCTCTCTCTGTCTGTTTCTCCTTTGCTCCTCCCAGCAAGCTTCATCTACCTTCCACCCGACTCTGGCTTGTCCCTGTGAGTTTGATCAAGTTCTCTTATATTTGCCAAGCTAGGAGTGCTTCTGCTCTTCTGCTCATGTGATCTGCAAGCACATCCGGGTTAGGCAGAAACCACATGCCATACGGCTTCTCCGCATTCACAGGGTTACCAACTCTCTTTTTCTGAAAATGAGGACATTTGGGTCGAAAAATGAGGACTTTTGAGGACGCCTTTCCCTATGATGTCATAATACACCCTTTATACTGTCTTATGGTTTTTTTAAATGATTTAAACCTTTAGTAACAGTTTATCACTATAATTATGATATGATAGCCACATTCACAGTCACTAGCAAACTAATAACCCATTAAATATTTTGAATATGTCAAGCCTCTTAAATTAACAGACTTCATTCTTTCCATTTTTATTTGGACAGCTTAACTGTCATAAACCTGTGAAAAATACAAATGGTAAATTCAATTCTATTAAAATAAAAATAATTTTACTTTTTTCAATTTAGTTCATTTGCATTTATCTACATTCTTTTATGTTTTTCCACTGAAGCTATTTTTCTCAGTAAATCTGGGTTGCATAAATGTGATTAAAATCTTTACATAGCATGCTCCTGAAATTGAATCTTGTGAGCATCAGCCCCTTAATTGAATCTGTTCTGCAATTTCGAAAACAAGGATATTTGTTGTTCAAGTAGTCTGTGAACTTCAACTTTCTTGGCATAATGAGTATTCCTGAATTTATGTAAATGAAAGAATTATGAAAATATTATTTAATTACTTGAAGAAGTGACTTATTACTTGATCAACTGATAACTAAAAAGATATTGCATTTATATTACAGAATAAATCTGTGATTTTTTTTAATTAACTGAAACTTTAATAGTTGACTCATTCATTTACAGTTAAATCCACTTTGGAACAACAGGTTGTAATAACAATATTTTCCATTAAAATATTACAAAGCAGTATTTTTAGCAGTTAAATACGACAGACTGTACCTGTATGTATGAAAAAGTTCTTGTTTAACCAAGCTTCTGAAGGAAGAATAGAAAAAAAGATCTCAAATAGAAAATGTGAAATTGTAATTTCGATTTTGAATAAATTCACTTAGTTATGGATAATTAGGATTACAAATAATTAAGGTAAGGAACAACATTTATAATGAACTGTCTACTTGCCAAGAAGAAAAAGCTGAATTCAAAAGATGAAGTGAAAAAGCCAAGTTGGACAGATATTGACGTATTTGTCAATATCTGCATTGTTTACTACTAGAATGGAAGTGAAGATTCTGGGAAAAAAAGTGTGTGCACTACTTCCACAAATGCTGATTGGCGTACAGCTTTCAATTTTTAGCAATGATAAGGATATGGAGATTTTCAAAATTTAAGAGCCAAAATTCTGGTCATTTTCAAAATTGTATAAATTCCTCCCAGACAGTCCATAACGTGTTAAAAATGAGGGCATGTCCGGGAAAATGAGGACGGTTGGCCCTAGCCCTGTTGGCATTCAGGGCACCTCTGCAATTCAGGGGAGCTGCTATCTAGCATTCTGAGGGAGGCAGTGCTCTAAAGAAGCTGCCTTCCCCCATTCATCCATCCCTTGGGCTTCCCGGCCGGGTTGGGTTGCCGGCCATCCCTTACACCTGCCATATTGTTTTATTGTGGGAGCTACCATTTTCCTTAAGTAGCTACAACATTTCTTGGCTTGGATGACAGGAAGCAACATCAGCAATAATTAGGTGTAAGGTTTAGCACAAAGTAATCAGAAAAGGGAGCTCACCAGTATTAAGTAAATACTGAAAATAAACTTGACTGAAGAGAAACTAGCTCACACAGGCCATAGAGAGGACAGAGTACTCTACGAGAAAGATTTCCTGTTCTGTTATAAAGTAGGAATTACTAAGGCAATGTGCTCATAGAGAGATAGGGTCTGTAATACAAGTACAGTGGTACCTCAGTATACATCCTTAATCCGTTCCAGATCCGTGGACTTATACCAAACAGGACGTATACAAAACAAATTTTTCCCATAAGAAATAAAGGGAAAATGATTAATCCGTTCCCATGAAAAAAATCCTGTTGTTATTGGCATGTTTTACATTGATGGGTTTGTATAAAATAATTTAAACACTGCTTAATACTAAAATAAATAAATTCAAAAGCAATTAGATGAAATAAATGAAAATTTAACCTAACTTTACCTTTTAATAACACCTTTGTTTTTCAGAATTGTAGATACCGTCGTTCTCGGCATACGGGATACAGCAGCCAAGTCCCGGATACGCATACCACCTTCATACTTTTCAACAATCAAATTTTTCACCTCCATGGTGATCCTAACCATTTTCTTCGTTGCTTGGCTCTTCTCATTAACTTTCTTAGAACTCATGGTTAATGAAGTTACTAAAAATTTACATGAAAAAACACAAAATCACGTGAAAATTCACAGAGAGTTATAGCGCGGGTTGTTCACATAATGGTAGCAAGTGGCGTACTGACGCTCGTGGGCAGTCGTGGCTTTGTCTCGAGAGAGGTAAACAAGTGTAGTGCGATTTGTCGTGGCTCACTTTGACCCATACAAGTTTTAGCACACGAGTTGTATTCCAAACAAAGGTCGTATACCAAGCAAAATTTTTCGCATCCAAACAGGACGTATACCAAGTTGGACTTGTTCCAAAGCAGGCGTCTACTGAGGTACCACTGTATGTTTATAAGACGACCTCCAAATCTTGAATCTTCCATTATCAATTTATTCATTAACGAAGATAACAAAATCTGTGCTAAATCAATGTTTGTAGGAATTTTGCAAGGCAGATAATAATCCCCATTAGTCAGATTAGCAGCTAGCTGCTTTAAAGTGTGCCTGAGGATTATTCTGTTTTCATCTATTACTCTGAAATAGTATTCAAACTTGGCCATAACTAAAATGTTTTATATAACATTTAACAGTATTTGTCCATGCAGCATGTCCATGAAAGATGTGACAGCTGTACTTTAGTTTTCATCACTCTAATTGAACAGCATCAGTGCTGATTATTCAGGGCAAGTTTCTTTGTGATTTAAGCAATTTTGTAATAGTTTGTAATATATGTAGGTTAAACAAATGAATAGGATGTTTTCAATGTTCAGATGTTGGCATTTGATACTGCTGTATTTTAAATCAGTACACAAATCTTATGCCCATCCCATCTATTTTTCATTTCAGTTCAAGCATCTGCATTTTAATGCTGCTTGTCTTCATGTACCATTAGAAAGCCCCTGAACTGTAGCCGCGGCTGTTGGATAATTTTATGCAAACAATAAAGATTCTACAGATGATAAATCTGCTGGTATTTCCTTGTTTCCATACTAGCAATTTAAAGAGCTATCCAGCCTGTAAGGTTCCATGTAATTTAGTGTGTACATTTCACACCTGCTTTATGAGTTGGCAATTTCAGGGAAGACTGCTGTTTTTCTTCTTTCATTCTCCATATTTTGCCATTTACACATATTTTATGAACTCATATTCCTCACAACCTGCATCTCTTCATTACATTTTAAGTGAGGAAATACACACTGCTAGATTTTAGTGCCGACTAAAACGGAATGCCTTTCTTCCCCACAATGTCTTGTTGAGATACTCTAAAAGTAGAATTTATTTGGGAGATTTAGCGTGTTTTTTTCATAAGAGACAAGATGTCAGTAGTTGACAATTAAACATAGTCATAAGTTGTGAAAAACCAAGTGTTCATCAACGCTTTGCACCACAATGTACATGAACAAACAAAACACACTGCATTAGTTATCCCTTTATGGTTCGGTGCAGTTCTATTTTCTTAGCATGATTTATTATCAGAATAAAAGTCATGGAAATGTCTGGGCATTTGTGTGCACATTTATGTGTATGGAAGGGAGAGAACAAATAAATTTATATGAAGCTTTAGTTCTAGATATGGTGTCCTTGGAGTCACAGCCTGCAATGCAGGCAGGAGAGACTTACCCCCAGAATAATAATCAATGCTATGCATATCTGACCCTCTTCTTATGGATTTTTCACAACCAGAAAACTTTTGGAGTTTTTTGTGACTCCAGTGGTTCAATTTGCTTAGGTAGATGTGAACGCACCAATCACACTCTAGTGTGGACCAAAGGGTAATGTACCAAGACCCTTTGCAAACAGTGTTTTCAGTGTTGTACTAAGCAAACCTTGAAATGGTTCAAGTGAGATATGAATATAATCTTAACTACAGGAAGTACTTTGCATTGTGGGAAATATTTTTGGCAAGATATAGTTGCCAAACTGCACTCTTTCAGTCAGTCAGTCAGTCATTTTCCAACCCACTATATCCTAACTACAGGGTCACGGGGGTCTGTTGGAGCCAATCCCAGCCAGCACAGGGCGCAAGGCAGGAAACAAACCCCGGGAAGGGCGCCAGCCCACTGCAGCTCTTTCAGTCAGTAATTAGATAACCTTAACATAAAAATAAATCGATTAGATAACCTTAACATAAAAGTAAATCCACAAGTACATACAAATTTGCAAAAACGGCTCCCAGAAGTAGTAGTTTTTCAGCTTAAGCAATTTAGCACCATATCCTCAGTGTCACTATGTCTCTCTTGTAATCAGACTGCATGAAATTTAATGTCAGTAAATATAAAGTACTAGCCAAAGCTACGGTGGTGTAAGAATAGGAATGGAAAATGGTGAGAAAGTAATTTAGTATAACAAAGGCTTAGGAAACCACCGTCACAGTATAACGAAAATAGCAAGGAGCGAAACCAATGCCAATGGTCGAGAGAGTACCTTCCTAAAGCAGGCTACGGAAAACATAGACATATATAGATAGACGCCGCATTTACTGTGTTGCCCAGTCAACACGATAAGTCAGCGCATCCGCCCTATTGCGAATGGTAAAAGTGCCATTTAAACTAATACAGGCAGACATGGAAACCGGGTTTTCTGATGAAAAAACAATAACGTTTTAAACAGTATTGTTTACATACAACAGATTTTGGCGAATCATTTACATGCAATTATTTATATCCATTTATACACTAAATGCATGCATATCCCATGGTCTTAGAGTTGGTGGGCGGGGCTCTCTGTCTTGCTTGCCCTTAGTTAGAGTTGGCGGGTGGGCTTTGGCAGGCATGGCTCTCTGTTTTGCGTGCGCTCTCTGTCTTGCTTGCCCTTAGTTAGAGTTGGCAGGCGGGGCTGTGTGAGTTGGCGATCGTGGCTCTCTGTCTTGCGTGCGGTGTAAAGTCAATGTGGCTCAGAGGTGCATGTGGACTTTTGCACAGACAAAAGCGACTGAGGCTGTGTTTGGTGAGTTGTTGCGTGCCTCGAGAGCGACGCTGGACTCGGGAGGACAGTTACAGTTGGCGTGCGTGGCTCTGTCGTGCGTATCCCATGACACGGTAGGAGGGTTAGAGTTGCCGGTTGGGGCTCTGTCAAGCATATTCCATAGTCTTAGAGTTGGCGGGTGGGGCTCTGTCTTGCTTGCGCTCACTGTCTTGCGTGCCCTCAGTGTCTTGCTTGCGCTCAGTGTCTTGCATGTCCTTAGTGAATTATATATATAGATTACATGTAGGAAGTAAAAGTGTTTGAATGCCCAATGGGAGGTCTGAAAATAAAAATTATGCCCTATGAGAAGGATTTAAGTGTCATAAGAGACTTGTCACTATCAACTGCCAGACAGTGCTCAGAAGCCTTTAAGAATGCTAACAGAATGTTAGGTTATATAGTGCCCTGACGTGTGACGTGTACATGTTCAAGGAGGTTCTACTCAAGCTTTATAACACACTGATGAGGTCTCATGTGGCATACTGTGTGCAGTTTTGGTCTCCAGGCTACAAAAAGGACATAACAGCACCAGAAATGTCCAGAGAAGAGCGACTAGGCTGATTCCAGGGCCACAGGGAATTATGAGGAAAGGTTAAAAGGAGCTGAGCCTTTTAAGTTTAAGCAAAAGAAGATTAATAGGAGACTAGATTGAAGTGTTTAAAATTATGAAGGGAATTAGCCCAGAGGCTCGAGACTGTTATTTTAAGATTACTTCATCAAAAAGATGGGAACACATTTGGGAACTTGTTAAGTGTAAAATTCACACAAACATTAGGAAGGTTTTCTTTACACAGTGAACAAAAGACATGTTGGAATAAGCTACCAAGCAGTGTGGTAGACAGTAGGCCTTTAGGGACTTTCTAAATTAGACTTGATGCTATTTTGGAAGAATTAAGTAGACAGGACTGACGAGATTTGTTGAGCTGAATGGCCTGTTCTCATCAAGATTGTTCTAATGTTCTTACGCCATAGAAGTAATGTACACAGGTGGTCATCATCTTAATGCTATTCGATTCCAGCATTCCATATTAAGTTTGATACTATGTAGTACATTTTTCACAAATATGTATAGGTCTCTAAAGACAGGAGTTTATCTCCTGTGACTGGAGATAAACTAAATAGAGGGGATGTTTAGATAATAAGCTATTGGAGACAAAATATGCAATGTAATATGGTGAAATTGAAGTCACCTGATATGTTCCCTGTCTAGCCAATAAATTATAATAAAAAAAAAGTTTCCTACACACTTTATAATCTTTTAGCAACAAAAAATGATTTCAATTTTCACTGTAAATGTCCATTCTATTTTTGTTGGCATTGTATTATTGTCATCATCCTGAGGAGACATGCATGTAAGAATTCCATTGTTCTTTGTACACATGACAATAAACTTAAACATTACATTTTATAGAATACCTTACATTGGAGTTGTGCTGGGATAGACCACTGGAAGAAAAACCCTGGGCAGCATTAGGACAACTCACCTGGGAGAAGTTATGTGTTCTGCTCAGGTGTTTGGCCCTCAAGAGGGGGCTGAAGTTTGCTCCTGCTGAGCAGCAAAGGTGCAGGAGCAATCAGAAATATTCCATAGGACTCCCCCACAAGGCCACAGATGGAAGTGGGAGTGGAAGGAGTGGAGGCTTGGTGGCACCTCTTGTAATGCCATGGGATTAGCAGTGGGGACACGGAAGGTTGTCTGCACCTGTTGGTTGAGTCTCTGTATTCAGCAAGAACCGAATAGGGTAAGCCAGGGAGACATCAGTTGTAGAATGTTGCATGTTGGCTTGGGAGTTTTTAAAGGTCAGTTTCCTGCTTGTTTTAACCTCAATTTTATGGATATATATTTATTTGGATTATTTTAACCTCCACAGACTCTACACTCTTTTTGGATTATTTATTTATTGAAGATTTTGAAATGCACTGCACTTCCGAACAGTATATTTGGATTATTTTTAATAAAAGCACCCTCACTTTTGCATCCACTCCTTGGCTGAATTTGAGTATCCTCGTTTGCCCAGCTCAACTTGGTGGTGACTATTGATTATTCATGTTCAAGAGGCTCGTGGATGGAACCGGTAGCAGGGAGCCAACCAGGACCGTCACACCACTTTTCCATAAAGCTCTGCCTGATGACGCACCTATGCAACAATTGTTGTATACGCAGTTTTTCCAATACTATCCAGATTTCTCATAGGTCTCTTGGTGGACTCCCTCAGTAGTCTTCTTCATGCATGATTACTCTGTTTTTGTGCACAGCCTGCTCCAGTCAGATTTATTGCTGTGCCATACTCTTTATTGTTCTTAATGATTGATTTAACTGGACTCCAAGGGGTTTTCAATGACTTGGAGACTTTTTTGTCTCCATCCCCTGACTTGTGTTTGGAGTTGCTTGGAGTGTTCTTTTCTTTTCATTGTGTACGTCAGGCCACCATACTGACGCACCACAAGTTGGACCTTCCAGATAAACTGCATTTATACTTCTATCCACTGAAGCTCCAGACAGGTGATATCTGTTGGACATTTTATGTGGCTTTTCAATAACCAATTGGCTATACCAGTTATAATTTAGGATTGTCCTATTAAAGGGGGTGAATACTTATTCCATTAATTATTTAGCATTTTGTTTTTGTAAATTCCACTACTTTTCAGAGATCTGTTTTTACTTTGATATTAAAGAGCCTTTTCCTACTGACCATTGTTAAAAATGCCAAAATTAAATCCACTGTGATTCATCCATCCATTATCCAACCAGCTATATCCTAACTACAGGGTCAGGGGGGGTCTGCTGGAGCCAATCCCAGCCAACACAGGGCGCAAAGCAGGAAACAACCGCCGGGCAGGGCATCAGCCCACCACAGAGTGTGCACACACACACACTAGGGACAATTTAGGATTGCCAATGCACCTTACCTGCATGTTTTTGGACTGTGGGAGGAAACTGGAGCACCCAACATGCAAACTCCACGCAGGGAGGACCCGAGAAGTGAACCCGGGTCTCCTAACTGCGAGGCAGCAGTGCTACTCACTGCACCACCCCCACTGTGATTCAATATTGTACAATATGTTCTAAGATGGTTAATACTTTTTAAATGGTATAAAACCATTAAACCAAATATATTTTCAAATGCAAAATTCTTTAAAATCCACTAAAACCCAAAATAAGTAACCACTGTATATTCTAAAGCCAAAAATCATTTAAGCACTGTAAACACTTTATCTAGAATAAGAACAGCTACAGTACACTGACTATTAAGTAGGTTTTCCATGATTTGGAAAGTGTAGAGCAAGAAATGCTGGAGCTCTTTAGGAGCTGTTGCAGAATACTTCATAAATAGGATTGAGCCATCATTATATTTAAATTCCATAAATGGATATCCTTCATTTACACCAACAGGTGGAGTCCCACATGCTCTTGTTAATGCAGCACAGCAAACAGTATAAATCTAACAGTAAACCTTCCTTTAATCAGTTATGTTAATTTATAGAATGACTACAAATTGTTTCAAACACCTCAATCATCATACAGATAAATTGTATGGTCCAAACACCTACCTCTGCAGTTAAGTATTATGTAAAGTTCCAAAATCAATTATGAGTTATAAGTAATACTGGGTAAAAGAAAAAAGACTTTGTGCATGTAAGCTGTTATAACAGAACAAAATATACAGTGAAATGTTATATATGATCTTACTTTGTAATTGAATATGCAAGTACAAATGTCAGGATGTCCTATTTTAAATAGGCAGGCACTCTCAAGTACATTGGTTAGTCAGTACATATTGTCATAGACAGCCAGGGTCCTTTTTCCCCAGCTGGGGAGCCAGCGTGGGCTGAACATTACCTCCCCCAGGATGCTAGATGGCAGCCCCCATGGGTTGCAGTGGTACCTCGGACTCCTGCAGGATTTCATGGGAAATGGAGTTGGATACAGCCCTGTTGGGATCCGGGGCTACCACCAGGATACGCTGCAGTTGTTTCTGAGCCCATGTGGGCGGTTCTTCCGCCACACCCGGAAGTGCAGCCGGAAGTGGGGCAACGAGCACTTGGAGCACTTCTGGGTGACTTATATAAGGGGCCAGCAGACATTATTTGGTGAGTACCAGAGTCGGGAGGAGGGAGATGAAGCTTGCCAAGGAGGACAGAAGAAGAAAAGGAATAGAGAAGGAAAGTATTGTGCAGTGTTGTGCTTAGTGGGACTGTGTGTGCCTGTGGGAAACAGGGAAGGCATTGCCCACAGGTGAAGAAAGAAAATAAAAATATTTGTGTTTTTATAAGTGTGCCTCCTGCGTTTGTCTCTGTCAGCTTGGGGGGCTGGCACAGCCCCTAGTGGTTCTGTCACAATATATAAACCTTTAATTCATATTTTTCAAAAAACACTGCGCTGTGGGAAAATTCCTTAAGACTGGAAGTTAGCAAATATTTTGCCATTAAATAATAAAGATGATAAAACTGATCCAAGTAACTATACACCTGTAAGCTTAACATGTATTATGGAAAATCAATGGAAACAATTATTATGGAAAAGACTGAGCAATAAATGCCAGGAACTAATGTATTAGTGAATGGTCAGCATGAATTTAGACAGAGGAGATTTTGTTTCACTTTAATGTGCTGGTATTCTATGAGGAAGTGACAAAAGCATACAATACAATTATAAAAATGCATCATTGATTTTTACAAAGGTTTTGAAAAGATACCACATAAAAGCCTAATGATCAAACTACATCAAGTGGGAGTTCATGCACAGTGTTTAGACTTTTGCAAAATTAGCTTAAACAAAGCAAAGGGTTACAGTATATTATATGGAAAGTTTTCTGCATTAGGTGATGTTAAATGTGGCGTATCTTAGGGATCAATGCTGAGGCTCTTTTTAATATACTATAGATCAGTGATCTTTACAAAAATATAAATACCAAACTAGTTAAGTCTGTAAAACTAAACTAGTCAGAATGGCAGAGATATGCAGCAGGGGAATGAGCCTTTGGTGTCCTAGATAAAGGACTGTCAGGCAGAACACAGTTTATGAGACTCAAGGACCGTGTCTCTGATGGATGTGAGCAATATTGGAGCACCACAAGGAACAGTCCTGTGTCCTTTTCTCTTAATTCTGTACACCTCTGACTACAAATATAACACCAGGTCATGTCACTTGCAGAAAGTTTCAGATGATTCTGCACTTATGCACTTATATATCAATAAAGGGGATGAGACAGAGCAAAGGAGTTGGGTGGAGAACTATGTTTCTTAGTGCAAAAAAAAAGGTCTGTGTAACATCAGCAAAACCAAGAAACTGGTTATTGACTTTCATGGCACCAAAACAGCCTTCACGTCTGAGCACTGCTCATGAAGCTGGAGGCAGAAGTGGTCCACTCCTACAAGTACTACGGGGTCCATATTAATAACAAGTTGGGCTGGTCTCATAACAAATAGGAACTGTATAAGAAAGGGCAGAGCAAACTCTTTTTTCTTAGGAGACTGTGCTCCTTCATTGTGGGGAATGACATACTTTACAGATTCTTTACCTCTATGATGGACCACATGACTTTACATGCTCTTCTGTGCTGAGCTGGTAACATCACTTCAAGAGAAGCCCATCAAATTGACAAGTCGATTAAAAAAGGCAAGCTCACTAATGATGACCTTTTGTAAAAAGCAAAATTTCACGTATTGGGATAAATAAACTTGATGGTAAGAAGCCTTTTCACAATTCACAGTCGGTTGTCCATAACACCAAAATCATCAACTGAGACCCCCAACCCCCCTCTTCATCACTCGAGACTCCGCTATAGTAATCTTTCGGTGCATTGAACAGCAGGGTGTCCATGTGCTGCATTGTTTAAGGTACGATCAGCTCTCTGATAAGGACCTGTATTGATTACGTCACCCAAGGGCCTGTGTGGGTCTTCATCTGGCCATGGCCAAAGAACGGGAGTTACAAGCTACTGCTCTACACTTGGATCATATTGGGAAAAACTCTTCGCTAATTATTTAGGCAATTGTGAATTCATAATTAATCCAAATTTTCTAATAAATATTGTTCAGAGAAAAACTGAAGGGACAGCATTGCTTAATGAAAACTCTATGGTAATATCGATACTGCTCCCTTGTCATCTTATCTTGGAAGAATCCTAACCCAACTTTTCAAAACCTAGTAATAAAGGATGTCCTGTTTTACTTAAAATTATAAATGCATAGCATTTTCTCCATAAGGAATTGTCCAAAGCTGTTTAGATTTTCTTTAGAATTTATGAATGCTGCCCTAAAATTAATAAATGGGCCTTCGTTTAAACCTCTTATTTTTTAATATACTGTATATGAGAGACAATCTCATATTGGGTTCTCTAATCACATAGCTCTTCAAAATGGGCAGTGAGGAAGCACTTAGTTTAAAATGAAACATCAATATATGGACTGTTATGTTTATTGTATACTTATTCAAGACTCATCAATGCATATGTCTAACTCAGTGCCTTTCCATTCCTAAAACAGAACATTTCCGTAGCTTCAGATCTCTTCCAACTTCAATCATTGAATGGCGAGTAAATTAAAAATACTACAGCTAGACCTGCTTAATGAATTTTATTTAATAAAAACTGTGTGCTTAATACCATGGCCTAAAGTACTTAAAGACTTGGATTTGGCTCCCTTTATTCCCAAACAGTGATATGAAGATAGACTTAAAAAAAATTTGGTGTTATTTGCATTCATATTTTACATATAATATTAATCCCCCATATCACAATAGAACTTGGACAGTCAAAATTGATCACATATAGAAAAAGAACTAACACCCAATGATACACATTAGTTCAAATATTACCACTGGAAACTTCACCAATCACAAGGAAAGACAACTTCCAGGGAAGATATAAACATTAAGGAAGTGGTACAGAAGAGAATAAACAATAATAATAACTCACTATTACATTAAAGATAATAACAGGATATTGGAAATCAGAATACCATTAAACACTACTCTATGACATTAGGTGCACGGTTCATCACATAACCAGTCCTAGTGTGCAATAGTGAATGTGGATAACAGAAACAGAAAATATGCCTACCATTACATTAATCAGAGACAATCAAATTTACTCCAAACATATAATGTTCAACCCCAGGGAAAAATGTCCCGAGACACCCAGTGCTACCCATAACATCTGAAAAATAATACAAGTCTAAAAAATATTAATGCCACAACTATCCAATCGACCATGTATCTTTGAAGTGATAAGGCATGTGTTTAGAAAAAGTTTTAATAATTACAAGAATGGAGAAGAGCTTTAGGAGTTAGAGGGCTGAAGACAAATAGGAAGAAGACAGGATATATGAAGTTTAATGATGATCAGGATTCAGAAGTTAGCCTACAGGGACAGCTGTTGAAAAGAGTGAATACATTTAAATATCTAGGATGAGTGAAGCCCAAAATGGAAAACTAGATGCATAGATAACCCATAGAGTGCAGTGAGGATGGAACAACTGGAAGAAGGTATCAGGAGTATTGTGTGATCGAAGAATTAAGATCAAGGTGAAAGGTCAGGTTTTTAAGACAGTAATAAGACCAGTAATGATGTATGGAGCTGAGACATGGGCAGTAAAGGGAGCACAGGAGAAGTTAGATGTGGCAGAATGGGAATGTTGAGATGGATGTGTGGAGCTACAAAAAAGGTCAGAATAATAAAAATGAGAAAAGCAGAGGTACAACAACAATGGGGGAGATAGCTAATAAAGTACAGGAAAAAAAGGTTGAAGTGGTGTGGACATGTGACAAAGACAAGCAATCAATATGTGGGCAAAAAAATGATGGGAATGAAAGTACAGAGGAAGAGAAAGTGATGGAGGCCAAAGCAGAGGTGGGTGAATAAAGTAAAAGAAGTTTTCAATTAAAAAGGGATTGACAGGGGAGGTGGTGCTGTATGGAAAACGTTGAATAAGTACATTGATCTCACAAAGTAGTGGGAAAAGATAAAGAGGAAGAAGAAGAAAAAAAATTCTTGTAACGTTTTATGTAACAAAGAACAGATAAGATTTGGCTATGCCAGATCAGAACCAGTGCAAGCTAAGACATAGGATCCTCTAAATGCATATGAATCTTTACTTAACAAAGACAAACCGAAACAAGAAATTTTGTCCCAGTCCAGGACTAGAAGTGATACTCTGACTTGGTTGAAGAGTCAAAAACAGACAGAATATCATGCGTAACCTGGATTGTCAAAGGTTCTTAATAAATCTGCAGACCTTTTTGAAAACATGTTTTCACTTTGTCATTATGTGTTATTGATTGAAGACTGATGAGCAAAAATGTCACATTTAACCATTTAAAATTAAATTTACACATAATAAAGTGTGCAGAAAGTGAAGACATCTGAATATTTTCTGAATCCACTATCAGTCAATGTTTCACTTTCCTAAGGCATATAGTATTGCTCAAACATTATTAAATAATATAACCCCTCACCACAGCTAATGCTACTCCAGAACAGCCATTGTTCCAAATCCATTTTAAAGCTGTTGTGTAAACATCCCATAATATATATACTATATATATATATATATATATATATATATATATATATATATATAACTATACTAATAAAAGGCAAAGCCCTCACTGACTCACTCACTCACTGACTGACTGACTGACTGACTGACTGACTGACTGACTGACTCATCACTAATTCTCCAACTTCCCGTGTAGGTAGAAGGCTGAAATTTGGCAGGCTTATTCCTTACAGCTTCCTTACAAAAGTTGGGCAGGTTTCATTTCGAAATTCTACGCGTAATGGTCATAACTGGAAGGTATTTTTCTCCATTTACTGTAATGGAGTTGAGCTTGACCGCCGTGGGGGCGGAGTTTCGTGTGACATCATCACGCCGCACACGTAATCACGTGAACTGACTGTCAACGGACTATGTAGAAAACCAGGAAGAGCTCCAAAATACGCTGAACAAAACATGCATTATATAATTGAGAAGGCAGCGAAACAATAAGAAGCGAGCGAGTGACATATACAACCATATTCATCAGTACAGCTACTTCGGAAACAAAGCGAGGTATAAACCTAAACTTTAAATTAACTTAATAGACAGGCTGCCGCTGGTGCTTTTCGTGCCCACGGGTAATGCGGGATACAAGTTTAATGAGAGGACGCAGGATATAAACGAGAGTTTTGATCACTTTGTAACTAAGTTAAAATTGCAGGTGAAGGGGTGTGCTTATGCAAATTCCGAGAGACTGTGTTTGTGGGGGATTGACAGTTAAGGCGGGTGGGGGAGTCACGTCATCATCTCCCCTCCCATTTACCTCATTTCGCTCTGAGCTGAGCTCCGCGGCTAACGCCGTCTTCCGAAGCAACTTCGTCACACTGCCACC
>JANRMT010062807.1:44420235-44476569 GCA_026402145.1 Polypterus bichir lapradei
AAGTCACCCAACACACGTTTAATAACCATTATTAATATTTACAATAGTTCCACACAACCCCAAAGTCCCCAAAAGTCCAGGCCACCGAATAAATGCCTTCTTCCTTCAGGCCGCCTTCTTCCTTCAGGCCGCCTCCTTGCCTCTTCCCCCCAGCTCTTCCGGGTGTGTTTGAAGTGCTGAGGTCCATGGCTCCTAAGGCATTGGCGCGCTCCCTGGCGGTGACCACGGGCCCCTAAAGGGTTGAGCTTCAAAGCTCTGTACCCGTGGCCCCCAAAGGCACCAGGGTGGTCGCACCCACATGGTCTGGGGGAGGCATAAGCCCTCCTCTATTACACCTGGGCATCCCGGCCGGGTCGCCCCCCCAGCCATCTGCGACAATATATATACAGTATATATTGTCATGCATGTATGTCTATGTCTATGTATCACCCTCATGCCTCTTCTTGGGTAAGTAGTTCCACCCTGGGACAAAAGGGAGCATTGTTGCTAATGATATCATCCCTTTCTTTCCCAGCAGTCAGGAGAAGATGTCCATTGTGGGCAATTGACTCCACCCCTTCCAGTTGGAGGAGTGTAAAAGCGAGATGCACACAGAAGGTAGAATCTCATTCTGAACCCCCACTCATGACAGAAGGAGCACCAAATCTGCTAATAATTCCCTGCTGTGGGCAGTTTATGTTCTGTGACTGCGCCTTCGTGCACCATTTTTGTTTGGTACCTAAGTTTATTATTAACCTGGTGACCTGGTTCGTGCCCCAACATTTCTCCAGTTCAGTTGTTGTACCTTGCACATCCACAATTTATATACACACCAAAACATTATGACCACCTGCCTAATATGACTTTGCTGCTCCAACCCAGCAAGGCTTGGACTCTACAAAACCTCTGAAGGTGTCCTTTGGTATCTGGCAGCTGAACGTTACTTTTAAATTGTGATGAGGAGCCGACACAGATAAGGCTCATTGTTTAAATGCATCTCACAGGTACTCAATTGTATTTAAATTTGATGAATCTGGAAGCCGTTGCAACACCTTGAAATCTTAATTATGTTCTTCAAACCATTTCTGAAGAATTTGTGCAGTGCGGCACAGTGCCTTATCTTGCTGAAAGATGCCTCTTCCATCTGGAAATGTAGTTGTCATTAGCGTGTTTAGGTAGGTGGTACACATCAAATTAACACCCACCTGAATACCTTGGCCTAGGGTTTACCAGTAGAATACTGCCCAAATGATCACACTTCCTCCACCAGCTTTCTTCTTTCAAAATTGCATCCTGGTGTCAATTCTTCCCTAGGTAAATCCTGGCTGTCCACATGTCTACAATAGAAAATGGGACTCATTAGACCATGCAACTTTCTTTCTTTGATCCAAGGTCCTCTTCTGTGGTTTGTGTGCCCATTGTAGGCTCTTTTGATGTTGGACAGGGTTTAGCATGGGCAATCTGACTAGCATGTGGCCCATAAACAGCAAGGTTTGATGCACTGTGTTGTGACACATTGCTACCTTAACCATCATTAAAATTATTTGCAATTTGTGCAACAGTAGCCCTTCTGTTCGTTCATGCCAGATGGGATAGCCTTCACTGACCTCTAGCATCAATAAACCTTGGCTGTCCAACACCTTCAGGCCATAACTTGCACCTGGACATATCTTCTGCATTCAACATATCGACCTAATGTCAGCTTACTGGCTAACATACAATTGACTTAAGATGCAGCCTTGTTATGAGATATTCAATGTCATTTGCTGCATATAGAAGTGTTCATAATGTTTTGACTAATCTTTTCTTTTGGAGTGTTGTATTTACAGACAGGAGCAAGCAAGATAATTTATGTTTAACATACTGTTCCTGTCATGGCAAAAAATTGCCACCAAGAGGCTTTTTACCTGAAAATGAAGGCTATTCGGACTCAGGATAGGCAAACAGAGTTTTAAAGCTTTATTGAAATAAAACAACAGAAATAATAATAACACGGACTCAACCCAATACGGCCAAATTGAGCTGAGCCCCGAACAATTCAAAACTCAAAACTTATATATCATTTCTTATCACTTTGACCTTGTTCAATTAGTTCATTCCGCACCTGTTCTTACTGTCCATTGTTCATCTCTAGTTTCTGTTTTGCTTATTTCTGATTGGTCTTCGGCCGGGCAGATGTTTTCCTTTTTCCATCTATGGGCTTTTCTTGTGTCATTTCCTTTTCTAAGCCATTCCAAACTATGTTGTAATGGTGGCCTGAAGCTAAGCTTTAATTTAAAAAGAAATATGGTATGTGCCTTTATTTAATCATTTGCTTGGCATGCTTGATTTGACTTAATTTCTGCGCTAAAGTTAATTTCTAATATATTCTTCTATATTTATTTATGCAAGTGCCTGAATATACTAATTTTACTTTCATGCATCACATCATTTTGACCTTGTTTATTGCAAAAGTCTTTTGCTGTCTTTTTGCTGATTCACCAGTCCAACTGGTTTCTCACATCTCCACCAAGGCCACCTTGTTCTTAGCTTCCTATCTTGTCCGCACAGGTGTACGGACAGTTTCTATGTGTCATTCCTGTCCTTCTTTCCCACACTAGCAATTCTGCTTCAAGCCTAAAAAATAATGCAATATGACTGATTTTTTAGTTAACCATTTGCTTGACCTATCTTATTTGCTTAATCATTCTAATTTATGCTTAATCTAATATTTCAGAAGCTTTTAATTACTTTTATGGCTATTTATGCTGATATATAAATTTTTCTCTTCTATATTCCATAAAGCACAGCTGAGTGACACCTCCCAGCACCGCCCTGATATTCCTTCCATGTGGCTGTACACACCTTCATCTGCCTCATGCACTACCTACTTGCATATTCACACTGCCAGTTAAGCCTTGCATTATTTATTTGGGGACAGATGTAACACCATCTTTGCTCACGTTCCTTAACTCCACAGATGAAAATATATGTACTGATGATGAAAATTTGGCTTGTGGCAAAACGCAAAAAGTTTTGCACATTTTTTGCAAGGTGAAGCTGTAACTTTCATTGTGAAGTCAATTTATTCTGACCAATTTCACTCATCACTATAGCTGATGGAAATGTATTCTCCTAATCTCAGATCCCCCAATTTCCTACAAAAGTGTCTAGAAACTACAAAGTAAATACAATGATTTTCATGGACTTACTGGCTTTTTGACCATTGTGTTCAAAGTGTAGCCTTTGTGAGGGCCGATTTAAATGGAGCACAGGGGAAGAATCTGGGGGTTGCACTGGGACTCGACTGTCTGTGATGACCAGGAAGATGAACAGTAACACTATTTAAATCCCAACCCATGTTCTGCCTCCCCTGGATCCCAAAACATAAAAGCCACTGAAGAGAACAAGATGGATTTAGTTATTGCTGAAGGCAAAGCATATTTTTTGATTTGCTTTTTGTCACAATGGCAATAAATGGGGCAAATTGAGCTTCCTTCATGAACCAGAACCCTTCTTACATTTCCTCTTCTGTGTATGCAGGTCCTGGGGTCTCACTGTGGCTTCAGGTTTTTGCTTCATCCAGATTCATAATCTGTGACAACTGCTAACATTGATCTCAATTAATTAGCTGATATTTTTTTTCTCTTCTCTTGTTCTACAAAAAGAAAGCACAGAGGCATAATTTTTATATTTATGATAAAACACCAGTAACGGTGCGCTTCACAATAACGTGCAGTGCATACACTTGACTTGAGCATTCATAGCTTTAATACTCTTTCTCTGTATGTTTAGCATTTGTTTGCTCAGAGGTCGATGCGCTTGCTGCTTCCTGAGCAACTCTTATTTTCACCACCCTAGCGGCCCGCTTCTTCTCTTCTTTTGTCGGCATCTTTTTGCATTAAAACTGATTAAGTCAGTGTTTGTGTTGCAATTACTTAGTATGTTTCCTTCCATTTTTCACTTAAGCTGGCACTTAAGTCTTCAATCTGCCTCAAGAATGATTTAAGATATGAAGAGGCAGGGGAAGTGACGGCGAAGGTGGTAGGGAGGAGAATGCCCATAAGCATGCACCACACGGCCGCCCTGCTGGCCACTGCCGAGAGTTGATTCTACAATAAAATAAAAAATAAAAAGAGGAATATCCTTGGAAGTCAATCATCAACCTGAAAGTGGATAGTAGACGTCATGTAGTATATGTGTACCAAATTTCAGGTTTGTGAGCTACAGGTGATTTAAAATCCTGGACGGACAAACGGACAGCCACGGTAGCATATTATATAAGAAGATTTAGAAATATTTCCATTTTTGCTATAGATTTAAATGCTTAACTCACTTTTGTTGCTTTCATTATATTTTTCCCTTTCTCTGTGCAGTTTGCTCCATTCATTGTACCTGAATAATGGCAATTAAAAATAAACAGAGCAAACACCCAGGCAAACAACAACAAATCGTGAAAGGCTGCACTACTTTAGTGTTAGACAAACTAATTAAAAACAATGGATTAAATAAAAAAATTACAGCCCCCAGAAAAACAGAATGAACATAAAGATAAAAATCTTGTTAAAAAGAAAAAATAATACCTTATTCTCATATAACCAATTAGTACATTTTAATATTTTTTTTTTAACCAAACTTAGTTTTTCTAATTTCTATATTGTTCCCAAAAAACAGAATCTGGACAATAACAGCTCACTTAATTAGCCTAAGATTCCAATTAAAAAAAAGAAGCTGGTTGGAACAAAAACTCACAGCCACAGGGGGTCCTCAGGACCGAGGTTGAGATCCTCTGAATTATGCATACAAAAATTATTACACTAGCTATGTACTCTGTTCAATGACTGGGAGAATATTTCAATTCCCTATTGGGCTATTCCTATAGGATCCTATTCTGGATTTGGGCTACAGTGAGAACACCCAGTAGCCATTGTTCACATTTGTAGGGGAAGTCTCCATTTACCAATGTGGATTTTCTTTTAATCATGGGCCCTCCCTGTGTCACATACAATTCTGTGTCTGCTACCAGCCCTAGATGGCCAGCTCCATCTTTTGTATAATTTGTGTATCATAGCTCAGTAGTGAAGTTTCAAGCTGACCACTCAACTAAAATAAAGGAATTTAAAAAAAATCTCACACCTTCACACCCATTTCTTTTCAAATATGTCTGCACAGCCTGGTGCTGTTAACAGATAATGTAAATGGCTATGCACATCATAGCACAGAGACACCTGTGGCGAAGACTGTCTGTAAGATGCTCTTGATTCCTACAATCCACTTTGTCAGCTGTGTTATTGAAAATTGATTTGTCTCACTGAATTTTTACCATCAGATGTGTGGCTGCATAAAGAAGTTACCTATTACATATGTATGTAAAACATTCTGGCAGATACAGATTAATCTTCACGGTAATTGTTTCTTTTTTTGAGTTTGGCTGTGCAAGTTCTCATTTTCATAGTGTCAGTGTGATTTTTCCATTAACATCAATAGTCCTTCTACACTCCCTGCTCAGTGTTTTGTGTTTACAGCCAAGTATATGCACACCATACAGCGGCCTTTTCCTTAAAGGATGTTGATTCGATTTGCTGTTGGTTGTAGTTAACTGGTTTAATCAACATTCCTCTCACTACACATGTGGCCTCAATGGCAGCTTTGAAATGAGATGTTTTTATCTCTGGGGCTTCCTTGATATAAATTATTTTTGAATATATGCATGTGCTTAGAGAATCCCCATGACAAAACAGCTTGTCAATCTTAAAACACACAGATAGGCCTTTACTTTTTTGGTCAACTGTGGGATCTATTTGTCTTACTAGTTAGACTATAGTACAGATGTTTCAGTAGTCTTGGAACATTATGATTTCGAACCCCAGAAGCAGCGGATTCTGCAGCTGTTGCCTGTGAAAGTTTAATTTCCTTGAAAACCTTAAATGACATTTTTTTTTTATTTTTGATGACATGTAAGCAAAATTAAGTTTGCATAGTCAAGCATCTAAAACAGAAATCAGCAGTGCCACGGAGGAGTTATAAGGGGATCGTGGCAGCAATGAGTGCTCAACAGAAGCACGCTTATTTACACTTCAGGGCAATATCAGTTTGCCAGATACAGATTACATACCTTGCAAATGTAAGTTGAAATCTGAAAACTTGGAAAAAACTGAGGTAAACACGGGGGGAACATGGAGCAGATATTAGGCTGGAAACTGAACCCATGTTCCTGAAGCTATGAGGCATCACTTCAATCAGTTATAATTCAACTCAGTACCAAGCACAATATTCACTGTTTTTTGCAATTTAAAGCTTGTAAATGTCTAGTTAATAAAAAAGATTTTTTTTTAATTGACTAAGTATTTCTATGTACACACTTCCAGGCACTATCTCTTACAGAAAAGGACTAAAGTGAGAACGATTATGCAAAAACAGACCTAGCCTAAGAAAATCAACAAGTTCATTTAGAGAGGTGATGTTAAGAGGTGAAGGCACCAATAGTCCTACTCTCCACCACACTTAGTAATTTAATCCATGTGTGTCTGGTTCTTTGTGAGAAGAAAAAAATCTGTAATATTTGAGCAAAATTTACCTTTAACAAGTTTCTAGCTGTGTCTATGTGCCCTTGTTGAAAAATGGATGCAGTGTGCTAATTCCTTTCATAATTTTAATCACTTAAATCATGTCCCCTCTTAATTTCTGTTTGCTTAAAATGCAAAGGCTCAACTAATTCTATCTCTACTCATAGCTCAGACTTCTCAGTCCCAGAATCAGCTTAGTCGCTCTCCTCGGACTCTCCCTAGCACTGCTTTTTTGTAATATGCTGACCAAAACTGAACATAGTACTTAAGGCGAGGCCTCACTAGTGTGTTATATAACTCAAGCATAACCTCCTTTAACTTGTACTCCACACATTGTGATTCATAATCTAACATCCTATTAGCTATCTTCATCATTGCTGTGCATTATCTTGAAGTAGATAGTGATGAGCCCACTACGCCTCCTTGGTCTTTCTGAAGTCTCTGAATTCCCATTTTGTATTAAAATCTAACATTTTTACTTCCAGCAGCATGTAGTATTGTCTTTAATTTTACTTGCTGTTCAGGACCCTCTGTAAGAATTTTGCTGATTCTACATTATCTGTCCCCCTTGCTTGGAATAATCTGCATACTTAACCAGCTTATCAATTTTATTCATCTCTACTGAGGAAAGGGTTTTGCTTACCCAATTTCCTTTTTATCCTACTAACCAAAGAAAATCCTGAAGAGGAATATTGGCCCAGCCTCAAAGAAAAAACCTTCCAGTTGTTCCAGAATAAAAACACACAACAGTAGGAAGGAGCTGTTATTTATTAGATCACCCAACAGACACAGCAGAGCTCCATCATTTGTGACAAAGTTGTTATGATTTTCATTTTTCTGCCATCCTTAGGCAATGTCAGGCTAATAAATGGTTTTTCCTTTGGAACCCTAAAATTAAGACATCTCATCTCATCATACAGTACATACTAATCTGAACAATAAGAGAGGGAATTAAGTGCAAATACTATTTATAGACTATAGTTCTGCATTTAACACAATAATTCCTTCTAAACGCATCACCAAGCTCGGGAACCTGTGTATCAGCATTTTTATTGTGCAGCTGGCAAACCCCAGGTGGTTCAAGTGGGTGGCCACACCTCATCATCCCCTACTCTCACCACAGGGGCTCCACAGGGCTATGTTCTGAGTCTACCTTTGTATTCCATCTACACATAGGACTGTATGACTGCATATGATTCTAACATAATTGTCAAGTTTGCGGATGACACAACAGTGGTACATCTGATCACTAACAACAATGAGAAATTTTGATGCCTGCAGTGTGGCAAAACATTGCAGTCTGCAATTCTAAGATTTTTGATATTAAAAAATTTCTTACTATTTTTAACAACAGCATATAAATTAGGCACTTGATATATCCCTAAACTTTACTGATGATACTTTCGCTTTTTTTTTTTTTTTTTTGCATTATTGTTTTGTAATGTTAAAAATAATGCTCTTGAATGTATGCCAGGGATACACTTCTGTACAATGCCCAGTGTGGGAGTAATGCCAGTATACTGCGACTTTGTCTGCCTTTAATTGTGACCTTGTCTTTTTTAGCTCATCATTTGTCCACAGTATTTATTTTCTCCAGGAATATTCTTAGGTACAGTTTGCTTACCTTTCCTTCATTGTGAACTGGCCAAATCTCAATTATAATGATAATGGATTTATATTTGTGAAACTGTTCTGATTTACTGTGTGTTTACAATAATTAATATAGTCATGCATATAAAGGCTGCATGATTTGTAATGTTTTCCTAATAACAGTGTTTCAAAAATAAACTAAAATGAATTTTATTAAGTACCTGACATATTTATTTATGTATTTATTTATAATGAGGTTTTATAGTGGTTAGAACTGCTGCCTCACAGAACAAGTGGCCATGGTCCAAATGTATACATTTCTGGTGTCTGCCTGGAGTTTGCACATTATCTCCATGCCTACGTGAGGCTTCCTTTTAGAAATTCTACTTTTTTCCTTAGATGGCTATGGCTATGTGTGTGTGTGTTTCTGTGGTCCCTGTAATGGGCTGGTGACTTGTTCAGGGTTTGTTCACTGTGCTAAAATTGTGCCAGGGTGGGCTCATCTGCCAAACAGGCCTGATGTGGATGAGGTGTGTTTTAGAATTATATACTCAGGTCCATAAGTATTTGGACAGTGACACAATTTTCATAATTATACAAGTGTACACCACCACAATGGATTTGAAATAAAACAATCATTAGGTGATTGAAGCGTAAACTTTCAGTTTTAATTTAAAAGGTTTACAAAAAATATCATATGAGCCAACTAAGAATGACAGCCATTTTTCTGCATAATCCTCCCATTTTCAGGGGCTAAAAAGCATATAGACATTTGACTTACAAGCAGTCCCATAGCCAGCTGGGAGCAGGTCCCTCATTATTTCATTATTAAGCAGGTAAAAGGTCTGGAATTGATTCCAAGGAATCTGCATTTGGAAGTTGTCACTATGACCTCTCAATATGAATAGTCCATGCAAGTAAAACAGGCCATCATTAGGCCGAGAAAATAAAACAAACCTTTTAGAGAGATAGTAGAAACATGAAGAGTGGTCAAATCAAACATCTGGTACATTTTCAAAAAGAAGGAACATACTATGAACTCAGCAACACCAGAAGGTCTGGAATACCATGGAAAACAACTGTGCTAGATGATTGCAGAATTCTGTACTTGACGAAGAAGGAACCCTTCACAACATTTAGTCAAACCAGTTATGAAACAATTTTCTTTGAAAACTAAGATCAATATACAGTACACCAGAGTGTTGGATAGAGAAGAGTATGGAGACAGAAGAAACGGCTCATGATCCGATGAATACCACATCATCTGTGAAACATGGTGGAGACAGTTTTATAGCATGATTATGCATGGCTACAAATGGAAGTCAATCACAAGTGTTTATTGATGACTGCTGGCAGAAGTAGCAGGTTGAATTCTGAAGTGTATAGGGCTATACTGTCTGCTCAGATTCAGCCAAATGCTACAAAACTGACAAGACAATGTGTCACAGTACAGATGGACGACAAAGCAAAACATACTGTGAAAGCAAACCAAGTGCTTTTCAATGCAAAGTAGTGGAATATTCTTCAAAAGCCAACTCAATCAACTAACCTCAAGCTAATTGGACATGCAATTCACTTGGTAAAGATAAAACTGATGGCAGAAAGTCCAACGTACAAGCAGCAACTGAAGATAGCAGCAGTAAAGGCCTGGCACAGCATCAGCAGAGATGAGTTCGAGACTTCAGGCAGTCATTGACCATAAAGGATTTTCATCCAAATATTGAAAATGATCATTATATTTATGATTTTGTTAGTTTGTCCAAATACTTTTGAGTATGTAAAAATTGGGACTACAGGTATGTGTAAAAATGGCTGTTATTCCTAAAAGGCTCATACAATATTTTTGGTATGTCCAATCATGAGTGTATTCTGTGTAATTTATGTGCATGGTATTTGTAAAACATCCTCATTAGTTATCTAATAATGCCTTGGGCTGAATGGCCACAAACCTTCCTTTAAGTGTATATATAAGCCCTGAAAAATCTACCTTAAATTGAAAGAAACATACACGATATGACATAAGAGAATCATTTTACCCTTGTATATCAATGTAATAGTACTGTACATTAAAATCCATCTAAATAATCAACTAGCTATAATATGACTGTTAATTGACAGCAATCATTTTTTTCTGTTGTGGTAGATTATGTCTTTGAATGCGCTATTTATACTAGATTAGCTGTTCCCCGCAGCTCACCCCATGCGGTACTGAAACAGGACAAACTTTAAAAATTAATAAAAAAAAAATGTAATTCTGACCAAGCAGAAGGTAGGTGCACTCCAACGTCAAACATTGGCACTGTATCTAATCGTGTTCAGCTCTAATGGGAGAGTGTCCTCCGCATGAGGAGAAATGCACATGGCCGTGATATCTCTGGCAATCATCAGCTACTGTACCCTGTAAAACACACATAGCTTTGATCTCTCTCTCAAAAAGTCAAATGCAACTCCTTAACAATCTGTAAATGTTAATGCCTGTTGAACAAACAGGTATTGGTAGCTAAGCAGAGGCAAGGTATGCTCCAATATGTGGTGAGAGTTAGAGCAACTTGAATGGAGTCTGGCACGTGAGTGAGGAGGGCCCTGTCCCCCTTTCCTCGGCCCACAACCCATCTCTCGGATTCATGCAAATAAATCGGTATCGCAAGCGAACTATGTATGAGCGAAGTCTCAAAATCAATCGGAATGTTCAAGCAAATTATAAAAAAAAAGGATCTAAATCTGTTAAGCAGTTCTCTCGTGAAAAGCGGACAGACATACAGACAGACAGATTCCGTAAAATGCCAGAAGTGTGTCTGTTGGGCCCTTGAGCACAGCACTTAACCTGCAATTGCTCTGTCCTGGGTATGACGTTAATCTGCAACCAGCCCTGCAAGCAGGTCTTCCAACTTGCAGGGAAAACCTGGAGGTTGGTGGCATTGTGGTGCTGAGGTGTCACCCGTTGCACGACTGCATTCAGAATCTTAATCTGGGTGGTTCGTTGTGTAGTGGTTGTGGCAATGCGCTGTAATTAGCTCATACTCCCAACCTCTCTTTCTCCCTAACTGTTATTCAGTTTCGTGTTTGTCAGCATTAATGAATATGAAAAATTAAAAAGGAACAGACAATAATTGTACATACAGTACCCTCCATCATATTTGGGACAAAGGTAAACATTTTCCTTGATATACCCCTCTGCCCCACAGTTTAGAATTACAAATCCAACAATTCAGACATGGTTAAAGTGGACATTGCAGATTTTATAAGGGTATTTGCATACATGTGGAA
This sequence comes from Polypterus bichir lapradei, assembly GCA_026402145.1. Classification (NCBI taxonomy): domain Eukaryota; kingdom Metazoa; phylum Chordata; class Cladistia; order Polypteriformes; family Polypteridae; genus Polypterus; species Polypterus bichir. The sequence continues at coordinate 44,431,617 of JANRMT010062807.1, forward strand.
ATGACAACACTTTTTATACAAAAGTCCCCCCATTTAGCACCATAATGTTTGGGACACAGCAATAGCAGCAATAGCAATACCCTTTTATTGTAGTTGCATATTCCTTACATGCAATGACTGCTTTAAGTCTGTGATTCATAGACATCATCAGGTGCTGAGAATCTTCCCTTGTGATGCTCTGCCATGCCTCTAATGCAGCCATCATCAGTTCCTGCTTGTTTCGGGTGCTTGTCTGCTTAGGTTTTCTCTTCAGCATATGGAAGGCATGCTTAAATGGAGTTAAATTTCCATTTTTTTGGTTTGAAAAACTCCTCTGTTGCCTTATCAATATGTAATGGATCATTATTTTGTTGTATGATGAAACACCATCCAATGAGAATGGGGATATTTACTGGAACTTGAACAGATGTTTCTATATACCTCAAAATTCATTGTGTCACTGTGTCGGAAGTTTGATCGCCAGTGAAGAGAAGTGTGCCAATACCTGTGAAAGCCATACGTGCCCAAGCCATAACACCCCCACTACCATGTTTAACAGATGAGGTGGTATGCTTTGAATCTTGGGCATTTCCTTTTTGTCTCCACACATTGCTCTTGCCATCACTCTGATTCCATTTCATGTTGGTCTAATTTGTCCACAAGGCCTTTTTCCAGAATTCTGCAGGCTCTTTTAAGTACTTTTTCACCAACTGTAATCTGGATATCCTGTTTTTTTTGGCTAACTAGTGGTTTGCATCTCATAGTGTGGCCTGTTCATGAAGTCTTCTGCGATTAGTAGTTTCTCATACATCCAAAACTGCCTCCTGAAGACTGTTTCTGATATCTCGGATTGGTGTTTGGGCCTTTTTCTTTGCCATTGTAAGGATTCTTCTGTCAACAACAGTGGAGATCTTCCTTGGCCTACCAGTCCCTTTGTTATGACGGAGCTCACAAGTGCATTCTTTCTTCTTAATGATATTTCTGACAGTTGATTTAGGTAATCATAAGGTTTTACCAATGTCTCTAATTATTTTGTTTCTTGTTTTCCAGCAACATAATGGCTTCTTTGACTTTCATTGGCACAGCTCTTGTCCTCATGTTGAGAAATGGCAGCTACATATACCAAATGGTAGAAGTAAGTCTAGGTATCTTATGGCTGCACTAATGAAGCAATGAAACACCTGAGATGCCAACTATCACAAACATTATGGCGCCCTGAAATGGGTGGGCCAGTATGTGCATAAAGTGTTGTAATTTCTACATGGTGCAAGCAAAATATTATATAATAATATTATATATTATATTTTGGGCATTTTGGAAGCCTTAGGTTTATATGTGAATAAAAGTGTAAATCTTCTCTCCTGTGTGTTCTGGTTCTGTATCTAATTAACTGGGGTTAAAGATGTAATAGAAAAGAGGAAGTGTTTAACTACTGGTTAACTACAGTCAACTGTGACAGTGACTATATTGGTAAGAGTAAATATACAAGAGCTATAAATAGAATTTGGGGCATGTGGTGTAGCGGGTCCACGGCTACAAAAGATTGGTGGCTCTTAAATAATCCATTTGCCATATCAGTCTCCATGGGTGCGATCATGCAGCCACAGGGAATTGATGGAGCGATTGGGACGAGTTGAACCTGCATGTGAGGGGGCAATCGTTCTCAATTGCTTAATTGGCTTCCTGCAGTGCATGATTGAGGCACTGCGCCCACAAAGCCGTATAACAACAGGCCTGCACAAAGAGGAAGAAGACACAGAGGATAAAGAAACTGAAAGGAAAGAAAGGCTTAGAGAGCGAGAGCTGCATTGGGGGTGGAAGACGGGTGGACGACCAGCCAGCTAACTGTAAGAGAGGTCTGCGCGGTCAGGGGTCCCAGATGGAGCGAAGGATCGGCTCTCAATTGATGATTTTCGTTGACATCCTGGGACATCCTTCAGTACCTGTTGGCTATGAAGCACAAATGAAAGAAACGTATGAGAATATGGAACTGTTGCTGAAGCATGTCCAGTATAGCAGGTACAACTGGAATATCTGTGGAGATATTAAAGTCGTTGCTCTGTTACTAGGACTGCAGCTCGGCTAAAGAAAGTACTGTTGTTTCATCCATGAATGGGACAGCCGGGCCATAGACTTGCACTATTCTCAACAGAACTTACCACTGCATAAAAAGTTAGTTCCAGGACAGAAAAATGTGGCACATGAATCGCTTGTCAACCCGGCAAAGATATTTTTGCCTCCTCTTCACATAAAACTGGGACTCATGAAAAATTTCATGAAAGCACTGAACAAGGAAGGCGAATGTTTTCGTTATTTAAGACAGATGTTCCCAAGAATAACTGACGCCAAGGTCAAAGAGGGCATTTTTGTTGGCCCCCAGATCAGACATGTTATGAGTGACAAGCGGTTTGAAGATCTGTTAGTTGGGCCAGAAAAAATTGCCTGGAAAGCCTTCAAAGACATTGTTGACAGTTTTCTGGGCAATTACAGAGCCTCAAACTACATTCAGCTGGTAGACAAACTTCTCAAAGCATACAAGACAATGAAGCGCAACATGTCACTCAAGATTCATTTCCTCCACTCACACTTGGACAAATCTCGGTGCTATAAGTGACGAACACGGTAAAAGGTTTCATCAGGACATTGCTACGATGGAGAAATGATACCAGGGCAACTGGAATCCGTCAATGCTTGCTGACTACTGTTGGACACTGCAATGTGATGCACCAAACATTGAATGCAAAAGAAAATCAGGAGGAAAACACTTTTAATTCTTTTGAATTTAATAGCTTATGCAAAACATAAACATGACTAAATACGTTATTGTCAGTAAACATATAAACGTCTATTTCTCAGAGTTCCTACGTGATGCAGTAAAACCAAAACTATATTTGCGCATACCCAGTAGGTACCTGTCAAAATCAGCAAAAACATTAAAAAAAATTGTTGTGCAATGTAATTAGTGTCTATTGATCTCTATGTTTCTTGTTTCCCAGATCAATATATGGTACTGTTGTGCAGTTTTATAAACTACTTCCTGTTTTTTTTTTCTTTTGATTCACTGCTATGTATATTTTTAAAAATATGTTTTGTCATATCATGATATTTGTTTATTTAGGAATATCTCATCCCCTATGGCACAGAGTTGGGCTATACAGGTTTGAGAATGTTGTGCCATGTTATGATTACTTCAGTGGGATTTCAATGATGCTATATTACTTTTCAATATACAGCACTGCATTAAAGATATTATTACCGTATATGACACATTTTGCGCACAGGATGTAGACATCAAAAAAATAATTCCTAGCAACATTCAGGCCACCATAGCCCTCTAGGCACTGAAGCAGCTATCTTTTATTTTGTAACATTAACATTCTTGCTGTCAGAAAATCTTGGCTGCTTTTGAAGTAGCTCAGAATTCTGTGTCTGCTTGGTTTTAAATTGGATTCAATACCGTATGTTACACTACATTTTGTTGACATACTTAACACCATAACTATCAATCAATCAAAAGCACAGTTACCTTTTTAAAATAATTCTTTGATTTTAGTATAAAACCACAGAAGCATATAGTATATCACAGTATTGGCCATCACAGGTACAGAAATAAAAAACTATTCATTCAGGAATATATTGTGTATACTGTGTGAGACAGAGTTTAAGAACATTGACATTTCATTCCATTCAAGCAATCAACTTAATGCAGAGTGCCAAGCTAAGATACAGCAAAATGTTTTCATGGCATACAGTAATTGACACTGCTGTAGAGTTTTATATAAATGACTTTAAATATGGTTGTCTGTTTGCAAATACCACCTATGTAAATACAGTTATTCTTAAAACAAATGACCCTTTATTATGCACACTGGAAACCAGAATTATCAGTCATGGTCCAATTATCCAGTTACAATTATTCCACAGCAAAGGTAGCAAAGTGAACCACTTAATAACAACTTATAAAATGCAGTAAAAATCCCAGTCAGTTTGGTAACTCAGTTAACTGATTTCAAAGTTGGAACAGTTTACATTTCTAGTTACTTCATTAAAGAGTCAGTTACCATATTTTTATTTAATAATTTTTTTTAACAATGAGTCATATTCAAAAAACAACAGTGATAACTGACAGCAATTTGATGTGTTATTAGACTGGATTAAATGCAGGCATCTTAACAGCACTTTACAATGTCATGTAGTTAAAAACATAGTCTAAATGGGCTTGTGATGGCTCAACAGCTATTACTGACAGCAGTTTCCAGTTCAAGTGATTTAATGTCTCTAATTTGTCAGTTTAGTCAAAATTATTAAACAAAATATTCTTGGAAGAAGTACTTGTTGGAGAGTTAAACTCTCTGGTTAAGTCTCAAGGTAAAATTGTTGGCTGCTTCAGACTACAACATGGGGCTCTATAGTGTCAAGGAAATGTTGAATGGTTATAATGTTCATATAGTGCAATAGTGAGTTTATTTTCAATGTTTGTTCATGCTATGATTATAGAGCAACACATACATAATTCATTCCCTTATATTCATTTCTAGCTCAGTTACTTTTTTTATGCTTTTATTTTACTTTTAACTTACATTAGACAGTAGGAGAAGTGAGGTGGCGCACAAGTGACTTGCACCCCCTCCAGAGTTTTACTAACTTGTATTGGGTATCCACTTTGCTCTCGGCAGAGGCAATAGGGAGAGTTAAAAAAGAAAATATACAAAATATGCAAGTTTAAGTAACCTCACTTAAATTTTAAACAGTAAACTAATCTGTAATTGAAGCTGCACAAAACATCTGTCTGTTTTAAGATAGACGAGTTCCCAAATTCTACAATGCTTTTCAATGTTAGATTTTTGAAATTCCAAAATTTTGAACAGTGTGCTCTATTTGAAATGTCTCAACAAAAATTGAACTAACCTGAAGCATTTCCTTGAAGAATAAGTGTGCCAAAATTCATTGTTTTATTTGGACAGACAGATAGACAGACATGGCCACTGCAATATGTGCTTGAGAATGCATCGAGAAAGAAACACTAGAAGAGCAGTAGCATAAGACCCAGACTAGTTGTTTTGCACAGCTAGTAAATCAATAGAAATCTAGCTGGCAGTGTACGAAACAATTCACAAGAGCTTCAACTGACTAACCTTTGGTGAGATGGAAAAAAACAGGTGCCAACAAGAACTGCAATACCTGAGAGAAATGAAAATAATAAAACCCCGTGGAGAAACACTCTTTTCAGACTAGAAATAAACTATGAGCTCAGACTCCAAAAGCACTCAAACAACAAACAAGGAACCAGCAGCAAAACACAAAAAGAAAGGGAAAAAGTAAATACCTGATGATACTATAGCGTCCATACATTGTTTTCAAGGATTTTAATTGTAAACATTCAATCCTAAAAAGAATAGAAAGAGGCAGGCTGATTATGCCACTTATGGCCACGTCCCATTATATTATTGTTTGTCAACCTTTTAGGTGTCACGACCCACTTTTTCCCATGTAAATGTCTTTATTCCCCAGCATTCCCCCTTTTGGTGAATCAAGCACAATTGTCAGGGGGAGGACCCCTTGGTGAATCAAGAGCAATCATCGGTGTGGCAACCTTCTGTGACCCATTGCACAACCCATTTGTGACCCACTACCATTATAAACATTAGCAATTCGTGACCCAGCAGTGGTGGCTCACAACCCAAAATGGGGTCATGGCCCAGTGGTTCAGAAACACAGCATTAAATGACTTTTCCAGAGGTTTTTAATTGTAGACATCTTAGAAAGTCAGAGGCAGTCTTCAGCACACGCCCATGAAGAGCAGTCATCTAGTGTTACACATCCAGTGACTCACTCTGACTACTCTGTGGCTCACCCCAGCAAAATCTGTCTTTAGTCATAGGGACAGGCTCTGTGTGCATGAGAGCTGACAACTAATGAATGCTCATCCGGAAGTACAATGCATATAATGCAGTAACAAGGAATAAGGAAACCATGTGTTTTAGGCCTCACAAGCAGAAGAGAGACTGTCTGTCTGATGTCTCATGTTTTACATACCACAACAGAAAAGGCAAAAGAAATAAATAGTGCAGAGGCTGTGGCTGAACTCATTTCCTTGTTAACATGTTGTACAGCACATGCTCTGAGAGGTAGTATGATACTGGCTGTCAAAAAAAGGGGTGAACATGACTGTGCTGAAAGGTCAGCATGCAGTTGCTGAATCTGGCATTCTCAACGATTTTACGTCGTGTAAACTGACATTGTTCGGCGATGAGATCAGCAACATCTGTCAGCAAGTCTGACATATCCTGCTACTTGAAGTCACATAATATAACATAGGCTTTAGTGCATTACCATGAAAGGTACACAGAGTCATAACTGTTAACTACTACAAAGGCTAAAAATACTCTACAGGAAAACAGTGAGCTGGTCTGTACTTTTCTTTAATCCCGATGAACATGCTTACTGAACGTAACAGTATAATGCTAGATCTAGTCCGTCATGAGGAATCATTTGAAGCATATTACTAGTCAGTTCCATCAGCTAAGTCAGGGGTCCTCAATCACAGTCCTGAAGGGCCGCAGTGGCTGCAGGTTTTTCTTCCAACCCAGTTGCTTAATTAGAAAGCAATTCTTGCCAATAATTTAATTTCTTGGCTTGTTAATGCTTTAATTCTGCTAAATTGGGTTATTCTCATATCCTAGATTTTCTTCCCCTTTCTAAGGATATCATCCAAATGATCTGAAGTCTAAAACAGACGAGTTATTCTCAGTCCTTCACTTTTTTCTCTTCACTTTCCTTCCAAGTATTTAATTAAACCCAATAGTGCACAATAAATACACCCAGGTGTAAATGGAAAAAAGCTAAATGGAGAAAAGCTGGTCTCTTTTGTCATTTGCATGTTATCGCTAATTAGGAGCAATTAAAAACCAAGAATACAGCTGTTTAAGACTAAAATAAGCAATAAGGGCTCAAAATCTTAACGAACGAGACAACTAAAGTGAAGCAGAAGTGTTACTTGAGCAATAAGTGCTTCTTATTAAGCAACTGGATTGGAGCAAAAACCTGCAGCCACTGCTGCCCTCTAGGACCGTGATTGAGGACCTCTGAGCTAAGTAAATAACATGGGTAATTTTAACTTATGTAGCACTTTCACTGTAAAGAATTCCAAGAAAATATTAAAGTGTGCACAAATTTATCAAGATCATGATTACTAAAGAAGTATTTCCTCTAATGCACAACCATAGATAAAGAAATTTCAAGGAATGAATAATAAATCTATTTTTCTCTTAAATTTCTTCCCTCATATGATAAAGCATAAGCTTGTATGAAATAAATTTTGATACACAGTGTTAGAGCAAATCTTAAAAAGGTAAAGCTATAAGTTAAACTCATATTAGTATTTGCTTAATTTGAATAGAATATAATTTTCTTTCATAGTCATAGACAATGGTATATCCTTTACCCCCTGTAAGTTAATAAGAGATATAAATTTCTTGCTATAACTAAGATACAGTGTGTTAATGGAGGCAGTTGTTTTTAGCACAGGTCCCAGTGCTAGCAGGGACTGAAAGACCCATTTACAGCATGAACATGGGATAGGTGTACAGTTTTCTGACTGTTTAGAAATGGTTCAGCCTTATGAGAGGGCTTAAAGAAATGAAACAAGAATTTTAAGCTTTAAACAGAACTTTTCTTAATAAGAACTTTTATTTTCTTTGCTATATCAATTTTCTCTTTTTTTTGTGAACTGTCTTACTATGAGTTTTTAAAACGAAGATATTTTGTCTGTGGAATCATTTCAATATGTCAAGCTTTTGCTGAATCCCATTTGCAAACTAAAGCTGCTGAACTTTTGGGTAAACACAGCTACACACAGTAATTAAAAAAATATTCCAACTAGCCAGGACTGACATGACTAAATGAATCTATCCATAAATCATACAATGTTTAATAACATTTTAGGGCGGGACGGTGGCACAGTGGTAGTGCTGCTGCCTCGCAGTTAGGAGACCCGGGTCTTCCTTGTGTGGAGTTTGCATGTTGTCTGTGTGGGTTTCCTCCCACAGTCCAAAGACCTGCAGGTTAGGTGGATTGACGATTCTAAAATTGGCCCTGATGTGTGTGTCCTGTGGTGGGTTGGTACCCTGCCTGGGATTGCTTCCTGCCTTGCGCCCTGGGATTGGATCCAGCAGACCCCGTGACCCTGTGTTCGGATTCAGCGGGTTGGAAAATGGATGGATTTACATTTTATTTTTGAGTTACAGAGAAAGGATACCAAGAAGCTAGCATTTTAATGTCATAAGAACAGGCAAATGTTATTAGACAGAAAGTCAAACAAACTGATTTAAAAATTGCAAAAGAAAACTTATAGTTATCCTTAAATACAACAACAACATTTATTTATATAGCACATATTCATACAAACAGTAGCTCAAAGTGCTTTACATAATAAAGAATAGAAAAATAAAAAACACAATAAGAAAACAAAATAAATCAGCATTAATTAACATCGAATAAGAGTAAGGTCCAATGGCCAGGGGGGACAGAAAAAACAAAAAAAAAACTCCAGACGGCTGGAGAAAAAAAAAATTAAATCTGTAGGGATTCCAGACCATGAGACCGCCCAGTCCCCTCTGATGAATTCTACAGAGTTGTTGGACAAAAAGAAAGTCTGTCCTTTAAATTATTTAAAGTTGGGAGTGGACACAATTTTGTAGCTCCTGCCTTTATATAAGATGGCACAAACTAATATTACACACCTGTGCATTTACTGTAAAAGTACAGTATTGGGAATGTGTTTTCCTGTGTAAAAGGTATATAAATTTTTTTCTAAAGTAACTATTAATTATATTTTAGAAAATAAACTGCATGTGCATTGCTCCTTAATGAGCATACAACTAAATAATGGATCTGAAGGTTATGTGAGACAAGTAAGATAAGATTTTGTTTTTCTTTTTTCATGGACAATTTTCATATCCACTGCCATTGTAAAGCATTGGCCACGATTAGTTTCTGTTATATCATAAACTATTTTCTCTTGTTCTGCATGAAAACATAAGATTCAGTTTGATTCTCAGCTATTAATGTAAGTAACATATAAAAAATATTTTTTGGGTTGAGTAGTCCTTTCATTTTTAGTGGAGTGTGCATACTAGCTTATTAAATATATAAACTACACATTCTTTCTTGCGGTATACTCTGAAATCAACCCAAATATTTTCAGCATAAATACTCTAAGAGCTTGTCATCAACAATATTTAGTAGAGAAATAAATGTCTATGAAAAATATTATTTAAAAAAGGCAATGTCTTGGTTAAATTAGTGTGCACAGTGTTTATATTAGGAGCTGTAACAATGTTTAAATGTAACCAAACTCATTTCAAAATATATAGAGCAGCATGGTGACCCAGTGATTCTTGATACTGCTTCATACTATCATGGGGCAATGTGATTTTCAGGTACTCTGGCTTCCTAAAGCCATGCCTGTTAGTATAAATCTCAACTCTATGTTGACCCTGTATGGTGGTCATGGGTGAAAATTGAAAAGTGCCCTGTCTTGGACTGGAATCTACCTCCCTACATCAGATACAAATGGGTATTCAAGTCAAATGCTTGATGCCATTTGAATGTGCTGCTCTTTCTTTTGGTAGAGTATTTTATCCATAAGTGGTTGATTTTTAACAATTACTTTAGGCAAAATACATGGACCATTGTGAGAATACAACTAGATGCTTGACATTTTGTTATGTGACATCAGTAATTTGAGAATTGTTTCCTGGACGTTTTGGTATTTTGTACAGTTGTTAAAAATATTTTGTTTAGGTGTTTTGCCATTTGTTTACTTCTTTGTACTTTGGAATCTTGTTGTATTCCAGGAACAGCATAGTACAATTTAAAAATGCAAAATGAGGCCTAAATCTCTAAAATTAAGCCTCAGGTTTTCCTATCTGCAGGCTTCAAACTTAGAATGCCAACGTGAGGCCATGTCTCCCAAATCTAATCTCTGGCTTCTCTAAGACCTAGTATCCCAGATAGGCCTTTTACAAAACCACAAGACACATAAATGGGAAAGCCAAGACTCAAAACGATCCTAACACTAGAATCCTTGCCAAAATTCTGCTCTCCCTGAACATCCTATGTTTCCTAACATGCACAAGAAAACTCATATAATTCCATACAACTCATTGCTAGATAAAAACTTCAACATAGCGCTTATCTTCGGACACAGTGATAAAGAGCTACGAGTTTCCTCCCGTATTTCAGGAAAATTAGGATGGTATCAGACAATGAAAATTTTCGCAGGCTTTATGGATTTCCAGTCCAACGATCAGAATTAAAATACCATTCTCCTTACTTACCTTAACATTCGTTGTTGTTATTTTTATTCTCAGTGATGTCAGTTAAACATAAACAGTCAACATAAACAATATTTGCAAATTACTTTGTATAGTTCTTGCTGTTAATTGCATGCCTCATGGTTGATTAAAGTTATTAATGTCATCTTTGTCATCGGAAAAGCGCACAATTGCTGACGAAAAGCAAATATTCCAGGATAAATGGGAAAATTAATATTTTGTCACGGAGGTCGGAAACAGAGTCCAGTGTCTCGTTTGTTTGCAGTTTATCCCAGTGTTTGAGGAGAACAATTTGTGTCGACATTACAATACACTGCATCGAGAACAGTATGGTGCATTGTCTGGCAAACTGCGCGAGGAAAAGGTTCATCAACTGAAAGCATCAATTACAAAACAGCAAACCTTTTTCTTGAATGCCAGTAAGTCAAGCGAAGATTCTGTAAAAGCAAGTTTTGTCCTCTGTAATATGTGTCAAATCATTCAGATGTAAGCTGTCTTTGTGAGCCAAACAGGTGCAGTCTGGCAATTTGGCTCATTTCTCAGCTATGCAGTCGTTGGTAGGCAAGAACGCTTAAAATATTACTCAAATATCATTTTTCAATTACTTGAAGAGTTTGAGTGATGTTTTGAGGAGTTTCGGGCTCTTGAACCTCAATTTGCACTCTTTGCGACTCCATTTGCGGTGAACGTTGCATGCGTTTCAGAAGATTTAAAGATGGAGATCATGGACTTGATGAGCATCTGCATGCAACATTGTGATTGGCTACTACACATGACATCAAGCCCACTCTTGATGTTCTTGTGTCTGCCAAATGCTGTCAACTGAGCAGTCAGACTGCAATTAAAGACATTTAAACTGGAAAACTGGATTTTATAATAAGCATGTCAAGTAAACTCGTAAACTTAGCTGTATTAATGTAGTAATGCAATATTGTAGTTCAATATTGTATTTTATTTGTATCATTTAGAAATTAATGCGGCCTGCCAACTAGCACTTTTTTCTATGTGCAGCCCATATATCCCACTGAGTTTGGGACCCCTGGTGTAAGCGGGTAGTCGCTATCACCTAGCACATGTAATGACATGGCTGATTTTACAATGAAAAGTATACACTATATGAAAAACTGTCAGTTACAACACCAGCAAACCAGCCATCACATACAGCACCCTCAGCATGTCGTCTGCTTTCAGTTAACAAAAGCAGCCTCATTCTTGCTGGGTGTCCTTATTGAAATATATCCAACCCGCTATATTGAAATATCCGAGCCGCCTATTGAAATAAATGTGCTGTTAATTGCCATGATTAGTTCAGGAAAACTGGACACTGCTGCAGATTTCCTTTATATGTTGGTATGAAGAGCCAAACTGAATGTAGTGCTTTGCAAGCCATTTATGGCTTTCAACACAGCAGGCATGATGTAGCTGAAGCTTGGCTGATATATTTCTGACGTGTTGATGAGTTCCTTTTGGTAGGTGCCTGTTGCCAGATAACCAACCACTGTTAAAATCTGCATATGAACAGGTAGAGCCCGATTTTGGGCAGTCTGTTTTTCTAATGCTGGCTCCAACTCAGCACATTGTTACAGGAGAACAGCTCTTTAAGTCTAAATTGGCTTATACGTTAGTCATCATTATGGGCAAAAAAAACTTGTCCCTAAAAACTTGCAATCTTCATATCGGACCATTTGTATAGACTTACAGCAGTTCCAAACATGGAAGAATCCATGTTATGTCAAACCAATTAGGCTATAAACAGGTATGATGTTCTGGAGATTTCTGTATGCAGAGAGTGAATCATTTATGTGTTTTTACTGCGCTTTTGTTTCTAATCCTTAGAAGTAACAACAGTTAGCCTATAAAATCTGACAAAAAAACAAAAATGTTCTCCATTGCAAATACATAGGATTGGTCCTTATAAAGGGAAACTGAAATTGAGTCTATGCATCATATTCATTACTTTTGAGGTGTAATATGTCTGTCACATCAACATACATTATAATAGCGGCTTGGTGATATGAATTATTATACACACAAGTCGTCAAGTAGCTGGTCTCACTGCATTTCCATACTTGATCAAGGATGTCATCATTTCCCACTTTTAGTAAAATGTTGCATACAGATTGGTCAGAGTTGCTGTAAGTATACACAAGCTCTCTTGTCAAGTTTCCTTTTCCCGACATTTGCGTGAAAAGGTGCATTGGCATATTTTGAGCATTCTTTTGGGTGTACGCAAGTTTTATAAATCTCACCCCAAGTCTCTTTTGAAGTCAGTAAGAATACAGCCTAAAACACTGAAATGCCAAGAAATCAAAATGGTAAAACAAACATGTTAACAATACAAATCTCAGTACTGTTCTGAAGAACCTGACCCTTTGACTAGGATATATAGGCAAGAATAGAATATATAGGCAATATATGCTGCATCAAGGTAGCACAGTACACAGATGCTCTACATAAAGGGTATAGGGCACATAAAAGAAAACACTAATATCTAAATAAACATTACATGCATTGTAAATACTAACTAATCATAAATAAAAAATTCAAAACAGAAAATACAAAAAAGATAATATTTAACAGATAACAAATATCTAATTAAGATAACATGTACTTTAGTCATGATAAAACCATGGCTAAACCATAACATTTTTTATTTTGAATTTTCTTTTTGTTCATTACTTTCCTTTCTTTTGGATTAATTTAATAATTTTAAAGTTCTAGCATATCAGTTTCTTGTTCTTTTATGCCTAATGAAATTTATTTTGAAATCAAACCTTATTGTGTTCTGGTTCTTATGTGTTGCTCCAATGTGTCGCTTTCTTCCAGTTCTCCCTGATCTTTCTTCCTGCACTGAAAAAACTTACAATGGAAGAACTGCAAATAATTATTTCAAGTGGTAATTTTTGTTGTATAGTAATAACTTTTTATTTTAAGAATTTGTAAATATAAAATAAGAGTTTATTTATACTGTAACACTGTGTTGTGTGGGCAGGCTCTGACCCAATAGATTCTAGCTCATTTTGTGCACTTTTAGTAGCTTGCTATCATTAAAAGGACTGCTCACTTTAAGCCACACAAAGGCAGAAAGAACATGTGACTTAGCATAGATGCCGTTTTTACAGATGCTCCTGCTATTGATGATGCAATGCCAGCTCATTCTTTTGGTGACTCATTCTATTTATTTTCATATGAAAACTTAGTTGGTAATTTGTATGGCATTAGTGTTACATCATTTGTTATATCACTTGTTTATTTTTAAATTTCACTTACATTTTATTAGTTTATATTTATTCAGTTTTTTTTCTAAAAGTTTTGGTTACATTCTTGTTCTGCTCCTGCTCTGTTTTTTGTAAACTTATATAGTGTTTATTTTTGATTTTATCAATGACTCTTGAGGGAGAGTTCAGGACCGCTTTAGGTAACAAAAACATGGAAGCTGCCAACATTGGATGGAACAGAAGTCCCACCAGCAGCCAGCAAGATCCCATGGTGAATAGAGGGCACCCTGGCTGGGAGTCAAATTGGGTATCAGCATCACACTTTGTCCTGCCAACAATTTAAAAAACAAAATCTGGTACAGAAGCATCTAATTTACTTATTTGTTTCAAAGAACGACTTGCTTGATAAGAAATTAAAGTGAATCTCATTGTACTTTATAGCCTTGTAAATACGAGACACAAAAATGACACTTTCAATGTCTACTTTTGAATTCAGAAATAACAACTATGCTGCCTCGTAGAATGACACTCTGTTAATGTTACAAATACTCCATATCCACCCTTTTCGTTTTGATGTGATGAATATTTCTTTATCTCCTTTCAAATTTAGCCAACAGTAATGCATTTAATTTGCCTCATTGTGGGTCTGCATTTTATTAATCCAACAAGGAGAGTTTGGATTTCATTGTGCTACTTTAACCTGCCAATCCATATCTATCAGGTATCTTTTCACTTAGCACAAATCCCCTAACTCGAGTGATGACATTATACTTTGCATTATACACCTACAAAATGTCGGCAGGTTCTCATTAACTCAGTTTTAGGAGTTCTTTCCATTCTTCTTTTGTGAGCCGTTTTTGAATTCAAATGAGCCCCACGGTGCATATGATTTAATGATCTCCTCAACTCAATGTCTTTTGCTGAATTATTATGCTCTGTGCTATCTCATTGGCTTTAATAATGTTTATTATAAAATTAATGTTTAGTGATTAATACTTTCTTACTTAAGGCACCCATTTTAAACAGGATTTCATAAAATGGAAAAACTAGCACAATAAGCTGTTTTACAGGTAAAGAGATGTGCAAAGTAGTCTTAGCACAAATTGTAGCATTTTGAACAATGACGATTAACATTAAGGTTTTATTTACATATTAATTCATTTAGGGTTAGGAGGGTACTATAGCAAATCTAGGAAGCATTAGAAACAAAGCAGGAATCAACACAAACTATAAAACTTTAACTAAAAATTAATGAAGCATAATATCTAATTACATAAGTAAAATATGTAAAATACAAATTTTGTATGCGTTTGGTTTTAGTTACAATCATCCACAAATTTTTCTGATTTCACTTTATCCAGGGTCCTGTTAAAGCCTACACTGGCACATTAAGGGGCAAAACAAGAACCAGCTTTGGAAGAAATCAGTCACATAATACTTTATCACAAACTAGCTTGGGACTGACTAGGACCAAAAGTAGCAGTCTCAGGCAATTAAAAGGTGGCAGATGTAAAAAACATAAATAAAACAAAACCAAAACACCCAAAACCAATAACGAAACTCCTAAATGCCCGTATCTCTGGGTTCTTCATGTTTGCACTTGAGCTTGCCCAGGGTACAGTGTTTATGTACAGCTGTACAGTGTTACCACCCCTATGTTTTCCCACCTACATCTATGTTTTTCTGTTCCTGTCTATGTTTCTATGTTTTTGTCTCCTAAATCTATCTTTTTTCATCATAATCATGTCTTTCTTTTAGCACAATTCTTGAACTACAGTTTCTTGTGTACATAAATGTATTGTTTTGTACATCTTAACAAAAACATATCAATTCTGCGCATCTCTAAAATGTAATTACTAGTCTGTGCATAACCGAATGAACTTGGTGATTGTGATTGGTGACATGTGCTTTGACGTCACATCCTGCACAGTGCACATACCTTAATGTCAGTCAGTCATGTGCTGATAGCAAAAGAGGTCATTAATTATCAACTGCTACACTTGGAAACCATCAAAATTTGTCATCGAGTATGTTAAAGAAGAACGGTGCCATAAACGATGTTGTGAGAAGCTGAAAAAGTACAAACGTGAAAATTTAAAGCTAAAGTTGTTGATTTAAGTGAGGACAACTTCTGTTTAATGTTCTGCTCCCAAGCTTGAATTTATTCAACTAATTTACACTTAGATTTATTTGGCAGACATGTGCTGCTATTGTGTTTAATTAGAAAATTCATCCATCCATCCATTATCCAACCCACTATATCCTAACTCCAGGGTCACAGGGGTCTGCTGGAGCCAATCCCAGTCAACACAGGGCGCAAGGCAGGAAACAAACCCCGGGCATTGCACCAGCCCACCGCAGAGAAAATTCATTGTATACCTTATTAAACATGCCCATGTTTTTTTGTGCTTATTTGGTTACATAGTCTATGTTTTTCCTAATATTTTTTCCTAAAAGTTAGAATGGCAACACTGGCTTTCAAGGCACACACATGAGACCCACAGCTGAAGAAGATGGCATACTAGCAAGCGCCAAGTTTACTCTTATTTTTCTCACTGTAAAATAATTGGTGAACTTTGAAATTAAATAAAGCTATTTGTACTGCTACACTATCCTTTGTGATGCTAATTGCTTTCCCCCTGCTTGGCCTGTTGCACTAATGACACAGTGAGGCTGCCAGCATCACATACTTTAAAAGCAACATCTAAATACGCAAAGTCTAAACGTATAATTTCTTATTTCTATACTCAGTTCTCCATGATCTTAATTCTGTGCTTTTTTGAAGGGTTATTTCCTGTCACATTTTCATAGTTATTCCTTGGCCTCTAGAAGTGTTTGAGACATTGTTTTGGGAGTATTAGATATTAAATAATCTAGTCATTACTTTTATTTTTGGAATGCTTATGTCAAACACTAATATCATTCTCCTGTGGCACCATTTTGGTTTTGTTATGGCCACCATTTTGGGATCTTTGTTGCACTTGGTGCCAGGTGGTTGCTAGGTAAGATCAACCAGAGGCATGTGGTGTGTGACATCATAGGGTCAAAGGTAGAAAGTATGAGACACTTCCTGGTTTCCTCAGGTTTGTGGTTTTTTAAAGTAATCTCAGCATCATGTTTGTGTGATTAATGTAAAAGCTCTTTGAATGCAATCTGACTTCTGTCCGTGAATATCATTTACGTTTTTTGTTTTGGCTCAAGTTATGTGTGTTAATCCGACTTTTGACTGTTTTTCTCAATTCTTTTACTACGATTCCTGTTAAATATCTTGGTGTTTGTTATCTGGGTTTCTCACTACTTGGCTATGACCTTAACTTGCATTTTGACCACACTCTGTCTTCTGATTCCAATTTCTTATTAGTGTGACTGCCACTCTCAGCTGTCTGTACGCTTCCAAAGAAAGTTCCAAAGGGATATTAAACATTTAACAAAACATGAAAGTTGGCATGCAGTCTTTCTATGCTTTACTAACCTTTAAATTTTTACAGTTATGTTAATTATGATTAGTTGTTCCTATCAGTGCTCAGGCATG
Source organism: Polypterus bichir lapradei (assembly GCA_026402145.1). Classification (NCBI taxonomy): domain Eukaryota; kingdom Metazoa; phylum Chordata; class Cladistia; order Polypteriformes; family Polypteridae; genus Polypterus; species Polypterus bichir. The sequence goes on from JANRMT010062807.1 coordinate 44,448,683, forward strand.
GCTGACATCTACATCTCCTTGATGGCCAATTAAAAAAATGCTTTATGCTGTGTGGATCACTGGTGATATTTTTATGGGCAGAGATTAAGTAGATGAGCTCATGAAAGAAAGAAAAAAAAAAACTTAAGTTAGAAAACAAAGCCAAAGACTTTTACCATAAGATCTTTACAGAGTAAAATTTTAAAATCAGCAACATTAAAATGGGTCAAATCCAATAATGCAAACTACTGTATAAATCGGGGCATCAAGAAGAGAACCCAGAATCTCAAACAAGGAGGGCAGCTGTCAAAAAATTAACTAAAAATATCAGTGTTTGTTTTGTTGGATTTTCAGCTTACGTATATGTGCAGAATTGCAGCAGGTTCATTTAATGTTGTCAGGCTGAGATGTCCCAAAGATGATTGTGTTTGGCAAATGCAGACAAGATAGAAACAAGACATAGACAGGTAATCCATTGATTGGCTGTGAAAACAAAATAGAGACAGTAAGCTGCCAAATGGATGTGAATAGATAGTCACCACCTTACAGGCTAAGCAAAAATAAAAGATGGAACTGAAGAGATTGGTGAGATGAGTACCAGAAGAGGGGGAAAAAACACACTGCAGTAACAAAAAAGGAAAACACATCCAGATTATCTGAAATGGATAGCTGCCATGGACAAATAAACTGAAGATCCACAGGAATAAAACATAACACTCAGCAAGATATCCAACTGAAAATACACAAAATAAGAGGCACTAAACAATATTTTGGAAGCCAGAACCTAAGGATTTGCATCCTTCCTGCTGTTGGGTCACAGTGGTCCAAAACACCATGAAACCCTACTAGGCTAATGAGTTTTTGGCTCTTTAACTATAAATACATTGGCTTGTGAGGTTGGGGTAGGTTTTAGTAGTTTAAGTGCCTTTATTTAGCTACAACATATCTGAAAATGGTCTAATGTGGTGAGAATTACATTAAGACAGTCAGCATTTTGCATATAATTACTTTGCAATTGGTAAGATATCCAACTTTGGATTCATACTAACGTGAGAGACTGCTAGAAAGGCCTGTTTACCAGACAGCAGACAGGCCATGAGAAACTGGGAGTACTGGCTGCAGACATCTTATTGTTTACTCAAAAGAGATACCCTGAGATACCAGAAGATCTGTTGGAAATTTTGTCCTGCAGGTATTTTTTGAGCACGTTTCTGGTAGCACTTGGGAGGATTACACTCAGAAACTGTGCAGCCATCTGGGATCCCGAGGCTATCCTTATCTCCTCCACTTAACTCCATTCCATGTTCTAACAACGACAGTAAAATTTTGAGAATTAAGTAGTAATTAACCAAGAGATATGCATGTGAATAAAAACAGGTGAATGGGCTATTCTGTTAGATCACAGTAACCAGGGTTGAAATTTTGAGTATGAATGATTGAAGAAAGTATGCCAGCTCCTCCATATCCACCATAACTGCATTTCTGTGCTACAGCTGTATGTGCAACAGCCTTGTGGAGCAATTTAACATCACCCTGGTCACACTTATTTGCTGTGCAATATCCTTATCATTCTGCCAGCCACCAGCTTCACCCTGCCATGCTTTGGTTCAAATGAGAACGCCACACCCCTGGAACCCTAGCCTTTAGATCATGCCCTTAAGCTCAGTATCTGAAAGTTTCAAGTGTGAAGGTCACCTATGCTAGCTTGGGAACATCTGAAGGATGCTAGTGACATGTAAAGGAGAGCATGCAACAGTTTTTGTTGGTGGAGCCCACTACATTCTGTTGACCTGTTGTAGCTGTACAGCCCAGAGTAGCAAAAGGGACTCTGCCTTAAACTGACAAATAGCTGGCATGGTCCATTCATTATGCTGACCTTGATGTCTAGTGTAGTGTATTGAATGAATGTAGCGTACCAAGTGGGGCTGTGGTAATACACTATTGTTTAGATCCTTACCATTAGAAGGGACGGTCAACTTTGCTGTGCTACGCTGTCACCACTGTCATATTTAATCTCTTCTTAATGCAGTCTCTTGAACTAACATGCTTTACAAAATCTGCCATTGTACCTAATAAAGCAATTCCACTCGTCATGCTGCACTAATGCTTATAGCAATAAAGTGTTTCGAGTAGCTCGTCAAATATCACATAAGTTCTTCTCTACAAAATGAACAGTTTTCATATTACTCCAGTAGATCCCTAAAGAATTCCATCACCGTAATCCTTCATATAGCACCAACCCACTTGGACAACTAGAGAGGCAATTATGTGCAAATGCTATTTATACACTACTAGCCATCCCTCGTGGCTCCGCCCACGTAGTAGTGAGACAGGACAGTGAGGGGGGACCTGCCTGGCTCCCTACTCTTGATATCACATTTCCTCCTCCCTTTGGCCCACAGCCTCTGTCTCGGATTAGTGCGAATATATCACTCCTGCAATTGAACTATGATTCCTAGTGCAATGAGAGAAGTCACAAAATCAACCAAAATGTTCAAGCAAATGATAGAAAAAACCCGATCTAAATCTATTAAGTAGTTCTTGCATTCACTAGTTAAACGGAGGTAAGGTACATGCCCCAAGGCTGGTGCATGAGTGAGGAGGTCACCGCTCCCCTCCCCTTGGCCCGCTGCATGTCTCTTTGATTCGTGCAAATAAATCGGTACCACATGTGAACTATGATACATAAAATGAGAGAAGTCACAAAATCAACTAGAATGTTCAAGCAAATTATAGAAAAAAAAAAACAATCTAAATCTGTTAAGTAGTTCTCTTGTGAAAAGCAGACAGACATATAGACAAACAGACAGACGTATGTTGGATTTTATATATATATAGAGATACCTCTACATTTAACACAATAATCCCCTCTAAGCTCATCACCTGAGAACTTCATTGTGCAGCTGGAGTTTTAACGTCCTGGAAGGCTGTTCCCATGTGGATCAAGTGGGTGGCCACACCTCATCAAACCTCACATCATCCCTCCATCCATCATTGGACCTTACTCTTATTCGATGTTAATTAATGTTGATTTATTTTGTTTTCTTATTGTGTCTTTTATTTTTCTATTCTTTATTATGTAAAGCACTTTGAGCTACTGTTTGTATGAAAATGTGCTATATAAATAAATGTTGTTGTTGTTGTATCCCTCACTCTCAATACAGATGTGCCACAGGGCTGTGTTCTGAGTCCACTGATGTACTCCCTCCACACATATGACTGTACTGCTGCACAGGACCCTGGCATCATTGTCAAGATTGCAGGCAAAACTGCTGGGGTAACCCTAATATCTAACAAAAATGAACGCGGAGAATCTGTCACACATATGTCAGGACAACAGTCTACTCCTGAATGTGTGCAAGACAAAGGAGTCAATTGTGGACTTTGGGAGAAAACAGCAGAGGCATTACCCCTCCCTCAGTATTAACAGCAATTAGAGAGTGAACAGTTTTAGATACCTTGGTGTCACAGAGGACCTGACTTGGTCCAAACACACTGATACCTTGGTAAAGAAGGCACAACAATGTCTTTACCACCACAGGATTTCAGGTTGTCCTCTCAATTACTAAAGAACATCTACCTATCCACCATTGAAAGTATTCTGACAGGAAGCATCACTGCATGGTTTAGGAAGAGCATGCAGCAGGACCGCAAGGCTCTCCAGAGAGTGCTGTGGTCGGCTGAATGTATTCCTGGGTGTGCACTCCCTAACTTCAAGAACATAAAATAAGTGGATAGGATTGGTGAGCTTTGTTGGGCTGAACAGCCTGTTCTCATCTAGAGTGTTCTAATGTTCTAACATCTACACCAAGCCATTTTGGACCAGGAAAAAGAAAATTATTACTAAAAGCAGCCATGCCAACTCTAATACTCTGTGCTGTGGTCAAGTAAACACTACCTCTATCTAAAGTCCAGTTCAGAAACTGAGGAGGACCTTCTTTAAACAGTACTTACGTGTCTTGAATAAGGAAAGTGTTTAAAACTGCACAATGCCCTATTGTTAACTCATCTTACATTATTTAATTATTTTTTATTTATCACATATTTAAAATTCTATTAATGATTTTTGATATTTATAAAGTCATGAATTATTGTTATTGTCCTTTTATATTCTCAAAGACGCAATCATTAGAGTTTCACTACATATTGTATTGTAGGTATAATCTCTGACAAATAAAATTAGATTTGACTTGAAAAATTGCTGCAGTGCCCTTGCTACCAGCCACATGACTACAGCAGGAAAGAAGATGAATTTTGATGAATTTGTGTGTTGTTGAAAGGAGCTAGAAGTGTTCACTGGGGCAGCCTACCATTGGGAGGGTGGGGACTGTGTAATGCTGGGCATGGGATATAAGGAAGTGGTGTATGGGTTGGGGAAATTTACAGATAATCCACTCTACTCCACACTGCAGTTGCTCAGAAGAAAAACGCAGTTGGTTGCGCCCCTCATTTTTAATATATATTATGGCAAAATAAATAAATATGACTTTTGTAATGGTATATTGTTATTATCTTAAGTAGGGACTTAAGCGGTCCTGTTTCACTTACCTCCTTTTCATATTTACTTCTGAAAATGTGATAAAATATGAAACTCAAAGAGAGAGAGAGAGAGACAAGTATTAAGATTGACCATTTAATTAATTTTCAGAATTTATAAGCTTTCATTTAATATTTTCATTTAATATTTAACACACACTAGTGTTCCAAGGATCGATGCAGTTAAGATTTTCATGATGAAATACAAGATGACTTGTCATGATACAAACATTCTAGGCAAATCTGTTTCCTTCTCATCCAAGCCACAGTAGCCCCTGTCACAGACTCACATGGCAGGTAACGAGAATGTCTGTTTCGTTGAGAAATTGGTCCACTGCTGTAGCAGAAAAATATTATTGTAATTGCTCTGAATGTGTCAAATCAGATTTCCTTTAAGTGAGGAGTTTCTCAGCAATCTTGTGATTTTGGGCTCTTGTGCCACTCATAAAATTTAATCAAGAAGATGGATAGACAAGCCCTAGAAAGAGGTTTGTGTCAGCTTAGGCGACACATTAAACAAAATATTGATGTGAAACAGGACAAATACTGAAAATTCAGGAAAAGAGATGTAATTTTTTTCAAAATGTTGCATGATGGGATATTATATTTATGAGTTTTACAGTTTAATATATATACTTAACAACAATGTTATTTTTTCATTACTTTTACCTATTGGTAAACATGAAGTCGTATAAATAAGTTTATACCATGTAACAGTTATTCTTTTGATTATAAGAGAGTTTGAAGGTAATGCATATAACACATAATCATGACAATTTGGGCTGAAATTAATGGGAATACAGCATGTTACGTAAAAAATCGTTAACTGTAAAGAATAACAGAGGTAGCTTAAAGGTTTGTTGGGATTTATTTTTAGTACTTGCTTTGTAGCTAGTAACGTATTCAAAGCTCAAAGAAATAAAAGAACAAAATATCAGGGGAAGTGATCAAAAGTAAGCATAGGGATAGTGCAGATATGTTATTAAGAAAACTCACATTGAATAAATAAAGATTAGGAGACGATCCAAAGAATGAGAACATTCTGCTTATAACCTATGTGCAAACCTATGGACAAATGTGGGGTGTGGGAGATGATAAAGGAACAGTGGAAAAAATTGGGTAACACTTTAGTTTAAGTACTGCAAAAATGCATCTGCTACTCATTTACTCTTATGTAACAAGATCTTAACAAACACTTCTTGGATGTTCTGCAATGTGACATACTAACAGAACTTCACTTTAGAGTGATTTGAGATGGCTTAACTGAGACATATTTCTCTTGATATTTCCTATTTAGTATAAGACCTGTGAATATATCATATTAATAAGTCATTTAACCATCATGTTAATACGCCACTGCACACAGAACCTATCTATTTGTGTTTTATTTTAAGTGTGATAAAGACCAAATGAAGCCTTTGTTAAAGTCCTGTTATGTAAGAGTAAATGAATAATAGAGGCCAAAAATGTTCAAGCATGAAATAACAAGAGAAACGGTGACATAGGACATGCAGAAATGAGAGCAAATAAAAGAAGTCAGAAACAGAGAACTGAAACGAATAAATGGGGTAAAAGAAGCCCTTTAGACAGTTTTAGAAGAAAATATTACAAAGAGCGGTACCTCACAAGACTGTTGGAATCTTCCGTAAGTTGTAGGTATTTTGGGAATATTTTAATATGACTTCTGCTTTACTCCTCTAATGAAAGTTTTTGTGATTAATTGACCGTTGTTATGCCAGCAAGGAAAATGCTTAAAGAAAATTGGGAGAATGGATTTAGTCAAAATCAGAAAAAGGCATCAGAACTGAGAAGTCTACCACACTGATACTAAACCAAAAAACAATCACAAATCTTAATCAAAAATTTAGGCACAAGTTGTGACTGAAAAAAAGGAGTTTAGAAAATGCTTTGTTTTAAACAAAGTACAGATCATCACTAGGCTTTTGGGATGTGTAAACTCGGAGAGGAGGTGCCTCAAGTGATGACCTTTTAACCTGTCGTATCCTTACCAGCAATTCAGGACATCTGATAACACACCCGCTGACAATGTGGATCTGTCAGAACCTAAGGGAAAAACCAATACAGAATAATTCACAACAACAAAAGTAAGCTTTCAATCAAAAAGTGAGTAAGACATTCAAAATCTAGGGAATCCAGTAACACCCAAAATTAGTGCTCAACCTCACAAACTCTCAAAGAAAAATGCTTAAAAAAGTAATAATGAAACCATTCACAACAACCACCACTTGTTTCAGGACAGGTTTTTGTTTAGTGTTTTCAAATCTCTGCCATCCAAAAAACAAATCACTAGCATTTTTGCCTTTTATTTTAAATTCCAGTCAGGGAGAACCCAGGATATTGTGGCTTCAATTATTGTGGAAAACGACCTTTTATTTGGGAATTATTTTAGTAACATAGTGCATCCTGCTTACCACTCCTTAATCATTACCAAATGTCAGTAATAGCAGAAGTTCAAATTTAATGAGTCTGTGTTCTCAGATTGTTTGAAAGTAAAGATATCACTCGGGAGCATGGCCAAACATACATGGTAATTACATCATGAATATTCAAAAAGGTGTTTTTTAAACCATACATGGTAACTGATGGGAGGTGACAGGGAGTGAATTAAAACATGTGCTTAAGCATATAGTTTAAAGTTCATTTGAGGTTTATAAAGGAACTTGGCATGGGACATGGCATATGTACAGTTTTATAAATTAGATTTTTTGTGCATATGCCATTTTTTGCCTTTCTAGCATAAGCAGAATTTTAGTGTGGAATCTAAGGAAAGTGAGGCCCCTTTTAAAGCAAAAAGGTTCCCATCATCCATCATGGCTACATAGATAAACAAAGTCTGCACCGATTTATTCATGCAAATCCAAGAGACAGTCTGCGGGCCGAAGGGAGGGGGATGTGGGATCTCAGGAGTGGGGGACCGGGTGGGGAACTCCTCACTCACACACCAGACTGTTCGAGTTGGTCTACGTCTCATCACGTGTTGGAGTATACCTTGCCTCTGCTTAACTAGCAATACCTGTTTGTTCAGCAGACATTATCATCTAGAGATTGTTAAAGAGTATCATTTGATGTTTTTGAGAATGAGATCTTAGCTACGTGTGCTTTAGAGGGTAGCTGCTCATTGGCAGAGATATCACGGCCATGTGCTGTTCTCCCCATGCGGGGGACCCTCTTCCATGAGAGCAGAATACGATCAGATACAGTGCCAACATTTGACGTGAGAGCATACCTACCTTCTGCTTGGCCAGAGATACCTTACCAACTTTTTACATTTTTTGCAAAGAGATCACAGATTCATTCTCGCCCCTGAAAGCGAAACCAAAAATATTGTATATCAAGAAGACCTCGGAAACAAAAGCTCAATCAATATAAATGCTTCTCAATACAAATTATTAAATTTTTTTTTATTGATTTTTAAAGTTTGTCCTGTTTCACTACTATGTGGGTGGGCAGCTAGTATATTGTAAACAAATCACTGTCCTTTTCCCCTTTTGTCCTAGTCTTCTTCACTTTATTATTAAAACGCTATCTATCGTATCACCAGAGAGCTGGCAGGTTAAGTAATAATAAGGTGATCTGAACTTGAAGTGTGTTTGTTCAAATATGACTCCTTGTTCAAGGTAAATGAAAACTCAACAACCATGCAAGTCATTTCTATTGACAAGAATTATTTTTTATTATTTTCTCAGTTGATTAACAGCATTAATTCACTGCATGCAGGCATACATTTATTGAAAGAGTTAACTTTGCAGTTTCCTCAATGATTTATGTAGCAGATAAATAACATTTTTAAATTAGTGCTGCCAGTTCAATTATACCGTAGCTATAGGGGCTGTGAAACATTTACAGTTATTATAGTCTAAGGTTGTACATTGAAAACAGGTTGTGTTTTACTAGAAAACCTTTTACTTGACATTCAGTTTATCAATTACCTTTTTAATGAGTTTAATGAAATAGTTCTCTTTGAAAACAATTATAATGGTGTTAGATTTTGAAAGACTGCTTTTATCGAAAGGCAATGTAGTAGAACCTTTATTAGTTGTGCCAATAATCATTATCAAAAAGCCAGACCTGTGACCTGCTTCATGATTAAAATTTAACTAGAAAGACCAATTGCAGTCATTAAGTGTGAATGAATCACTTAATTTTTTTTTTCCAGTATTATATAAAAGCATTTAGTTTCTAATTTATTTCCAGTGCTCAGCATATGTAAACTAATCATTTTCTTGTTAAAGGGCAAGGCAAATGACCTTCTTTCTTTCTTTACTTCAGCCACTATTTGCATTAACTCTGTCATGAAATTTTAAAGTATAATCTTCAAACATACTGTTGTATATGGTGAAAGGGGTGCAAGACTTCAAAAAAGACCCAGAAAACAGACAATGCTTACCTAGAATAGGCCTCATTCCAGACATGCCTGACCCCCAAACTCCCCAAACAATCTGATCTTGTCCTCTTCCTCAGGATCAGAAATTCTTAAGACAAAGTTGTCTGCTGTAGAAAGTTTCTTAGAAATGTCTTTTAACTTCTTGAAATTTGACAAAAAATACAGGGGGAGGGGTAGTCTTCTTCCTATAGGTGCAGAATAACATTTGCAGAAACTAAAACCAGTTCCATCCAAACAGTCAAATTTTAATTGCACCTGAAACCTGTTGTTATCTGTTGAGTGGTTCTTTGATGTTTGGAGAGCACTGTTCTCAGTAAGTATTGGTTTTCTGGTCTATTTGTTTATATCATTCAGTTTTGACTTCTGGATTGTGGATTACGATATGTTGCTAGATGTTGCCTTGTTAGACAAACCCTTTTTGCTGTTTCATTTTTTTCCTTTGTGGTATTTCTTGTTCTTCTTTTGTTTGTTTTAAATACTGTATGTTAAAATTATAAAGAATTTGAATGGGCTTGCCTCTCACACCAGTGTTTGTTTATGGTTTTTTCTCCCTTGGTGGATATTGTTGTGTATTTTGTATATTTTGGGACATTTCAAGGTATATTTTTAGCTTTTGAAGTCAAATCCTATTTGAAGACCTGTGTAGGCTGAAGCCTGCCTGTTGTGGTGGAGCGATGGCTATCAAGGACAAAGATAAACCTGGGCAGGTTGGTGAAGACCCTGGCCTGTTTTGTTCATGTCTCCATTATTCAACACATACAAGTTAATTAAAAGGGGTGGTAGCCTTTTGAAATACAAAAAAAACCAAAAATAATTTTTGTCAATTTTCAATGAGTTTTCCTTGTTTTATCCTGCCAAACAAATTCCATAGTTGGCCACTAGATGATGCTTTACATATCTCTACATAGGTGTACATGGTATATTTTGTATCCAGTTTAGCTGCTTAGTAATTTACTGTATTTCACTGTATTTGATATTTGTAAATTTTTGGTGGCCGATTTTTGGTCCTTCAATAAATCCAGTATTAGAAATGGATGGTGCCTTTTGAGTATGCAAGCTTCCTCCACCTTCTCCTAACTCTGTTCCTTTTATCCTACCCCAGGAGCACTTCCGGTGTTATGAATCTGTGGCTGTGAAGCACTTCTGAGATAGACTGAAGCCCACAGAGTAGGGATTCCCGCCCACATGGGCCATCTGTCACAATATATATACACTGCTCAACACCTAGTCAATTAGACCTGGTATCTCCTACATGATCTTGAGACTGTGATGGGAGTATAGCAAACCTTATTGTGATGGCACATATTCATATGCAATCCAGGAGGAGCTGGACTACCGGTGTAGCCTGAATTGGCTGCAGGTACCGCCTCATGCTACCAGTAGTGACAAGGACACTAACGAAATGTAAACCTAGAGTAGAATCACTCAGGACGAATAAGGAGAGACAAACTGTCTGTGGTCACCACCTGCAAAACCATTCCCTTCTTGGAGTTGTCTTGGTGTTGCCTCTCCCATGCACATGTTGTCACTTTCATTTTGCACTAAAGCAGTTGAAGCTGAATCATAATCGTTTATACTTCCTAATTGGACAGATTGATATTCCTGAAGCTTAAGTGTTCCTTTAATTTTTTTAAGCAGTGTACATATTTATTTTGTAAAGAGGAGATACAACAACATTAAAGAGCTAGAGCACCACCTTTGTGACCCTATATAATTACAAGAATTGTTGACACAAACATATACACAACAATTTACACATGTGTCTTTTCAGACGAGAGCTCAAAAAATAACCAACATGGCCGGTTCTGGGTTATGTAGTGACTTAGCAGGAAAGAATGGGTCCAGTAGGGCTAAAAACAAAAGTGATGTCAACATTGGAATGACTGTCAGTCTCATGTATTGCAGAAGAAGGAAGTGAGAAGACATTAGGCCACGGTAATTACCATCACCAGAGCCCTTTAATTTGCCTCCCATTGTGACACACTGTATAGTGGCAAGGTTGGTGCCAGGCTACGCTCTGGGTGTCTTGTAGTTTAGGACCAACCAGGATCAGAGCTGAGAGAAGTCAAACATAGAGACACAGACACAAAAGGTGGTATTTCCAAAAACAATAATGGGTTTTATTTACAGGTGCACAAAAATACAGAAAGCAATTTCCCAATCAAAAGTAGTGAATACTATTTACAGTGTTTTTTTCCAGTCCCGAAATGAAAATAATCAAAGACAAAGAAAAATGAATATACATAAAAACAGTAGTCTTCCTGAATAAAAATGCAATCATGAAGAACCTACACAAAGTACAGTCCTTTCAATGACTCCAAAATTATTTACAAGAAGAAGCAATAGTATACAGTATACACATGAAACACAAAAAGTGCACCACAAACCCAAATTATACAAATACCTCCACCAAAACTGAAACTAGGAAAGATATCTACGTATATCTATATCTAAACATGTACAAAAAGAAAATATATACAAAATAATGCACAAGCCGCTATACTTGGTATACTGTTAAGAACTACTACAGCAAACTACCACTCCTCACGACTGCGTCACAAGAGACAACCCATAGAGGCCAGAATTTACTTTTATACCGGGAAACAACCTTTTCAGCCAATCCTGTGTCACGCTGCTGTGTCAAGCAAGCACGAGCGCATCCTTGATGTGTTCCAATTGGACAAGTTGATGCCTTCTCTGGAGTTACTAAAATAAGTTACTTTTTCATAACTTTACCTCAGGATCCCCTTCTAAGAAACTAATGTATGCATACCAAAACCTAATGCTCCATAGTCCTTACTTTGGGTTAGGGTTGGGAATCGATTAAAAAAATTAACTACTTAATCGCATAATTGCGTAACATTAACATTAAAGCATGCAATCATTAAATAACTACACAAAGCAAGAAGTAAATATACACTGAATCAACACAAAGGAATTTTTAAAAATGTAATGGTATAGTTTAAATTGAAACAATGACCTGATTTCTGACCTTTTTTAAAAAAAATACAAGTTAAGCAAGTACAACCTGTATTTGAATGCCTTCCTAATTTTCTTCCTGGAAAAGAAGGCAATAAGAAAATTAGGCTAATGTATTCATTCTCAAATTGGTGTAGCATATGAGACACAGACATGTCAAAATAAAATTAAACGATCAAAACGATTGTCAAAGTCCAAGTAGTTGACTTTGAATGCACTGCTGAAGACTGATTAAAATGAAAGCTTAAGCATCTCTTAAATAGACATATATTAAAACTTGTTCTAAAGTTCGACAAATGCTATCCTCAGTTGTGCATCACCATCAACGACTTTATAATTATACTCTAAAGAAGTGTTTTTCAACTGGTGTGCTATGAGAGCTACCCGTGTGTGCCCTACAGGACCACCTGTTTTAGTGGGCAATGGGATAATGCAGTTTGGGAAAATGTGTCTAACTTTCACCAAGTGCTGCGTCTGTGAACGCCAACCTCCAAGCTGCTTTTTTTTTCATTGCAGACATATCTGATTTTCCTGCCCTTTCAGACAGTTTAGCACATCTAAGAGATTTAATGCTTTTGTGTTTGGTAGAATCGTGGTGTGCCTTTGAAATGTTTGGGTTAAAAAAAGTGTTCCACCATAGAAAACACTGCTCTACCTACTCCTTTGCTCCTGGCATGCTAAAAAAGTTATCTGTAGCAGCTATCTCATTTAAAAACTGACACCATATATTACTAGGGTGTTATGTTGAGTTCTTTGCATAAATTAGCAAAGATACTGAAAACTGGAATAATGGGTAGGGATAATCATTACACTTCTGTTTCGTAGAATTTTGTCATTATATTAGGATAGTAAACACTGTGAGCTACCTTGCAGACTGGAAAATTAAACACAGAGGTACTAGAGACTTATTTTGGTTTTAGTCCCACTAAAACATATTTTGCATCTATGTGATATGACATAGATCTGATCTCCTTATAGAAACATTACATGAAAAAAGAAAAGAGAGCGTAATTTTTACCTTCTTTAGTTTTCTAGGACTACCATAAACCCCCTTTGCCCCTATGTCAGTATGTATAAATCAAGTGCCATGTACTGACATGTGGCAAGGTGTTGTGAAACTTGTAAATTGAAACTTATTGGAAAAAAAATGTATTTCTCAATATTTTTAAAGGTAGTATATAAATGTGGTACTGGATGTGTATCTAATTGTTTAGGTTCACACTTAACTTTTTGTATTACTGTTTAGTAATGTTAAAAAAAAAACAAAATCAGCCTGATGTAATCAACTCATTGCCCGCCCTGGATGATAGAATACTTTTTTAACATGTTAAACAGGCCACATTAATCGGAAAAATTAACGAGACATACACACATTGGGGATGAAAAGTTTCAGAACACTCCCATTGTTCCTTTTTTTTCAAATGTATGTGCTTAAAATCCAAAGAATAATTAACTGTCAAAAGTGAAGAAACAAAGTTTAGGTTACCAAAAATGGAAAAATATGATTTTCAGAGATACACAAAGATGACATTTTAAGAGAACGTGTAATGAGTAAACAATTGCAACTTTTATTCAGCAATAGAAGTTAGTTAAGCCTTGTAAAGTTGATGCAAACAATTTGTATAAGTGTCCAGACTTTGTGAATTACTTCCAAACAATCAGTCTCTATAAAATCAGTATTGCTACACAATCTGAAACTTTATTTGAATAATATTGCACTGCATATTTCTATCATCATGCCCAGAAAAAGGCAATTAACAAAGGATGATAAACAGACCAGTATAACTTTTTGTAGATCTTTCATTTTAAGAACATGCAAAGAAAGCCAAGGTGTCAATGAGTACAGTTTGTTACATCATCCTTAGGGGCTTGAAAACTGGAAGAGCCTTTGACAGGAGTAGGGAAGACAAGTTTCTTAGAGTCATCAACTTGTGTGATAGGCACCTGACAGAACAAAAGCTTTAAGTACAGCTTAACAGTTGTCAAAGGAAGCAGCTGTTACTTTCAGTTATGAAGAGAAGACTTGTAGCTACAGGTTTGATAGGTCAAGTGGCAGTTAGAAAGCCATCACTAAAACTGCATAATAAGAAAAAGAGTCTTACCTGGGTCAGGAATCACCATCAGTGGACTACTGAATGAGGGATCCACGAATCACAATTTAAAATCTTAGAGTTTTTGTACTTCATTGAGTTAGCAAAAGAATGGTTTCCTTGTGCGTGACACCAGCTGTCAAACAAGAAGGAGAAAGTATAATGATCTGGAACCTTGCGAGGGTGTTCTTTTGACCCCTTGACCCCTTCCTCATATTTGCACCCATGGACTACTAAAATTACTGTTAGGCACCAGTTAAATAAATTAGGCACATGGCTCCTATTGACTTTTGCTTGTCCATTGTGGTATTTGGGAAGACCCTTCAGATAACAATATGGCTTTCTCTCTTCAAGTATGAATGCTGCTGCACCCATCTTCATTTTTGTGCCAGTGTGATGTTCCTTCTACCTTTGGTAAACTTTTGCAAGTGCACAAAACATTTGCTTGCATTTGTAACAATATATTTTCTTAGATGTCTATATTAAATATGATTTTCCCATTGCATCTTTGTTTTTAATTAAACTGAATTGCATTTTGATCTTTTTATGCAATATTATTATGCCTTGCAGCATCTTTTGCTTTGAATTAATGCAAAGGCAGCATATTATTTTAATCGAAAAGGTAATGAAACTTTACTTGAGCAAGTACAAGGAGAGCTATAAAAAAAAAAACAAAATACTAAACAGTGCAGGAATGAAGAAAGTTTATGAGCACATAAATGACTGGGAAAAGAAAAGAAAAGCTTTACATTGAAATAAGCAAAATAGTTTTAGAGATAAAATGCAAAACATACATTTAAATGGGTGTTACTTTTAAACCTCCTTGACCATCATCGTACAATAGATTATCTTTGTTGTTACAATAATGTTATTGTCAAAAGTCACTTTTAATGCCAGTGATGCAGTACTATATCGGCTTTGAAAGATATGTCCTGAGGAGAATTAATATGAATTAATTCTTAAAATATAGCAAGGATTCAGAAAGTATTTAGGCCCTTTTCACTTTTAAATCGATACATTTGCCATTTTACTTATCAATTTACAGGTTTGCAAATGTATTCATTCATTTACTCTCTCATTTATTTCCCACTGCTTATCTGAAATTGGGTCTCAGAGGCAACAGTCTTAGCAGTGAGGCCAATACATCCCTTTCCCATGCCACACTTGCCAAAAGATACTATAGGATCCCGAGGCATTCCTGTGCCATCAGGGAAATATAGTCTTCCCAGCAAGCCTTAGGTTTCCCTGAGGTCTCATCCCCTTCAAGCCTCTTCCAGGTGTTTGTTTGTGGAAAAAGATTATTTCGGCTGCTTGTGCAAACAATCCCATTCTTTTGGTCATTACCCAAAGCTCATCATCGTAGGTGAGGGAAGGGACGTAGATAGACTGGTAAATCGAGAGCTTTGCCTTCTGACTCAGTTCCTTCTTCACCACTACAGATCGGTATAGTGACCACAAAACTGTGCTTGCTTCTCCTATCCGTCTGTTTTTCTTGCCATCCATTGTCCCTTTTATTAAAAATCAAAAACTGAAATCTCTCATTCATACTGTATAAGTATTATGACACTTAATTCTGTACTTTGTAGACTGAACCTTTGGAAGCAATTACAGATTTGAGTATTCTTGGGTAAGTCTCTACAAGCTTTACCCAGCTGGATTTAGGCAGTTTATCTCATTCTTTCAGTTAGATCCTCTCAAGTTCCATTAGATTGGCTGCGAAGTGTCTTTAAACTAACATCTTCAGTTCTCTCAACACAAGTTGTGTTTAAGTCGGAATCAGCTGAGCCACAAGGACAGTCAAAGATAAGTCCTGAAGCCACTCCAGCGTTGTCTTTGCTGTATAATTTGGCTCATTGTTGTGCTAGAAGGTGATCCATCGCCCCAAGTTTAGGACGCATGCACTCTGAAGCAGGTTTTCTTCAAGGTTCTCTCTGTATTTGGCTGCATACATACTTCCCTCAATTTAGATCACCCTCCCTGTCCCTGCCTCTGAGAAACATCCCCATAGCATGATAAAGCCATTGATATGCTTCACTGTAGGGATGGTATGAGGCAGGTGATGGGCAGTGCCTGGTCTTTGCCAGATATAGTGCTTGGGGTTCTGCCCAAAGAGTTCAGTTTTTGTCTCATTAGACTAGAGAATCTTTTTCTTCATGCTCTTAAAATCCTTTAAACTGTCATATGCCTTTTACTCAGAAATGGCTTCTACCAATATTTTGTGTTTTATATGTGTAATTAATTTATACCACGTTGCAGATATCTG
Organism: Polypterus bichir lapradei; assembly: GCA_026402145.1. NCBI lineage: Eukaryota > Metazoa > Chordata > Cladistia > Polypteriformes > Polypteridae > Polypterus > Polypterus bichir. The sequence continues at coordinate 44,464,935 of JANRMT010062807.1, forward strand.
TATTCACTTTGTCATTAAAGAGTCTTTTACTGGGGATCAATGTCAGAAATGGCAATTCCACTGTGTTTCAGGTGGGTGAATACTTGTTATACTGTAGGTCTGTATATTATTATTAACTGAATAATATATTGTATACTATTTTTCTAATTTTCTTGGTACTGTTCATTTACATTTACGCATTTCGCTGACACCTTTTTCCAAGGTGACTTACAACATTTATGATACAATTGGTTACATTTCTTTTGGTTTTTCAATTGGAGTGCAGGAAGGTGAAGTGACTTTCTCATAGTCACACAATGTCAGTAACGGGATTTAAACCCGCAACCTCAAGGTTTGAAATCTAAAGCCTTAATCGCTACACCACACTGCCTACACCACACTGTACTAATGTTATTTGTCACTTGAAGATATGCTAATAATACTTTCATTGTATTGTGTACACATGACAATAATTTCAACTTGATTTTGAGTAAGAAAACAACATGAGGCTCAAGCAAGACTTTAAAGAATTTTCTTGCACCATGGTAAATGATTTACTATTTGTTTTGTTTTTTTTGTTTTTTTATCAAAGTGCCTATAATGTACCTTTGAGCTATCCTGCTATGCAGTTCTTCTTTAAAAGCCTGTTTGGACTTTTATTGCCAAAATCAGTTGCAGTTTATTAATAAATGAAAAAGGTGGCATTTTTTTTAGATAAAATTATAAAGTTAAAAGGGAACACAAAACTAGCCAAAAAGAAAACTGTAGACTTTCAAAACGTACTTCAGTTGGCCTTGGACCCCTGTCTGACTCATTTTATTTTAATTTATTTCTGTTCAGCGCAAATCCTTATGAACCCAGTATGCTATACAATAGCATAAAATTTGGACGTCTGACAAAACATAATTATAAATATCCATCCATCCATCATCCAACCCACTATATCCTAACTACAGGGTCACGGGGGTCTGCTGGAGCCAATCCCAGCCAACACAGGGCGCACACACACACACACACACTAGAGACAATTTAGGATCGCCAGTTCACCTAACCTGCACGTCTTTGGACTGTGGGAGGAAACTGGAGCACCCAGAGGACACAGAGAGAACATGCAAACTCCATGCATGGAGGACCCGGGAAGTGAACCCAGGTCTCCTAACTGCGAGGCAGCAGCGCTACCCATTGTGCCACCATGCCGCCCTAATTATAAATTTATCATGAAAAATTAAATGCAATGTAAATGAAAATCTAAAGTTCCAGGATAAGTAGAGAAACATCATATTGTGAAGGAAACAGACAAAAAAATCAGAAGGTGTTGGAGCACCATGGTCAACTATTTTTAATAGTGGAGGATTCAATATCACTACTACTAAATAGCACTACACTTCTGAGCTGGTCCTTGAATGATGAGGACTTTTTGTTATTGCGGAGATTTCTTGACACCTCCTGGAAATGGCAAGACTGAACAATGGGCTTGAAGTGACATCATGGGTCATCTTATTGGCTGATGGTAGAAGAGGTGAAAGAGTGTACTCCTATGTTGCCATCAAATCCAGCCTAGTATTGTGTAACAATATATACAGGAAGTTTTCAAGTTCAAATTCCAGTGATCTTAGGTCAGTTGCATTCTGAAATAAATTATTCTGTAAGTAAATGGTAACGTTAATGTTTTCATTTAGAGAGAAGATGTTTCAGTATATATTCTTGACACTCCAAGGCAGGCAATACCCACACACTTGTGATAAAATATGGCACCAATAAATTCTTTTATTACTCATCTCTCTCCTTCTGTGCTTCAGAAGTGTTTTCACACTCAGCCCTTATGCTTTTTGCCAAATCAGGAGATGATTAGCTACTTTGTTTCAATCTCCAGTTAGTTTGGATGCATTTCACAGCATAACTTTTAAGCAAAGTAGAACATATCAATAAACAGGTTTGTCATGTACTTCTTCACCAACACCTATGTTTGTTCACAGCTGCATTTACCATAATTGTATGGTTTGTTTACCAAAGACATTTTTGTGTGCAGAATGCCTATTATCTGATAACCGGGGCTTCATGTATAAACGGTGCGTATGCACAAAAATGTTGCATACGAACGTTTCCAAGCTCAAGTCGCGATGTATAAAACCTAAACTTGCCGTAAAGCCACGCACATTTTCACAGTAGCTCCAACGCTAGTGTATGCAAGTTCTCTGCTTGGTTTTGCAAATTGGCGACACCCAACGTCAAAGCAGTGCTACTGTTCCTGTGTGGTTACCCTTTCTTTTTTAGATCCACATCCCTGACGCAGTAATATCATGAATGTAATGGATTCTGTGTCCTGTTGGAGGAAGTGAAAGCCCGGAAGCACTTAGTGACTCACACACATAGAGCACATAGAAGATCAAATACAAAACAAAGCATTTAATGTACTAATTTAGTTATGATGGGATTTGAGAAACAAGTAAATTAAACGATTTTAAGATGAAGTTTATGATGTTGTACTTTAATGACAAAATAAACTACATGATTAAAGTGGAAATTTCGAGATTAAAGTTGACATTTCATGCTTTTTTCCCACTGTGTGCCTTTTTTTTTCTCTGTACCCTAATAAGCTTTCATATGATACTCAGAGGGTGGGCTACGATTCGCCTTTTCACGGCAACTTTGAGATGTGACAACTTCGGGCACTGTGAGAACTTTGTGAACTTGAGCTTTCCAGTTTCTCCGACACTCTATGTCACTCGATCAACTTCCTTTTGTTGTTTATTCCACTGTTTAAACCAACAAATAGTATGTTTTTCCTTGCCTCCACTTGGTATTCGCTGAAATTCTTCTATTTTTTCCCCATGCTTTTGCCATTGTCTCTTCACAGAAGGCTGAGTTTAAGGGCTAATTATATTGATTTGCATATTCAAAGATGCGTAATTCTGGGAGGAGTAGGGTTGGGACAGCAGGCGCGTGCACATGCGTTACTTTTCACGCTGACCAAGATTTATGTAGTGGAAGAATGTGGAAGTTGGCGTTTGCACAGATTTATGTATCTGGATTTTTTTGTGCGTACGAACATTTCCACTTTTGTGCTTACGCCATGTTATAGTGTGAGTTTTACGCACGCCGTTATACATGAGGCCCCAGGAGAGTACATGAAAATGATGTGCTACTTTGCTTTCTACAGAAAGGAAATATTTTGTCTAGATGGCAAGAAGATGGCAAGCTCTGCTGAGGGCATACAGGGATCTTACCACTTCAATGTCATTTGCAGAATATAGGTGTATCAGATGAATTTCTTGCCACTATAAGATGTTGCATGTTTGTTCTCAGGTGGACTACTACATAAATGGAACCTCTGTTTAGTTTATCTCCAACCTTATTTTATTTCTGTAGGCTTTAATAATATTTTAATAATGTTCACCTTGGAATATTTGACTAACTGTTATTACATAGTATCCAAGTTAATGTGCCTCCAGTGTCCGCATCGTGACAGCAGAGCAGTCACATTAAGAAGTAGGACACACCACCTCCATGCATCATCACTCTTGTAGTGAAGGATTTGAAGGTTTGATCGACATGATAATAAACTTTTTTTTTTTTTTGATTAACTGCTAACCAATTGTCAAAGATAAAGAGATTCTGCTGTTGAATCAGGTGCTAGGATTTTTCTGTGTGAGCTGTTTTATACAAATTTATATGTATTATGCAATTAATTTTATTCTGAGACTGCCTAATTTCTGTCAGAAATAGTGTAGCATGGAAACCACACTTTGCTCAAATGTTTCCCATAATACTCAGTATGTTGAAAGATCAGCCCCGTGTTGGTTAACTATTATGTCTAATATGAACCGTTCCAGGGTTCACTTGGTAATGTTCCAAGATAACCCTTCTCAAAGGGTCTTGGTATGGTTGTTATGGTCCGCACCAGAGTGTGGTTGGTGTCTTCACATCAGTGCACCAAACTTTTGGGGAAAATTGCTCTAGAGATTGTAAAGACCAACACCATATGAACCATGTGTGAAAACACACTAAGATAGGGTGTCAGTTCCTACACCCTAAGCCTTTTTGTTGAACCTAAAGGACCAAATCTTCCTAGCAGACGGTCTGCTGCCAATATTCTTAAAAGTACAGCATTGGACCATGTGCCCACTAGTGACAAAAAAGCGTTGCTACGCTAAGGTTCCCTCTTTGGACTCTCTATCATAGGTAAGTGTCTGTGTCTATTGCTTTTCCAAGGCATTCAGCACAATTGGGTAGTGCTCAATCATTCACACTAAAATGAGTATTTCTCTTTCAGTACCAAGTTTTTGTAAAGCCCTGTCCTTGTCTTGTACCCCCTTTTCCTGTCTCTAATCCCATATCTCTAATTGGAATTCCACTAAACCAGGGATAACAAATACAATTTTTAAAAGTACAAAGCTTCCCTACCCAATTACAAGTAAAGTTTCTATTTTCCGGACCTCGGAAAGTTAAAATAAAAAAAAAAAAAATTATGTTTCACATTTATACTCGGCAGAGCAGACTGCATTTACTCTGAACTTGTGTGGGAGGTTTATTTATATTAATCTCCATCAGATATCACTGTGGATTTGGGGGATGCAAATTGAGTTTGAAAATGATCGTGTTTTAATTTTGAGTAAAGGGACATTCATGTGATTGTTGTCTGCAGATATTCAACCCTCAACCACCAATAATTTATGCATCACATAGTTCAAGCAACTCTGATAGGGAAACATTTAGCTATTCTTTCATTTTTTCCCTAAAAGGTCAGTAAATGGCTTGTTGTAATTGTTATTCCACTCTTGATGCAAACACATACAGGTTGTCAGCATTCGCCCCTATTTAGCCTTGTCTTGTCACTTTGATTCTGTGATATTGAACAACTGACCTCAGTTGTTATTTTGCTAAATCCATTTGTACTGCAAGCTTTGCTTAATTTTAATATGTCACCAGCTGAGCCAGGTCTTGCTATCTCGCTGGTAGGTGACAGGAGAGCAAATAGTTTATTCTCAAAGCAACTCTTGCAACCAATTTATTAATATGCATTGTATTAAACAATTCTAATTGTTACTAAAGGATTACAGTATCACGTTAACTTTTCAAAGTGATAAAATCATTTAACAGAAGTCTTCACTAATGAGAACACCATAACAAAAGATCTACAGAAATCAATCAGGGTTCTGTCTTTAAAAGCGTGACTTGATCAGGCTACCATTGATTTTACTTAATGCTGTAATTGGTGCCACGTGGTATCACCTCTGATCCAGAATGTTTAGTAGTAGTGGTGGACTTGTGAATATAAAATTACATTTTATTTAACAGGATTACAAGAGTCATGGAACAGTGGTGTAGTGATTAGATTTTAAACTGAGTGCAAGTCCCGGCTCCATCACTGTCTGTATTGAGTTGGAGCTGAAAAAGGCGAGATGTTTTTGAGTCATAGGAATACCTGAGTTTTTAGCTACCCTGGATATGCCTGTCTAGACCCTGCAGTCACTCAAACACTTTACAAATATGAAAATTTTTTGGCCTGGTTTTCCCATGTGCTGGCATCTCTTGCTAAACTGGGTGTATTCCTGCATTAAAGCACACAGGGCTGAGTCACCTATGGACAGAGGCTTTGTGTTATAACCCATCTTATCACTGCAAGAAGGGTTCCTACTTCATTGGGCCCTTGAGCAAGGCCCTTAACCTGAAAATTGCACCAGTGGCGCTGTACAAAGTCTGACCCTGCACTCTGGCCCCCCAAAAGTCATGCGAAAAGACAATTTCTCCTTGGGAATTTAGTACGTCAAATCAAAAAATCAAATCAAACGTACGGTTCAATAAATTTTCTACAAGAAGAAGGACACTTTGCCTTCTAGTGGTCCTGTATGAAAACTGTTGGCTTCATGCACTTGTAAACTCAATATAAGCCATAACTAGCTGAATACATGCAGCTGTAAAAACTAAACGACATGTTGGCAGTTAATGGACAAGACACTGGACTGCATTGATGATAGGGGTCATTTTGAGCCTTCCTCAAATCCAGAAATTATGCCAAGTATACCAAAATATCACAATAAGAGCTTTGTGAATTATTCTATGGCTTAATATGAAACCATACTATTGTTACGAATTTTAGTTCCTCTGCTAATTTTCTCTTTGGCAGAATTCATTTTATTTTAAGACATTGTATTTTGGTGGCATGGTGGCGCAGTGGTAGTGCTGCTGCCTCACAGTTAGGAGACCTGGATTCACTTCCTGAGTCCTTCCTGCATGGAGTTTGCATGTTCTCCTTGTGCCTGCGTGGGTTTGCTCCGGTTTCCTCCCACAGTCCAAAGACATGCAGGTTAGGTGCATTGATGATCCTAAATTGTGCTTGGTGTGTGTGTGTGTGCCCTGCGGTGGGCTGGTGCCCTGCCTGGGGTTTATCCTGCCTTGCGCCCTGTGCTGGCTGGGATTGGCTCCAGCAGACCCCTGTGTTAGGATATAGCAGGTTGGACAACAACAACATTTATTTATATAGCACATTTTTATACAAAAAAATGTAGCTCAAAGTGCTTTACATAATGAAGAATAGAAAAATAGAAGACACAGTAAGAAAATAAAATAAGTCAACATTAATTAACATAGAATAAGAGTAGAGTCCGATGGCCAGGGAGGACAGAAAAAACAAAAAAAAAAAACTCCAGACGGCTGGAGAAAAAAATAAAATCTGCAGGGATTCCAGACCACGAGACCGCCCAGTCCCCTCTGGGCCTTCTACCTAACATAAATGAAACAGTCCTCTTTGTATTTAGGGTTCTCATGGAAGGACTTGATGATGATGGTCATGTAGACTTCTGGCTTTTAGTCCGTCAATGTTGGAGCATCATGATGCTTTGAGTAGGTGGTGGTGGCACAGGCCACCACCACAGAGAAACCGGAAAAAGAAACAGAAGAGAGAGTAGGGGTTAGTACGGATTTTAGAGCCACCATGAATAGTTATTATAATGAATTGAACATACAGAGTATCAGGATTAAATTGAAGTGAAGTTATCAGAAGGCCATGTTAAAGTAATGTGTTTTCAGCAGTGTTTTAAAGTGCTCCACTGTATTAGCCTGGCGAATTCCTATTGGCAGGCTATTCCAGATTTTAGGTGCTTAACAGCAGAAGGCCGCCTCACCACTTCTTTTAAGTTTTACTTTTGGAATTCTAAGGAGACACTCATTTGAGGATCTAAGGTTACGATTTGGAATATAGGGAGTCAGACATTCCGATATATAAGATGGAGCGAGATTATTTAAGGCTTTATAAACCATAAGCAGAATTTTAAAGTCAATTCTGAAAGACACAGGTAACCAGTGTAGTGACATCAAAACTGGAGAAATGTGTTTGGATTTTGTTTTCCTAGTTAGGATTCTAGCAGCTGCATTCTGCACTTGTTGCGAACGATTTATGTCTTTTTTGGGTAGTCCTGAGAGAAGTGCATTACAGTAATCAGTAATTACAGTAATCACAGGACAATGACTGACTGACTGACCTTTTATTTTCCTGATACCTTGAATCATGCTGTCACTATTTTACCTTTGTTGTGTTTCTGTTTTGTTTTCAGACTTTATATTATTTTTTCCATAGCACTGCCCGCTTGTCTCTCTGTAGGCATCACCATGTTGTGGTTTGGTTGCTAGGACACTTTTGTCTGTTACTATGATGTCATCAGCATGACACTGTTTGAGTCAGCAGCTCTTCAGCCTTTGCTCAAGATTGTGGATTTCAAAGCAAACACGTTTGCATATGGCTTTATCATGTTATCAGATTACTTATGACATGTGTCTAACACGAAAGCTAACAACTAATCTCTTAGGTTTATTATAGATGGGAATGGGAAGAAATGTAAGGAACAACTATATAACTGTTACCTTCTTGTCTGTCTCACTGTTCCGCACTCTCTGTGTTTCACCCTCTAATGCAGGCTGCTCTCTGACTGGAGCTGTCTTTACTTTTAAACCTTGATTTCATCCCATCTTACCACCATTTGAGGACATCACAAAGGTGACAACTTATGCTCATAAAACACCACAGTAAGACAAGGATTGAACAATCAAATCTTTGTGTGTGTTATCAACAGCCAGACAAAGAAACTGGCTTTAACCTTACTACTTACAGACTGTTCATTTGCACCGGTAATGGCAAGTATAAAGTGATGCATTGAATAATACAACCTAGATGTGTTAAGTCTTTGTGCAGTTCCAGAAGTAACAGCAAGATACCAATAAACATTCCCAAGTGGCTTATTTTCTTAGTTGCAAGTTATGTGTACTCAAGCAAAATGAAGAAAGAGTGGGCTTTTTTTCCAAAGAAGAGAGAGAGAGAGATGAGACTCTCTGAAAAGCGTTAGTGTTTTTGTTTTTTTTTATAAGACTGAAGCTTCCCCTCGCTTCTTGCCCATTGAGTATGTAAAACAGGATATCCTGACTACTTTGTAGCAGGCTTTCATGACTACCAGAAGGGTAATTTCTGTTATGTTTGTCTATGATTTAGTAATTGTGCACTGTAACTTTTTAAATGTGACTTTGTGAGTGGAGCCCCAGGAAGTGGGGCCACCTTGATGCCACTGCTACTGAGATCTCCTTCTGACTTTTTATTGAGCCAGTGAGAGAATCATTGAAATGTGAAGGAATTAATTGTGAGTATTGTTTTTTGTGTGAATTACCTGGAGTTTCTGACATTTTCTGCTCTCTCTTTTGATTATTGATATTGGATTGTGTATTGGAAAATGTTAGATTTGGAAAGTCTTTTAGGCAAATCCTTTTTGTCTTGTTTGAGTATTTTGCCCTATTTATTTTTGTTTCTAATTTATAATGATGCTTCATTTGACTAGAATATACAAGCTAGAGTGTGATGGTTCTCTCCTTGATATATAATTTAGGTTATTTCTTTTATTTTGAACTTTTATAGCCAGAGCCCCATTTTGAGCCTGCATAGGCCAAAGCTAAGAAATAGTAGTTGAGGATTGGATAATCTAATGTGAGCCTCTTCTTGGCAGGTCAGTACAGGTCCTGGCTTGCTTTATAGATCTTTTGGAGGCCTCACACAACCTTATTTATTTAAATGACCCGGACATTATCATTAACTTTACCCTGCTGGGACTCTAGCTAGATGGAAGGACCAGGGGAGAGGGCATCTGCAAGGCACTACCTCCCCTGGGACGTTAGAGGGCAGCCCTCCTGGGCGGCTGTGCCACCATGGATTCCTGCAGGATACAATGAGAGTTGGAGTTTGGAACAGCCCTGTTGGGTTCCGTGGGAGCCACTAGGGGGAGCTGCAAAGCCCTACTTTGGGCATTCACCACACCTGGGAGTGATTCCAGGTTTGATTAATGAGCCACCTGGAGCACTCCCAGTGCCAACATTAAAGGAGACGCCTCACTCCATTCGGAGAGCCAGAGTCAGGTGGAAGAGGACAAAGCTCGGCAGGAGGAGTGGAGGCGACAGAGAAGAAGAAAAAGGTTTTAGGCTGAACTGTGTTTGCTGTGCTTGTGACTGTGCTGTACCGGTGGGAAACGAGGGAATGCGTTTCTCACGGGAACAACAAAGAAAAATAAAAGTGTGTATTTGCACTTGTGTCCCACGTCTGTCTGTGTCGGGGTTGAGGGCAACTGGTGCGCCCCCTGGTGGTCCATACCCCCCATATCTCAACTGCCAATCAACTCTCCTTTATATCCCTGAGCACACACTTTTTTTACCACAATTACCAAAATTATATGTATATTGTATATTTCTTTCTCCTAAATTATGTCTAAAATCAGTATTGCATGTTTAATATTTCTTTAAATTGTGTTCTTTATGTTGAACCAAGAGGAGTGGAGTCATGTAATGGTGCGCCCAGCTACTGATATTAGTGCTATTTAAGAGCAAGCAACACATAAAATGGATGCTTCACGTTTTGCAATTTTCTCTTTTATTAATGAAGGGGCCTTAGCTGCCTCGAAAGCTTGCATTTGTAATCTATTTAGTTAGCCAATAAAAGGTGTCATTTCACTCTACTTTCTCCTGTATGGCTATGGCTAACACGGTACAACACTCTAATGCTATTAAAAGGTTTTGACTTGGATTTATTTGCTATTTGGTTTGCAAAAGCAAACCTTTTTTGTTTCATATTTCTTTTCTCCTGCCTGTGTTTTTTGTATTTGTCAAGTTTAAGCCAGAGTTTAGGCAGCCTCTCCTTGATTATTTTTACATTTATTTTTTTCCGTCTATGTTGTTTGTTATTGTTCATTGTTTTCTATGATTTCTAATAATATTGTTCATTTAATTTTCACTTGTTTAATTATGTATTTATTATTTAGCTTCTATGTATGTCATCCTGTTCAATGATGTTTCATGTTATTTTGTGAGTGGATCTCCAAGAGTTGGGGCCATCGTCTATCACCATTAAGTAATCACCCCCAGCCAATAAAAACAGACTGGAAAGTGAAGTTCCTTTGTGGTTCATTCAAATGCTCTTTGGCGGTTCTTGTTTGTATTGCTTTCTTCTTTGTATTTTTGCTTTGGAGATTCCTTCACTTCTATAATGGTGTTGGCAGCTCTTATATGGATGGCGACCTCCATTGTTTCCTACGAACTTTTTCTCAGCTCTGATAGATGTTGATTGACAGCTCCTTACACTGTAGTTAACTGTAGTTTCACTTAATGTTAGTATGGTTTTTGAGTGTGAATCATCATCTCCAAAGTTTCACTTTGAGATAAGCTTCCTGATAGGAGCATTTGCTGCAGTGCTCGATGAGGTAAAAAGCAAATACAGCTGGAGAACCTTTTTTTGGTCATGTGACATAAGCACATTCTATATAAGAAAACCCCTCAGAGGAGAGATCATTTTACTTCTTGCAAGGTTAACAGAACGATTTTAATACTGTAAAAATGTAATATATCTCCACAGAGAAATTTAAAAGTATTGAAATGAAAGTCTTGAAAAGTCTGAAACTTTAAAGTACCCCTCATGAGAAGGGTCTACGAGTCACTTGTGGGCTCATCACTATCAACTTCCAGGTGGTATTCAGAAGCAATTAAGACAGCTAGCAGAATGTTATTTTATATAGCACGATGTGTAGAGTACAAGTCCAAGGAGGTTCTGCTCAACCTTTATAATGCATTGGTGAGGCCTCACCTGGAGTACGTTGGACTGGTCTCGTAACACAGAGGAACTATATAAGAGAGGTCAGAGCAGGCTCCTTATTTCTTAGGAGACTGTGCTCTTTTGATGAGGCTAGTGACATCCTTCGCATCTTCTATAACTCTGTGACAGTCAGAGAGACTTTCTTTGCTTTGCTGTGTTGGGCTGGTAACATCACTTCAAGAGAGGTCCTCTGAATCAACAAACTAATTAAAAGGGGAAGCTCAGTTATAGGATGCACTCTGGACCCCCTGGAGATTGTAGCAAAGGAGAGAATTTAAGTAAAACTGAGAGCCATTATGAACAATGCTGCACATCCTCTCCATGACACATTAACAATTAGGACTTTCAGTGAATGAAATACTCAGCAGAACTGGTTCAAGAAATACTATGGGGGCTCCTTTATGCCAACAGCAGTACATCTTCATAAGGCATCACCATGGCTGGGACTACCAAATCAGAAGTTTTTTTATTGTTTTTATTTTTATTCCTTTATGTTCATTATGGTGTGGGTTCTGACTATATTGTGTGTGTATATATATA